>OX453049.1:0-748492 GCA_949699805.1 Tromatobia lineatoria
AACCTAAAGAACCTAAAGAACCTAAAGAACCTAAAGAACCTAAAGAACCTAAAGAACCTAAAGAACCTAAAGAACCTAAAGAACCTAAAGAACCTAAAGAACCTAAAGAACCTAAAGAACCTAAAGAACCTAAAGAACCTAAAGAACCTAAAGAACCTAAAGAACCTAAAGAACCTAAAGAACCTAAAGAACCTAAAGAACCTAAAGAACCTAAAGAACCTAAAGAACCTAAAGAACCTAAAGAACCTAAAGAACCTAAAGAACCTAAAGAACCTAAAGAACCTAAAGAACCTAAAGAACCTAAAGAACCTAAAGAACCTAAAGAACCTAAAGAACCTAAAGAACCTAAAGAACCTAAAGAACCTAAAGAACCTAAAGAACCTAAAGAACCTAAAGAACCTAAAGAACCTAAAGAACCTAAAGAACCTAAAGAACCTAAAGAACCTAAAGAACCTAAAGAACCTAAAGAACCTAAAGAACCTAAAGATAAAAATCAACATGGCGGTAAAATGATTTCCTTGCAACCTTTCTTTAAGTTTAACTTGTTGGGGAACCTACAGACTTTTAGACTCTTTAGGTTACAATTTTTGCCGAACCTAAAAACTCTTCAGGTTACAATTGCTGGCCTACGTAAAGACTCTTTAGGTTACAATTTTTGCAGCACCTAAAGACTCTTTAGGTTGTTTTGGTTCTTTAGGTCACAATTTTTGCAGAACTTAAAGACTCTTTAGGTTACAATTTTCGCAGAACCTGAAGACTCTTTAGGTTCTTTAGGTTACAATGTTTGCAGAACCTAAAACTCTTTAGGTTCTTTTGGTTCTTTAGGTCACAATATTTGCAGAACCTAAAACTCTTTGGGTTCTTTAGGTTCTTTAGGTTACAGTCTTCGCAGAACCTAAAGAGTGTTTAGGTTCTTTTGGTTCTTTAGGTTACAGTTTTCGCAGAACCTAAAGACTCTTTAGGTTACAATGTTTGCAGAACCTGAAGACTCTTTAGGTTCTTTTGGTTCTTTAGGTTACAATCTTCGCAGAACCTAAAGACTCTTTAGGTTCTTTAGGTTCTTTAGGTTACAGTCTTCGCAGAACCTAAAGAGTGTTTAGGTTCTTTTGGTTCTTTAGGTTACAATTTTCGAAGAACCTAAAGACTCTTTAGGTTACAATGTTTGCAGAACCTAAAGACTCTTTAGGTTACAATGTTTGCAGAACCTAAAACTCTTTAGGTTCTTTTGGTTCTTTAGGTTACAATTTTTGCAGAACCTAAAACTTTTTAGGTTCTTTAGGTTACAATCTTCGCAGAACCTAAAGAGTGTTTAGGTTCTTTTGGTTCTTTAGGTTACAGTTTTCGCAGAACCTAAAGACTCTTTAGGTTACAATGTTTGCAGAACCTGAAGACTCTTTAGGTTCTTTTGGTTCTTTAGGTTACAATCTTCGCAGAACCTAAAGACTCTTTAGGTTCTTTAGGTTCTTTAGGTTACAATTTTCGCAGAACCTAAAGACTCTTTAGGTTACAATTTTTGCAGAACCTAAAGACTCTTTAGGTTCGAGCATTTTTGAAATTGTTGAAATTTTTTAAATTACCAAAATGGTCATGGAATTTTGAAGGAACCGTTTCAGGTTGGCCATGGAATTAAAAGTGAGTCGAACCAAATTGGCCATGGAATTTATAGGAGTCGTTTCAAGTTCCCCATGTAGTATCTACTAGGATGTTATTTTCGCTCGCGCTCGCTTCTTGCAGACACCATCGGACTCGCAGTGTGCGCTCTCCGGCACGTCCGACCTAGTCGGTTCTATTCACTTAAGAACCGACAATATTTTGAAGTGCTCCGTAATGAATTTTCAAAATTCATGAAATCAAATCAACTCCGTAATGAATAAAAAATAAAAGAATTATTGAATCAAAAGAATTACTTAGAGTCCTTGCTTAATTTCTTAATATGTTTGACCAAAGATCCTCTTGGTTAAATGTTTGATCCACTTTTCCATTTATTTAACACTGCACTTTTCGCTTTTTTATAATGGTCACTGCATTTTTACTCACATGACCGAAACAAATAAATAATCACGAGTGACGTCTCACACGAAGAAATGCACATATATTTTTCGACTCGATCGATGGCCGAGCACTTCGATTAATACGCGCACATAACACGAATTTCTATGCTTTAAAAAAAAAAAAATAAAAAAGAAACAGCCACGCACGAATGACAGCCTGTCTGCCGCGGTACGTTGAGCGACGAGGGGACTAGCGAACGTCTACTACGCTCACGCTCACGCGGCTGATGTCTCGCTATCTCACTCAGGCTCGCTGACGCTGACTCGCTGCGCAGAGATGAGCTGGAGGGGGGACGACGTCACACGCTCGCTCTCTAGCGTACATATCGTTGTGTTCGTTGCGCGTCTATATAAAACCGTGCCCGTCAGGGACATTTTGCCGCCTGACAATGTGTGAGCTTTGACAAATTATATCGAAAGGTCGCCGGCCAAAAAATTATATTATCAATATATCAGCATTGCGCACACCGATTTCCTAGAGACAAGGCCCAATTGAAAGATTTAAAAAAATTAAAAATAGTGAACAGATACTTTTTCGATCCGCGTCTTTTGTTTAGAGTAAAGTCGAGAAGCAGTTTGAAAAAAGTCGGTGGCACACGATTCTCCGGACAATAAGAGTAGCGGTAGCCGCGACAGGCTGGCGGGCATTTTTCTAAATAATTTTTTTTTTCTTTTTAATACTTGGCGTCACGACGATACCGCGTCTCTTGATTTCTAATACAGAAGAAATTCAGTAAAAAAAAATGTTGGCCTATGCAAAGTACTTTGAAAATCGCTCTTCCGCCATTTATCAGGAAACACTTCTTTGAAATGCTCTTAAAAAATTCGCACTTCGTTCGAAACCAGAAGAAGAAGAAGAAGAAGAAGAAGAAGAACGAAAAAACGTTTTAAAAAAACTCAAAATATTTTCTCAAAGCACTATAAAAATCGCTTTGCCGAAAGTATTCTGAAACTTACTCTTGCGATAGTCTTAAAGAACGCTTCTTGTTCAAATACTCTCAAAAGTGCTTTTTCGTAGTAATATAAATTTTCAGTACCATGATTACTTCGAACTTCTGCGGCAGTACGTCCAATTAAATTCAAGTACGAGCAAGATTCAACTTTTTTCTGTACATTGAATAGCCATAATATAATGGATAAATTCCCAACCAAAACTAACGAGCAAAATTGCATAAATTTTTGATAGCAAAAAGTACATTTTTTGGTAATGTAACCTGCGAATTTTTGGGTATTTTCGTCATCTCTGTGCATTCTCAGGAAACCAACATCACGTTCCTTCAAACAGGTGCTGAAACTTGTGTGGCGGGAGTACGGCAAACTATTAAGTGGCCGAATATTTTTTCCGGTGCTGCAAATCTGATTCTCGGCGCAACGTACTTTTTTACTGCTAAGTATGTCGGTTCCGTAACGTTTCTACGTCCCGAAGTGATATCCAGCAATACCAGTTTAGGTCGTGGAGAATATTATTCGAACGCGAAACTCGTCGCCGTCGGTCCTGACTAAATTTTGACGGTGCCAACCGCCGTTCACATCCCCCCATGTCCCGTTACCTGGGTCGAGTTTACGCAACACGAATTTTTCGATCCCACTGTCGAGCGTTACTTCGTCGGAGAAACAGTCGGTAATGTGAGTGGATGATTATAACATTCGCCGCAAGATGACGCTGTTTCCAAATGGTTGTAAACAAGGCCGCGAATGCGGCTTTGCTTCAATAGTTCATCATAAATACATAAGTAAGAAATAGATAGATTTATAAGATTAGCTGCGGCTAAATACAAGATTTTCAACAGCCTGCAAAAGCGATTATAGAGCATAATACTCGATGGGTTTCCAAGTAAAATTTTTTCATCAATTTTACAAAGTTTAATGGTTTTTTTTTTTTTTTTTTTTACTGATGTGGTATGTAAATACAACATGTTGCTGTAAACTCACAAAAAAACGGAACGTACTCTCTAAACTTTTGCGAAAGTTATAAGCGAAAATGTACATTTATTAAAAAATTTAAAATGTCATAAAATCCGAACGACTTTACCGATTTCGCTGAAATTCAATACCAAACATCATTTAACGTGTCTCTATTTATAAAGAATTGTTTAGCTAAATTGGCGACCTTTTACGAAAGTTAGAGCGATCACGACATTTTTGTGAAAAATTAAATGTTCTATAAAATCTGTATACATTAATACATTTAATTAGAAATAACGTCAATTACAAAGGAGTCAATACTCTAGTTGCGTGCCAAACTTAAGCTCGATCCATCGTGCCGGTCGAAACACTTAAAGGTACTCTCTGTATTTTTAAAATTTAAATCGGTGTATCTCAGCAAATATTGATCATACAAGAAAAAAAACTTGTAGTTTTCTGTGAACTTTGTAATGCATATATTTTTGCGAAAAATCAACTCTTGAAGGTCCATAACATCATGTTAGAAAACGTATTACAAACTTCATAGAAAACTACAATTTTTTTGTTGTAACATTTTCCCTGTATGAGAAATATTCTCTGAGATACACCGATTTAAAGAAAAAAAATTACAGAGAGAACCTTCTAGTGTGTGGTATATATGTATAGTGTCAAGAAAAAATAAACATACATTGTATCAACTTAAAAAACGATAATAATAATAAGAAGTTTAATAAAACATGATTGTGTTTACATGAGTTTTTATTTATGCGACATCTTACCTTCCTATAGATTAAACATTCTGCCTCTGCTGGGATTATCAATCAAACCAGCCTGTGTATGTTTATGAGTAAAAATAATATTTCTCAAAGTAATGTTGCTCAAACCTTATCGCAGTACGCCAGAGTCATAGATAGCAGCATCTATATGACCTCGCGAAAATGTATAATATATTGCATTTCGATTGTGACAATGATTGTACCGAAAATAAGCGAGAATTTGTGAACATTGTTGCAATTAGGTTAACTCAATTATTAGCAAGTAAAATTTTTTATCAGTCCGAATTTGACTTCGTTCTTACGACGAGATCTTGAAAATCCGATGACAGCTCGGTTAGATAACGTAATCTGGCCCGGAATCATGTACTTTAATATTGGTTTACTTTAAGATGATTCCCGAGCCCTCATTTTTTTTAAGATACACAAAAATTCGCAAATAATTTTTGAATTCGCGGTAATTTTTATTTTTCCTCTATCTTTAATCTAAGTATGTTAATTCTCGATTATAAGATTAATTTCGTTAACACTCCCATAAGTGCCGTGTAAAAAGATCGATTCTCAAGTATGCATTATTTATTCAATTAATCCGTAAGAGCCATCCAAATTTTGGAAAAGTAAAGCATAATAGCTAAATTACAATCGGTCAAAGGATCACGAACATCAGTTCGATTTGCCTTCCTGACATAACTACCTTAATTTAACATTTTTTGTACATATTTGTAGAAAAAAAAGTATGTATTTTATCGTTTATTGAATTCGAACCTGGGACCTTGGAATTGTTGATCTTTTTTTTTTATCAAACAAGCGTTTCTTTAATAGTTAACAGTTAGATACATAATGTGGCCAGATAAAGTTTTCTATAAAGCCACGCAGACTTACATTAGAGTACATGATGTCCGCAGGTTTGCAGCGCTTTCTATAAACTTTATATAATTGTGTGAAGAATGAAGGAGCATTAAGAGACACAGTGGGCTAATCGATTACATGTAGATAAATAGAGCAAAAAAATTCTTTATGGGGAAAAAAACCTTAAAATCGCAAACGTTGAAGAATTAGAATCTGTATACAAAATTGACATACTAGAAGCGGCAATATCATGGCAGTCAACTTACATTTGATTAAAGAATTAATAAATTGCACACATTGCAATAAATTGCCTTAAGACGCAGTGATACACCGCCACAAATTTCGTCACCCACTGCTGAACGCAGTATATAGGTCTGTCTCTCTCTAATATAGCTTTGTCTCTCGCGCAATATCTTCATTTAATTCTTAAAAATAAAGGGCTATATCGAATGAGGAGCCAGAAGCTTAGCCCAATTCTATGATACTCCTGCGTACCTTCTCAAAATGCTGAAATTTCTGGCAGTGTATCACTGCCTCTTAAGAGCTCGTGATACACCCCCCGAAGTTGCTATGTTGAAGAGAGACAGACCTATTGTATATGTATGTAACCGATTGGTATACGCGACCCGCGACAGCGCCGCGAGTCTGAGCGCGGTAAATTCAAAAGTTCAAAAGCAGAGAGACTGATCACTACGGCCGGGGCGAGCTGACTACTACTATTTATATATACATATATATTGAAGGATGAGTAATGATAAATATATTATACGTTATTGTAAAATACACTTAAATAAAATAACATTCGCTGTATACGTTGAAACGGAAATGCCATGCTGTGACGAAACGTGCTGTTGTAAAAGAACCTTACTGCGTTCCTCAAAAGGCACTTAAAATAGTAAAAGTCGAGACATGTCGAGTCAAGTCGTTAACACATGCGAAAAGGCCTAATTCTTAACAAAAGCGTTTGCCACACGCATAGCCAATGAAATAGATAGATAAATTGTAGAAAGTCGAGTCTTGCAGCCAGACACACTTGAAAGTTCCAACCGCCCTTCAACGGAGGGCTATGTGGTGTCAAACTGGCATTCATAAAAATCCTAGAGAAAGCGACTTTCATGGAGGCGTGAATGCTCGTGCGTAAGAGTGAGCGTCCACGCCAAACTGATAGTCGATGGGCTGGGGGTGTAACCTCTGAACCACGAGGATAACGTGGGCCCCGCGAGTTTTAGAAACACTCGGAGAGATTCTTATTACGAGCAGTCACGCGCGTCGGACCTATACTAAAACATATCCTTATTTCGTAGAGTCGATTGCCAAATTTTGTTAAGTCTATTAGTTTGATAAAATAAATCACATAAGTTTCCCCTTGCAATTTTTGTGTCTTGCCTATTTTCCTTTTAACGAATTTCAGACCCAGACGAGGTGAGTTTTAGCCTTTGAACGTGGAAAGACATCGTTGATTACTATTCTGCGGCACTACTGGTTCTTCGTTTTAATTCTCGCGCCGATAATCGACTGAGAGCGTTACATATATGTATTTGGACGTAGCGGCATCTTGCGTTGAATGTTATGACCATTGACTCACATTTTACCGACTGTTTGTCAGACACAGCAATGCACGGCGATTGACCCGAAAGTTGAAAATCCAGTTTGCGTATATTTCGATAGGACGCGGAACGTGAGCCGCAGGAGTTGGTTTTCAGTTGAATCGACTGAAATCAGCTATGACTAGGGGGCGACTAGGGGGCAATAGCGAAGGATGTCTGATTCGTATATGATTCCCTTGGCTACGTACTAGTAATTATACTGTTGGACCATCGGGCGTGTGGTGAATACTTTTTGGGATACTGCACTGAAAAATACGTTCGGCCGCGGATCCGACCGGAAGTACTGGATCGTTCCGAATTCTATCGGTCAAGTCGAAAACCCGAAAAAATATTCGGCCACTTAATAGTTTTCCCTACTTTTCAGCCAAATAAATTTTCTGAAGTTCTGTATATGAATGACGAATTTTTGAGAATTTTTTCGGAATGGGTTTCGGTATTGCTAGCCATTTCGAAGGCCAACTTATAAAAAATTATTCAATTCGCGTAAACTTTGCTATCTTTGAGCCGAATTAATTTCCTCGAATTATGTATATGAATAATGAATGTTAAGAACGATTTCTGTGGTTGCTAAGGTATTATATAATGAAATCATGATGGAATAGTGAATTCAATTATTTGTCTGTACGAAATGGCTGAATCTTTTTACCTGATGTTTAATCTCATTACAAAAATTGTTTTTACCATGCGTTATTTAGATACATAATTCGAGCAAATCAATTTGGCTAAAATATAACGAGGTTTTTGCAAAAAAAAAAGTTTTTCACAATTGATTTGACCTCAAAAATGGCCAGCAACGCCGAATGCCACTGCAAAAAAAAATCTTGAAAATTCGCTATTCATATAGAAAAATTCTTTCGACCAAAAAGCAGCGGTACTTTCGGTGAATAAAATGTATTAATGATTTTTTTTTTTTTTTTTTTTTTTTTTTTTTTTTTTTTTTTTTTTTTTTTTTTTTTTTTTTTTTTTTTTTTTTTTTGAAAATTCGACTTAATTTGAACTAAAATGTCACATATATTTTATCACACACAAATGTCACAAATCAGTATTAATTTTTTTGTAGGCCATAAAATTTTACATATTTCTACTTTTCAGGAATGTATGTATTATGAAGCTGTCCCAAGACAGAGCCGTTTTAATGAATAATAAAAAAAGCCTGCAAAGTGGAAACTTGCAATTTGCTTCCTTTTTATTTTTTTGCTTTTTTCAAAGCTACCTTCACAAGGAGATATGGCGATCCATTTTGACCTCCTCGTAGAGGAAACTTTATAACAAGCAAAAAAATAATGAGGAAGCAATTTGCGAGCTTCCACTTGGCAGGTTTATTTTCACTCGAGAGACGTTTGTTTAGAAATTCAAAATGTCATAAAATTTAAGGGCTTACAAACACTTGTAATGAGCGGAAAAATCGATTTTTTTATTACATATTCTTCAAGTGCAATGTTTGAAGAATATTGTCACGAAATTTCATGAAGATCGAAGCATTAGATTTGGCAGGGGACCGACTCTACACCTCCCAAGTTGAGACGCAGATCTACATTTTCGACTAGCACTAAACACCGTCGGTTTTACGCAAGAACGAATAAATGTCTTCGTGTCGACTTGGGGGGGGGTCTAGAGTCAGTCCCCTGCCTTAGATTTATGACTATAGGTATTTCAACTGACTGGCTGGTGCGCGCGGTCGTGTAGCATGCAGCTCTTTATATTATTACGCGATTATCTCGGAATCGCCTATTTTTGAAAAGTACCTTTTACGGTGGGCACGGTTACTAAAAAATTATTGGTCCGATCCAAGCCAAATTTATACCACTCAATTATTATAATAATAGCTATGGCTTGGACGAAGGATTTCAAATATTGTTAAAAAAAAAAATTGTTACAAAAAAACCGAAAATTTAGCACCTCGAAAAATGAATTATTTGTTAAAAGGGTCGCCATGTTTTTTTAAAGGAAATTTTTTACAAATCCTTCCTCCGGACCCAAGCCATCGCAATTTACTAATGTAATCTTTTCGAATTCTGATTTTCGGATGAACCGTTCTCAAGTTATTATTATGTCCACCGCAATTATGTTCTACCATTTTAAGGAATGTTTTGATGAAAAAAATTCTACAAATACATAAACATGTGTATTAATGAATGCCGTTCACTGTGTTTCAATAAACATTTATTTTCTTGTTGGAATTTTGGCTTCATATCAAATAGATCACTAAGATCACAGTAAGAAAAAATTCATAAATTACGTACACGCTACATAACCAGACTTCGCTGTGTGATTTGTAGAATCGGAAGAGCCACTTGGCTGGAACGTTACATTGGGTCATCTGTCATCGCAACCGTATAGCGATATAATCATAAACGCACCCAAGCAATTTACATTGCATTGTGTTTTGCCCGTTCCGGGCCATAACAATATTTTTATTGGGCTCAATAAACGCAAATGCCACCAATTGAAAAAGTATTACTGCTCCGTCCCTGTTTCACTTGTTTCATGAGTTGTGTGACGACAAATTATCAGTAAAATTATATAAAAACAAGACAAAGCATATTCCAAAAATATAGACAACGAAAAATTCGTGCAGATTGCATCTACCGACGTTCGGTGAGGTAGGAGAAATCTTCTTTACCGACTCGCGATAGTTAACCATTCCGATGCCACCTACGGCCGATACGATGGTCGATGTCGCCTTAGTCGTGATATCCCAACCAATAGCAGCTGGCGTCTCTGACCTCGCCATAATTTGCACCAACCGATATGTCGGTATCTGAATAATCATTTCCCACAATGCACTGGGGTAAGCCTTAACCTATAGCAATGCGGCTTCGTCTCGAGTGGGGGAATAAGCTAGGCATTTCTACTTGCGTCTCGCGTTTGCCCGTTCTCTTCGTCGGTAGACGCCAAGCTGGACGGATCATCGTGCTCTGATATACCCCAGTTGCGTTTCTCTCGAAGATCATTGGGAAAATATTCGTCGCGTGCCCCACGCGGCGTCGCTTAACTTTTTTTTATCGAAGCGTCGTTGATTAATCACACGGCGACCTCTAATACGCAAGGTTAAAGACAAAAGTGAGAAAAACACAACATGGCCGCTACGGAAGCTGCACCGCTTAAATCTGAACCGCAAAAACCATCGCAAGAAAATAAAAGCAATGATAATAATCAACGCGGACCCGGTGGTGGACCCGGTGGACCCGGCGGTCCAGGACGCGGTGGACGCGGACGAAAAGGTGGATCTAGGTTTTCCGGCGGTAGAGGCGGCGGAATGAGCGGTGGCGGCGGCGGAGGAGGACCAGGACCAGGACGAAATGATGCTGGAGGACCGGGACGAAATGATGCTCAGGTAAAAATACTGCAAATTTCGTTATTAATATTTAGATCTGTTCGGTAAAACTTGAAAAATACTTGTTTTCCACTACAAATATGTTTCCCACGCCTAACTTGTTTTTTTCTTACCTTCTGTAAATAGTATTATGAGTTTTATGAAATAATGAGAGAAGAAAAAAAATGTTGGAATGGGTGAACAGAAGGAAAGTGATAAAAATGTGGTTGTGCGTAAGTGTGTGACGGAATATTTGATAGCAAGGCCGAATCGCCATTTTGTCCCTCGCCCCGGAAGAGACTCGCAATGCTCCCGATGTGTTGGCAAAGCGTCACCACGATGCTCGATACGGTCGATAACGTATATCCGAATAGCTATTATTTTCATATGAATTTTGTAAACGTCTATAACATACTTTCCTTCCGGTAGCCTGCATTATTTCTCCCAAGACCTAAGGAAGTCGATAAAACTTAACATTTTCGCTTATGGTAATTTGTGGCGACGCACAAGCCATGTTTTATTGTTGAACGTAATTTCAACGCATTTTGCAGTAATTGGAAAAAATGAGTTTAAAAAACTAACGACGTAAGAAAGCTATACATTCGAGCGTGAATTGTCCTATAACGTCGTTTTTTTTCTCTTCTTTTTGTTATTAATGAACTTGTCGCGTCGTGCTTTCGGCTTATTACAAAATGGCGGCGATAATGCCGAAACTTTTGGAGCGGCGGATGTGAACTCTTCAAGTGTCTCAATTATGCAAACTATGTGGATTCAACGATTGTAATTACCTGAACATTAGTTTGCATTTAAGATTAATAATTTGGCAAAAAAAAAAAAACCCATAAATACCACAATAGAAGTACACAATTTTCTTTGTAATCCGAAAATTGACTCCAAATATGAGGTGATTTTGCTTAACTTTCCAATTAATACATTATTTTATTAAAAAATTGCAAAACATCAATAAAACGTTTTGATTTTTACTATATATTGATTAAAAACAATTTATATTGCTCTAATTTCATGTTACTCATGACTGTATTTATAGGATCTGTAAAAAAAAAAAAAAATAAAAAAAAATAAAAAAAAAAAAAATAATTTAGTTGCGGTCACTAAAGTGACCATGGAGTTCTCATGTATAGACGCATGTAAAATCGATTGATAACAGTCTTTATCATTGCAAAAATTTCAAGTTCTGTGTTTTACTACAACTAGGATATAGCCGACACAGGCACTTAAGCGTGAATTTTGACATCTGACATGAACTTAGTCCCGGTCTCAGTGTGTCTGACGACGCCACAGACGTATCAGAGTACGGATAAATTGCTAACAATGAATTTTGCATTTATCATCCATGAACCTTTTAATATAGGATTTTATTATTGTCTTTAGATCAAAATGAGCGAATCCATGGACGCAGGAATGGATGGCGTTTCGGATACTCTTGGCATGGGTGGCCCAGGAATAATGGGTAGCGGCCCAGGTGGCATGGGTGGCCCTGGTGGAATGGGTGGCATGGGTGGACCCGGAGGAATGGGAGGAGGCATGGGTGGCCTAGGCGGTATGGGCCGGGGAGGCATGATGCGAGGAGGTCGAGGTGGTCGAGGTGGTGGCGACCGAGGACCTATGGGTCAACGATCGCAGGATGTAAGCAACTTTTCAGTATTATCTCCCTATTCCCAATTCATTTATACCATTAAATTCAGTATTTGACGATTCTTTTTAGTCTATGAAGTACCAGAGCCAAAAACATAAGGCTTTTTTTAATCATAATTGTTTTTCAAATCATCAAATTAGGTCCTGTAATTGATTCTTGTCATGGAAAAAAAGAAAATGTATGGAAGAAGCATAACATCGCCTCGTTTACTTGATATTTAGATAGTGCAAACGGATAGAGCAAGGGATTTATTCTCTAGAAACAACATTTTAATATTTTAGCAGTTTAAGATGCGTAGCATCTTAATATGGTGGGATATTTGATCTTTTATTTATTTATGTAAATCTGTTGGTACAGCTATTTTCTAGTTTTCAATTATTCATTATTATAATTTTTTTACGGATTCCGATATTTGATTCTGTTCCAAATCTCATAAAATGTACAGTGGTGTACAGACGACACAGAAAAAAAAATTCTGTAGAAAAAACTCGAAATCTACGATTTTTTTTTTTTTTTTTTTTTTTTTTTTTTTTTTTTTTTTTTTTTTTTTTTTTTTTTTACTGGAGTATTTGACAAACATTCAGAAAAAATACATCGTCTTGGAATTTCAAATGTTCATATAAAAAAAGTTTTAAAAAATGTTAGGTTTCTTGGTTCGTAATTAGTAACGATAAAAAAAGTAGTGAACTTCGAGAGTTGCAGTACATAACATTAGATGGCATTCCGAACGATTATTTATCGCGTGATCAACTGTGATTGAAATGCACCTCTGTCCACACACAATGATTTCTCTTTATTGGTAGAGAAGTCACTTCAAGACGGAGGAAGAATAAATTGATGTGCTCCACCTTGGGTCGTTGAGATATAACGATACCAATACTAACGCCAGCAAACATCTTATTGACAATAAACATGCATTTCATCCAGCGTTTTATTCATGTTTGGTCATAGGTACAAAGCACGATATGAAAAGAATATTCAAATACAGTGAATTTAAAGAAATTAAGTAGTTTTTTGACTGTCGACACACATACGGAATCCCATATTTACATGGACTTGATCATATTAATTAGGATCGCTTGATGGAACGCATAATGAGCCTTGCCGGACCGACCCACGAATTGCCGCCGCAAGACACAACGGAAAAGAAATTTAGCGGTCGCAATCGACTCTACGTCGGAAATCTGACGAGCGACGTTACGGAAGAAGAAATCCAGACGTTGTTCAGTCAATACGGCGAAGTATCTGAACTATTCGTCAACACTATCAAGAATTTCGCGTTCTTAAGAATGGTAAAATTTAAAATTTATCTATTCAAACTGTTTTTATCTTGTAATCAAATAAAAATTGAAAAAATGTCCTACAGCAAATTTTTGCAACTATAAAACTCTTATAAAATGATTTAAAAAATTACCGTTTGACCGGCTGTGATAATAACCCCCGGCTGCTTTTTATAAAGTTATGATCTATAAATCCTTAAATATATCTTATACCTCGTGTATAATCACCTTGTTTAATTGCTTGTTATAAATTTCTAGGACTACCGAGTAAACGCTGAAAAGGCCAAACTCGAGTTGAACGGCACAATGCGCAAGGGTCGCGCTCTAAAAGTTCGTTTTGCACCTCACTCATCCACCATAAAAGTCAAGAATCTCACAACTTGGATATCAAACGAATTGCTCGAAAAATCCTTCAGTGTTTTCGGTGAAATTGAACGCGCTATCGTCGTTGTCGACGACAGAGGAAAAACTACCGGAGAAGGAATTGTCGAGTACTGCCGAAAACCATCGGCTCAACTTGCTGTACGGAAATGTACCGAGGGCTGCTATTTTCTTACTGCGTAAGTACATGACGCAAAACCTTTTTTTCTTTTCTTTTAAATCGATTTGAAAAAAAAAAAAAGGAAAAAAAGTAAAAAAAAAAAGTAAAAAAAAATGTATAAAATAGAGAAAGAAGCATTCATAATATTTCATGAAACCCCGACGCCACGCTTGTTATGATTGTTCTGATCTTGCAAGTGCCATAATCAGATTATTGTAGGGGAATAAAAACCAAAAAGTCCCGACTAGGAAGCATGGTTAGGCATATTCCACGCTTATCCGTGTGCCAAAGTACTGGATACAATAATAACATTATTTGAAAATTTGGATTTTTCTTAAAACGTAAAAAGTACGCAATTGATAATTAAGTTATCTTTTTCATCGGTTTTTTTTAGCTCTCTTAGACCCGTCGTCGTTGAGATGTTCGAACAACAGGACGACATCGATGGTTATCCGGACAAAAATTTGTCGCGAAAGAATCCTGAGTTTTACAAAGCCCGTGAAGTAGGCCCGCGCTTCGCAATGCCCGGAAGTTTCGAGCACGAGTATGGTACTCGGTGGAAACAGCTGCACGAGCTCTACAAACAAAAGGAAGAGGCGCTAAAACGCGAAATGGCGATGGAGGAAGGAAAACTCGAGGCGCAGATGGAGTTTGCCAGATACGAGCACGAAACTGAACTTCTTCGTGAACGTGAGTCTGCATTCCGTTATTTCAATGAGGAAAGATTCAGTAATAATTTTAGATACAACAAAAACAATTTTCGGTAGTTGAACGATGAACACGAAGTACCTTTACCCTATTTTCAGTTATTTTTTTATTTTATTTTTTATTACATATGTTCTCACTTATCGGGACCAATAATGTCGATGTTAATTATACTATTTACGATTAGGATTTTATGTATTTCCCAAGAGATTTGCATGTGTTCTTTAGTCATTTGCTTAAAATATAATTTTACTTTTACGTAATATGCGTTATTTTTAGTTAGTTAAACATCTTGTTTCTGTATGTTATTTGATATCCAGAATTTTTTGAATACTCACCTGGGAAACTGAGAGAGATCTTCTCACTAAATATCGCGTAGCAACTAGGAATTTGCACTATTCATTGCATATGTTCTCAAAATAGGATAACCGTTTATAGTTATATGATTGAAATAAAATTGAACAATAAACGAAACTTATTTACAAGATAATTTTTTTTTTAAAATGTATGTGATGCTTTTCTTTTCGACCAATTACCGCTCAATTACCTTAAACGTTTTTTTCTTTTATCCCCGACGCCACGCTTGTAAGATTGTATTTAATCAACAAGTGCCAAAAAGTAAACTTTTTCAGGGGTATAATAAAGTCCCGGCTAGGAAGCATTGCTTGGTTAATCTTATACCAGCACATGTGCCAAAGTACTGGATACAATAATTTTTATATTATTATATTAATAAGGAGAAATCGAAAGTTTCGTATTTATGGGATAAAATCGTGCAATTTATATTAATATCGTGGTCTTTAATTTATCGTAGAATTGCGTATGCGTGAGGCCGATCGAGAGCGTCAGAAGCGTGAATGGGAGATGAAGGAGAGAGAAGCGGAGGAACAACGCTCCCGGGACGAGGAGTTGAGAAGACGCCAACAAGAGGACATGGCTATGCGCATTCGTCGTCAGGAAGAAGAGTTGCACAGACGACAACAGGAAAATAACATTTTCATGCAGGTAACAACCAATTTTTTATATTAATAAAATGTCCTTTACAATGAAAATGTATGCTTCTCTAAAAATGTAATAAAGAAGCTTGATGCGTCAGTTGTTGCACAAAAAAAGTAATCTGAAGAAGTGAAAAATTATCGATTGAAGAACGAAAGAAAAAAAAATGCTTATGACGATAAAATGCAACGAGAAATTGAATTAGGTACGAAAAACCCCGACGCCACGCTTGTTATGATCGTTTTCGTCTTGCAAGTGCCATAATCAAATTATTGTATGGGGAATAGAAACCAAAAAGTCCCGACTAGGAAGCATGGTTAGGCTAATTTCACGCCAATCCGTGTGCCAAAGTTTTGGATACAAATCTTACGTGGTAAAATAAATTTTCGCGCGAAATAGAAAAAAAAAAACAAAAATAAACTTGGACCATTTTATTCAAAAACGAAAGTTGCGACCAGGGCGAAGCTGGGCAATCCGAGCGATATAAATTTAATTTATTTCACGGGAATTATCAAATATTTCCGATACTCTGTTAAAAAATGACAGTTACAGCGAATTGTCAACGATGTTGGTCAATCGCAAATTTGAACCGATAATTTAGGTTCGTTTGTGTCACACCGATTGTACCCCTTAATAACAGTGGAGCACGCTAACGAATAATGAAACTTCTTCTACGGAAATTGCTAATATTGAATAAAATAACAATTTTTTTTTCCGTGTTACAGGAACAGGCAATGAGAGGAGGCGGCGGCGGTAGTGGAGGCGGTGGCGGCGGTGGTGGTGGCGGCGGAGGCGGAGTTGGCGGCGGTGTCGGTGGCAAAAACTACGACAACGTTAGTAATAGTGAACGCGATGGCTATGGCGCCCCCGATGGTAAGATTTCCTTCAATTCCGATACAAATGTTAACTATCAACGAAAATTTCTTAATATTCACACTTTTATTCTCGACTATTCCAATTTTCTATGTTTCACCACTTCATTTGCTAACTCTTTTGTTTTTTTGTTTTTTTCTATTACAGGAGGAAACAACTTGCCAGTGGTAATGTATCCCTTTTAATTACACATTATTGTTAGGTTTAAATCTTTCGAATATTTTCGAATGTTTTCAAATTCTCAAGCTTTCCTTTCCACGTACTATCATCCGCGTCGGCGAAACCTTTTTATTTTTCATTCAAAATGTCCTGACGCTTGGCTGAAAAGCTCTCGTGTCCTGGATAACAACTCGCAACTCGATCGGATGAATTAATGGTTTATGCGTGAGCGCCGGAGATGGGAATTTATTCGAATAACAGCAAATTACTTAACAGAGAGTCGAATCATCAAAAGGAAATGAAAAAAGTGGTGAACTGCATTCATCAAGGAATGAATTCGAAATTTAATGAATTGTTTAAAAATTTTATGGAGAGGAAAATTTGGGTAACGATCGCATATACTATTCAGAATAAAAGAACAATTCAAGTCCAGTAATTGTACAAAAAAGAAAATACTTTGAAATTTATAATCGATTTTTTAAAAGTCTTAGGAAATGTAGATGCCATGTTATTCGAATAATAATACGAACGAAAGTTTGCCTATCTAAAATTCGAGGTGCCTTCGAAACATCCGCGATTTCTATTGCATGAACGCCCCAGAATCCTGGTTGTAACAAAGTTACATCAGTTTTCTGGTAAAGTTCGTTTAACACGTCCTCGGCCACCAAACCTGGTGATGACAACACGGTGTTCTAGTGTCTGCAAGACCGCTAAATAGAGTTATTCTAATATATTTTTGCAGTAAAAAATTGAAAATGAAATGAAATTTCGTGGTAAATTAAAAACTTGTAAGGTTTGTTAAATTTAGAGCGTTAACACATGGAGAATTCAACTGGCATTTGGTGGCGAATTAAGTTACCGATATAACTAATGGCCATCGATACGTAAACGTGACGGTTAATTCCAACAACCGAAATATCTGCATTCGTACTCATCGTTACTCATGAAAACCAAGTGACTAATTATTCCACAATGCTTCCTAATACTGAGCCCGATTATAGCGTTGTACCTCCAAACTTTCTGCAATGAACAATTGTGGTGAAATTTTTTATACTCCAAACAAAAACGTGAAAACTGCAACTGGATTCTCGGCGACATAAGTCGTGAAATATACCTGATTTTTTTACGGCAACGCTTAGAATATTAAAAAAAAAATTGTATAAATCTTGACGTACATCGCTGAGAATACCAACTTGGTCCCTGGACTTCTTAAATCCGCGTGTCTGACGGAATAATCCGCGAATAAACTTAAAACACATTTTCGGTTACTACGGTACCGAAAATCTTCAGGGGATTGATATTGTCATATATCTTGACTGAATATTCTTTATTTTTCTTAATCTTATGATTGAGAAATCTGTTACTATGAAACCAAGAAAAAATAATTATCTCTTATTTGTAATTCGTCGTTTTCTTTCGTATACTTGTCAGGATGCTTAACAATGGAACATAGAAAATTAAAAATATTCTCATTTATAAACATAACGTACGACAAAAATGCGAATGGTGTACGATTACGTCGGAACAAAACATCATCTGGATATTATGTCACGATTGATCTCTCCGTGTGCTTGCAGATAAGAGACGCCGTATTTTATTGCTACTTTATTCACTAAGGGTTAGATGTACGATGCTATGGAACGCCAAAGTTTGTCTTAACAATATAAATATGATGATCCGGCAGTTCCCTAGTGATTCTGTGTACCGACCAAAAAATGCCCAACTATATCAGACATTAACTATCGAAAAGCAAAAAATCCCAGCCAAATAAGACTGCGTAAATGCTCGTTTGACACAGAGTCGACGGAGCAACTTCACGCCTTTGGGTCACTTAATCACATGAACTCACTTAAACACTACGGGAGGGTTGGCTACTAATATCCTATCGCACCTAACAAATTCTCTCTAACGGAAATATATAAAGATCGGTATCTTCCGATTTTGGCGCAAAAAAAAAAAAAAAAAAAAAAAAAAACGAAAAACGCGTTTTTTTTTAAAAACATTGCGGGAGGGACGGACATTAAAATTCCATAGCAGTGAACATAAATTCCATCTGGGAACAGAAGATTTTACATCATCTTACGTGTCGTTTAAGAATTGTAAAGAGTAAAAGTTACAAGGGGTTTGTTAAGAGGCCCTGATCAAGCCTCTCTGCTTCTCCTGTAACATTTTATAACTTTAAATTCAATAACTGCACTACTTGACTAACCGACAGTCTTTAAATGGACGATTAAAAAAACAATACAAAAACTTTAATCTACAAAGTCTCGAAAAATTTGGGGTAAAAAAAATCTGTCCGTACAGACACTATTACATGTTCAGTTATTCTCGTCAATAAATTAGTCAGAAAATACGTTTTGGTGACAAATTTCGGGAGAGTTCTTCTCACTTAAATGTACGATAGTTAGCATATTTGATTGCGTGTAAAACGTCGGGTTCTTCTGACAAATGCTTATTTACGCATTAATGGCGTAACGGCACGTTCCAAATAAAAATATTTTTATTATAATGCTAGAATTTGATGAATATCAGTACTACAATACTTTCACGTACGTTTTCATCTCATACTTATAATTCTGCCATATCAAGTATATTTCATGAACGTCGATTATAGCACTTATTTTCGTAAAGAAATTTATTATTCTTCTATCATAAACATACTCATCCAAAGGTTGAATTACTGTTTCTATTCTCAAACGCCTATTTTTTGAATGGGTATTTGAATATAAACGTGTATTCAAGAACAAAAAAAATTATTACACGCCGATTTGCCAATAAGCAGTGCGCTTAAATTGAAGTTTTTATCCAGTCCTTAAAACTCGAATGTATTCAATATATATTTATCAATATATTATACCAGTTCAAAATTGTATGCATATGGCCAAAACTATCCGGCTTTTAGGGTCCTGAAAAAAAACAAGAGGTTATTTTATGTTACCTCTGAACTGCAGCAATGACTAATACTAATTAGGAAATTGAATAAAACAAAGCGCGTTGAAAAAAAACAACAGGAAATTCTATAATACGGATTACCGTGTTCGCTGAACCGAATCCGAAAAACCGTATGTAACCATTGAGTTACAGTCTGTGTTGGGCATTTGATTGGTCTGGTAATTTACCATCATGATAAAAGGTTCGTATCCCATTGTGGAGAACATCGGACCTTAAAAGTGTGTGAAACTATACATATATAAACATATATATATATATATATATATATATGAAACTAATTATTTATCACGGGCACGATAGTACGAACCCGCACTTTTTTCCATGTGAAAACGAAAATCTAAACATCGCAAACTTCTAACATTGTGTTTTCTCCCCTTTCTTTTTCTATGTGATTTGACGATGAAATTGACGACCTGTTGCTGCTGTCGAACATGGATGGTCGTCCTGAAACGTGAAAATATCTTAATGGCGCCTTTAAAAAAAAAAAAAAACTTTTGCTAAAAAAACAAACAAATACACCGAAAAACACGTTACGCGTGTACGCCATTTGGTGTTTTTGTCAAATTCTCAATGGCAAAAAAAAAAAATTTACGAATATACTTCGTAAATGACAGGATCCAAAGTCCTTCTTGGATGCGTATAATAACTTGGATCGTAGTAACCGTGGCGGTGGGGGATATAACGACGATCGCGGACAAATAATGGATCTGATGGATATGAGGGTTGATATGGGTAACATGCCCAACAATCGTGGTAACAACGGAGGAGGCGGTGGCGGTGTTGGTGCCGGAAGTGGCGGTGGCGGTGGCGGCGGCGGTGGTCGTTGGCAGGGCGGTAATAACGACAGAAGCCGTCCCGACGATTTCCCCAATAGTAAGAGAAGACGCTATTAAAAAAAAACAAAAAAAAAAACGAAACAAAAGAAAAATGAGGAAAATATTTCAACATAGATCCGAATGATGACTTTGATTTTACAACGTGCTTTGTATATGTACTGCATTTCGGGGATCGTGATAAGCAATACTCATGCGTTTCTTCTCCGAAGCATACTGTGAAATTCAGTAAAGGTTTATCCGAAATATTTGTACATCAGTAGGATATAATATTTGTTGGAGTATCGCGAGCGAAAGAAGTTTGCGAATACTGCAAAAACACCCACACAGATAAAACACAAAAGTCTATTAATGATATGAAAGGTTTTATTTTTTAAGGACTATTGATTGAACATAAACTTCACAGGAGTCACGAATTAACTTGCACATTTATATACGAATTTATTTACCGCTGTTAAAGACGGTACTTTTCTGAATTTCCTCACCGGAAATTGTCTAAAATTAACATATTCTTATCTTCGTTTCGTGGGACTGCTGACGCAAGTGCCGAATTTCGAGACTGCGACAGCGCACGACTTTCTGGCGTTGCGTTCCGTCAATGAGATTCGTCGTTAATGTAACATTGTGAAATTTTTTCAAATTCATATTATGAAGAATTGAGACTTGAGTCAATAAGTGTGAATCTTCTAAGATCATGGCTCCGACTAGTCTGTAAGCAAACTTGCATCTTTAAATATAAGGAACAAAAAAATATATACAGGAGTTGATCCGACTCATGTCGTTTTTGTTTCTTGAAACGAAAATTGATTTTACATAGTATTAATCGAACGGGAAGTTTCGATCGTATTAGACACAACATTATTATTATTATTATCATCATCATCATCCTCCTCATCGATACATGATTAAACGTTAATCGTATCTAAAAAAGGGAGCATATTCCCGAACAAATTAAACCTCTTGACATACTTAAACATAGGGTAATGGTGTCCACTGTAGAATTGAGTTTATCTACTCGCAGCTAATCCAGCTTTGTCAAGCATCATAAGTAACATGCGACGTGGTTTTATCAATAAACATTCAAACACTTCAATATGAACCATTCTATTAAGTACCATATTTAATCGATAACCCTCTAAAATCACATTTTCTCCCCTTAAACTACAGCCTTTTGTGGCACTATGAAGCGACTTGTATTAACCCCTTCGCTGTCAGGCGAAAAAAAAAAACCCAAAAATGTCTTTGAAAAATCTATTGACCTCGAAACTTTTAGCTACCCAAGCTAATCGTAACAAGTGAAACATTTTTTTTTTTTTAGGCGCGTTCACGCGTCACGAAACGAAAGTGATAACCTTTTTATGCGCGTATAAGCGTCACTGACTATGAAGGGGTTAAACCCTCTCTGAGCACACTGCAATTTGTCAGGATCCTTCTCTGCTTCTGGGCATCGTTATCTCCAAATTGTACCTACCATTTTGGCCCAATTAAAGCGGTTATGTTAATATAAATCTAAAAACAAACTGTCGTCGGTCTTTTTGAACTCCAGTGTGCCCAGAAAGGGTTAAACTAAGTTTTTTTTACCATTAATGTAGTAGTTAGTAAAAAAAGAAAAGGCATTTTGCCATTTACATGCTACACGTAATTGGTTGATTGATGAAACAATCAGCCACAGAAGATTAATAAAAAATGGAATTCAGACATGTGTCAAGGATTTCCGGGCGGTGAAGTGCCCATAAGGATTATTGGGAATCTTACGCACATGGAGTGAAAGTCACTCATCAAAAGACGCGGCAGCGTCTCTACGCCAATCATATAAATATAATATGAGATAGCATTGAAATGCTGGAATGTTGCATGAAATTGAAGGTCTTAAACATGGAATAATACTTCCACTTGTTACTTGTAAATGCTGTAATCACAGTACATCTGCCTTTTTTTTCCAACTATGGAATAAGAATAGAACTGAACTAATATTATCGAGAAATCAGATTACCGATGCTGGGGCTAATTTCGCAGGTGTTTCATATAACAATGTTAACATGGTTTGTGAAAAAAAAATCTCTACTTTAAGCATTGAATCATTGAAGACTGCTGAGTATCGCATTTTTTTTATCGAACTACTTACAATCAGAAATTATAGTAAATCGATTGAAATTTTTCAATTTTCATGTTTATAAATAATTTATTTCCTAATCATCATGGTTATCATTTTCACCTATGTTTTTTCAAACATATGCGAAATTGGTAAAAGAAATAAATTCAAATCTGCTCTCTTCATTCTCTGACAAAAATTCAACATTTCTAGATTCGTTATTTTCTCTAATCGAACCCTACTGGTATTATTTTATTTCTTGCACGTTCGTTGTTATCCGAAAAATCCTCATCGTTTATAATTTTCACGAAAATTTCAGAAAATTCATGTTTTTTTTATTCATCGATGAAAACTCTATATTTTCTACAACCCGTTATTTCCTCGCAACGAACCTCGCCGTTACTATTGGAATTCTCCCATCTTTTTTTTTTTTTCCTCTTAAACAAAAATTTCTTTTCGTTGACAATTTCCATCAATAGTACTAAATAATCGTTAACAATCCCAGATTTATAGACTACCGGAAAAATCCTAGGTGTGATCATCCCGTAGATTTGCCATATTTTCCAATAGTATTTTTGAGTATTTTTTTGGTTTTATTCCGCTATTACCCATTAGTTTGTCGTTCAGGCCAACTACGTTGAAAAATTCTTCATTCATCGTCGCGACAATATTATGCAAATACGATGTTAGCATTTTTCGATCACGACTATCATTATCGGAGGAGAAAAAGTGAAAGAGACAGACAGCAATCACAAGAGATATAGGCTTACTTACTTGAAAGAATCCACTAGTCAATGAACCTCTTAACAAAGGTGAGTAGATTCGTCAAAAATGTTATTTAAAATTAATATTCTTACTGTGCATTTGGGAGGGCGACAATAAATGAAGCGGTAATACGAGAGAATATTTGATATAGATGACGAAACGATAGAAAATATTAGTTTTATAATTGATACTTTTTTATTTGTCGTTATGAATGATGATAGTAATGAATTTATGTATTAAAAAGAAACGTTTTTCATTGATTTGATACTTTCAGATATTCTCCGCATTTCCTGCTTGACTATTACGTTGATATCGTTTTTCATTGCAAAACGAAAAAGGAATGATTGGTTTCCTTAACGAAAAATCTTATACGGCAGGTGATAATTCATACGATCAGCAACTCATCACAAAACTACCGACAGCCCAGAGCCTGCCTTACCTTACCTACGAAACCAACATATCTTACGCGATCTGTAACAAAAGGTTGTCGAGGTTCGATATTTTTGAAATCTGGGCTGCGCTGTGAAAGATTACTTATGTATTGTTCACTTATTTGAAGCATATATTTGGGGAATGAAATTGTACTACGTTTCTACATCACAAATTAAAGGAGTACAGCATCTTTTAGCTACTTTTATTGGTTTACTTTTTCTACAGAAAATAGGAATTTATGCGAGATATCTTAACGAGTCTATCATTTCAGATTTTCATCAATCATCACTTGATAAATTATAAGGAATTTAATAGAAACATTTATTTATCGTTTTACATCCGAACTTAAGCATCTACTAAAACGTAAAATCAACGTTCCATTTCTGTGAGGGTTCTACTAACGATGTCATTTGACTAAAGGTTGCTAAGGTGCTGTATTTCCTTGAACATGCTATATTTCTTAAACTTTAATCACCGTGGATCGGTCTATGACTGAATGAATGTGCGTGACAAATATGACGCTGATTTATTGGGAAACAAACTAATTTGAGAATCGTGAAAACGTCTGTCCTCAGCGGACACAATAATTACCAGCCTTGCAATCATTGCGTCCATAAAAATACTCGCAGTGACCGTTCAAGGATGTTTTTACACCAGTTATGTGTAAGTCTGTATGAAAAATAGGTTAACCTTTTTGTACAATATTCCACAACTTGAAGAAAAAAAGTTATCTTGAACCTAAATATAATTCTACGTTCCGAATGGGGACTACAAAAATGTCAAACTGGGATGGAAATGTACTTTGCGGTGTCACTGCGGGGTGAAAAAGATAGCAAATTTTTCCGAATTAGAAATTCAGAGAAATCGACATTT
The DNA here is from genome assembly GCA_949699805.1 of Tromatobia lineatoria. Lineage (NCBI taxonomy): Eukaryota > Metazoa > Arthropoda > Insecta > Hymenoptera > Ichneumonidae > Tromatobia > Tromatobia lineatoria. The sequence goes on from OX453049.1 coordinate 24,660, forward strand.
ATACCTATTCTCGACAGCTTTTATCCTCTAGAAGGTACATCTAATGAGCAATAAAAAATGACGAACGGTTTGAAAATGTTACACCGTAAATAATTGGCGAAATCACGATGCTCATGATTCGATGTGTGATTACAGATTCTCGCATGTGCTGGTTGACACGTTTTGGATAATCCTTAACAAGGGTAAGCGTAAATATTCACAATTATTCTTTTTCCGTTTTATTTTATCTTTGAAAAGAAAAATTTATCCAAATTACAGTCACTGATCTGAAATAGTTTTTTTTTAATAATTTTTTTTTTTTTTTTAATTAATTTTTATGAACTCAATCATCACATTACTGATCGTTAACTAAATAAATTTGTTGTACTTGCAGATGAAGGAATTGAACCGTTATGATGACGATACACAATTAGAGCGATATCTTCACTCCTTCCACGAGCGTGAAAATGGTATATCTGAGAGCTGATTAAATATTAATTATCAACTTGAGACGTTTGTTTTCTAAGTTTTTTTTTTTCAACATGATGATATCATCTTTCGGGTCTGAGTCACATTGATGTCAACTTTTCCAACGTTTACTGATAACCAAATAAATTTCTTACTTTCTGTCTTCGAACTACAAGTTGCGGTTTCTCATCGTACTTCATTTGCTGTGTTTCAGTCGTAATTGGCGTCCGACTGACATTCAGATGAATCACTTAGGACTCAACAGCGACGTCTGAGTAAACTGTTCTTGGCTAAAGGAATAGGTGAGTTGTTTTTTATGTATGAACTTTTACTGTAAATATGGAAATTCCACGGACTGGAAATAACTTGAAGAATATAGTAGTCTAAATTTATACACTGAATTGATCTTTTTAAACTATCGATCGAGTGTCAACAGCACTTTTTTTATGAACGATTTTTTTTTACACCTTTAATATGATGATATCATCTTTCGGGTCTGAGTAACATTGATGAAAATTCCCAACGTGTACTGATATTATAAAAGCTTAATTTCGTTATGAAATAAAAGACTTTGACGTATTTAATACTTTGTTTCTATGTGTTTTAGTTGAGGCAAGAAACAGAGCTGGTAACATGGATTGCATGTCCTTGAGGAAAAAATTCGGCGCTCCATTAAAAAAAAGGTGAGGCTCAAATATAATCACTCATTTGCAGAATATCTCCGTTGGTATCAAAAGCACCAAGTCGTAATGATGAAAATTGGCTAGAGTCCTGATTCAAAGGATGACAAACATTTCGTTCAACTCCTGAACTCGTCTTGAAAAAAAGAAATCTTCGTTTCTTACCTGCTATTAATTTTTTTACTTATACATTTTTTTTTTTCTGTTACAGCTGCCTCCCAACGTCAACGTTAAGGGAACATAATACTGATAACATGATGTATTTAAATTGAATAAAATCCATTTCGCTTTAAACTACGCCTTGAGTTTTTACTTAATAAAACTCCTAAACCTTTAGCGATCGAGAAGTGTAATCGATGCGAAACACGTAATCTGCTCCTATTGTCAATTTCTTCTTTATTGGAATCATTTTTGTTGCACGGTTTAAGTTAGACGTTGCGGAATGAAATTATAAAAGAAAATGATAAAATTAGTGTAGATGAAGGATAGAGGTATTGTAATTGAACGGTAATTTGTAAATTTAAATGCCAAAAACAAACAAAAAAAATTATAAAGTTTGATTCAATTGCATTGATTTTCATTTTCTGTGATAAATGCCATTTTATTGTCTGCAAACCTTTATCATTTGTTGCGATAGTATAAGTACTTAAAATGATACGTAGTCATTTAAAAAATCTTCAATTTTTTCCGCGCAATGTGGCAATAGATTTTTTGTAAAAATCTTAACCTCTTGATCGTATGTATAATATGTGGAAACATCGTTAAATACAGATTAATAATTTATTCAAAAAAGTATATCTGAAGCTTTGCCCTTTGGTTCTAAATATGTACCTCTGTCGATAGGTCAGCTTACCTTAAGACTATATGCAACTACTCAGTCGGTATTATTTTATCTCAGTAAATCGCTTAACCAATGGCAGTTGAAATCAAACCCTGACAAATCTCGACTTATCCTCACGTAAAAATAATTTGCCGACACTAAATGTTAATATTTTTCAATCCTTGTTTCTCACATTTACCAAACAAGTTTATGCCTCAATGATTCATACTTTTTCTATATCAATTCTCGAAACATATTTACTAGTCTCGCAATTAAGATACGTATTCATATATTTCAGATAATTTCAGACTATTCAGTTGCTCAAATTAAGTACAATAAGATATGAAAATTGTGATTATTCGTATAGGAAGGTATTAATTCTCGAATGCGTTTATTCTCTTTGTATTTAATCAGTTGATTTTAAGGTAAAAGCGTTATTGCTCATAAAAAATCTGTTATGTTGACACGTTAGTTTATCGGTAGATTTGTATTTGTCATGGCAATAATTTTATCTTGATCAAAATGTGATATTATTCTAATTATGCCACATCTACATCTGTATTAAAATAGTTGCGTCCTGTCTGAGAATATTTCGCTTGTCATAAAAGCCTATGATGAATAAATAATTATTCTGAATACTATTAATTTACCGTAACTACTTCACAATAAAGGGAAAGTTACCTGTATTGAGGCTGTCGCAGACTTTGTTGCGGCTCGGAACGTCGTGGTTGCGGGTAGTGTAGAATGTAGTGTTTTATCTCGTGAAAAAAGCTTGGACAACATTTTATTGTTAACCGCAGAAAAAGCCACATACACTTTCACACGTAATCGATCGCTGTTTACAATGACGTCGAAAAATTTATAATAATTGAATGTTGTACATAAATATAAACGTCGGCAACGTTGTACGCTGTCTCTCGTATGTGCCAAACAGTACAAAAATTATTTTGAACATCTTTCGCAAACATTCGTCAAACAACTTATTATTCGGTGGCGGTGTTTCACATATGTTTTCCATTATTTATCATATTCCTTTTTCCTCATTACTTATATGTTTCTCAAACGGCATTGTACAACCATATGTTGACGCTTATTCAATTGCGATATCGAGGTGCGCTTAGTTTGTTGTTTTATTCTTTTAATCCGGAGAGCAATTGGACTTTACACATGAGATGCGATATATTAAAATTGATAATCAAATATACGGCCGGAGCGGGTGGAAGGAACGATTTTGGTGTTTGCGCTTCTATCAGTCTATCTAAAATCTACCTTACTTTAAATCGCGATAGGAGGGTGCCATGTTTTTTCTTGCTTTTTTTTGTTTAATTCTTTAAATTTATTTTATTCATAGTTCTTGTCTAATAATCTCGCAGTTATACGAACGCTGCACGGACTCTTATTTCCATTACTTTGCAAAGTAGCACGGATTAATAACAGCAAATATAATATCTAGCATTCTCATATTGCGAATCACTTCGCGAGAATTTTTCTTCCATTCCGTCATCATCATCATCATCATCGATACCCTTAGGATATCTCGGAGACTTGTAAGCTGACTCTCACTTTTCTCAGTTATGTACATATACGATTGCCACTCTGTGTACACGTTCGAACAACCCATTCGCCGTAAAAACATTTCGTCACTGCCAACTGTCGGGTGAGTTGAATTTTTTTTTTGCTCTTCTCCATTCTCGGCTTTGTTCAATAAACATTATCAATATTTCATTATACTTTTACTTGTCAATACTTATTACATATCGTTTTTTTTAATTATTGTAGATCACAGACAACTTGTTCTTAATTCATAAAAACAATTCAATTATTTTATTTTATTTTATTTTTTTCCAATAAGTATCAGCTTTTTTTTGTTTCTCGTTATGTTCAGTGTGACTGTTTCTTTGCGTTAGCGTGGATAACCACGCTCTCTTTGACTCTTTCACGTGTACATTTTTTTTTTGCTTTCTCGGTAAACGAAAACCATTCGTTAATTCGCGGATTAATTAAAGTAATTGAGCGTCGTCGGAATTTTTGTCTTTGTGTCTATATCCTCGACCAATGCTCGGTCACAAATCATACTGCGAAATATGTAAGCGAAACAATCAAGGGGATCCTCCAGCCTTGAAAAAACGAATTCTCTGTTAAGAAATGCAACTATCCTTGTCCATTTTTTACGGATTCAATTTTCGATAAAGTTAATAAATAATCGATGTATATTCAGAAAAGGACGCGAACTGAGAAAAAAAAAACTTAAGATGGATTATAAATGTGAAATGTTCAAGGATTCAGTATTAATTACCAGTTGGAAGAAACATTAATTTATTATTAAAAGTAACAGAAAGAAAAATAATAATTAAAAAAATGTTTCGAATCCCGTGTGAAAAAATAGGATATTGATAAATAATTGAATCTCTGATAACCGTAACCCAATATTTTTCTCACAAATAATAATAACTTTAGTAGCAATTTTTCTCTTAGAGTTTTTGTTTTTAGGCTTAAAGATCCTTTCAAAAGGCTCGCCGTACAGCAGTGAAGACTTGAGTGGGAAAGTATCACGTGGAGCATGTGGAGGGGCTTGTGGGTTTTACATCGATATAGAAATAGTCAAAACACGACGGCGGAATATAGAAAGGCTGTCGGGCGTCCAAGTATATAAAGCGACTCAAAAACGGAAACAGCATGAACTTTGTACGGGTAAATAGACATTATATTCCATAGTCTCGTTCACTGTTTCTTCCTCGTAGTTATGTATAATATGTATAAGTGTTTTTTATCATCATGTGGCGTACGGTGTTTCGTGAGCGAGCATAATGAATTTTTTTTAAATTGTGTTAATTAATTTCTTTTCTTTCAACAGCTACGATGCACGGTGAAGAAGATGCGTTCATGATCACACAACAAGCGATTTTTTTTTTTTTACTTAGCAAATACTTTAACATTATCGTTATCATTACTCTTATGTAATTATCAATTGTTTTTCTTCTTTATTTAGATTTCTTTAGTCGATAAGTAACGTGATGTTTTTTTTTTTGCATTTTAAATATGCGACAATGTTGCGAATTTGTCCCTTCCTTCCGTAAACTCTTTTCGATTCTCTCGAAATCGATTCCCGAGTGAACCAGAGAAAAACCCGCTCAATCAATTTTTTTCCTTTCAATTAATTTACATATTTTATAATCGACTTTGTTTTTACTTCTTCTTCTGAAAACATTTGAGTGGATGGCAGCTTCGCTATAAAATTTGAGTCGACGGACAGAGGGAACTAGCAGAAGGATCTTCTCTCTCCTTTTGTTGTTGTTGTTTTAATAATCGATGATTGCGATAGTAATGATTTCTCGTGTCCTGAGAGACAATGGTAATGGGACGTTGTCGTGCAGCCCAACGACTAGCGTCAAAGTGCAGCTTCATCGTCCGTCCTGTACATACTATATATATATGCTGCAATGTATATATGTATATACATATACACAGAAATCCATATATACATATATACACATATTGATGCTATACTACAGTACGATCGATATTAACGTTTTCTCAATAATCAAGCCAACGACGTAGCCGCCGGGACGTCTAAAAGAGATTATTCCCGATGTGATACAGTCAAGCTCGTCGTTACCCGTTGCATACGATACCGTTATATTATATATTATTCATAGCGATTGCGAGAAACAGACACCACGGCGTACAGTTATAGCTAAACTCAGCCATTGACGGTCCCTACAAGTAGTCATGCAATCAACCATTATTTTTAAAATCACAATATGTTATTATGCCATAAGTCGATATTCTCTATTTTTAGAATATTTCGCCATATTGGTAAAGTGTATCAATATTTTTTAAAAAGTAATAATTTACCACGGATTCACTTAACAATGGTATGAACGAAAAATAATGGTTGGACAATGACAAAAATAATGTACCATTACTTTTAATATTCTAAATTTGTTTTATTTTTGGTGAAAATTTTCTTTCTCACGTTTCGTATTATGGTAGTTATATATTCCATAACTTACGGTTGAACAAAAAAATTGTAACCATTTTTTCAAGAAAATCCCAACATCTCGATTTCAGCGGTAAACATTTTTTATTCGAAACTATAACAATTTTCTTCTTTTATAGATTTGTTGAATTGTTCCACAAATGGAGAAATTCATGACTTAAATTTTCTGTAAAATTTTTGTGAAAAACTCTTTTGTTGTTTTTCATAAATTCACCATAAATTTCCATACCCAAAAGTATTTTTTTTATCTGAAGAGGCATAAACCATTGTTCATATGTCCACAGAATACTTTACCGAATCTATGTTGAAAAATATGGATATTTTTGTGTTAAAACAAATATTTATACATGCTTTCACTAATATGTTTCCAAGTTTTTTTTGTATGTATGCAATACCAATTGATTTATAGCACAAATAAACATAGTAAGTTTGAAAGTAATGTGATGGTTGGAAATTTGTCTACAAGCAGACAAAAGAGCACCAACAATCTTGCCTCTTGGCTTCATTACGTGGCCAATCACTGTACTTTTTACGTGATATTCGTGTTTCTCGCATACAGCAGGCGCGCGTTGCGGCAAAGCACGCAAAATAATAATAATGCGATCAATCGGGTTCAGCACGAATATACCTCACGCTTTTGTCAACTCCTTGGACACTCTTACAATTATTATTATTATTTATATTTATAAACGCCGGATATACACATTTAAAGAGCGCCCCGTTCGACGTAGAAAAATTGAACTTACAAAATATTCTTATCTGTACAGCGTAAAATACCGGGTGATGTGCGATGCGTCAAGGTGTATATATCGCGTCTCGTTTTTATTTTTACTTATTATTCTCGTCGGACTCTCTCGCATTTCGTTTTTTTTTTTTTTCTTTTTTTTTTTTTTCTTTATTCTTCTGGCTGTTATGTTTCTCTGGTTTTTATTTATTTAATAAGCACCCGTAGTTTCGTTACTCAATTACAAGCAACAGGATAGAGTAGAAGGCTTTGGGTGGATTTCGGCTTGCCCAGGAGACATCATGTTTTACTTTTCATTTTCTCTTCTTCGGTTTAAGAATTTTTCTTTGTATCTAGTTATTTATAATACGTTTATGGGACTTACGAGCGATCTTCTGTTGCGGACGGTCCTCTTGCTTTCTCACGGTTCAACGGCTTAGAATTTCCCTCTTCTTACTCTCTGGTTCACTCCACGACAATGTGCGCGAAGCCTCTGAATAAATTGTGTCTCGTCTTTTCGTGAGTTGGAGTTTATGAGTCTGTGTTTTCAAGTGTTAGTTTTTTTTTTTTTTTTTTTTTTTTTTTTTTTTTCTTTTGTGAAAGTATAGTGGATAGATTTCGGCGGCCGGTACAAGCTGCGGATAGCGAGCCTCGCGAATCATCACGCGAGGACGACAACGGCGACAGCGACGAGTTAGTGGGGCCTCCACGAAATGTTGTTCAACCCTTGGAAGTGACGCTTCAGACTGCTGCCGTCGGCCCAGGGGGAGTCGAGATACTCGTCGTCATCGTCTTGCTCAAGTTTCTGCATTTTAAAAAAGTCACAAGTTCATAATTGTGCAATTAACTCTTTGAGCCTTAAATTCGCGGTTTCGGTGAATTTTTTAAATCTCATTTACTTCAAACTGTTCAAAATTAAAATAGTTTGAAACCGGCGTTTAAAATTAGTGTTTTATTCTTTTGTTCAGAAAAAATTGCAAGAACATTACTATCGCTTGAAAAACAGGCTTTGAAAGGATTCGCATCTCTCAATTCTTTATTGTATATTTTTATTAAATAAGTCGAAAATTCCTACTGAAAATATGTTATTTTCAGAGCAGGTTGTCAATCGGTTATTTAGATATACATTTGTTTTTTACTGATTGATAATTTAACAAACTCGTTTTTTTTTTTTTTTTTTTTTTTTTTTTTTTTTTTTTTTTTTTTTTTTTTTTTTCCAAGACAAGAAAATAATTATCCAAATATCCTATCGATTACCTGCTCCGAAAATAATGTATTGAGTGACAAATGTTCAGCTTTTCAATAGACATTAAAAGTTCTTAAATTTATAAGTCAATTTTCACTATCTCAACTCTTTCGAATCCGGACGATTGCATTAAAATAATTTCGAGAAGGTTATTCAAAAATCGCCATAATCTGATACCCTTAGGAAACCCTCAGACACACCCGAAAAAAAACTTTATCAATGGTTATATGGATTTAAAAATCGGAATGTCGTATATGGCACATATACTTTCCACATATATCTATTTCCATGTGAACGAGAGTTTCATATTTCTGGTCCTTTTGTAGCAGTTTAAACAATTAACATATCTATAAATTTCGTATTTGTTATTTATGAAATTTTAACATAAGGAGTTTTTCGCAAAGTGCACAAACGTAATCAAATAAATTTTTCTTCTTGGCATCGACGATTGATGACTATCCACACAAAATCAATCGACTTTCATGGGAACAGTTTTTCGGGGTATACAATATAATAAAAATTGCCTCATATTTGGTTCATTAAGCACAAGATAATATCATCATCCTGAAAACAAAGCATATCATTGAGTATTCGTTGATATTTATTCATCTAAATTGATTCGATAGATGAACCAAAAAAATTTCTACCAATAGAACTAAAAATAAAATTTGAACTCTGAGGTATATTCATTGATTTCGTTAACTCAAATAAACAAGCTCAAATTTAAATACAATCAAGAGCCTCGGTCGTACTAATTCGATTGGTATTTTCAGATCGAAGACAACCTTTATCGAATTGAAATGTAAATTCACCGGTGTGCACCAACCCAAGCGGATTGCACTGTCTATACGATCGTACTGGTGGGTATAGCGGTCGTTTTGGCCGCTGCATTATTAACTCATGCCCTGGGGGGGACGGGAAAAGTCTGTACGTCAAACGGTGTACGACTGACCGAGGAACGTTCGGCGTTTCTAACGAGGTTAAAGGGGCTGGTATTCCTCTCACTCTTCCACGAGGCTCGAGCTGCTGTTGCTACTATGTAGATCTATACATATACGTAGTCGAGGATGTCAGAATATCGAAGCAGAAAACCGCAAACGGGTAGAAACACAGCAGCAGCGCAGTACTCCCTGGCTTCGAATCGATGTCTGACGTCCTTGCCTGACTTTAGTAAAGCTTTCGCACAGCGAGCGTTGTACACGCTAGGGAACACACGTACAACAGCTTCGCACCATTTTTATATAGTAAAATACACTGTATATATATTTGTCTATATACAGTTGATGCAGTGGTCAGTTATACAGTGTTGTACCCTCACTCGCAAGTATCGCTTACGTTAAATTGGCTTAACGCTACTAGCCCCCCGAACTCTCACTCTCTATATCTAACTTATGAAGACCGGAATAACTCTTCTACCGTTATACCGTTCATTTAGGCTCACTCCGAATTTAGGGAGTGCGCCGAGGATAATCACCATGTCGTAATCGGTATTAAAGGGCCAAATTGCTCCTACTAGGTCACCCTGCGATTAGCGTGGGATCATAAGATCACTTGGTGAAGTAGAGGAATTTCAGTTGAATTTAATCTGATTTTGCCAGATAAAAAAACCTGATTGACATTGAGGCTCTTTTCAATTTTTTGACAAACTGCTGTGAACTCAAGGCTTCCCTTCTCAATGTTTAATTTACTTGGTGTGCCTTCTGTGTTCTTCTACTCGGTTATGTAAATTTTTACTATTCTTTTTATATTCGCTTTCTTCATAAGTAGGGTGTTCCTCATTTAACAAGTACTACCCAACTCTATGCTTAACAACTTCCTGTATTATGAATCTTTGTATTTCGACATACGCGGAGAAAACTGGTTAATTGCGGAAATCGACCTTTAAATGCTTGGAGCGTTGGATGCATTTTGGTTGGCGTTTCCAATCTGTACTAATTATTTAAAGTCAATTTCACAGTGAATAAAAGTTATCGTAGCAAAAAGTATATTGTATTGACATTTTAGCCACCGATAGAAGAAGGCACTATTCACCGAGAACTATGCTTGTTATGGCTTTCAAGGATAGTATTTAAAAAACTATTGAACTATTTTTGAATGGTCAGTGCAAGAACAATAATAAAGTTGCACCAACGTCAAGAAAATTGGTATCGTTGCATTGAACTATATTTTTATTAACGCGGCAACATTTGTACTCCCTCGGAGATTGGAAAGAAAAGGCCTCGCAAGAACAACGCATATGATCGCAAATCGACGTTTGCTTTATTTTTTTGAAAATGGTCTACGATGAGAGACGAGGAGTTATTTGGGGGTGATACCATTCCATTTTCCCGGACGTTCGGCAAAAACATCGAGAGTCGATGCATTCACGAGGCGCCTCCATGCGCCTAAGAGATATCGAGAATACGCTGAGAGTCCATAGAGCATAGGATATGCTACTGTATCATCGAATCTTTAGACAAACACCTGTCTATGCCACCGTTAATTGCGCTGCATTATGCTGTCCCGTTTTTGACTTTGCGTGCCAAAAGCTAACTATCTAGCGTCATCAACAAAGTTATTGATCAACGTAACCAATGATTCGCTAAGACGACCGCAAGTATCATCAACCGCCTAATCAATAACGTGGTTGAGTGTACCAAGTTTTTCTCGGTAGTATGTAAACCGATATGTTCGTAAGCCCAAAGGAGCTTTTTCTCAGTGATTTCGCGTAAAATTAGGGTTGTCCGTCTAATTTTTCGCTCGCGAAATAATTAGAGTAGCGGGTGAGAGAGCTCGTGTTTCCGTGAGCGACACTTGACGCGGCTCTTCCGTGGAATCGTCCGAGGTGTGAGGATCGCGTATTGGGCCAATTGTCGAGTAGAAAGAGCGTGGACTCCCTATCACCGACTGCAGCTACTCTTTCTCTTAAGATCCGTCTCTTGGCACTAGATTATCCGAGCTCATTTTTTTCCCAACTGTCTTAGATTGAGATTTTTATAATTATTTTCTCAACATCGTAACAACGACGGTACTTGGCGCGTGCAAAAGATCGCGAGCTATTGTATTGAGCTTTGTTTGGAAAGTCCTGTGAGGCTTATGGCGAAACGTTGTTCCGCCGAGTGTCAATTTTCTTTATCAAATAAAATAGATAACTGTCGGAAGTGTAACCCGGAAGAAGCAATTTTTTTTTGGAATAATCGTTGTGCGCGGGAACGATAGAGTCGTCCAGTGTGAGTGTGTTTCCGCGATATTTCGTTATTTTCGGTGGATTTACTGTATGTGTCGCGGAAATTTCCGGGAAAATGTGAGCGTTAAAGAGAGTGAGACCATAAAATTCCCTCTAACGCGAATAACCTATTTCTTTCCCTCTTGCATCATTGTAAAAATCTCTCTCTCTCTCTCTCTCTCTCTCTCTCTCTCGCGTGTATTGTTGTGCGTGCGCGCGCGTGTGTGTTGTGAAAGCCGTGGCCCGCGATGTCACACGTTAGCCGATCGAGGCTATGTGCTCGTGATTTTTCCGTAGGAGAAAAGATTCTAGTTTGTTAAATTGAAATGACAAATTTTTTTTGTCATTCTGGAACTTCTGCAACAATTGAATATTGACTATTTTATTTTTTACTGCACGAGAAAGGCCCATTTTCATCTCATGCATCCCCATCAATTGCACAAGAACAAAAGTTCGTATTTCAAACGGAAACTCCATCAAACCGGATTAACACGCAGCTATGTACAATTTTGCGTGTCTGATATTATGTATGCTATGATACGTCACTTTCATTAGTAAAAGGATTTTAAAAGTAAAGAAATTACAACTGTCATTTAAAATTCCACTAACGATAATTTTCAGGTTTTTCTATGAAATAACGTTACATTTATCAGAATTTCTGTTTAACCTTGTTTTTTCATAGAAGATGCTTCGTTTTTATGAAAATATTTTTTTGAGATTTTTATATCAGTCAAGTGCAACCTTTAATAACTTATTTGATGCGACATATAGGATAGGTGAAGAGCCAATTGGGCACGCGACACGTGCGGGCCAGGAATTCCTGATATCACCCGAACAAATATCCCGTTATCGAGCTGAAACTTATCCGAGATGATGCCACCTTTCGCATTGAATTTGAACATAATCGGTAGAACTCTTCAAATTTAATGAAGATTTAATTTTTTTTTTATTTACTTTATTGTATCACTTTTGCGAAACGAAAGAAACGATTGAGTGAATATTTTCTCTAAACCAATGAACCATTGATTTCAAAGAAATTCAGTGTTAACAATATACTAAGAAAATTACTACACATTGCAGAAAGTTTTGTTACAGAAAGTTTTTTTTACAGAAATATAAAAAATTTGGTACAAAAATGTAACTTCAAATTAATGTACAATTCTGGAAAATTCATTACGAAAGTCGTATCAATTGATGCACATTATACTAAAATTGATATACGTTCCGCTAAATTAATTACAGAATTGATTATAATTAATGGACAGTATACTAAATACGACATACGAATCGTGTTTTTGATAGGCGCGTACTTTCATTTTGTAAGACCCTCATCTACTGTAAAAAATATTAAAAGTAAAAGTCCTATAAAGAATGAGAGTTAAGACCCTAGCAATTATGCCAACTTTCACAAGAAAACAAAATAACTGTGATTGTGCCTAAAAAGGTAACGCTGTAAGTGGAAGTTGTTTTGTGCACAGAAACAACTTACAAAAACGGTTAATAGGCGTATATTACGCCATGAAGGCGAGAAAACTCATTTCGCACGAGTTGACGAAACGTTTTTTCCGTCGAGTATTATATACGATTTTACTTCACAAGGTGTAAGAAGCGAATGTCTCGTGCGCAATTTCACTTTTCATGCCGCAGGGACGTAAAATAACTTTTCAAACAACCGAACGGAAAAAATCTAACTTTCATTGCATGAAGATAATTATAACGATAATTTGATGGCTTGAGCGACGGAAAAGCAACTATCCGATTTTTTGGTTATTACGAAGGTCATCATTGCAACAAGTTTTATTCAAAAAATAACTTATTAGAACCTTTTCCCCCATTTTGACAGTCATCCTGATTGCTAGGCGAAATATTTCATTAAAAGCGATAAAAAAAAAAAAAAATACAATGCACAAATTTTGTCGGAATAAAAAAAAATAATACTCTCGGTGTATTTCAATTAAACGCCCCTAAATAATTAATTTTACTTGATCCAACCCGCCAAAATGCACAGGAACAAAAGATCCTCCAATAAGAAAGTCTATCGAGCCGAATTGACGCAAGATAGAACTTTTGTGCTCATTATTATGTATGCAGTGCAATAATTTCATGAGTTTCGCGCAGTTAGTAAACAGTAGCAATTCGCGATTTGGAGGTTATATATAATATGCACAAACATATACACATATATACATAGAAGCCGATACACAGCTGAACATATTCCCCCTGGGCTATGACGGCAGTGTGAGAGTCTCGCGATCTGAAGTATCGATCCTGCCGGAAGTGCTACGGGGGCCGTTGAGGTCTACGAAAACTTAGGACGTATCGCAGGGTGGGAGGGTGGGGTCCTCTTTTTTTCCCCGTGAGCATCAGCAATCCGTAGCAATCTTTCTCTCGGCTTTAGGAGTGGAATTATTGCGCGAACATTGACTAGCACCAGCTACAAAGCGATAAATACGATTAACTTTCGTACATATATATATATATATATATAGGGACTTGGAATAATCTGGATTTCAAGTCCCATGAACTTTCCTCTCCCCTCCAATGACGTCTGCATTGAATGTCCCCCTCGAAACCCTACAACTTGCGTTTTGAAAATTTTGACGTTACATGCCCCCTTTAGGAGATATTTGGCCGTACTGTGTCAAATGGGACACCCTGAATATGCTCGATACATATATATATATATATATATATATATATATACAGGTATATAAGGTATATTTTCCTACATATATGGCCCTCCTGACATGGAATGCCCTCTATGTCGTACACGGTGGCGGCGGCGAGATCTTTTTATATTATATCTATATATATATATAGATATTCACTATCTTCATATAGTACGCGATCGTTATCCTCACGTACATCGCAGTCATTAACGCGTTTGGAAGGACCGGTAGCAATTCAGTTATATCGGCAACGACGAGGGGCGTATGGTGTCACGCTTCGGTGAAGCTTCGATTCAATGAAATACATGTATAGTGTACTCACTCTCCCGTTCACTGCTTAACGTGTGTACTGTGTGTATAGAGCTTCTATGCTGTAGCGACGGCGTGGATGCGGTTTTTTTTATACAGGGATACAGAGGATTTAATGGAAAAGTATACACAGTTAAAGCAATTACGCTTTTGCAAAAAAAAATTGTTTAATAACGTACTTCTTTTATTCTTGCTTTTTAAAATGATTTTTTGATGTATTCAATTTGCAGGGTTGGCAAAAAAAATTTCTTCACAATGTCCTCGTTCTTTTGCTTAATTATATTATGCATCGTTTTGCAAATAAGAATAGATAAGGATATTTGTGATAATACGGCTAGAATTGTTAAAATTTTATTATTTTCCAACTGAGTCATTTTTTTTTAAATGTACTTGATGAACGATTTGATATCAATTTTGTTTAGAACGTTGGATTACGAAAAAAGAAGAAAAATCTTCTAGATTTCTAAATATCGCCTTCAATGATGAACGTGTGTAGTGTGTTGTGTATAGATATAGGATTTATATCCTTTGGTGACATAGCGGATTCGGACCTTTTATATAGGTATATTTCAACCTTTTTCGCGGAAGCGTTCACTATGAAAGAAAAAAAAATTGTTTACAGAAGTGCGCAAATTTTATTTGCGATGGATCGTTTTATTCCGAATCTCTAAATAATAACAGGATATTATATTATTACTTGGTTCTTAACTTAAGTTATTTCATAAGTCGTTCGATCGACAACTCAATTTTTTTTCAGCGCACTTGAATATATTTATAAAAATATTGAGAAACATTTTGGAAATTTTGGCTTTCATTTCAGTTATTTTTTTTTTCAAATCACAACATTGTCACAACATTTTTCTTGTCACCTTGAAAGCCACGTTTTTTTGTGAAACCGACAAGTATTCTATGTTAAAATTGCGTAAGAAGTGCGGAAGCACAAGATTTTCAATTTCATTGATGTAAAAAATAATATTTGCGTTGTTCGGAGAAAAATGTAACTGTTGAATTTATAGATCGCTTTCAGCGGATAATTAGTTTCGAGTAAATTATAGTCTAAACTATTTTACCAATTTGGAAAGTGGAATCTACAGTACAAGGAACACCTAAAAGTTTCATTGCCTAAAGGTCCGCACACACACTACGGCGGTAAACGGGGTCAATTAAGCTTCAGAGTTTAATTGTAAAGATGCAAAACACCATCTAAATTGGGAACTTGACTTCGCAGTCGGAAAACGTTTTTATTTTATTCAATAACAATAATTCATTATTAATATGAGAAGAATTTTTAGTTACACAAATTATAGCATTCCTTGAAGTATTTATCGACTTTTGGCCTCCAACATCATTCGCAATGTCCACGTTTCACTGTAGAAAACATCAGTTTTTAATATTTTTACATCGCTTTGAACAAATGCATTCTTTGTAAGATTAAAAGTTAGTAATAAAACTGACTCGGTTGAAAAAACTCCAAGGTAGACGCTTTTTTTTTCAAGATCCTTTTCAAATTAGAACATGAAATTTAAATGATTGTAATTACGGTTCCGAATAACCAGTATCGCTGAGAAACCCTGTCCCAAGTGTCTATACAAATAACATAGCTCCTCTGTCCGCTTAGAGCCCAAGTCTTTCGAGAACGAGGAGAGATGTTCTGGCTTGATGGGAAAATTTAAATGTCCCGGAGCAGCCCCTGGATCCAGTTGGATTCAAGCGACGTATCGTGCCAATGCCTGGGATCTATTTATTGAGAATTACGTGGCTCGGTCAACGGTTGTTACCGCATCGCAGGCTGAGGCCTGCGGACCATTTTGAGTTGTCGGATACTAGAGCGAACGAAAAATTATTGGCAATTGCACTACCTTAATTCATGCTGCTGTATTTCGCTGTCGGGTGTGAAGCATCTGACGATCTTTTTCCAAGTATTATGAGAAGGACGATCAACGAGAAGCGCCAAGGAGATAAGAACAGTAATGAGAAAGGGACACTCGGCACACGACGTCGTCGATTTTCGGAGATCTAGATCGTTAGATGGAGATGAGTCGCTTCAAATTTTTCGAGACGACGGATCATACGAAACTTTTGGCGATTAGCAGTCATCGACGGCGGACGCGAGACAGTGTCGGAATATTATGTCGGAATATCAAGGATGTTGAGCTTCCGGACCTCCCGGAAAAAGATGTTTCAACATCATCACATGGACCAGTGCCAGTGAGGGCCGTGACACCCGTCGCCCGAGCTTTCTGTTGTCTTGTTCAGAACTGTCACTAATTTTATGAATTATTTATCGGTAATTAATTTTAATATCGTGCAAGTCGCTTCTCTCGTAGAATAAGGCCCTGGGAGAGATTGCTCTCGCAACGACTCTACTCGTTTATACTGAAGTCTTCTCCTCGTGTTATCCTTAAAATTATTCTATTTGTAATTTTTCATTGCTTCATTTTCTTTTGTTCTTTATTTTGCTATGTAATTTCTCTATTTATCCTTGTCGGTTAATTAAGCGTCCGTAATTTAGCGGTCTAATTGGTGTAAGTCGTAAGGTTAGTTGAGTTTGGTGTAGAAACATTTTATTAGAATCCTTAGCTTGATCTCCCGGAATTATAGTGCTATCGTACCGAATTCAGTCTCCAAGGGAGCCCGCGCCGTTATTTTACCACCGCCACTCAAGGCCAAATTCGCGTAGAGACAAAAATCACGTCTGTAGATTGAATGTTAAATTTCCAATTGTCATTTCGAGCTATCGTATCGGGCGATTGTTCTCGCGTGAGTTAATGACTGTATTATTGAGATTTAGCCGATTCTGTAGGGTAAAAATAGCGATTGGGGATTATTCCGACATTGAACCGCGTGCCACGAACAACCGGTGCGGTCATCATGCTGTCCAACTGATGTCAGTCATATTTTATTGTATCTAATTAATTCTTGTATTATTTGGCCGATCGATGTCAAATGGCGTTCTTGTCTGTAATGAGAAAAAGTATCGAGGCTCTCGGAAACGAGATTGAAGTGAATCTGCTGCCGAAAAGTTCTTTGCTTTGTTTTGTTGGACTTAAGGTTGTTATTTATCGAAATTTGTTATTCATTTATTGTATTACTTAACCTCCATATTTCCACCATTTACCGTACCAAATTAATGAAAATTTAATAAATCGTTTATCACCTTTTAAAACTGAGTTTGCTAGCAGTCGAATCAAACCGGCGTTATCATTGTTTTATTAGGGTCGTCTTTTGGCGACTGGCGCCCATAAGAGACAGTTAAGAAAACGGAAACGACGTTACCGAAGAAGGAATTTCTCGATTACAACGCACTTAGATGAAAGATGGAAAGAAGATAATAAGTACAGCAAATTGGAAATCAACTTGCAGAAGTCACAGGATATATGCTAAAGTAAATTGCGGATTAAAGTGCACTATACCGAGTCAGATGACGTTATCTAACATATCTGTCATCGAATTTTCAAGATGTTGTCGTAAAGACAAGGTCGAATTGGCACTGAGAAAATACCTACTTGCAAATAATTGTCTCAACCTGATTGCAACAATGTTGACAGATTCTCGATTATTCTTGGTATTATCATTGTCACAGTCAAAATGCAATATATAATACATTTTTTATGTTATGTAGATGCTGCTGTCTATGATTCCGGCGTACTGACCTTAATAGTAGTCGCGTTATAATTACTAATATCATTATTTCCTCTCAGTTGGAGTCGTTACTTGATCAAGTCTCGAAAAGAAATACATTTCGTATTTTTTAGTACTAATATGTCTAATGACGGTGATCGAAATTTAGCCCTGACCCTTATTGCCCGAACTTTCTCTTTTGTACTTCTTGAATGAGTGAACGAGTGCCGGATAGCGGTTACACTATGTCTATAGTACTGTAACATACGTGTGTGTATGTATATATATATATATATATATAGAATACAATGCGCGTGCATGTATATCTATATATAGATATACATATATCTTCTCGACCCTGTGTACGTACTCCGTGAATCTCCAGTGGGGATAGCCATGCCGATAGACTGCGCGTCGCCGCCTATCCACAGAGCGCAGTGGTAGTATTACCCTCCTACTCGGTATAACCGCGCTATAGAGCCGCGAGTATGCGGAGATGCGGTGGGCGCAAACATCAGCATTTCCACCCCCACATTCACACGCTTGTTACGAGCTCTCGTCGCTGTCTCCGCGACCAGCTGAGATTCCTTCCTCATGCCCATAATTCCCCGGGTGACGTTACGAAAGGACGTGCGGCTAAAGAAAACGAAATGTAGACACGAGATTACCGCTTCGATGAGTTCAACGTCTTTAGGCACTGATTGAGGCACCTTTCGCGTTTTAGCTGACCTCATCTTTAGATGTAGGCATTTTTGTCTCTTTCAATAGTCGGGTTTGCCCCCAAATTAAATACCAAATCAGTTCATTTTATGTTTATACAAAGGTTTAGCTCGGTAGCAAAAAAAATTTTCCATTTCGAACGTTTATGAGCATTGTCAAAAATCTTTAAAATATCGTGAAAAGAACGGACCGCGTGAAGCGATTATTATGAAAATTATACCAAGTAAAGATTCACGAGTACTCTACATTCGGGTGACCCAAGTTTTCGAGACATTTTTTAATTCTCAGTCTCACCCGATAAAAAAGATTATTTCGGTGAGAAAATAATTCTCGCGAAAAATTGAGCTTGCAAACGATTATTTAGCGGTCGCTCAAGAATGTGAACACTTTTTTTATGATTTTTTTCTCCTTTTTGTAATTTTTTATCCATCATATTATCTTGTTATCCAATTTCTCGTACATGTTTGAAATTAAAAAAAAAAAGTGCTCATGCAAAAAGTCGCTCAACGACAAACAATATTCTGAAATAAATTAAATTTTTGTTCTTTTAACTATTCTTTTCTCAGCTCTCATTCCAGATTTTATCTCATTATCCGACGCTTAGTTCACTGTTAAAAAATGTCCCAAAGTTAAGATTGACACAAGAATTGAATGTGCACATGCCGATATCTTCGGGGTCGTGAACGAACGACTTACTTCGTTAAAAGTCTGCTTAGCGTTAATATTTTCATAACATTTCAACTATTCACTAAGCGTTGGATAATAAAAGAAAATCAGGGGTGATAGCGGAGAAAAACAAATAATTTTTTTTAAATTTATTAATTAACCTTAAAAATTTTTAGGTCGCTGAGCGTTCTTTCGATGGCAATTTTTTTTTCCTCAGTTTCAACCATACATTATACATGAGATAACAAAATGATATGAGAGGTGAGAGATTACAAAAATTAAAGAATAATAACCAGTGTGAAAAACCTGAAAACTTTTTTTTTTAATTCGGTGAGACTAAAAATTTAAAAACATCGCTAAAATTTAGACCACCCTACTCTACATGACATTGAAATTGAAGTTGATTTAATCGAGTAGTTCACGAGTTGTGGTAGTATATATTTTCGGTCCGTCATCACCCAAAGAAACATACATATAGCTAGACAATTATTCTGAACCACTTTTCTTGATAAATGAGATCATTTTGCATAAGATTTTCACTGACATGAAAGACATGAAAAAAGTTCATGGAAACGAAATCACCTCTATGAAGAGACAAAATAATAATAATAAGAATAATTTAACTTTTTTTTTTTTTTTAATTATCATAATCCTTGTACAAAATTGTTATTACGTAATATGGAATAAATTTTTGCTCGAATATTTTTTTTTGTATTCGAATTAGATGGAAAAATATCGGCCTCGTATATGAACCGAATTATCGGAGGAATCGTCATTAGAGAAGGGTGAAAGAGAAACTTGTTGAGGAAAAGCCGATGAGAAGTTATCCCCCTGCTTCCTCTGGCTCTTTCTATGTAATCCGAGTATAAACTTGCGACGGTTCGATACTCATTCGTTCCGTAATACATGGCACCCTGTATATGTGGATACAGATACATATCCGTATTCAGCTATTCCGGGTGCACCTCTATATGTTGATGCGCGCATGATTTATACATATACCTTACGTACGTCATCGATAGGAAACCTCGGGTTTGCGAACAGCAACCTGTCCGTTGCAGAATAACGCCTCGGAATAATTCTAGTTATCGGTAACTGTTTCTAAGTACGCAGGTGAAACTGTTAAATTGAATGATACAGTCCTTTAGTACACTACTAACCGACCGATAATCTAGCACTGTGTAAATTAATTAATTTTCAAGTTGATGTTTTTTATTCAGTGGATATAATAGTCTGAGGTAAATTTGGTTCAATTATCAGGGAAGTTCTGAATGGGTATTTATTTCAGAAAAGAAAAAATTCCATTTACACGGAAGAGAATAATTTTCTAGAGTGTAATTTCTCCACTTTACAATTAAGAAAAATGTCTAAGGTACAAATAACAATATTGAGGTCAACGGGGAAAGGGTTAAACAGGATGAGATCTCGGAATACCCTTTTGGTTTTGCAAAATATAAGGTGATTTATTAAAAATAGATATTTTAGAAAAATAATTTTCGCATCTAAGACAAGCGAAATTAAAATATCTTCAAATGTCATATTGCTTAACTCTCTTCTTTTGAATTGAACTTTAGGCGTAGAGTGGAAGGAATATAGACATCTTGGCAATCTTCTCTGCTTAAGCTCAGCTGTTTACGTTAACTGGATTACACTTGGAAGCAACGGGGTAGCACGCTCTAAAACCTCTCTTTGTTAAAATCGCCGATATTTAACCAGAGTGAACAGAAGCCCTATGTGTATATACACACAACAAGTATATTACCGGGCATAACGAGCATGCGATGATTGCTCGCGTGTCAAAGTGTCAAGCTTCACCACAGATAATACGTTAGACGGGGATTTTGTGTCCAAGTGACTGTAAATAATGTTCCTGCGCGTCATCTCAGTTTTTCAGTCTCACATATTCTTCACAAAATCCCGCTCTATGAATAAAACCAATTTGGCCAATTGGCCTTATTAAAATTTCGGACAATTTGTACTTAAGGGGTTCGCATAAACGTGCGGCCGAAAAAACAAGTTGGTTTTCAATATTTTCTTTCGATGGAAATATTGAGAAGATTGGAATTGCACATAATTACATTACATTGCGTTGTCAAGAATGAGTTCTAAAGAATAAAAATAAAATATGGTGAACAGTCAATTTGATATTTTTTTTTTCTCAAAGTCCGGCCATATTATTTCAAGAAGGTTCGGTACCACTCAAATTCCAATGAGTGCTAAATTTTCGTAATCGATTTCTCAAAGTTGAGGACTTGGATAATTGTAGTGGACGGTGATTTGTATGGAAGCCTGCATACTTAACCTATAAAAAGGCCAATAGTGACGGATTCCATAAAGATCAGCTGAAGAACTTTTTTTTCAATGGGTTTCATTTTACGATTTCACGAAATTTACGAATTCACTGTCTCGATATTTCATAGTGTTGGTCGTTTAATAATTATAGCCTGTTATTTAACAGAGCTAAAAATACTTTCATAATCGACTGGTTTTGATCATGAAACGATTAACACTATGGAATATTTAGGTGGTCAATTCGTAGAGTATCTTTCACGAAAAAGAATGGAGTTGTCACTCATTTGAAACGGCAAAGAATTACAAATTATACTCGGCAAACAAACTGAATGACAATGGATCCTACTGAAGAAAAGTCAAGCAGTTAATCTTCATGCAAATCTATCGTTATTGATTATTCTATGGGTTGAGTATACATGCTTCAATAGAAGTCATCCTTCACTGTGATTATTTAATGCATTAAACGTTAGAAGATCAATCACGAAAATGTAGCACTGATTTGGCTTTGAGAGTTGTACCGAACCTCTTTAAGTTAAATTTCACTTTCGAAAATTGCGGAGTTAAGTTGCTGAATGATAACGTTGAGTAGAGTGATGATTGAAATTTTCGAGTTTCGTCATTGACCATCAATATCACGCTATTCCTCTATTTGCTGGAGCATGTGTTGTAGAATCTACAAGTCACAAGTACCAGCATTTGAGGCCAAAGAAAATGCTTACCCTTGGGCGGAGATCGAGTTCGGTATTCCTTCGAGACTCTCTCTGCTGATCTCGTCGGCCATCGCAACTTTGAGCTGATGACCAAAACTCGCGAGATCCTCTCTGAAGGCTTCGCTGCCAGGTGTCAACGCTCCGCTCGTTGGTGGTATCGGCGTCGCGTTCATATCACCTTCGCCTTCAATACCGTCGACACCATCTTCTGCACCGACCAGCACCTCCTCCTCTTCGTTGTAAATTTTGAAGTAGGCGATGGTGAGATATATCACCGATATTATGAAAGACGGTATCGGTATCGCCATCGCGTAGACGAGATTCATGTAGACCTGAACACAATTATTCAATATTTCCCCATATTTCCGTATTCCTTCTACGCTTTTTTATTCTTCTCTATTCGCTTGTCTTCAAAATTCAAGTGAGAGGCTCACGGCATCGTATCGTCATTGGATTTATTGCTTTTGTTCAAATAACGCAAAAAAAAAAAAAAAGGTTACACCATTGAATTCCCTTACAATAAAACGAATTCCATTTACGGAATATGTTACACTTTTTGTACCTGTTTGGAGGTTTTTTTTATCAAGCTAAAAGTTTTTATATGTCAAAGGTTTCATAAGTAGAATTCCAGCTTCATTCAATTGTCATGGCTTTTACCGGTTCCCTCAATTATTTCTAAATCTCTAGTGGATCTGAGAAATACGCAAATGTATATATTTTTAACTTACCAAAATTGAGCGATTTTTTTTAAGGTAGAGGTACCTTTGAAAAAATCGTTCCAAATGAAGAAACCGATAAAACAAATATCGGTCGGTTCAAGCATTTTCATCAGTCGTGGCCGTTGAAAATTCAATGTCCGGCGGTACGTTGCCTCGGGAAAATTTGTATGTACATAAGAGGACGACGCAAGGGACGTATTTACGTTTATTGAGGTTCTTTTTTGTCGTTTCAGTCGTTGCATTACCGTCGAACCCGAGTTTACAAGTCCACACGGGGAAGAAAATGTGCTGTATCGGTAATCAGCCATCGAATAAGTTCAACGCGACTACTCGGCTCGTTGAATTATTTTACTGCACGAGAATCGATTAAAGGCCTAACTCTTACCACACAAAACGAAAATGGAAAATTTTTAACGGTATTAATTTGTTTGCTTCTATTTGTAACATGGCCACGAAATATACCTAAATTGCGAATTTTATTTTCCGTTCAATTTTTAATATTCACATAAACACCAGTTATTGCACATTTCGGATCAGTAAACACGATTTCGAATATCGTTGAATCAAAGCAAACAATGTGGGAAATCGAAGGAACGAAAAAGGGCGAAACGCGACAATATAATATTTAAATGAATTTAAATATAATTGGCAACGCTATTATGCTACAACGCTGAAAATTGAGTGATTTTTGCCGGGTCACGATTGTTGCCAGAACTAAGCAAAGGCAGAAATCGCTCAATGTGAAAATTACTTTCTCACCGAAAGAAATAGATACTACCCGATAGTAAAAATATACTATCGGATAGTATATTGGATGCTTCGTATAATTATAGTAATGGTTAATATCTGATTGTACCAAGTACATTCCGTATAATATTACCCTTACAATACACACAATACACGGTACTATCCAAATACTACCCGATAGTATATATAGTATTTAGTATATCGGATATTAAAAATCTTAGTAGGTATCTATTTCTCTCAGTTTAGTAATTCGTTGCCTCGTGTTATCACCAAGTTTGTGATACACCGATGGACAAGGCCGCTGGTTTTCAATTAAACGCTGAGCGACATACGGAAAGCACGAGTGGAAGGGGCGGGGGGAAGCGGGGCTGAT
Organism: Tromatobia lineatoria; assembly: GCA_949699805.1. Lineage (NCBI taxonomy): Eukaryota > Metazoa > Arthropoda > Insecta > Hymenoptera > Ichneumonidae > Tromatobia > Tromatobia lineatoria. Next base: position 48,608 of record OX453049.1, read on the forward strand.
GCCCGCTTGGATGCTTGATGCGACTCCTCGATGTTATTATCGATAGCATGCCAACTGCTTCAGAGTGACGCCTGTGTATATTCAATTTATGTTTTTTTTTTTTTTCAAATGTCGTTTCCCTTTCAACGGCAAAGGACAGAGGAAGGGCGTTGCGATGGAGCCAGTGAGTCCGAGTAAGACGGGGGAAAAAGGAATTTCCGCCCGACAGAGTTTTATCGAGGATGATGGTTTCCGTCTTTGTCATCGTGACGCTATTCACTGCGAAATGCATTGTCCGCGGTGAACACCGTCGAGCGAAGGTGCTGCTGCAGGGATGACGTCGCGCGTCGTCGTCGTCGGCGCTGCGATGTGCTTTGCTCTGTGCACACTGCGTTTCCGTAAGGTAAGCGGAACTCGTCGGCGCTTTACAGCTCTCGTCGCGAATGCTGTTGGCCTGACTATGACGACGGCTACGGGCGGTTCTTCAGTCACGGGATAAACTAGAGGGAGCCCGAGCCTCTTGTATAGAATTATAGCTCGTTGAAAGTTGCGAGTGGCTGAGGACGAGAAAGCGGCGAGAAGCGAGGAAGAGAAGACAAGAGAAGAGAGGGAGAGAGAGAGAGAATAAAAAGGAACTAGGATTATAGTCGAGCTTTTGATTGTTTCCAAGGAATTGTACACGATGTCAATATTATTTCGATGAAAATAACACGATTTTATCACGGAACAGAAATATGTATAACTCCGGAAGAAAACCGGACGTTTCCGACTTAATTTTGCTTTCAGATACTTTGCGTCGAGACGCTTCCGCGTTTTTTTTTTTTTTCAAATCAAATATCAGTATAATTCACCGACGAAATCGTACTCTTTTACGTTTTTTAATCCACGAACTGTTATGTAAAAAAAATGTTAGAAGAGTTTTCGGAGGCACCTTTTTTGAACTGGACTAAACTACAGTGAGGCCGAATTTCTTGTTTAGAATAATAGATCGTTATAGGTTGCGAGTGGTGGAGAAAGCGGTAAAAGGCGAGAAAGAAAAGAGAGGTAATAAAGAGGTAGTAGGATTGTATTCGAGCCTCTGATCGTTTCAAAGGAATTGTACACGATGTCAATATTATTTCGATGTAATTAACACGATTTTACGACAAAAAAGAACCTCGTTTCGTGGCTTGCTAATATATATACGTAGCGTGAACGCACCGATGGAATCATACTTTTTGTCCACTTTTTTTTTACACCATGCATCTGCTATATTTGAATAAAATGCACAGTGTTTTTCAAATGACTTTTTGTTTTAGAATTAAAGTTTTTCACTACAAGAAATAAATAGGTTAAGAGATTCGCAAAAAAAAAGAATAATAATTTTTCACGTGAAATTGCTTGGTTTTTCTATGAAAAGTTCGAATGATCAATTATTTTTTCGCAAGCAGATATTGGGATCATTTTTCAAAGCGTGTTTCTGTTATTAGATTTTCGACAATTCCTGAAAGGTCACAGATTTCAAATATGTTTTGTTAGAAAGATCCTATATCACAATTACAACATTCGACCATTATTTATCTCCTAGTTGTGTCCAAAAAGCCTTGAAAAATCATCGCAAAATTGATTTTTATAAGAGTGGAAATAATTAATTGAAAAATCCTCAATATTTGGTAATTTAGTTAAGAAAAATCATTAAAATTGTTTTATAGACTCATTGAAAAAGCCATTATCTGAGAAATAATGTATTACGTATATAATGGGAGAAATAGTAGCTCATTAATTGCTTCGTTACTCCAATAGTTATATTCAAATGAATTTTTATGGAAATTCCTTCTTTCGGTCACAATTAAGTCTTGATACATTTCCCAACTATTATCGCGTGACTAAAAAATTAAAGTCCCGTATTCTGTATACTTTTAGACAGAAAGAGTGATTTTTTTACTTCACTTTATCAATAATTTGTATTTTCTACTAAAGAATTTTTTCGCTCTCTTCGAATTTTCCTCTTCCGAATTGATTACATGTTCAAATCTTTTGATGAATGAAACGATTAACTATCTTACATCTTCTCAATTTTTTCATTACATATTGCAAGCTTAAAAAATGTTTCCGCCGAATTTTTGCGCATATCCACTCAGATGTCAGGTGCCAGATCGAAAAGGATCGCAATAAGTAATATTTCTCCGTCTTTGGAATCCGTAAAACAGGACAACTTTTGAGAGAAGCTGTTGTTCGCAGTGAAAAGTTGTGTCCGTTGTACATGACAAAATCCCTATTTTGTATAAAAATAAAACCCGAAAAATGAGTTAATTGGTATTTTTAACAGTGTACAAACTTTGGTCTACATACTACATACAGATGAAATAATATGACTTTGGAGTAGAGTCGAAATGAGAAAAAATATATTTCGACAATCCTCACTCGAATAGCTTGTTGGTAATGAGAATTAAAGCCTTCCGGATGGGGTTACCGCTTCGATGTTCCGCAATGTGCTGACGATTCTGATACGATTCTGATACGATTCTGAGCGCGAAAGCCTCGCATTAAGTTTGAGAGTAATTTTTCTCTTTCAGTGTATCAAGATTATAGAGACCTGCCACATGTCGAGATCGCTGATGACTATTCCCGGATCGACTTTCGAGTAGTAACAGCTAAAGTTGTGGCCTACGTTGGCGTATTGCCGGTAGAAAATACTGCAATTCAGCATTGGAGGGTATCCACAGCCTTTTACGTTGGGGAACAGCTTCGCACCGGTGAAGTACCACTCGGAGTCGTTGCCCATGAGACCTGCGGATCAGCACCATCAATGATTCCGGTATCACCTCCGGCTCTTCCGGGCGAGCCTTGGCCAATTTCACATTGTCATCCCGAAAGGAATGAGCAACACTAAAAGTGTAACCTTTATCGCTCGATATTCCCGTTCATATTAATGAATACCTGTAGGAAAAGGTTTTGGCAGTCCGAGCTCGTCATCCTCGACGAACTCGTCCTCGTCCAGGTCCTCGATGTAATTGTAATCCTTTAGAGCGCGTTCATATCGTGGCTTTATCCTGTTTTCGTCGCCCTCGACACCTTGTACCGCTCTGCCCTCCCCATTTGTCCCCTCCACTCCAATTTCCTCAGTCGCGTTCACTGGCAGCTTGTAATTCACGCGTATTTGCGTGCAATCGTAAAGCTCCTTGGTGCAACCCTCTCTACAGGAGGTCCACGAACAGTTGCTCGCACCTGAATTCACCATCCACATTTTTTCCATTTTTTCCATTTTCTCCTTTCTTCTCTTCCTTCTTAGGCATATGGTTTATTCGTTTTTTAACAAATTACTGTATTACCAAGTATTACATTTATACAATCATACATACGCATACCCACAGAATATATAGACAAACATTAACTACGACACTGAGAAATTCAAGTCACATTCCAGGAATTGCTATTCTAAAAATCGATATCATTTATTAATTTATCAAAAATATTCAATGCCCAAAATATTGGCCGGATTTTTATCTTTCTATAAATAAATATTTTTATTGCGCTCTTTGAGAGAATGAAACTTTTACTTGCTTAAGTATGTGGCGGATCAAAAAGAATACTTGGCTCATCGAACAAACTGTTAATTCAGTAGAACTAAATATGTAAACACATATTTTTTAAATAAACAATTTGATTTTATTAGAATTTAGTAACTTTACATCGTGCGAAAAATCTGGGAATAAAAACTGACGTAATGGGGAATACTAAAAACATTGATTTAAATTAATGATAAAATCAGACTTTGAAAAATGGAATATTGAACGAATTATATTGATCGACGAACTATCCGAAGGCTATATTTATTGTTCCCTTATGTTCCCATACATTTACTGATTTTTCAAAATGCATTTAATTTACTTATAAATTTTATAAGCTTTTGATGATTCGACAAATCATGTCGAAAAAACTTATGTGTAATGTCAATCATCTTAATCTAGAAAAAGCAATCGTTCAATCATAATTTACATAATAAATCAGATATAGTTTACCGAAAGTTGGTTGAACCATGTTTTTTAAATTAATTTGTTCATAACTTTTTTATATTACTATTATTACTAAACAAAAATTCTAAGCATTTTCAATCACTACAATTTGTTCACGTTTTTATTTTGCCGTAAAGTACTTAGATTCTTGCATAATCAAACTTTAATTGGTCCATGTATTTTCTGAGTAATCATTAAGTTGAAATTATTCTTCCCAACTATAACAAGAATTTCCTGAATGTTTTATTTATATATATTTATTTATTTATAAGTGAGTAATCCTGGGTTGTGACTTATTGATTCGAAACTAATGGCACACATATTAGAAAACAAACTAGATATACGATCTGAATGAAAGAAGTCAGACGGATAAAATGCAGCGACGTATAGTACTAGCAGTAACACGCGAAATGAAATGTGAAACGGGTCTAACGATAAAAGGACGTGAGCTGTTCCTGAACGTTTTTTTCCAACAGCAATACCGAGCGAGATAGAGATAGAGATAGAGAGAGAGAGAGAGAGAGAGAGAGAGAGAGAGATCATGAGAGGTCTAGAAAAGTAAGTCTGCACTTCCGGATGCTGAAATGTCCAGAGCTGGAAAAACCTGGATTATGGAAGCCGAATCTATACCAATTGGTCTTGGATCGCCTCGTTCCTCACCCAACGTGAATTCGGTAGCGCAAGAGCTCGTCACTTCGGAATCTGATCACGTCCTATATACCACCCCTCTTACATAGCAAATAGCCTTGAAATCGACGATTTTATTAGAAACGAATGATTTCGAAAAGGTAAAATTTTCCAGTAGCTATAATACTACATCTTTAGAGAGAATATGAAAACTGTATTCCTACCGAGAGCCATAATAAAAATAGAAACCTGATTAAGAAATATTTAGCACCGCTAAACTCTCGTCCTATGAGTGAATTTTGTGTGTACTTTCATTGAAGAAGGTCTGTTATGGAATTCTTGTTTTCCTGCGATTGCAAAATATGTGGAAGCGATACGTTAAATTTGGTTCAGACGAAGTTGGATTTTTCAATATTTTTTTTTGTCATTTAGGTCAGGACCCCAGTATTAAAAAATACTGGATGCGAACTTTACTGACAGCATTGATTAAATATTATAAATTTAAAAAATAAAAAATTTATCAATATTGCCACTTTAATCAATTACTTCTTATCAACTGACAAACTTGATAATTGAAAATTAAAATGAACAAATACTACGTGGAGTGGATTTCGAAATCATCCATTTTTTCACTCAATTGAAACACGTCATTTAGCCCAGGGAAAAAAATCGAATTTTCATCAGTTGGGCGCTAAAAATAAAGCGAAATTTATAATTTACGAAAGTGTCACGCCGTGAATTTAGAGAAAAAAAATTGTGGACAAATGAGAAATCTTTTTCAAGCTGTACAGTGTAAGGGAAATCAATTTTCCGTCATAAACCCAATGACCTAGGATCCTGCAGGAAAAACAGCAACCATTTAACCGTTTTCATTAAAATCCATGTGACCGGCCATTGATCGAGAAGTAAAAGACTGGAAAATTTGATTGAATTTGCGAATGAATCACATGATAAATATATAGTGACACGTACGTGAGTGACTTGTCCACTCGGAGCGTACCGCACTCGTGTCCGCACTGTCTGCAGTGCTGCAGGAGAGGCTCTCTGTTGACTTTCAGTCATGAAATGGATCATACAGCGTTCGTTGGAAAGAGGCCCCCTCACGCACTCACAGGGGCGCCAGGGGCGGCAGGGGAGGAAGGGAATCCCTTGTTTGATTTGTCCTTTGGTAGAGAGTGCTTCAGCCAAGCGAGAAGAAAATAGAGTTGAATGATTTTATATATAGCTACATATATAGGTATGAAAACCGTGGGTAGAGAGAAGTGAGGGCACGGCAGCCCAAGCTTACGAGAACTTGGACGGAAATCAATAAAAGTATGAAAAATCCAGTGGCCACCCGGTTAATCTTGCCCCCGTGTACATATATATATTATCGATATATATATATAATCAAGTTGAGAAGGTAGGCTATAGGTTCCGGAACCAGCCGTTGGATCCGATTATTAAATGAAATAAAAATAAATCTGTCGAGTGTATAGTCGCGAGACGAGGAGGATGCTTTATATCAGAATGAGACAAATTGCCGGACGTCGAGAGCCATAGCAACTGCAACCGCCTGCACTTTACATATTCAAAAGACTTTTTTTTCTATGCTTTGCATTTAATGTATGTATGTATATATACATATATATTTTTTATTATATGTAAAAGTTTCGACTGTACACAACGTGGGAGTTTCGTTTGGTGTGTTATTGCCGAGGGGAATGAGGCGAGTCACTATTTATGTGTGTATAAGTGTGTGGGTGTGTGTCGGCAGACTTCTGTTCCAACCGAGATCCATAGGTTGAATATTTTATAACTCTCATAGAGTATATAGAGGCCCGGAGTGCTCACGTCCGCAATGCTTTCCTTGCCTCCTGCGACGATACATTACGCAAGGAATATCCGAGTTTATCCAAGGATGCACCAGAAGATGTATGATGAATAGAAACCTTTTCTTTTGCTTCCTCATAGAGGAATGTTTGTTTTCGTGAAAAAAAAAAAATTTTCCACATTTATTTCAAATTTCCTCCACACTTAGCCTCCACCATTTGAAAATATATTTGGTAGAAATTTGACACCAATCGGTCGAGTGATTCAAATTTTATGGCATTTAATCAATTATTATTTGAAAAATCTCGTTCGAGCGCTTGCTCATGCAAATGACTAGGTTACGGGTTTCGATTGAGTTTACATATCAACTATCATTACACAATTTTTGAGTAACAATTTCACACAAATCGGTCGAGCGTTAAAAATTTTACGTCACTTTGAATTTTTATAAAAATGTCTTTGTGAGACATAAACAAGCCAGCAAAGTAGAACCTTGCAAATTGCTTGCTCATTATCTTTTGCTTTCTACAAAGCTTCCTCTACGTGAAAGCCAAAATTGATCAACATACTTCCTCATAGAGGTAGCTTTGTAGAAAGCAAAAAATAATGACGAAGCAATTCGCAAGCTTCTACTTTGCAGGCTTGTTTCATTTTCATGGACATTTCATAAGACCATACATATTATGTATATTGTATTTTAGCTAAGTTTTATCATATAAAATGGCCCGTGGGCGATTAAAATACTGGCTGAAGGACCTTGACCGCTGGCCCATTAGTCTTGGAAAATTTATTTGCTCTTCAGTTACTGGAATTTTACGGCCATCGAGACAAATTGTTTTTGTAAATACATAAATTGTTAAAAACCAATTAGGTTTTAGAATTTGAGCTGAATTTATAGAGAGGTTTTAGACTTTATTGGATTTTGATTTTTACAACTTCTAATCGGTTAAACTTTCAAAGTATTTATCAAAAAGAGCTAAAACTTGATATTAGTTTGCAATAACGCGGAGGAATATTTCTCAACGTTATAACACTTTCTTTCGTATAGGTTTGTAAAAAATTGTAAAATTCGCAAAGTGAAATGAAATAATGTACAAGTTCTTGCACTGTACGATTTATGAAAATTCTGTTATTGCGTAAAGATAGTTAGCAACTCAAATTCTGACTGGAATGGAATGGCAATGCATGTAAAGTTAGTGCTTTAAATGGCTATGAAAAAATAATTTCAGATTTTTTCAATGGAAATAAAATGTTAAGGGAATACGTCGAAGGGGAGAAAAGTATTTCAAACGGAATATGCCTGGAATTCGAGAAGATGGATCTAAAGAATATTGGCGACAACGACGCAGCAAAAAGACGGAACTAATAATCATACCCGTATGACTATTAGTTCCGGAGTGAAGAGGCACGTGACATGCACACATAAAAAGCCGAGCGAGACGACATTCAGACAGACTGGAAAATGGAACCAATTTTTCAGAGCTTCCATTACATGGCTAATTCTTTCCGTTGCATAAACATTTCATTCTTTCTTTGGCTTTTCGTATAATTCGTTCACCTCTCCTGGACTCAACGTCGATGGTAACACATTCGGCGGGTCGCGTGTCGAATTCCATAAAAATAGTGGTGAACGCAGGGTCGATGACGAAGGGGACCAAGAAGAGGAAGGCGAAGAGGCTGAAGGTGCCAAGGAGGATGAAGAACGCGGTTGTGTAGAACAGGAGCTTTTGCAGAAAGGTCTGATCATCTTTTTCGTCCGCCATCTTGGTGAACTTGGGCAGTGAGTCTTGCTGAGTGTTGTCAGTTTCTCAGACGTCGTCTTCTTTGGACGTTGGACTTTCGACGTCGAAGAAGTAAGCTTCTCGAATCTGTAGGATTCCATTTTTTCTTGGTTTGTTGCAAAAAAAATAAAACTTTGCGCGGATTTTATCTGTACCGAGATTTCAACAACCGATCAATTCGTTTTAGGTCTCAAGTTGTATCGTTGATTAAAATTTTTATAAAGTTCAGTTTTTCAGATTTCGAAACATATCTTTAAGTTTTCAATAATTGTAGCTTAGAAGATAAATCCTCGGAGACAACTCTCTAAGTAAATAATTAACTCGGTGAAGAAAGAAAATTATTCTCGTATTAAGATATTGAGGTCACAACCTTAATTATAAGATGCGTTACGAATTTCTTTTAACTCTCAAATAAAGCATCAAGGTAAGCTTTGTGTAAGATTTTAAGCTTGGTCATACCGACCGTTTGCGATTAATAAATAAATCCAAAGATCAAAGATTTAGCATGAGTTCTTATGAGACAGGCTCTTTCGCTCTTTTTTTTAACTTTAATTTGTATTTTGCGATAAGATAGGTATAAAAATAAATGTCTTATATATTTCGGTGATTTCAACCATTAGGGAGATATTGAAAAAAGTCGAATTATCGGATGTTCTAATGAAAATGTTGTGGTTAATGTCAGCGGGTGTCCAACGATCATGAGATACTGTAAACCAATATGGCCGACCATGAATTCGAAGCTACTTATTTATTAAGCTTAAAAGCATATAGAAAGATGTTAAATTTGTGTACGAATTAATGATCTGTAAATCGATCGATGATCGAGAATTTATAGCAATAACTTCCTACTTACAAAATATATATTTTTAATGTTATTTTTGTGCCGAAAATGATATCTCGGTGACAAGCAATGCAAATGAAAATTAGAATTTTCTCAACACTTCAGTGTTTTTTAACAATGGTTCAAGCCACATAAATATAGCAGTACTTCCACATTTGTATCTTATTTAAATTTTAGTACACGCTCTGACCATATTATCATTGAAATAATTGATTTACTTTTATCTTGTAATGTACGAAACAACAAAAGAATTAAGTTGAAAATGACTATCCATGTTAGAAAAGTTGAAAATGTTCGCTCGTCAGAGGGATTTATGTTTCCTAATACTTTTCCACTGATACCCATTCACTAAAATTATATTTTATTCTCCAAGTAATTCATGAGAGACAGTTCAAATTAATAGGTCGTATATCCGACTATAACTCGACGTAACCCAATGCGTTTTATTCCCGGGCACGCTATTATAAAACTGACAAAAATCGGTGTGCTGACATTTATCCACGAACTCTCCCCTACTTTTTACAATATACCTACATTTTTCTCTTTCACATGCTACATTATTAGCCATAAAAAGTCACGCAAAATTATCCTCTATTCATTAGGGGCTCGATAATTTATTTCGAAACCGTTATTCACCGATCTATGTATAAACAAATACTTATTATAACATTGTTTCGGTTTTTATGGACAATTTTAAGACTCACATTTGGAATCGCCTGTCTATAGAGAAATCCTTATTTTCATGGTTTTTCCTCAGAGATTAATTTTTAGAAAAAAAAAAAACAAACAAAATGCTTGCATGTATGTCTTTATGTGTAGGGATTAACAAAAATCAATTCACTATAACATAATTAATTGAGATTGAAAAAAATTATGCCCATTGTGTTAAATAAGTCTTCATAAGGGTATATATTCAATATTGTCTGGAATTCAATTTCGGCTCAATCGTTTAAGCAGTTCCGAGACAAGGAACTCTAATTTTCCATTCACAATTCATCTTTCTCAGTACTACATACATAATGATCGGTTTTCTTTATTATGTCTTGACGAATAAAATGACCTGAACCACCCTTTAGTAAATCTCTTTAATATAACGATTCACATTTTTTTCTTATCTTTTTTTGTTGTATTTCACAAAACATTCTTTATAAAAGAGGTAAAACCGATGCACACATTTTCTCGTAGAGGTAGTTTTGTAAAATGTCAAAAATACTAAGAAATATTTTGCTTTGTTACAATGCTTATATATACTGTATGTTAGCTCCCCTTTCAAAATATTACTGGGGAATTTTTAACCTGACCTTTTAATCCTGATTTCAGTTTTCTATGTATTTCATTATAGTTATCCATTCAAACTATGTGTAACTTTGAATTCATCCGTTAATTTATGAGAAAACTTTTTATTTTACTTACTAGATGGACAGAGATGATGAAAAAACGACCGAAAGCGTTAGCTTCGTGACTTTGACTGCATGAAATAAATTATAATGTAGTGCTTATTAATTTTGGCGCCATTAGCGTACATTTCAAGTGACCTTTAATATAAATAAGTTAAAAATCATTTCGGAGATAAATTATTGATTTTTTAATTTGGCACTTGATTTTACCAAACTTCACTGGACCTTAAATCCATCAGATGCTTATTTTTCATACAGAATTTTTGTCGGGTCTATTTGTAATATCGGTATTTCGGATAAGAATAAAAAGTTCCAATGGAATCAATGTTCATTTTCAGAATCGTTTTTTGCTTTTTCAGCTTACAATTGCAACATTTTTTGTATTTTATTTTGCAGTGTTAACGAATATTTTGTATATTCGAAAAATTGATGCTCTTTATGCTTGGGTCTGGACAGTCGATGGCAATGCGTCGAGTGTCGAGTACATTTGGACTATTCGCTGTACGTGCATTCTCATTGATTTTATCACATGAGGTCAATCTGAGCCCGACCAACGCAAACGTTATTCAAGTATAACGAGTTTGTTGGATCAAGTGATTAAGAGATTTTATTTCCCACAATGGTGGGCAATCAAAAAGTATTTCCAAATTCTCAATCTCGAATTCGTGGGAACTTATCGGGAATTGTTAAAAAAAATATGTATATATAATACAAGTGGACTATCTGAATAGTGGTGTTATATTAGTGACAGTCGAGGTTATTAAAATAAACATGAAAAGAGTAACGCGATCGGCACAACCAAGAATGTGGTATCTAATTCCGTCCGTCCGTCGCGATTTTTTTTTCTTTCCTGTCAAGTCGCACAAGATTTAAAAACACCATAAAATGGTGTATAACAATACATTTTTTAATTCTGAGAACTATTCATACTACATAAAACATAGATTTTCTAATTACTTTGATGAATGATTTTTTTGTTCTAAAACCTATAACTTATTTTTTTTTCCAATTTTGAAAAATGTTTACATCTGAAGAAGAAAGTTAAGCCTGACAATTATTCATTCTGAAATAATATTATATATATATATTTTATTCTGAGAATAATATAGTATTTTATCTCCAATAAAGAAAAACTACATATAAAATGTAATTTTCTAAATTGCATTTATCGATAACATCTTTTGAAAATTCTTACATAGATCGTCTTTCATTTTGCAAAACAAAAATTAAATAGAGCGATTCGTTTTTGGTCCAGCAAAAGGAAAATGTAGTTTTTCAACGATTCGTTTGAATAAAAAATTTGAGAAACTCTCCGCTTACAAATACTTGATTTTCATTCAAGCTGATATAATATCTAAACCGAGTAAGTCTCGATATTTGTTTTTTTGCGAAATCTCGGTACAGTAAAAGGGGCGGCAACCGAGATATTTTCCGGGAAGGGGGAGGTAACTTTTCATCTGACATCCCGGTTGCACTTACATCCGGTCTTCCGGAACGTAGGATCTCCGGGCGACCGGAAGTTACCTCTTTCATCACTCTCATATAATTAACGTTTCACGTTAAAATTTTATCCCACACATATATAAATATATGTACATATATATATAGATATATATATATGTACCCCCTATAAAGATAAAGAATCATCGGGCTCGGTGATCCGCCTCCTGTGCTGTCGCATCCTCATTCCTTATGGTCACCCACTCAACTTTTTCCTCGTGCCAAAAAAATTAAAATAAAATAAAAGAAAAAATATAAATATCTCAAGAAATATTAGATATTTATATATTCTCCAAGGATTTTTTAAAAACCAAATAGTGTTTTCAAGACGGAGCGTGTATCGCGCTCCGAGCACTATCTAACACTGTTCAGCACCGCGCAGCACATTTGTCCGACAGATGACACCGTGCGCTGCAGAAGAGGGTATCCTCCGTCAGTCAGTCTCTCCTTCCTCAGGTCATGATGATAGTCGTTGTCAATGTAAAAACGCGCTCGCTCCTCTATGTGCCGCGCGTCTTCTCCTCTATGCTCTCAATCTCCACGTGTTTTCGTTATTGTTTTTTTTATATTATTATTATTATTATTATTTATTGTTTTTTTTTATTTTCCTAAAACAATAGCAAAGATTTTTCGTTTTTCTCCGAGTGATGTTTTTCAGCCGAGGTTTTTTTTCGGTCTCTCGCTGGCGCGCGCTGATACCGCGTTAAACCTACACACAAATGTACATTAAACGCGATAACGCGGTGACGACACCTCAATTCCTCGTGCGACGGCGGATGCCGGGCTACTGCAGTCATAGGGAGGCTTTTGGGCGAGCTTATTTTCTGCGAAGCTACGACAGCGCCCCAACGGCACTTCGTAACATCGACCACCAGCCCCAGGGCGTTCTCCACCACTTTCCACCACCATGACGCGACGACGACGCCGTGGGACGCGCTCAACTCTCGCGCTTAAGGGTTTTCGAGGTATCCGAGGTAGCCTCTGGCCTCTACGACATCCTGGGCCTCAACGATGTACTTAGTACTTGCCCTTCGCCACGGGAGTACGATCGGTGGCGTTCGAGCGGAAAATATATAGTGCACCGTGAAAACGTCTGGCGAAAGAGCGACGGACTCGAAATGCAGCAGCGTTTTTTTTAAGCTCGAGAACCCGGAAATGTTACCGTACCGGGTTCAGACTTGGCTTTTTTGTAACGGGAAAAGTTTTATAATAGACCTACCATTAGGTACACGGGAAAAAAATAAGTTGCGCTTTACGCGTGTTGATCGTGTAGTCGCTTTGTAGACCTTTCCAATTTCTTTTTTGACAACATGTTAAATGAACGCGTTTTACGTGTGTTGCTTCAAACATGCTTTAACCGTGGGTTACGCATGTACTCACTTTTTACACATTTGCACATTTGTTGTTCGACCAATGCACAACAAGTGTTTACTTATTACATGCTTAACGTAATTTGCGGGTTTTCGAGTGTCCAATATATACTTTAGTGTCGAGGAAAGGCATAATTTTCTTTCAATGTGACTTACATACAACAATGGATGAGTGAATATCAGGTCTTTCGCTCTAATTACACCGGGCACGATGGGAACACATTTTTTAAATTAGATACACAATTACCGTGTATCGCTGTATAACACTGAGAGAAAAGCATATCGTTTATTTAACAATTTCACATGGTCAAACGAATATATGAAGGCTTGCAATGTTTTACGGTTGAAGCGATGATCAAATATGGTTCAATGAACGATACTTGCGAGGTTATTGGAAACAAACGTTGAAATCGTATATGCAACAAAACGGCATATTTGAAATTATTAGAATACATTTTGAAACTATTATCATTTTGATGATTGCTGCTATAATTATATTTGCTATGACCATTAAATATAGACGTTCCTCCTGGAAATTATATTAGTGGTTGATCCAACTATTATCTTATATTTGCTATAACCATAAAATATAGACGTTCCTACTGGGAATTATAGTTTATAGTTAGATTATCGTCAGTCCAACTATATTATTTTTGAAATTACGAGATTTTTCTCTCAGTGAATTATAACGTTTGCAGAGTAGCGTAAAAAAAGAACCTTGTCGTGCCAAAAATCACAATTTCCGTGATTTCTCGGACAAGAGAGGGTGAAGCGTCCATGCACTCACCATGTGAATCACAAAATCACGACTACCACTTAGTAAACGTTGCGTTGCGGTGATGACGTACGACTTGTTGCAATGACTGCTGATTTGATGCAGCTTAAAACCAGCACAATGGCAAACGGAAATCGTTGGGGCTCCACTGCGATGTCATTTGCGATTAATTTCAAGGTATGTACTTTAAATGTCCGTTCATTTGTCAAGTGTGTACAACAGCTGGCATCAGCTGCTCGTACTACAAGTGTGTTTTTTTAAATTAAGCGAATTAATTCAACACACGTAAGGTGTGTTGCGATAAGTGACCTCCAAGTCAACAGACTAAAAAATGTGTAGCGCCGGAAATCGTAGGTCGATGCTACGAAAGCGTGTTGTTTCGACATCCAAGCTGAACAACACGATTGATATCAATGCATTTCGATAGAACACACGCAATGTGTATTGTGCATTGTTTAAACTCACATAACAATAAGTCTGTTTTTCCGAGTGCACACTTAAAAAGTAGTTGCGAACGGATTCACATTTCATTACTCCTTATAACCAACCTAGTTAAAGTTTATTCATTATTTCAACTCACCAAATGGTTATTAGGACTATAACGAATGGTTCCGGTAACTCATTTATGGCCAACTCATAAAATGGCAATTGTGCCGACTAACCTTTTTCTCCATAAAGAAGTCTTGTGGTGCACGTGTGGGAAGTATGTGATTAAATTTATTTCATGTACCACCAATACTCGAACATTGAATGAACAACAGCTTTTTGAACAACTATTTTTTAGCTATCTATTGCGATTATTTTGTCGCAGAAGCCCGTTTTTCACTAAAAATTTAGGGCAGATCGACCTGTTCATTTACAAGTGTTTTTGGATTTTTTGTGTGTTGTATTCAGTTTTATATACTTTGTAATGAAAACATGACATTAATATAATAACTTAATCGTGCTGCTGAACAATTCGTCCTCGTGCGTGATACGGGTAAACCCGTATCACGCACGAGGTGACAAACCATCATAATAAATAAATGTCAAATATTCAGGATACATGGAAAATATGGCAACATATATTGTATTGCAGGCTTTGTGGCATTTTGGACATGCACTTGAAATTTTGAATTAATATCAAATATGCAGGATTCATGGTATGAATTATATTCCAAATGATACCGAGGGAAGGATGTAAATTCGGGCATACACATACAAGAATTTTCGTCTGCCTATTTCCCGGGTAGATACATTTTCTCACGCGTTGTGTAATCTTGAGAAATCTCAAATGACTCACATGAAAACTTCTATTAAAGCTGATTACTGTGAAGAAAGTAGATTCATGAAAAGATCGTCGATTAGGAATGGAACGCGTATAGATATTTTTCTTTATTTCAGCATTTTGATATTCTATTGATTTAAAAAACAGCATTTCAAATTGAAAAAAATTAACGAAATTTATCAACTTTTAACATTGTTCGGGCAATACATTTTTAACGATGCTATAATATTATGGACTTTATAGACATTGTTGAAATTAAACTTTCAAGGTGAATATAGCCCGAGATAATTGGTCATTTAGCTCTAGGTTGGGGGTTATTTGGAAAGCCAAATCGTCGAGCGCCCACATAGGTGGCTTTTGTAACCGCGCATAGCTCGGTTAAGTCTCGCGGTAATAAGTCGTCGACACCTTGAGGCCACCTACGGCCACCGTTCCGATGCTCGGTTACACGTTTTGGCTCCAAGCGAGATATTGGATGTCTACCACAAGCTGGTGCGCATCTGTACTCGCCCCGGTATCTCAATTTCAACACAGATAAACTTGCCGCTGTTGAGATCGAGCAAGTCGCAGCATATCAACGAGCTGTTAACCGCTACATTCTCCGAAACTACAAACTTTACCCCAAACTGCATTACATACTCGACCCAGTAAAATGAACAAAAAAATACGAAAATAAAAAATACAATACACAGATTTTTACTTAATAAAAATTAATAAGTAATTGAAAAACAAAAAAATTATGCAATATAGTTTTAAAAAATGTTTAAAGACTTGAATATATTACTATCAACATTCGTATGATGTTTGTTGAATATCTCAAGGATGCCCAATTTTTTGGAATTAAAATAGCATTCCAATGGAAATTCGTTTCGTTCAAAATAACAACAACAACAACAATGATTTTTTCGGACTCTGCTTAAATGGATTTGCTTCATGTTATTAAAGTTATTAAAATTGGCTTCAGAGAGTTTCAGGCAGAACTTGAATTTTCCCTGAAATTATGCAAACTATTTTCAGAAATTCGAAAATGGCGGCTTTCAGGAAATCGCTTTATAATATGATATTGAATATTTGGAGGAAAATTAGCGATTTTAGTAGATAAAAAAAATAATGGGCTAGTGAAGTGTCATGTTTCAATTCAATAAAAATGTTGTATTTTCGCAAGAAGCTGTAAAAATTTCGTGAAAAAAACGAATTCTAAACATTTCCATTATTTTCAATATTTTCATTGGGCTATATAGTAAAAAAGGCTTTCCAAATTCGAAATGTTGTCCAACCTGAATTGTAGCTTTATATTCATCATACACTCAAGGAAATCAAATAAATATGTGTTGTTTGATATGTATAAAGGGGCTTTTATCCATTCCTTAGGTGCTTGGGACGTCTTAACGAGCTTCTATCGGCACTCGTGTCTAACAATGGAGCGGAGAGGTCGCGAGTGTGTGTACGAAAAGTCGATGAAAACAAATCCATACACAAGATGCGGCTAAGGGGTAGGGGTAGCGCGACAACGTTATAACGAACCTCTCGACGCCCGAGCTCCTTAGGCTTTGGTGCATTCAAAGTCGAGGACCCTTAGGGCGAGGCATAGAGAGCCTCCAGTTTGTTGCTCTAACGAACATAGGCCTCGATCGTACACTTATACATACTTGTGTGTATGCCATTATAAGCCCTGTACAATATTTAATATACATCTATTTTTAAGTCTTTCTCAAAATTTTCAAAGGTCAATAAAAACAAAAAATTTACGTAAGACAAATTTTCTCTCCTGCCTTCAAATACAATTGTCAATAATTCACACTTTATAACAAAAGAGCTCTGCTGTTTAACTTTAAGTGTTCCAATAAAATTATAATATTAAATTTCAATGATCCCTTGAAATTTATCGGCGTCGTTCGACTTTATTCACAACGAATAATTAAACATTTATAATTATACTTGGAGGTAGAAAAAAATTTATACGTAATTAAGTATTTTTCTCCAAATTTTTTGTTATTTTAATGTCGAAATTAGTTTTTTGTTGCTTTCTGTAGATGCTGAATTTCAAAATCCGCATTGAGCTCTTGGAAGTCGTTAATTCTAGCACGCCATACTAAATAAATAAACAAATTAATTTTGATGTTAATAATTATAACAATGAATTAGTGAAATATCGTATGTATATGATGTAAGACAGTTATATTTATTCTGAGCTTTTGTAGCTCCCAAATCGCGAATAACCCAATATAAATTTTTTATCTGAGATCCGTCAAAATAAATTTAAAAAAATTAATATTTTAAATATTAACAATAATAATTAATTACTAAAAAATGCTATGTATAGGTTGTCAACCCGTGCTACAGATATGTTTATTCTAAGCTATGTATTAAGGACAAATCGCGAAATACCCAATCTAAAGTTTCAGTCTGAGAAGTATTTATATCGCCCTCGAGCGATTCGCACATGCATGCATATATATGTATACAGAGGGCGCCTCGTTTTCACAATCGCACTTTGTCGCAATAGCAGTCTCGACGAGACTTTCAAGTGGGTACGTAAAGCCCCTCGCGACGACTGAGCGAACACCCCGAGAGGTTGACCTTAGAGCCATTTTTGGTTCCGTTCCAAAAGACCTGCTGGGCAGGATATTCTCTGGCCTACAGCCAGAGTTTACGAAGATGTGGGCCAAATACCTTCGTACCATGTATCATAGCTGGTATACCCTTTCCCACTGTCTATAGATTAGTGATATCCTTGAGACGAATGTTAATTACACCAATAAGTCTTTCAGTTGTTAATTTCAAGAAGTGTCATTTGTCGGAGTTCGCTTCGGAACACGACTCTCGTTTCTTACCGACGAACGGGATCGTGAAAAAGTTTCAGAAAATAAACTCGAGAAAAACAGTGTAATTTCGAATTCGATTAATGGCCACTTGGCAAAAGTGCATTTTACTGCGAAAATGCTTTTGCTGAATTGAAATTACTGGTCAATGATTTAATTGGCATTCGGAGGAGCAATTTGTTTTGTATTTTGGATTTCATTGTTGAGTTCTTTTTTCGTTTTTCAGAGAATTGATTCAAAACCACTTTCGATAAATTGAGATTACACGCCCTTCATTTAATCTAAACTAAGAGGTAGAGTTATTTTCATTCCTGGATTCTGTTGTTGTAGTTTCTTACTTTTTCAAATTGATATTTCAATGACAATACACTTTAATGAATTGAAATTTTGCCCATATTATTTATTTGTTCGCTTTTATTTTTCATTATTTTTGCATTTTTTGTTATTCCAAGGTTGAAATAAATTCTTTTGTAGAATTAGGATTTTGGGCCTTTGCTTTAATTCGAATGCGTACATTTTTATAATCATTATTAAGATTGTATTGATTTTTGCGTTTTCTTTTTATTTAATTATTTAGTTCAAAAGTTTGACATTCGAAAAATGGCAAAATGATTTAAAATAAGAACATAGTGAAATAAGAGAATTTAAAAGTTCCTAGTCATTAGCTGAGCGATGTCGGTCCAGGGTCCATTCACCCGTTTGAGCCGTATTGACGTAATATTTGTCGGTATTTATGGACTCGATATTATATTTATTCAGTCGGGATAGTAGCTGCGATCTAATACATGATCAAATATGCAGCATAGTGTAAACGCGTTGTGGTACATCGGGTTCTATGCAGTTTAATAAATATGATGCTTTCTATGATATTACTATATTACCACAAGTTTTCAAGCTTATCTATTGTGCTCGTTACGAAACAGCTCCTATTGCGTGTCACTGATAACTCAAAAGCACAAGGTAACATCTAAAAAATGTGTTACATACATTTTTTTATTTAAACATTTTCCACAGGTCATTTATATACCCAAAAATGCATAAATATCAGTCAAAGCTTACAAAACATATGAATATGCATTTTATTTTTGAAATATTGTTATCTCGTTTTGCAGTAGCTCTGAGCTATGTAAATTGTACGCCATATGTGCAGAGCTGAATTTGCATGGTCTCTTGATGAAATTTTTTTAAAAACCTTTTTTCATCCCTTAGACCTGCAAAAATTTCTTTTGTTTTAATTTTTATTATTTACGCTAAATAACTGAAAAATGTATCGAAAATTCATTTGAAAACTTGTATTAACTGAGAGGTTTTTCTTGAACGACTTGAACTAACCTCATCTCGATGACAAGAGACATTTTCGTCGCATCTCAAGATAGTTTGGAAATTCGAAAAAGTTTGAACTTTGAAAAAAGTAGATCATTTTTTTTGGCATAACTTTTCTTCTTCATCATATTAAACTTCACCTTCAAGACACACGATCTAGTAGAGGCGAAATACTTAGAACTTCAAAAACCGATATTAAGTTCCATTGCAAAACAATTATATACAATTTCGATTTTGATAAATATAATTTTTCAATAATACTTCTTCAGTTATAGACATTTTCATTAGCGCCTATAAACTACTACAGAATACGTACATTGCGAACTAACTAAATTCATGTGAAGTCACTTTTTGCGAAGTTAAGTTTTATAAGAAAGTCGCTTTGATAAATAAAAAGTTAAATTTGAATCTTTTCGGTGAAAAAAATTAGCGACATGAAAGAATCTTAACTTTAACTGTTGATGGGTATTTATATCAATTAGAGAAATGCGAAAATTAACGCGGTGCGTGTGGGTGCAGCGGGTGGCCAGAATAGTAGCGCAGTAGTAATGTCCGCGAGTGGTCAGACGTCAGGTGGAAAGGTGCCGCAAGGGAGCTGCGCTCATTTCTCGGTCACCGATCGTTTCTTGTACCACTTTAGAAGAAGTTTGGCTCGGGTTAAAGGCTTATTGGCAAAAATCCTCATGCGTCAAATGAGCCCGCAAGACCGTAGGTGCTGGTGGTGGTGGTGGTGGCTTTTGTGGGGGTGGTGGGAAAAGGTGATGAGAAGCGAGTTGGTACGAGCTGGCTGCACGCTGTGGTATTGATTTAATAGTGCGATACGGCAACCTCGAGGTGGAGCTTCAGGAGCTTCGACGGTACCGCCATATTTGTTTCCCTCGAAGGAGCTTTACTGCGGGAAGTGAGCTTTTTCAGTGCGAAGACACGTTACCTCGGTACACAATTACGTAAGTAAAAAAATCATTGACGTAAACTAAATCAGAGAAACAGCCAAATATTTTTTTTCACCCTCGATAGATTTTTATTTCATATATTCGAGTTTTTCATGCGGGTGACAGAGGAGCTTGCGACAGTTGCAGTGCACTGCACCATGTAAACAATATGCTTAATCCTGACATGTGGCCTACGAATATTTTATTATTTTTCATCGATTTAAAAAATGTGTGACAGTGATAAAAAAAATTCCTACGGTAAATCATTTTTTAGTAGATAAAGACAGTTGTGATACAACGGGATTCCTTGGATGTGAGCTTATCTGCATGATACATGCTGCGGTGAAAAATCCCATTGGGATATATGAGTGCACACTACACGGTAGGACAAATCCGATGCAGATGGGACGAGCTTCTTCTATGGTATACAACCATGTAGTATCCTGATGCTCTCTCACAGCCGTGAAATTACTATCACAGTTATTGGAGCGCGTGGAAATCAAGTGGTAGTGACCGGAAGCTCATCGATTAGATCGTGTGGCTCTTGTACATAGAACTCCCGTAGCTTGACGGTGTTGTCACGTGGTGATGCTTCCGAGGACGTAAATGGCTCGAGGTGACCTTAGCCAATCGTGCGTGATATCGAGGATACGAAACTCGGACGATGGGCGGCCTTTTTTATTCCAATTTTGAATTAACAAAAAAATGCGACTGTAAGTTGATTTTAAAGAAATTCTTATCTGCAAATTTAATCAACAAAATAATTGACATTTAAATTAAGATTTTTTCATGAGAGTCTTGAATGCCAGACCGCTAGTTTCCATTTCATTTTCCGAATAAGCACGAACACAAAACTTGAACTTGAGGATTTTCTTAAAAAGAAATTTACAATGTGCAACAATTTTTATAATAAATTTACGTCAATTAGAAAGGAAAAAAAAGAAACAAAGAAAAGTGAGATTTCTCAAGGAAAAAAAAAAAAAAAAAAAACTCGTCCAACAGACACCAACTTCTACTTATAATTTGAAACAAAAAAACAATTGCATTTTTTTTTTCTAAGAAATTTGTACGATGAGCAGGCATTGTTATTTTTATATTAACATGAATAAAAAAATAAAATGTATTTTGAGGTTTTGACTCTAAGAGGAAAAAGGGAGTTGATACAGCAACTTTCATATTATATTTTTATAAATTTTGAATAGTGGTTTCGAGATTTTTAAAGAAAAAAATACTGGTGTAATGGATAGCGTGGATAAATTCAAATTGAATTTCCAATAGGCAAAGAATAAAACAAAAATTACACTTCATTTCTAAGGAGGTTGCTCGATGAAAAGACATTTTTATGTATAATCTGAATGAATTAAAAAATAAAAAATAGGTCAAGGTTTTTTTGTTTAACAGTATCTAGAATGTTCTAAATTCAAATTTCAATTAACAAAAAACATTTAAATAAAAATGAAATATCACAATAATATTGTAGGAAAGAAGGTCTCATTTCCACAAAGAATTCGTGTCTCTTCCTTGTTCTTGCAACTGTACGTCTTCAATGTGAACGTAATTTCCTCGGCGATTGACTGGGAACGCAGCATCAAGTCTATCAGGCACATGTTGAATGACAGTAGTAAGCTCTGATGAAGATAATACCCCAGAAGCTTTAGTTGAAGCTTACAGGCATTGACGTACATGCCCCCGTATCTAAATACCGAAGACTCGCAGTTGCATTAAGTCTGTCACAGTCACGATATCACCAGGGACTTGGACTGTCCGAACGTCGGAATCGGACGAATGTTGGAATTACCTTTCCAGGATAAAGTTTTCATTTGATCTTATCAAACTGAGACAAGTAAACTAAGACTATTTGTTTTAACTCTAGACATCAATTTGGTTAACGACGAAAGCATAACCATTCCGCAATAGTCTTGGCCAGACATTACTCTACCATACACGAGGGACAATCGATTTGAGTGATTTGAATTATTCAACAGACAGGGCAAAACTCTTGCGCGATTTTCGTTGTTCGGCAGGAATTTCCGTCAAAGTATCAAGCATGGAAATGGCCTTAGTGATTAGGCCAGGGTTTTAGATATTCTCAATCATTAGTTTGGCTGATAAATGAACTCGATTCTGTTTTACAGCAAAGAACAATTTGCAATTTTGTATATTTAACGTTCAATTTTTTTTGGTAAAAAGAAAAAAAATGTCACGTAAATGCAATGAGATACAACGTTCATAATAGTGCTTTGATTATTTGAAAATATTTTTAGAGTTGAAAATAAAAATATGGAAAAAGCTTAATTTTTCTGAAATACAAAGGATTTACAAATTTTTATTGAAAAAATAAGAAGCATTCTACAGTTTGCTCCATTCGTACTCAATAATTTGTGCACGTGACGAGATAAGATATTACGAACATTCAATCGCATAGGAGTTTTTATACGATTTTGATGCAATAAAATAAAATGAAACACGCTTTTTAACCTAAAATAGCTCGCGTATCTTATTGCTACCGAATTTGGTTACGGTTTGTCCTGAGGATTTATGACATTAATTCGGACCCTTGCTGAGAAAAAAAAATGGATTCTGGGAAACAAGGGACGGTGAAAAACGTAAGGTCAGCAATATCATGTATACGTTACCCTGAGAGGATAACTATTTTTTTTATGGTTGCTGTTACAATAAAAAAATTCAACCAACATCTTGATGAATATGCTACGAGTAACTATAAGCAGAGTATTTTTCTTTCTCACGTGCCAACGTAAATCTTGACGGAGTTTTACGATCCTCCTCATCCTTCCTCCTATCAATCCCTATTTTCTCTTTGCCGAGCTAACCTAACTCCCGATGGGTCCATAACAGATTTAACTATAGTGTAAAGAAAACTGCGGAAAATCCGCACCCGATACAGACGACAGACATCCATTTTTCCGATGTCCCGGCGCAAACGCAAAAGTAATTCACTCGAGAGAAAGAAGTCAGACGTAAATTACTGATATTTATTGATAGATATCGCACTAATTCCGCTGCTGGTGTCATGATAAAAATACAAACGCAGAAACTTGACCGTAGAGCCTCACTATTGCAAGTAAATTATACGAAATTTATGGGTTTTTAAAACTTTTTCACATTTTCCGGAGCACTAACCAAGCGAAACATTTTTTAATTTGCTCAATTATACAAAAGTAACATTGTTTCGGCATAAATGTGAAAATTGTTAAACGAGAAAAGTTATGGCTAGTAAAAAATTTTACCTTTTCATGATTTTGCCTACAGGAAGTTTGAAAGTGGAAAAATATTCTTGTTCAATACGCAGTTGAGGGTTTTTTTTTAAATCAATAGGTCCAATATTTCCAGTGAAAATCACATTGAAATACCTATATTGTGGAAAGTTTTCCACGGTTCTCCGTGAAAAACGGTAAAAAATCTAAATCTACCGCCAATAACTTCCTGCCTCCGCTTAATTCCGATATTTGCAACATCGTTGACACAGTTTGCCGACTTTGTCCAGTATTTTTTAAATGCATAAATACTGCATGCAACCAGCAAAATCCTAAATGATAGACTTAATAAAAAAATTTCCGTAGTTTTCATTTTAATCGTAGTTCTCACGTTTGCTTAATTCAACGATCCTTCAGTGATTCTTGTTAAAGGAAACCGTAGAAAAAACATGAGTCTCATCATTCGAAAAGTATCCTATATGCGATTGGTAAGCGAAAAATAGTAAGTAAGACCGACGACTTGGTTCCGACAACCAATCATAATTCTGTCCTTACCAACAGCCATGAGGTGGCGCAACTACCGGCGGCAATAGTTGTAAACACGATTCGAAGGTTGCCGGCACCCTACGAGTTGATTTTCATTACCAATAACTTTTCTCCCAACACTAATCGGTTGGTTCGGCTAACCAATATGTTTTAGTTCGCGAATGACAAAGGCTAACAACTTTAATGTGTTATATGACGAATTTGTGGACATATTTAGGTGTAAAGTGAATAGAAAATTAGTTTGCAGCGTTTCGTCAATTACTAATTATTTATCTTGATAATTATTTGTTAGGTATCTGTATTATTATATTTTTTAGGTAGAGTTATTGACCATTAACTCATAGAGGTTTTTTATGATTTGGCTCCTTCAAAGCGATCATAGCGATGAACTGCCTTCGTTTCATTAAGCCATTTATCGTAACCATAACATTTTGTAACCAAATTTTATAGTAGCGAGAGCGAATACGATGAGTTATGAAATCTAATTTCTATAACCTAGAGCTACACTAACACAGTTTACATATACTTATTAAGCGTATAGCTCGGGTTACTATTTCCGTTAGTTCCCCTTACTACGGGTATTCTACCAACGACATTTCAGTTCCTTTGACCAACTAAATAGACAATTCAAATAACTGAGTAGTTGACGCTATATCAACTATTCCGGGTGATTGTGAGAACCAATTTTTCCACCTTTACCAACTACTCATTCCTTTCCGTTTGGATCAGGCACGAAACCGATCTTGACGGAGCTGCGAGAAGGTCCTAATAGGGCCTTATTAGCACTACCCTCGCGGACATGACCAACTGCCCGGCAATTCAATTCCAACTGTTTCTGCAATAAAACCAACCCGTAACCAACCAAATTCCAATCATCATATCGAGTGAAGGTTGGAATCAGGTAGGATTTTGGAAAAGAACCGACTATCCTACCAATTGTTACGCCGTGCAAAGGTTCGAATTTGGTAGGAATACGTAAAACCAACCGGTTATCCAACTGTGGACTTACTTCCAATGGGTTGGAAGCTGGTTGGTTACGCGGTAGGGATGCGGTTGATATTCAGTTGTACAACCCAAATCCTACCGAAATCCGACTTGATATCGACCTTTTTTTACAATCCCACCGAAATCCTACCAAGATCCAACTGTATACCAACCAATGAAACGGTAGGATCAGTCCGCGCGGGCAGTTTCACGGCTGATGTAACGCTCTACAATTCTACCCGAACAGTTTTTGATTCATCCAATTATTAGAATTTAACATGTGCCTGTGAATGACAATCATCACACAGTTTTCACCTCCAAATTGGTCGATCGTTCAAGTAAACATAACACTGCGACGATACTCCAGTGACTTTCGTGGCTAGAAACCGTAGACAAAACATTATCAACACTGCAGCGCTTTATATTTTTCACTTTCAAAATAAATTATTGCATGTGACCCACTTTCTCTACTTCTTCTTACACTCGCAAAAAAAAGGCAACTTTACCTAAATAAACCCTGTTTTCGGTCCATGCTATTATTTGAAATTTCAATAATGGCATGGAATGCCAAATCAAAATTATTATACAGTTTTCACGTCCAAATTGGCCGATCAGTTCATACAATCGTTGAACTTAACGTGACACTGCGATGATACTTCAGTGACTTACGTGACTAGGAACCGTAGAAAAAAAACATGACTCCACACAGTAACACTGTACGATTTTTTCCTTTTAAAATAAATTCTTGCGTGAGACTCATCTTCCCCACTTTTTCACATACTCGTTAAAAAAACGGTAATATTTGCTGTATTTTGTCCATGCCATTGTTAAAATTTCGAATAGGACTGAATAAAAATTATCACACAGTTTCCACGTCCAAATTAGTCGATCAATTAATTCGATCGTTCAACTTAACGTAACACTGCGACGATACTTCAGTGACTTTTATTGCTGGAAACTGCGGAAAAAACGCGATACACACAACAGCGCTGTACATTTTTTAGTTTCAAAAGAGATTATAGCGTGCGATAGTGTGTGCCAGTGTGTAAGTGGCACGCGATACGCGTATTCCGTGAAATAGCGTAGGGAGGTGGTGAGTACCGCATAGACCAGGCGCCACGCCGTCTAACCCGGTCTCCTCCTCCTCTGCTAGTAGTTCGTTCGATAAAACAACGTTCCGTGCAGAAATGAACAGGCTAGTACGAGTCCCCACCGGTTTCGCCTCGTTTTTTCTTTTTTTTTTGTCTCTCCTCTCTACGTCCTACAATCCTATGACCCGCATTACGACGGCTAAATCACAACGTGTTTCAAGTATGCCAAAGCCCCAAGCATATTTACCGTTCAACACTGCATTGCACAACTATTATTTACAAACATTTTTTACTCCGACGCCTTCAAGATGCCTCAACTGTATTCATTCCATC
This sequence comes from Tromatobia lineatoria, assembly GCA_949699805.1. Lineage (NCBI taxonomy): Eukaryota > Metazoa > Arthropoda > Insecta > Hymenoptera > Ichneumonidae > Tromatobia > Tromatobia lineatoria. The sequence goes on from OX453049.1 coordinate 75,198, forward strand.
AACGCTTCCAACACTCACGATGGCAAACTGCCGAGATAGCTTATTATTCTTTTTTTTTGCAAGAATCCAAATCTCCTGCCATTCATCGAGCATTCGAACGAAAAAAAAAGGATCATCTCAACACTTTTCTAAATACAGAGCTATTAATGGCATCCAATCAATTATCCCGTTTATACGAAGTTTAACGTGTACAAAATGAGCAGAAATGAAAGAAATATTGGAAATCCTCAAGCTTAATGGTATTCAAGTAGGTGAAAACATTACAGCGATATGAAACGATCTAGAATATCATTGCTCCAACATACAATTTTAATGGTATTAGTTGTTACTATTTTATTATTGCACTTATAATTTTTTTAATTTTTTTAAAATTGTACTACTAATGTTTGTTTTTTTTTATTCGGAAGTTCTGTTGAGTCATTATTTTTTTCGTCCAATTCTTGAAGACATTCGAATAACGTGGATATTTTGATACGCAATTTTATTATTGCCATTACTATGAAATTTTATTATAACTAGAATTTTTTGCATCAAGTTTGAGGATTTTTTATATTAAATTAGGCTCAAATCGGTAGAGGGGTTCAAATTTTATGGAACGTTGAATGGTTGAAGTAAAGATTTTCGTAGCCTGCAAAATTAATACAGTTCGAATGTTTTTACCATTTCACCGAAGGTATGGTCACAGTAATCATGCAGTACAATTTTCGTGAATATATATATTTAATGAAATGCCTCAACCACTTTTCATTATTTAATCCCATGAGCTCACAAGTTCTTACACTTCCTTGTCAGCTAAGGGTGGCGAATAAAATTTCGCAAACTCACTATTTTTCATTATTTACACAGCTTCTTCTGCGGAAAGCCCGAAATAACTACATATTTTTTAAAATAAAAAATGGCAAGCGTAAGACAGTAACGTATAAAGTTTTACTTGACATGCATTTTCAATTGTTCTTCGTACTGAAAAATAGTAATATTAATGGAGTATTCTCTTCCAATCTCATGGAAAACCATTCTTAATTAAAATAAAGAAATTTCAAGCACCTACTCTGATTTGACCTGTGAATAAATGTTAATTTATCAAGAGATCCAATCAATAATAATTGTTATAATAATTAATTATCGATAAAGCTTTGGCTTTATCGATAATTAATTTCTCACCACGTAGAGTGCCAGGTCAGTTAACTCTTTTAATCCCCCGAAACAAGTAGTTAAAAATGTCCTGGATTAGGAAACCTCGGTTTTACCTCAAAATAATGACTCAGTTGACGATTCCGCGGTAGTAACTCAAGCGGGAAATGCTATACTTATAACAAGTCCGTCGCACTGGCCAAGTAGAAATATGGGTTAAAGTGGAGGCATGACCTACAACACTTATACCAGGTGGATCGTTTGCTTGTCCGCTGTACACCCACCACCGCATCTTCTGCGGTGCACTGGATAGGGTCAATGGATTCCCCGTTGCGACCTGGTGACCTCGGTCACGTGCTCACTGAGCCTCCATATTTTCGGCATATCCACAGATAGATACTCATTGACCTAATTCACTCGCTGAGTGAAAATTGTCGGATCAGTGACTGTTACGTGACAACTATTAATTTTTTCAAATAGTGACTATAACTATTTTAATAATTACAGTAACTATGAAAATAATTGTATATTTGTAGTTGTAAACGAAAAGTATATTTGTAGTTGTAACAAATATACTTTTCGCCGCCCGCAAACGCACATTGTCGTGATTGTAACGATTGTTTTTTCTCAGTGTAGTAATTCTATCGGATTATAAATTGTTTAATATTCGCACGGAAAGAAACTTTTGATTGAGACTGTTGCGGTGGTACTGCTTTAATCATTGACATCAGAATCATCCTCCGATATTTGTGCTTCGAAAGAGACACGAATTTCAATACCCATTTAGCTCCCCACGTAGCCTTATTTTCAATCAATTTATCGTTTCTAGCTTTCCTGGTCGTTGATAATCAAGTTTCCGCTCGTTTTCTATTACATCGGTTAATTTAGATATCTGTACGTAAATAACGAACCCGAATTCGCGATTCCTGTCCAGCCATCAGGAGGCAAATGTCGTGCCATAGTTTCCAGCTTGGAGGAGCATAAAAAGACTGGACAAAAAGAGGATCAATAAAGGAGACATGTGCAATAGTGGTGTGTGGAATAGAGTTGGAAACCAGTTGGGAATTCAAGCTATCCTCTGAGTCTCCAATAGGGAGCTAATAACGACAATCGGAGGGGCTTTCTCGAAGTGGAGAAAGGGGGGGGGAGAGAGAGAGAGAGAGAGAGATGCTTGAGGAACATGCCAGCAGATGCGACCTTCGACCTACTTTAGCCCCTCGGCACTCGGCCGCTCATTCTCGCTCATCAATGAAGGCTTTCCTGAGCTGCATGCCTTGAAATTCTCACGAAAAAGAAAGGGGAAGGCTCTTAGCAACGTTCCTTGATTTTGACGCTATGATGACGTCACGTCTCACGTAAATACCTCAACGCGAACGAATCCCGTGGAGAGGAAAATTGTCGAGAGTTATGAATGCCCCTAGCGCCACGTATTCGTCTCGAGTTTCCTTGTAACGAAACTGTATCGAATCCTCGAGCTACAGCTTCGACGCAATTTATGCAGCGATTCAATTTCCTGCTTCACGAGTTTACTGAAAGTTGGGAATATTTTGATGGAGCAAAAGTTGTTGCCTTCTAGTGACGGCAGATGGCGTGGAACTACGAGAAGTGTTTCGTAGATGGCGCTGCTGCATTAGATTGGGAATGGTTATCGATTGACTCGTTTCCAATCGAAATGATCAAGAAGGGAGGCCAAGAAGAAAATGTTATGAAAACTAATCTACCGGCAAGTTGAGATTGCGACATAATACCCTCGGGACAAAAAGGAGGAAAATGTTCAAGGAGAGCGGAAAATTTATGGCTAGTGAAAATCATAACAACGGGGAGGACTTTATCACAGTCAAGCTGTTTTCTTTGATACGAAGCAGTCGGAAGTCCTTCGTCCTCTTCAACATTGTTAATATTTCATCCTCGGTATATAAGAAATACTTGATTCCTCGTCAGGGAAAGACGAAAATCGAGGCTTTTCCCAGTTATTCTATAGATAATTGGTTTCGAATCAAAAGCAAAGTCAAACAGAATCGAATCTAATTTCATGTCAATTTTTTGTACTTCGACAAAATAAGTTAAACTTTCTGGATGATATATTGATTCTACTAAAGGTTACTCTTGATTAAACGTCTTTTCCGGATCTAATTATTTACTGTAACAGATGTATAGATTGGGGAAATAAAAAAAAACATCTATTCAGCTTAAAGCCCTTCAAGCTCTTTTGAAGTTTCCTTTTCGTTAATACGCTTTCGTAATGTGATTTTAAAGTTGTTCGTCACATTATCACGTTAACGTCTCGAAACTGCAATTTTAACTATTTATCGATTAACTGACCATTGTCTCGTCTAACTGGTTTAATTCCTGTAACAATTGACTGATCCACTTCTTGATTCCTTAATTTTCCGACTGTCTTCATTATGGAATTTCGACTCTTATGGAATTTCAATTACTGTACGTGATTTGCGAATAATTTCACTTGACCTAATTCTTATGCCAACTCTGTTTCATAGCTTTTGCTTGGGGGCGAGGATTAGATTACGCGCTCCTTCATTTACTGAATCTCGGTGTTAGGCTGTTACTACCCGGATTCTATGGTAAGTGCGAATCTGATATTTTCAAGGCAAAGAAGAAGGTGCTATCCGAGGTGTGAAGCGAGGTGTGAATTTTTCTTCCCTATACTCGTTCCCCCTTATAATCGGAGCAGTGCTTCCTGGGCCTGTGGAAACTCTACTCCACGCTGTGTAGCGGGCTATCTTTATTTCCTACCCGGTCGGCCTTGTATTTCCCCGCAGCCTTCGCTAGTAGTGGATATTCCAGATTGCTCCCCGCAATCTTTTCTCATTTCTGTATTTGTAAAGCTTATGTTGCATTGCTGAAATTCGTAAATTTTTCAAGCGTCACCCACGAGATCAAGACCCGATATGTGATGGAATTCACGCACATGATTCATAGCTTAATGATTTTGTTTTTTCCAAATAAAAGTATTCTATCAATTTCTTCACGTCCGATGAGGCATGTCAAATCCTGGGAATTCCTAGTTGCTTCGCCCAATAGTTTTGTTATTGGGTTATATAAGTCTGATTAAGTTGCGACTTGTTACCTTAATTAACACCTGTTTGGTTAGATTACTTTATACTGGGGGCGAATAGTGGTTATTTTAACGTTTCTACTACCCTCTTTATTCACCCCTTACCTGACTCTTTTATTATCGTAAAATAAGAGTGTGTTAACCCTTTGTAATACGCCTAATTTTTCGACACCCTTTCCATTGATATTTCCAGTTTTTTGTTAAAACCATTATTATACATTTTTCTAGCTTATTATTATTGTCATTTTACCATAGTATTTCTGTATTCAATCTGAAAAAGTGCGGTTTTATATAAATAAACATTTGAACAATCGTCTGTAGTAGATTCATTATTTTTTATTTTTTATTCAATAACTTTTTCAATAAAAAAAGCTTAAAAACTGTCAGAAGAAAAATCTTCCCTACTTTGGCTATAAGCTAGATAATTTTGTTATTAAACAAAGTATTTTTCAGAATTTTTTCGGATTTTTTAATTATGGCATTCGATATGTCACTTGAAATATATATATATTTTTTTGCGTAGTTGTGGGTCTAACTAAGCCTAGATAAAATTATGAGCTAAATCGGAGGGGTCGAGGTCAAAACCTGGTGAAAACGGGGGGGATTCCCCGATATATAGTATCTATATTTAATAGAGTTAGTTTGCATCAATGCATACATGCATAAGAAAAAATATAAATTCTACGCCAGAGATATATTTTCAATATAATCAATATATACTTACCTTAGATATCCGATTTTCCGTCGAAAGTATATAAAATTTATGAAAAATATATTTCCATGGGGGTGTCATACGAGTTTCTTTTTCGGTCGGTAATTTTCTCTTTTCCAGCAAGAAACCAGTTCGAACATTACCGATCTTTTTGCGGTGGCGTGGCGGAAAATTGATTAAAAAAGGGTTTTTAATTCCCCTAAGGGTACCCATAAGAGCAGGGAAACTTGTCACGTGCGGAGCGGTCTCGCACGCAACAATATCATCTTCCTGCGTGAAGCACAGGAGTTTATATTTATTTTTACGTGTTGGATACTTCAACACGGGTCCCATACAGAACACGTTCTCGGTTGCTGGGTTTTATGATAATAAATTAAGAGACAACAATGAGGAAAATAAAAATGAATGAAATTATATTGAAAATATTTTAATTAAAGATTTCGCGAGGACGGTATTTTCCGGAAGTACGCCTTACAATTTTAGTTCAAATCCATTCGCTAATATTCAGTTCGTACTTACAATTGATATGGCTTCTCGTAATAATGACTCACAATTTAGATGACGCTCCTCGTACGGTACACTCGGAACTACTTATCAACTACACAACGGATTGTTCGTGTCGTAATTTAAAACTTTAAATTAACCCAGACACACTGACACCTCGAGGCGAGCAACTTTCCCGGTTCGATACGGCCGCGTGTAACCCAATCGGCAAGGCCGCTGCGGGCCCCTTCCCGCTATAGATATAAGTGTACTGATATGAAGAAGCTTCCCCTCTAGATAACAAACGAGACTTCTTCGTTCCCTTCATTTTGTAAAACATCTTTATAACGATGACTACTCTTGTAATTAATGACGATGAGGCGTTAACTGCATTAATTTTTCTTCCAAGTGTTTAGAGAAGAGCCCGCCCCCGGAAATAAAGTATAATGGAAATTACAATTTTCGATGTATTGAAAAATAGGGAAAGAAGAAGCAGAAGACGACGTTACAGCTGGTTCTCCCTGTCGCTCGACGCTCGCTATCGGGGGTTACGCTCCGTAGACGTAGAAAATTCATACGGATATTTCGATCTTCCGCATCGTTGAAAATCTCTGCAACCCGCTAAAATTAATTCACGAAATAATTATCAACGAAACGTGTGTGTTCAGTACGAGACTCAAAGTGCGGCTGAACCCTTTACTTATTACACGAGGTAAAATATTGTTTCAAATCTATCATGACCTGTCCGGTTATTTCGCGCGTATACGATATAGAATGCGAGGAAAATCATCAATCGATATTCTCGAGGGATTCTCGACGAGAATTGACGTATGAAGGATTTGTCAGATACACGAGGCGATACTCGTGCACCGTGATTGGGATTCTTCACGCTCCCCTACCGTACTGTGCATTTCGATGCGCATACTCTGACAATCTCGGTGAATTGTCAACTTGTCATCGACATTGCGATCCAGATAAGTTCTCATTGATCTTCAATATCGAGAAATTCGATAAATGCAACGAACAAAATAAAGGAGACTAATACGAGTGACGAAATTATCGCAAATTTATTTTACGCCTTGCATTCGCGTTGGTGAACAAAACATCAAAACAAACATTATTACGAACATTCCGGCAACGACGAACGGGCAATACATAGTCGTGCTAGATATTCCGTGGTTCTATTTCTTTCGTTCGCATCCGATTGTTATTTTGCCTTCGACTAGTATTTATTTGTATTTCTTTAGTGCTGCGATATATCGCGATTTCTCTGATAATTCGCGTCGTTATATTGTAAAGTTTATATTTCGATGTGCCATAACATCTTATTTCTCGTCTATCATATTATATAAGTTGATGACGTATTACGAGCATTGCGATTAATTCCATTATCCAACGCTGTATTTTCTTTAAGATTCGCAATGACATTAATCAACATATTGCATGATATTTATGAACGGGGATCTCGGATAATTATGCTACATGCGTCGTGAGCAATCGAACTGATTATCATTATTCTTTGTGTTTATAGAACATTTTTACAATTAGTCGTTATTGATCTTGTTAGTATTGTTATTATTGTTATTATTATTATTATTATTATTATTATTATTATTATTATTATGTTCGATTGATCTCATGAATATTGTTAACGGTTCTACTGTGACTTCTTGCCAAGAATTCTCAGGTATATTTCAGAGTTACCATTTCGAGCCTGTAAAATAATGTGAGGAGGTATCACTAACGATATAAAAAATAAAAAAATGTATTCGAGTTATAATTAAAATTTAATATACTATGGACAAACACAGGAATAAATAGTGATTTATTGGGAAGCCGAAAAAGAAAGATATTTTCTGCAAACTCATCTAACTAATGCCAACTAATTAAATCGGATGCAAATGCAACAGTCTCAATTTTTAAGTCTCGCTTCAACGAGTTTTCAATATCCACATACATAAAGTACACGTAGCCCAATGCATGAATATATATATATATATACACATATATACTTATACGGATATAGATAAATATAGATATAGAGTCGGGGGTCCCCCTCTCCGAGTCCGAGTGCTGGGTTTGGGATGCATGTCGTCGGGAATTCGCGTAACGTCACTGCGGCACAGGTTTCACCGTAGCCCCAGCTACGGCAAGCGTTGCTTATTGATCCTAGCCGCGGAGTAGTTATCTGGTACGAGGGATCGCGCGCGCATCCGGAGGTCGATGGGTGTGCAGGTCGCGCCAGCGCAGTCCGCAGCCTGCCAGCGATTTCCCACCGTTTCCGCGGCCTTCTCCAACTACGTTATAGCAGCAGCAGCAGCAGCATCGAGGCTGTTCCCGCAGCAAGGTGCTGGCTGTTTGTAGGCCCTGAGAGCACACGGGGGTGGTTGCGCCGGAGAAAAGTCCGTGGGTGAGGACGTGTAAACGCGGCAAAGTCATTAAGCCGAGGAAAACAAGAAAGTAGCATCATCTTAAGCGGTTACCGGTAGTCGATTAACCAAGCCGAGACAAGAACCGTAACCGAAAATGTAACAGTACGTAAGCGCACACGTGAGCACCTTGAAGCGATTACAATATTATGTGGTGCTTGTGGCAGCAGCAGCAGCAGCATCATGGATGTCCCAAAAGTTCTCATGAATAAGCATCAGTTTAGTGTCCGTTTTTAAGGAATCAACGACCAAGTTGGTCCGCAAGGCTTGATTGTCTCTTGGCTTACGTCCGTCTCCGTGTAATAGTTATTGTTGTTGTGTTAATTGTAGCTGAAGAGGTAAGCCTGGAGGATAATTTACAATGCCGAAGCCGGTGCCGGTGGAGGATCTGGTGATACCGCCACAAGACGGACGCATATGCGGCACCATCTGCATCTGTCAGATGACCGCAGTGCTCTCCTCGGTGGCTCTTGTTTATCTGACAGTTGCGATATACATGCCGAGCACTCGTGCCTTTCAGTCGGGCATCACCGAAGTGCCGGCAATGTGTACAACAATTCGGACCGTCAATGCTGACAACTGTGACTGGGGGAGTTGCGGCGAATGGTGTCTGTCGAAAACGTCTGGTCCCTGCGCGCAAATTCACGTGAATCTGAGACGAAACGGGTCGACGATTATGCTGGCTAACTGTACCAATACAACCAATAAAACGTGCTACGGGATTGATCAAGAAAATGCTAAAAAGTCCAAATGCATCGCTGACGAGTGCAGAAATCTGACCGGCACGTTCAATTGCACCCTCGGTACGTGCATCAATATAACAGACGCTTTCGAGTGCATGTTTCGAGATACCGATCCACCGCTCAAGTGCTCCGGAAAACGTGGCAAAATAACGTGCATAGCTATAGACGGTTTATTCAGTTGCAATCGCGGTACGTGCGAACGAATCAGGACACCTTATAACTGCGATAGGAGGTGCGTCGACATTCCAACGAGGAACAAGAACGTGATACTCCTGAGCGGTGATCGGGTCTACTTGAGTCAGTGCGAAAAGGCCTTTCAAGTGGAAACTGGCAAGGAGATATGGCACGAAAGTCGGGGAGACGTTATGATGGCATCTTGTTATGGAATTTACAATTCCAGTCTTGGGGTTGAAGCTGTTGATTGCATTAACGGTTCGGTATTGGAAAAAGACATGCTTACCGATCTAACTAACTTTACCTATCTCTCATACCTCAATATCTTTGCCACCAAACCTCTGGACGAGACACGCACCGTTACGCCACCCGAACAAGATTTGATCATCGCTAACGAGAGCCGTTTGCTCATCAATCTTGAAGGTTGCGTTAACACGTTGCGCGACGAGTGTCGCGATTTCTTGCACGAGTTTGGCAAAGATGGCTCTGATCATAATGCCAGAGCGAGGTTTCCTTGCTTTTATGCCGAGGGAAAAACCGAAATAGTCGTTTCCAAGTTTGATCTCGAAACAACTTACAAGGAGTTCCTCGTCGCCTTAATACTGCCTAGTGTGCTTTTCGTAATCAGCTGTCTCACGCTTATTTTGTGTCAGCGTACCGTCGTTGTCGGCGACGATGCCAAAATGAGGTTCAAGGGCAAGCCTGGCTCGGCCCTCACCGAACTCGAGAAAAGCGCCTCTGGCAATCTCGCTGATGCTGGCGGGGGAGATTCCGTTATGGCGCTCTGAGATCCGTCACGTAAGAACCTCATTCTCTTTCATATTCGATTGCCCATAGCGATATATTCAAAGTAGGAACGTCATACTGGATGATTAAACTATCTGACGTTTGTGAAAAGTTCGCGATCCGATAACTGTAAAAATCACATTGCTCTAAAAATTGCAAGTTAGCAAACTTCGAAAAAACATATATTATCATTACTTTCTACTGTCTTACCATTTTCACGATTCTATATGGAATTCAAATTAGGAATAATCCGCAAGAACTCGTCTTAGATTTTCAATTGTTCACGAATTTTTACGAGGTTTCAACCTCACGCAATTGAAATCATACTGGTCCTTTTGGCAACTCGCAAGCGAAAGATTTTACAATCAATCAAATTTTGCTTAGTGATTGGAAACTTTTTTGGCAACTATTTTGCTAAGGTTTCTAAATTCGGACCAACATTCTTTGTATAATAATGATCAATATTTTAATATAACAATTATTTCAGAATTCCTATTATCCTTTATATCTCCAAAACAAGATATTTTTTCTTATTGTTAAGATAGTTATCACGCTGCAGAGCACGAAAATATTGTATCACGGATAATGTATATATATATATATATATATATATATATATATATATACGTTACTGAAAACTGTGAGATAAAAATTGGTAAATTGGAGTGACTGATAACGAATCTATTCACTCAGATTTTTGCGAGATCTGTAGATACTTTTTGCCTTAATGACGCTCGGTCAAAGCCTTTATCCCTCTATGCTCTGAAAATTGCGTCCACTCTGACCAAGTTCTCTCCGATTTTTTATTTTCTTTTTTTTTACGAACCAATAGGTAACGAAGGTTTATGATATTCTTTTCATTACAGGCATTCCCCTCCTGGAGGAGAGCCCTGCTCGCCAATCGATATTCTCCCTACGCGGGCACTACTGAAGAGCCAGCGGCGGGGGGGAGGGGGTGGACATAGAAGGGAAGGGGGGGAACGCGTGATCACAAAAATGCTATTAATCGTCACATTTCTAGATAAATCACTGAACCATTGAAAACGGAAAAATTGACAAAGCTTATCTCTGAGTGAGAGAAGATTAATAAACGAGCATACTAAAAAAAAAAAAAAAACAACAACAAATCGCTAAGCAAACACATAAAAGCAAGAATTTTCCTACTCGCACTGCCCACGCAAGATAAACAAAAAGAGATAAGAAAATAAATCAACAACGGAAGTAAGTCAAGGCAAAAGATTTTCTTGCGCTCAAGCGAATACTCACGTGTTCATGCGAAAACTGCACCGATAACAACAAAAAAAGTGCAATTTCGTTAAAATTCTCAGAAAAAGAGCAAATTTAGAGAATCGAAACTCTCGCGCTGCGGTGAAAAGTACTCATCGAGAGAACTTATCGTTGACTATTTAATTAAACGTGCAAGAGTTTACACGATATTTTACACGATTCGTTAGTCCAGAAAAGAGATAAAATAAAACGTGAATTATTAAAAAGTAAACGCGTAGCACATAACAAATGCCCCCTTGACTACTAGCTGCCGCCGTTAGATAGGTTCAATTATTCGTAAATTCGAATATTATAAATACAATAAATACGGTCTAGCAAATCGCTTCGTTATTATTATTATATCCTTAATAATAAAAATAATAATAAAATATTGCAGCTTAAGTGAAAGATTAATGGTTTGCTACGATTTTCGACTCTAGACTCGTGGCAGCGTTTCATGAAAAAAAGGGTAGCTGAAGAGAAAATAGAAAAAGTGCAGAATAATTAATTTTCTTCTTTTCCCACTTATTTAATCACTTACATCGATTCATCGAATCCAGTCAAATTACTGTAAACGATATATATATATATATATATATATATATTTGTATGTATATTTGGCAGAAACCGCGTGAGCATTAGTGCGGAGGGGGTGTTTGCGAGGGGGTGAAAAATAGATTCGGCAAAATTCGACGAGTTTCGGCGGGTCTTCGTGACCCGGCCACTGGCGCAATCATTGATTCGGACGAGTCAACGGTGATCATGGGTGCTCAGGAAGAGGACAGTAAATCCAGCATCGTGAGCGACGGCGAGGCTGGAAGCACAGCTGGAAGTACAGCTGCTGCTGGTAACGTCGCGGGTGGTGTTCTACCGGGTGTCGAAGTTGCTTCCTTAGTCGAGAAGGCAAAATTCTACACGTCACTTTGCCTTGGCACTACAGCGATACTCGCGGTTTTTGGCTTTTTGTTTCTGATACCGTTCGTCGTCGAACCAGCGATATCAACAATTCTCGCCGATTTCTCACCGCACTCCGTCGCCTGCGTCGTCACCGAACACGTTTATGCTGAGGGACTCAAAAACTGCTCCTGGGCAAGTTGCAGAGAGGGTGAGTCTTTTTTTTTACTTATGCTTTTTTGTAAATATAACTTTTCGTTATGGTAGTACTTTGTAATACTAGTGCGAAAAAGCGGACTTGTCGATTAAGGTTAGAAAGTTGCTTACTCCCTGATCGCCATCGAAAAGTCTGATTTTCCGTACAAGTTATACATAATAATTTTTTAAGTGCGTAAAAACTTCCACTTTTAATGCCCGCAAGTTGCCGAAAGTATGCGAAAGTGTAGCTTCCGCGGGATAGCGCACAAAAAGTTTATGAAAAAGTAAAGAGCGCGACATTGCACATGCGCAGTCTGTTTCTCTCGTACCTGATAAAAAACGTTACTTTCGCCACGCACTGCAGGCACGAAACGGAGAACCTTTTATATATGTGTTACAATAAAAGAATTTGTATTATCTCCTAATTTATATAGGTTTGGCTTACTTAATATATCAGGAAAAAGATAATAATAAAAATAGGAAAATCTACGATCCACTAATTTTATTTTGCTTCCTGACAGGGAAAGTTATTTTTTCATTCCATTTAAAAAAAAAATTTCGTGTCAATATACCAAAAATTTTCTGAACCGTCGAGAGAAAAGCGATTACGTGAATAACTCGACATAATTAGGTGGAATTTTATAGTCTTATTCAGTAGAGGCCAATCTTCATTTAGTATGAAGTTTATCAAAACTGATAAAGGCCTTTACTTTTAATGCGATCTCAAAATATTTCCATAAACGTTTTCAAATGGTCTACAAAGAAATGAATAAGCAATAGATACTTGACAACCCATTTGTTTAATTAATAGGATTAAGAAATGGAAATGAAAAACCGCGAACTTGAAATATTTATGTAATGAATAAAAGAAAATATAATGAATTAAGTGAATTGATCAATTCCGCGTTCGCGAAAAACATCAAAAAATTTTTTTGGATTATTCGTATCATGATTACCCATTTTGTTCAGTTTTATCCCCTATAAAGTGATGTCGTGTTCCACGCGAGTTGGTGGAATAACGTAGAAACGTTTGAAAACTTGAGCGTTCGATAAAGTGTAATTATAACTTTAGCTTGTATTAACAACGTGTGCAGGATGTACCAGCGCCGCGATTCGCTGCCACCAGATAAAGGTGAACTACTCGAGATTGACGTACGAGGAATACGTGACGAAGCCACAGGGCTCGATACCTTGGGACGTTGCAGATACAAAATTCTTCGTCAACACCGAGGGCTGCGGTTATCCGCCTAGAGTTAACTGTTCGGTATTTGCTAAGAAATTCGGATATGGAAACATGGGCAAGATATTTCCATGTTACTACAGCAGAACACATCCACAGACTGTCGTCGCGAGGTGAGCCATTAAAAGAAACAAACATTTCAAATTGTTCATATTGCTGTTGGACTTACATTTATCATTTTAATATGTTATTATTGACAACAGGTATTCCTGGGATCAGAATCTCCGACAACTGGTGTTAGCTCTCGTGACGCCCATTGTTTTATTCGTCGTGTCACTTGGCGTTTTGTGTTATTGGTACTGTCCACCAATGGGCAAGAGTTGTGGTGGACCAGGAAGAAATCTCATCGACAAGTACGCGAGAAAGGAAGAGTAAGTAATGTGTTCCAAATGTACAAGCTTCAGGACTTCAAAAATAAAGTTCTTTTTAAATCCATTTGTTTCGTCTGTGACGATTTAAATACCGAAAAATACATAAAATTCCTCTCTACTGACAGTTATGAGAATTAGTCTTACGGATGTATGATAGATACAGTCCCGCCAAAAGTGAGTTTCAGAGACAATTTCGATCGCTTCCCGATGGGATAAAAATCGGAAAAAAAATAATGCACATAAAACGTGCTGAAAATATTAATTTTGCATAATAATAATAGCAAAATGTCATTAACAACTTAGTGAAAAAACAATTGTTCAACAAATAAACAGTTAGCCTGTTCAAAATCAAAATAAAGAAAAAAATCTGAAAAAGTTCATACGCATTCAAATGAATTAACTTTTTTTTTTTTCATATGGAATGGTATTGAATGATAAGAAAATTTTTTTTTTTTTGAAAATAATTGGATCATACATCATAATATTCACGGGGCCGTGACACTTGATGAAACATCTAAAGAAATCATCATTCGACCGATCGTAATTTCCATAGTTATTCCGTGAATTTCAAAATCTCGGTGGTCAAGGTATTCTTAAAAAGCTCATATATAAAGATTTTTACTTGGATTTACAACTAAAGTCACGACATTTTATTTTTATTTCTCGTTTAAGATAAAAATATGATAATTTTTCTGCCCGATATACCGGGAATGGAGATTTCTCGCTTAATTAAAGCAGGCTGTCACCGAGTGTCCAATTGTCAGTGAGCTCAATAAAAAGTTGTCTCACCTTGAATACCTATTGGTCTGCTGTAGCGAGAAAATGTTGTAGAAACAAAATATTACGTAACTAAATGTTCATTTAACAGCCGTCGACCACTGGATTTGGTTGACTCGACTATTTCTTTTTAGTGTGTACTGCGATTTTTTTAAAATAATTATTTTGTACAAATCTGGAAATATACCAATTACTTTTCACGGTGCCCTAACCTCTTCGCTCCGACTGACTTTGTCGGCAATGCAAATGAGTGCGCTTATATTCAATTTGGCGCATATAAAAATGTTCTCCGAGGGCTCATACTTCTTTTTCTCCTTTATTCTCATATCAAAGTAAATTTCGAATGAATTTCTTTTCGAAAACTTTCAATGGTGTATTCTGCAAAGTTAATAACTAGATTCGAGTTATTTTACTTCATTAAAAAAGAATAGCAAAGCAAAAACAAAAATCGCAACTAATTAAATGTTTTTAAACATGTTTCCGATTGTGTCGATTGCCATAAATATTAGTGGATTTCCGTAGCCATCAGTAGTCAGTAGTCACTGAGAAAAGACTTGAGGCGAAGATGTTAACGCACCGGGAGTCATAAGTGATAGCGAATTATGTTGATTATTCGTTTCTCGTAAGATATATTCTTCTCCTTTCGCAGTATTCTTGGTGAGGACGAGTTTGAGGAGGACGAGGAGGAGTACTGATTGTTACCGAGGGCTCACCCCCCAGCGCGGGAGTGACGCCGAAAGTTTCGCCGAACGCGTCTACTTTACTTCACATTGTAAAAAAAGGAAGACAAACAAAATCAATGGAAAATCTGAAGTGACGATCGCGACGACTTGGATCGCTGTTAAATTTCTCCAAACGTTCAAGCGGCTCCACCGATAGATCGCATTCCGGCAAAGCCTTGGACGTCGTTCCGTCCTAGTCGCGTGAAACCCTAAACGAACGTATTCCTGTTCTTCGATTATTCATTCATAATGAATTGAGACACGCACACTGCTTCTTGTAATGCAAAAAAAAAGAGAACGAAAATAACTTACAATAACAAAAACGAAAAGAAACCCATAATCGAGAATGATAAATCGTCCAGGGACTGTTAAAAAAAAAAAAACGAAAAAACAAAAAGAGTAAATACATAAATAAAATTAAAAAAATATTCCAACAATCGTCGCTGTTCGTTGGAAGTGTACAGTGTCCCTTTAACTATATCGAAATAAAGTGCAAACGCTCATTACGGTGGTGTAATAATAATATAATAACCGGAGGATATAAGAGTGGCGGATTTTTTTCTGCGAGGTCTCACGTCTCCACTTTGAGACTGAGAGAAATAGGGAGGAGCGAGTAAGAGAGAGAATGAGAATGAGAGAGAGAGAGAGAGAGAGAGGGAGGTGTTTCGGAGATTTCGATTGTTTCAGCGGAGTACAATCAGTCTAGCGACCGTTCAAGGGTGGATGCGTACTTCACGAGCATTGCCATTAACGCGAGACCAAAACACAGAAGTACCCTTTTACAAATAACGCTGGCCCACCGGAAGCTACCTAAAAGATTAGAAAAGGCAGAAAAATAAACAAAAACCGAATTTTGGGAATGTGAAAGTTCCGCTTCACCACGTCGACCAAACTCATTTGGTAGTAAAACTCAATAGAATTTATGGCAGTTATAATCAAACTAATATTCAGCAGACACTTTTAACGATGAGTCAGTGAAAAAAAAAAAAAAACAGTGATTTTTAAATTTTATGCCGAACGTAATATTATTGAAAGCAACTGTGACGTTCTTAATGCATTTTATTAAGTTCTGCTACAACAAACAATTGTATCGAACTTATTTGGGAGTAAAAGGTTTCTCACGCAGTTGCTGTAAATAACAATCAAGAGTGTCGTTGAAAGAAAATTAAGCAATTTTCGAAATTTTATTCGTGGAGAGTATATTATTGACTTCGTTTGGTGATTAAACGCGATTCCAACGCTCTCAATGTGTTTCATAAAGTTTTGCTACGACGAAAAATTTTCTTAAACTCAGTTCATCGTAACACTTGGATAAATGAATATATCTGTCTCGCAGAATTACTGTAAAATCAATCAAATGTATCGCGGTATAAAAACACGATTTTTGAAATTTTATTGATGGAGGAATGAAAATTGTTAAATTAATTTGTTAATCAAACACGATTGCAATGGGCTCAGAAGATTTTATTAAGTTTTGCTACAAAAAAAGGTTTTATCGAAAGTCTTTCACATGGCCTTAAAAAGAACGAAGTAAAGTAAGCTGGAGCGACGTTCGGCTTTGATACCGATCATCTGATACCAGTATTCCAAGCGAAACATAAAAATTTATTGGCGCGCGCGAACATCTGCGTGCAGCATGAATTTTAGTCGCACTTCCTACTACGGTAATTTTCATGAGATTACAAAAAAGCTCGCATCATTCGAACGAGTGAAGCTATAGGCCTTCCACGCATCAGCGGACCTTAGGAACAAAGAAGATGGTGATGATTATATTGCTTACTTCTTTAATACTTGATTACGTAATGTACTCCGTAAGCTGCCCATAATAAAGATTAAAGGTTTTAAAAAAGAGAAAATACATGCCACGCGATAGATTCGAATAATGTCAGCAAATAGAGATTTACCAAAAATTCCTTACAGATATTCCCGGTTTAAGACGAGGGGACCCATATATTCAATTTGAATCTCTACCAAGTTAAATTTATTGAAAAAAATGAAGAGTCAACAATATAAGTCGAAAGATATTTATACACGAATGAAGAATAATTTTGTTCAATTGCAAAAACCGCGTTTTCATCTGTTTTCTTCGATCAACAGTGCATTCACATCGAAAATTATAAAAATGGGTTTAGCATCGTAATTTTTAATTCTAATATACGCAAAGCTGCACTATTTTGAACGAAAGTTTGACCAAAACATTGGAAAAAAAAACTTTTTAACGTCAGTGTAAATAAATGCTCAATAAAAACTTAAATTGTCGACTCTACGAGTGTTCATAAATAGATCTTTGTGAGGATTCAAGTAGGCTAGGTCTCGTCATACTTTGAAACTCCAATCGCGTGAAAGAAAAATATCATAGCTAAGTAAGATATTAGAATAAGTTTTTTGCCTGTGAATATTATTAAAGTTATTTATTGAGACGAGAAAGATAATGGAGATAAATAAGATGGATAAAATGTTATAAAATTGTTACGAATTTTGTACGCGGGCACAAACACCTCGATGGTTCTCGTTTGAAAGCACCTTAAGATTATTAGACGATAATAATATGAATCTTCGGTTTATTATTCGAAGGGACTCGTGAAGTCTATTGTTGTTCTACGCGCTTCGTATCGAACTTTTTTCAATACAAAAAGCTGACAGATTATGTCGTCATTGATGTTAAAATTAAATAGATATAGAATTTCGATTTCAAGAATAATAATTCATTTTCGAATAATAACGAAGATCGATCCGAAGCGTAAAGAAAACAGGACCTAACTCCCATACATCTAGAATGGTTGTGAAACTCACTATGCCTTAATGTCAGGATCTCGTGAGGGTTATTGTAATGGTCACCTGACACTGAGATGCTTTTTTCCGCTCGACTCAATTTTCATTTTTATTTTTGAGACTTTTCATATGCAGCCCTGGTGAAGAAGATTTTTTGAAAATTCACTATAAAATTTTTCAAACGAATATAATTAATTGAATATAATTAATATTTTTTTTCAAATCTACGGAAAATTACGGAAATCGTCCAAATTTTTACCCTTTTTGTTTAACATTAAGACATAAAAAACAAAAATAATAAGAAAATCGTCAATTTTTTTCGCCAGGGTAACTGTGCGGGCTTCTATTATAACTGCAGCATCAATTATCGTAATTCTCTTATTGCACTTGTTATCAATTTTTTTTAAGTTTATTCTCTAGATCCTCAATATTCAGAGACAATACTTATCATCTCTTTGTCAAGACAGCGTGTCTATTCTCTTTCTAAGCAATAATTTTATTTCTCTATTTTTTCGATAGCATATTACGTGCAAAGTGATTCTCACTTTCGTGACAATCCGGTACCGAAAATTTCAATTAAATCATGAGATAGAAATGCGAGTACTCTTTGAGCATATTGGGTAATGTACTCAAAATACGATTTATAGTGCGTATATCGCCAAGATTAAATAGTGCCAACGAAATGACAAGGAAAGATAAGGCGATATGCAATGGCAAAAATTTTGGGTACCGAGCAGCATACGTAAATTAGACGAAAAGAAAAATATCATGATTAACGGTGAAAAAAAGGTATTTCATTATCCAGCACAATGTTGATCGATTTCTACTCTACGTAGGTCGCTTAGTGCGATTCTCGCTTCGAAAATACATAAAAAAATCATCGTAACGATAGGAAAATTTTTAATATCTGACTAATAGTGAAAAAAATACTTTTCAATTATTACACTGAGAAAATAGTATCGCTGTGGCAGCTATAATATCTAGTTGCTGGAACTATAATTTGGATTGCTGGTACACTTGTGCTATTGGTCAGCTACCGCATCGGAACACCAGAACTCTTATGATCCTTGAATCGATATGTCGTTGATGTCATCCGGGTAACTATATCAACTGGGTGTCAAAATAGCGAATTATCGAAATGGCTAAAATAGCGAATTTAACGATGTATCATAGGTACAGTCCCGTCAAAAGTGAGTTTCAGAGACAATTTCGATCACCTCCCGATCGGATAAAAATCGGAAAAAAATCGGAAAAAAATAGTGCATATAGTCAATCTAACGTTTTTCTACGCAAATTACATGTCAATTTATTCCAATGCGTATGAATTTTTTCAGATTTTTTTCTTTATTTTGATTTTGATTTTTTTTTCTTTTTCTTTTTTTTTTTTAAATACCCAGAATATAACAAATTTTTGAAATTCGTTATTTCGCGCACATTGTTGTGCGATAAAAAATTTTTTTAATCAAAATAAAGAAAAAGATCTGCGAAAATTCATACGCATTCAAATAAATTAACATATCGTTTTCATTAGAAAAAAAGTTAGGTTGACTGATTGTTGAACAATTGTTCTTTTTAGAATTGTGTTAATAACATCTTGGAATTATTACTATGCGAAATTTATCTTTTGAGCACGTTTAATATCGATTATTTTTTCCGATTTTTATCCAATCGGGAAGTAATCGAAATTTTCTCTGAAACTCACTGATTGGCGGGACTGTACCTATCATACATCCTTAAAAATAAGGAACGTCCAAATATAGAATGGCCATCATTATGAAGTTCGCTATTTTAGCCATTCTCTATTTTTACCATTCGATATTTTGATTGCATTTTAATGACATAAAGATCAAAATTGCGAATAATTAACATAGCGAATGGCTATGAAATAGCGAATTTCATAATGACGGCCATTGTAGATGCAGAGGTTACATATTTTGAAATGTACTATTTTAACCATTCACTCTTTCGGTCATTCGCTATTTTGACCGATACTCGTTCCCACAGCAAACACACGTCCAAGTAAACGGTATTGCTACCATAATTATTCGTGATATTAATGCAACTCTATGGCTCCCATAACACTCATCTGCATTCAACTATCGGTTAGTTATTTGTGAGAGCTATACTGTTTTCTCAGTATAAGAAAAAAGATGTCGACAGACGTCGGCCTCATCTTTGACCTGTATTCCTTATAGCTTGTTTACATTATCAACTGAGGAAGTGTCCGTCATTCGAAAAGGCTTCCTCTTTTTATTATTCCAAAGAAGGAGGAAAACATTCCTTTATCAATATCGAAAGAAAAAAGACGAAAAATCTCTCACGACTTGTTAAATGACAAAAAAAAAAAAAAGAAAGAGAAACAAAAGCAAAGAACCTACGTCTCTTTGTCCTTCGAAAGCCTGTATATACAGAATTTAATCTCATTATTATTCGCTCTACGATTAAAAGTAAGCAAACTATTGTAAATAACCAAGTGTACGAATTGGATTGAATATACGAACGCAATTTTTTCTGTTAAATTGATACAAATTATTATTTTATGCCTGCACTCTGTCACTGTTTTACATAACTCAAAGCATGATAATAACACCAAAAATCTTTGTATAAAAAGGAAAAGCACCACATTACTCTAGATTGAGAATTTTTTTTTCAACGTTGTGAGGGCTTGGCCATCAAAGGCTTAAACTACCATTGTGTATTTTTCAATCATTGCTTGATCATTATCATTGATTTTTTAAAATTGATTTTTGTTTGAATGCATTTCACCATAATAGATCACACGTACTTTCTTAACGAAAAGTTTGTTCGGATTGGAGCTTAGGGAATTGATGCCAAGAAGCAAATGTTTAAAAAAAAAAAGTCACTGATGAACATTGATTCAAAATAACAGTAATACGTGCGTAACAAATTTTTGAAAATATTGAAAAAATATTTTCTTGAACGCCATTTAATAACTTTTTAAACTATCTCATCGATGAATTTTCCGCTTCATTATTATCCAAAACTCTTCGTATACTCAACGCAATTTTTTGTACATTAGCTTCTACCAGAAAACATTTGAATTTAAATAAATGAAAGCTTCTCCTGAAAAACGGCTCAAAAAACATTTCCAAACAAAATGTCCAAAGATTTAATAACTTGACTTTAATTTTAAAGAATATTTCGTTGACAGCAACAATAGATAAGGAAAACTTGCCGCATAAGAATCGGTAAAAGACGCTAAAGCACTGGTTATCGATAAGACGTTACCATCACCCGGAAAGTATAAGAAGCTCTTTTAAAGGGTGAAATTGCGCTCCCACTCGTACGTAACCGGAACCGCTTCTGTCTGACCTTTCCTCGAGGGCATCGAGGACGTTTAAGCTTTTGTCCACATAAATACTCACCACAAATACACACATCTATGTGCATACGAGTGTATGTGCAGCCGAATGTTTATCTCGATAGAGAGATATAGAGAGAACGTAGGAGAGCTCGAGTCCAACGAACTTAAAGCAGCGGCCGCCCCTGAATTGCGGGTTGCGAGGGTACATTTGAGGGCGCAACCGCAAACTCGAGGCCCACGACACTTTGCGCGGGCGCATACAACTTTTTACCAAGCGCGATAGCCGCCACCCACGCATCGTCGCTGTCGTGTGTATCACTCCGTCACGCTTACTCGTGCGTACGCACGGTTCTCTCTCACTTTCGTCGATAGTATCATATATAGGAGAGAGCCCCTCGGTCCGTATTCAAAGAGTCGCCAGTCGCGAGGGCTACTCTCGGTCGCGTGGGTCCTTCTTTCTTAATGAAAATAAATAAAAGTTAAAATAAGTACAAGAAAAATAGAATCGACAATTTTCATTTGTTCGAAAGCTTTTTCCTCTCATTCGTGCTCAGTGGAAATTCATTCCAAGAAGAAAGAGCCGACGGGGGAAGTGATAATAAGGGATGCATCGCTACACATGCAAAGGATGGACGGAAATGAGTTTGGTGTCGAGTGTCATAGTGGATATTTAGACTTGTGTTTTAACAACACTGAAGCGCTGGATACGTAAATACATCCAACACCGTCAATTGGCTCACGATCATCACCACTTTTGCTAAGGCGAAGTAACTTTAGCTCGACACCAGTAGCGCATAGACCACGTTCCTCTCTGTTTACAATATGCAACGCACGCCAGCGTTTATGTATATCCCTCACACTATATCTTAGCACAGGGCTCGCAAATTGACAATTTGTAAACAAAAATCAAGAAAATTATCCGAGAGTGGATGAAATTTCATAAATGAAAGCCATTTTTTTTCATTAAATTAACGTCACGTTAGTCGTTTCGTAAAAAGGCTATTAGATATGCTGCGGAAAATTGATCTGTTAATAATTCAGCGAGCGGACATGCAGTTATAAAAGCTTTGAAAAATTCATGTATAGTTTATTAATCCTCGGATCCAGTTAAAACTCAAAAACCCTTTTTTTGGGAGGTAACTCGAAGAATTTTGTCTGTCGTATTTGATAAGAAATATATGCGCACAGTTTTGCACACAGTTGCAACGAATTGAAATTAATGATAGAGGATGGTATACTGTTGGTCATTTTTATTGGCAGGAACATTGGAACATAATACGAATTATAAATGAATGGAATTAATTAGGAAATTAGTAACTAGAGGTAGAAGCTATTTATGCGATAACAAATAGAGATGGATGAAAGGTGGTTTTGACAAAGTTAATAGGATATGGTTCTCCCAAGTGCATTAGGCTAATTTAGCGAGATATATAGGAAAGTCGGGTTGAGGTGTGGTCGAGATGGTATAATTTTTAGAGGGTAAAGCCCCCCGCCCCCCGCCCCCCCCCTTGGTTTTCGAGTCTACTGCATAATGCATTTGCTATTAGTTCTTCAGAGGTGATGAATGTTGAAAAGAATAAGTGGGCATTAAAATACCAAGTACTGGCATATTTCTTGGACTACTTAAATTCTGAGTGCAATATTTAATACCGTTTATTATCGGCATTGAAGCAAAAATTCAATTCTATGAATGTAGATTTATACTTTTTTTTAATGGCTATTTCAATTATCATTATTGGAGGATTTAAGTTCTATTAATAAAAAGCACTTAAAATTAGTCTAGGATCAAAATTCAGGGGCGAAATTAACTACTAATTTTAATTCAGTATTAGTTTTTCACGGTGCACCGGTAGTACGGGAGTCAGCCTAAAATACGCACTTTACTGAAATTACACAAGGCAAGTGAAAGGTCGAGGGAACATAGGGAAAAAATGAAATGTCAAAAGACTAAAGCTATTTAAAGTAACAAAGTTATAGTAGATCAAAGAATTTGTTGAGCAGCTTTTAGAGATATATAGTGGGAGTGGAGAGAAGCGGAATTTTTTTATGTGAGGGCCTAAGGGGTAAAAGTTTATATATTACATACAGTGATATATATATATATATATATATATATATATATATATATATATTTATCACAAAAAAATGGGACGAAAGTACAAGCAACGCATGATACCGGAACAGGATCGTAGAATATGTGGAAGTATATGTTTTTGCCAGTTTACAATTGTCATTAGTTGCGTGGCCCTGGTGTACCTGAGTGTTGCGATCTACATGCCTTCACACAGGTAAAAAAATGTTTTTGATAATCATCTTAAAAAATATCTAGAATTTCAATGTACAAATTACACTTTCCATTGTAATTTTTGATTAATTACATTTGAAATCCGAGTATGATGTGAAATTGAAGTTTTTACAACTACATGCAATAATTTCAAATCACATGTGTACATTCAGTATTATGTGTAAAATGTATCAGCTTATCCATAAACATGTCTAATGATAATGCAAATGAATTTTAAGGCGATTCGTCTTAAGTTTAATGTAAGTATCGTTTACTGATGAAAAATGGCCTAGGCACAGAGAAATATTTTTAGTCTTTTGGAGTAGATATCTTATTTTGAGTAACGTATTTGAGTACACTTAAAATAGGCAAATTATTTTTTCAACTTTTTTTTTTTTTTCACGGAGCCTCAGTGATGACTATTGAAGTCAAATCGGTGCCAAATTTTCTTAATTGATTCTTTAAAGTTTAATAGATTAAAAAACAATAGTGAACGGTGATTTGTATTGTAGCATATATACATTATTCAGTAAAAGATCAATTGTGCCGAATTTGCACAAAGATCAGCCGATTACTTTTCTTTCCAATGGAACACATTTTTGTTTGGATTTTTTCCAAATATCATCTGTAATTTTTCACCGATTACACTGAATGATAGCTCATTTTGTTTTGTAATAGATACTTGACGATTTGACCGCCTAGATATTTAGTAATATTGATCTTTCAATAATTATAGCCTGTTGTTAACAAAAACGAAAATATTTTCATAAACAACAGGCTATAATTATTAAGCGTTCAACTTAATGGGGACTAACTTAAGGGAGACTAACGATGCGTTCGAGAGAGGGAAATTAAGAGTCCGACTAAATCTCCATTAATGTTACGCGTCTCGGGCTTAATAATAACTATTACTTGTTCGGTATCAAATAGATATATATCGTATTTACTCTTTAATGTTGCCGAAAATGTTTCGGGTCGGTGACACCAAACGAGAAAACCTAAACACCCTTTTCACGGTACGTCAAATAAGGGATCGCCAATTTTCCGAGCGAGTAACCCTCCAGAGAATAATCTTCCACTCGTGTTCTTCGAGCCAAGAACCTTTAATACTTACTATCCATTAATTATCCTGAAAGCTTCGACGGATAACTCTTTTTCAAACATGATCGATACTTTTTGGCAGGATATACGTAATTTGAGATAATAATGTGTATACTGTATTATTAATATGCGTTATTTAAAAAAATATATATACAGAGACAAGGGATGAATATTTGGGAGAAGTAACACTTGAAGCACTCGAAAATTTAATCATATATTTTAACATTAAGAGGATCGAGATGCCTGAAAATTGTCGGAATTTAAATAGTCTATAGCTACTCAAACCATGCACAAAAAATTCAAACTTTGTGGAGCGTAGATTTTTTTGTACTTCAATTCACTGAGTGTAAATATTTTTGCCATTTAGTGCTTGGCGTAAATTTTAGAGTGCAAGTCAGATTTCAGAATATTAATAGTTGTTCGAATAATGAATATTTATTTATTACAAATAAATAAATAAATAAATGTATATTTTTTTTTACCAGGGATCAACAATAGTATTATTACTTTTATGGACAACATCACTGACAATTTGCTCAGCGTCAATACACCCACAAATATGCTGCACAAACATTAAATTACCACTTCATAGTAAATAATGCATATCGGATACCGTCTGATAATTCATTTTTCACCATACGTGCGCGAGAAGTTCGACTTCGCGCCCGAGGGGCTTCACGTAATTCGAGCTTCTCGCTGCAGATATGGTGAAAAATAGTATATTACACCTCTAGGGAGTGAAAATAGACTATCCCCAACCACGTGTTTATGATAATCTTACACGCGGTTAGACATAGTCTACTTACCCTCCCTAGAGGTGTAATATACTATTTCTGTTTTAAACATCATTTATTTGAAACGACAGTAAATGGCTGACCGTACTCGGCTTATGACATAATATGGACAAAAAATCAAAACGTACATAGAAGTGCAGATCCTATGCTTCATCTGAAGCTGCGCAGAAACTGAAGTACGTCCTAAAAAAGAGGAAAATACATGGTACTCTAGTTTCTGCACACCTTCAGGATGAGCATAGGATCTGCACTTCTATGTACATCCATATTCTTTGGCGACGCCTCCACCATAAGCTGCCGGTTGGCATATAGCGAATTTCGAGATATTACCGACTGCGTCTGTCAATACATTCTCAGTGAACGTCGGAAACTCTGTGCCGTATAATAAGAGCGAACAATCTTTCTCTTAACAAATGGTAAACAATCACAATTTATTTACCGATACGTAATTTATTTCTTATTTAATAGAAAAAATCATCAAAAAGCGGGTATATTGCGGAAATCAGTCATTTATTCGGCTTCATGTCTGAGATCTTGCAAGTTTAGAGGTTATACTCAACTGAACAAAACCGCCAAAGGGAAAAAAAAAATTTGATTTTTTTTTTTTGTTTTCAACACCCTTAATCATTTCGTGTAATGAAAAAATCGGCCAATAAGAACAATGAATAAATAAAATAATTCCTAATTCGAAGGTAATGATCTGATAATTTTTTGACGACTTGTGGGAAAATGGAATATGAATGGTACACTAGAACTTGGGCTTTTTCGCGAATTTCGGCTTTTAACTTTACTAAAACATGAAATACATTGAAAAATAACGTTTTAACAGAAAAAAAAAAAGATTTAAAAAAATTGTTGACCTGACCCCCGTCACCTCCTTAAGTTTGCAAAGGTTTTCCTTGGTAGAGACACATAGTTTTTGGCATAAGTACAGAGTTTTCCATTCAAATAGAAGTTATACAAAAATTCATTAAAAAAAAAGATATTGACCGATAAAAAGGTCACAACAAAAGCAATGACATTGTTCCTTTTGAATAAATAATATTGATGACCTACTGTACTTGGGTTTTCTAATAACGTTTAAATTCTTACAACAACAAATAAAAGAGTTTCTGTCATGTATGCATTTCCAATTTGTTTGAAATCAAACATGAATTTATTTCTCCACATTTAAAAATAGACAGAGTCGATAGTAAAAACATATTTGCGGTCGGTCCTTTTGCGTAAATGAGTTGTTTGTGGTAAGCAAAAAGTTCGATATTGTTATTTTTTCCAAAACACCTGAAATAAAGTTGTATCGTTTTTCAAAAACAGTTGGCGGGCATAATCTTTCTTTGTAAAGAAGATCGTCAGAAGACTTTGAAATTATCGAAATGATATATTAGAGCAATAGAGAAACAGAAATAGAAAATATCTCACCGAAATTTTTTTTCCAACTGTTGAATTACAAACAATTTAAAAATTGTGGGATTCAATTTTATTTTCAAATCCTCACCGTGCGGTGCATTTGTTTAGGAAATTTGCCTATCTAAGTCTCAAATTCACAATAGGATCAATTTAGACAAGCTACCATCTCTGGTGGCAATTATTCGACTTAACCACGCAATTGTGTAAATGATGGCGGGTGCTTACATAATTGGTTCCAGAGCATTCAATGCAGGCATCGAACCAAATCCGGTAATGTGCCAAACAGTTAATGCAACATTGGTGAATTATTGCGCCTGGGCAAGTTGCGGCGAATGGTGCCTGACAAAAACGACTGGATTTTGTCCACAAATTCACGCGACGGTCAGGCGAAATGGCACCGATCTACTGCTGGAAAACTGCACGAAATTCACAAGTGTTCCATGCCCACAGGTAATTTATCCCTATGATGTAAAAAAATACAAGAACCCTGAAAGTTTTTTTCTTTTAATTTCATGTGATTGCCCAAATTATACTGTATAGGGAATTAAAAAAAGTACATGCGTTCGTAATAGACAAAGTAAATTATATGAATCCTAAGAACATTTTTTTAACGTGTTCGGTCACACTATATTATCTAAGCGACGATAATTTATACGTGTTCGTATAAATTACAGTGTTTCTACTCGCTTTTGATCCTTTTTTTCCAAGTTGAACATCTTAAACATTGTTGAATATTGAAAAAAATCGTGTTGACAATAATGTTAAATTATTTCTCGTGCTCTCGGAGAATGCACGTAGGAATACGGGTAGACATAGAAATACCCACAACTAATAAAGTTGTGAGAAGAGGTGCATCGACCCTCGGCAATGTGTAATGCAGGCGACAATCACGGTTATTAGCGATGGGTCTACAGCGAATGAATACAAAGTAGAAATATGCTCCCCCATTTTCATTTTGTTTTTTACGTAAGTATAGGGAAATATGTTAATCGATTAGCGCCTTTTGATAGAGGAAGCTTTAAAAATTTTCAAAGTTCTACTTTATATTTTTATGTTGAAAAAATAAAAAAACGGAGTATTAGCAAAATTTAAATCGAAAAAAATCAAATGAGCAAGAAATTAAATTTCTATAGAAACCGAGCTCTTCTACCGACTTTCTCTTGATTAGATATTTTTGTATGTTTGGCTAGATGCATTTTTGTGAAAGTTTATAACACAACTGGAATAACGCATCGGTTATCGCCGAATTAAATTTTAACGGCCGCATCACTTCTTCGGGCCGGTAATTTGTTCGAGTTAGAACGTTAACGGATATTTTGCTACATTTTGAAAATCTCATAAAATCTAAACTTCTAAAACAATCTTCCTAAAAAAACATACGATGTGAAGATTGGCCAGAACACGCACACGCACACGCACACGCACACGCACACGCACATCCACACGGAGGGAAAGATCTAATACTTCTTAACATATTCTTTCTTAAAAAAGACGTAGCACATCGAAATGTCAAAGACTGAAGCCATCTTTCTAGCATTCTGATTGGTCGTCAATGGCTTCACAACAAAGCCAACTTCAGATGGTTATAATCGCTGTAGGATCACGCGTGGCGCGCTTTTTGAATCGCTGTTTTTGTGCAATCATAAAATATGATATAGGGGAGTACGTGGCCAAGTGGGACACCCATTTGAACGAAAATATGCGGGGCAAAGTGGGACACTCCAGCATTTAAAAAAAAAAATACCCTTCTTTCAATCCTCAATTTAATGAGGAAACGAAAGAGAAACTTCAGAAGATATCAATTTCAACAAATCTCACCTAATATTTGATATTTACATTTAAAAAAAACAACTTTTGAAAAATTTTCATTTTCGAAGCAATCTGAAATTGTACGTGGGTACTATAATATCTTACCTGTTTACAAAAAGCACACGTATAATCACATCAAGTTGAAAGATTATTGTTCCTTTTAATACTATTTTAATAGAATTTGGGGAAGTGGCCCACTTTGCCCCGCATAAATTGTTTTTTTGTCGATTTTCCGAAATCTATTATTGCGATCGATTTCTTGGGTGAAGAGCAGTAACAATACACTTTGGGTATCGCGATAAAGCGATTTTTTGTTTATGCCTTGCACTTTGCTATATACAAATATACAGAGAAAATATTCTAGATGACTGTTCTAGTCATTTTTTTTTAGGTATCCCAGTTTGCCCCGCACTCCCCTATTTTTCTTCGTAAAATAGATTCTGTCCTCTTTCTTCCATTTTTCGACAGACATGCACATCAAAAGTTGATCATATCGAAACACTGAAGCAAAAATAGTCATGTTGAATTACGAATAGTATAAACATCGAAATTTCATGTTTAACTATAAGAAGCGACCAATTAAGAGGAAAAGAGTGCGAGCGAAGCGAGCGAAGCGAGCACGTTGTTGCCAGTATCTAGTAAAAAGTATCACACATTGCTGGTAGAGAGGAGCCACGACACCACTTATCAAAAAGTACGAAAACTATTATCACCACAACGTCTGGTAATTGTAATCGGATCCTTCTCTCCATGTAAGTAAGCCGTGTGGTTTAATCCCATAATCTCATTTTTTCATAATTTCCGGTGTTCGTTGACACTATATACGGGATAGTAAAAAAGTACACGTATTCGTAATAGACAATGTGAAATGTAGGCGAGACATGCGGCTCTTTGTGATGGCCTGGCATGAGAAGACCCTATTACTATAGGGTCGTTCTCGCCGTTACCATAGCTATGATGCTTTACCGGCAACGTGACCCTTCGTAACTTCCCAACTATGACACTTCTCCCTTCTTGTCCGATGGAGTGCTCATATCAATGCCTCAGAAGCACTCCGCACTTAGAAAATTTCGTACCAAGAGCCAAGCAAAAAGTTAACCATGTTTACCGATCATATTGTTGTTAAGTAACAGGTAGCACGAAATGGTAAAACTTTCTTCGGTCCTAAGTTTTCATTTCCAAGAGTAACGCGGACCGGTATATATGAAAAAATTGTTTCGTGACACTCATTGAATATTCTACCAAACTTTTTCCTCGAGTGTTCCCCCGTAGGGGACACTCGGCCTAAAGTTGAATATAAAGATATTTTATATTCAACGTATTCACCGATTCTATGACAATAAAGTTCTTTTACTGTTTTATGCCTGGTAAAAATAATCCGACTGTGATTCCCATGCAGATTATTACGCAGAGGCGTAAAAACGCTCAAACTCGAACAAATTTTGAGCTGTTGGGCTAAAACTTCGTATCAAGATCTGGTCTTCGGATCTTATCTTATAGCTTTTCTAATCGATTAGACAAATAAACAAACCCTTTATTGCTTAGAACGACATGCGAGTACTTCAGTAACAAGCAAAGTTACTGAAAGTTGAAAGAGCTAACAACTCGGCTAACAACCATAAAATATTTTGAAATGTATGTTAATTTTTCTCTCTATCAGATTTTTAATGTTCATCTCCATTATTCGAAACAATTAAGAATTCACTCGAAATAAGCAGGATAATAAGGATTACAGTCTCACGTGATTATCAAGCAATGACTCAGAAATATGGAAGCTGAAGAAATTAGAGAGTTTAGCTAACGATAATTACAGATTCGTTAATTGTAGGCCAGGTTTTTACGTATGAATTTAACTTTAATACCCACAGTGCGATAATGCATGAAGAGCAGCGGAATTTGTTTTGAAGGATTATTATAATTAGCCGAAAAAAATTACAATTGTTTCTTCAGGTGAACTTGCAAGGTCTGAAGAGGTATAATTGCAACAATGGGAGTGAATGCAGCACACTGGCGGGTGTTTTTAACTGCAGTTTGGGACATTGCGCAAACATAAGCGAGCTTTTGCTATGTCATCACAAAGCGGATGGTATCGTTATCGACAGCGAGAAGGACAACATGAAACTCAATGGTTTCTTCAGCTGTCAGAACTCACGATGCACCAAAATAAAACGCCCATTTTCCTGTGATCGATATTGTCCTAAGATCAGCACTTCGAACGTGAACGTCTTTCTCATGCAAGACGACAACGTATTTACCGCTCGATGTGCACGTGGTTTCGCGCTTAACAGAGCGAATGGAAATCTTCCTGGCACTCGGCTCATCGAACCTGAGAAGATTTGGGATGAGGAGCATTCACAGGCTATCATCGCCAGCTGTTTCCGCGTCGCCAAGGACGGCACCAACATTAGGTAAGGAGGGAAAGTTCCAAATCTTGGAATAATCAATAAAACCAGGTGACATTCAAGTCCATTATAATTGCTGGACTTGAAAAAATCTGGAGATAGCGTTTTCTTATTTCCTTTCTCAGGTGTATAAATTTATTAATTATAAATATGACAAAAAGTTTAAGAAGCCAGAAAAATTTAATTTTTTCTTTTAGCGTTAATAACAATTCTGATGTTCTCGAGGGGCAATAAATGTTTTGTTGATTGCACGGGTGAAAAATTGGATCCAGTTAGGTTACATTGATTCGGCAATAAGAAAACCTCAAGTTAATTACAATATACCATTGCAAAAATCAGAATCGATTTATCTTTCTATCCCCAAAATTAGTATGAATTTTGCAACTGGAAAGACACGAGTCAATTAATACGACTATGAGAAAATTGCAATCAATTGAATCTAGTATCGCCAAAGTTACAATAACTCGATTCTCGGTCGCAAAATAGTTATATTGGATTTGAGGAAATAAAATATGTTATACGTTGGCAATTTTTAAAAATCGTTTTTTTGTTGTTGAGCTAACGTAGTATATCGCGGTCAGAATTATTTCAATTACTCGGGTGGATTACGTGACTACCTCGTAGCGTAGAACAAATGCGCTCTGACGAAGACGAAAGGGAGAAATCGAATTGCTGAATAAATGGAATTCGCGACTGAGCTTTGGAAAGTAGAGAAAAAATGGCAAAAAATAAATAAAAAACTAGCTCGATAGGCAATGTACGATCCTTGACATCGTCCGTTGTGTGATGTTGCATTTCCAAGCAAACACGGAGTGTAAATTCCAGAAACGGCTATTAATCCTTTGTAGGAGTGAGGATTGCGTGAACGGAACCTTGATCGACGAATCCGTGGTACCGCAGCCTTATGTCAATTTCACCACTTTTCTCACCCTCTACGGAAAGAGCCTCGCGAATCCCGTTGATCCTACCAACGTCTACGTGCCCTCTCAGCGGTCTCTTACAATCTACAATACTTCAAGGCTCTACATTAATTTGGAGGGATGCGTCAACACACTGAGAGGCGAGTGCCGTGACTTTCTTGCCAGTCATGGACGTGATGGTGATAACCATACGGCGCAGAGCAGATATCCGTGCTTTTATAACAAGGTAACTTTCTCGATATAACTTATCTTGTACGATATAAACAACATTATGCTTCAAATAGAATAGAATCTAAAAAAAACAACAAATAGAATATCTATAACTGAAGCCGATGATTGTATCGCTATAAGATCTTTTGAACTGTAATAACAGATATCAAGAAATATTAAGAGTGCCATTATTTTACTGTTCATAAACTGATTATAGCAGACTAGGAGGTTTTTTTTTTGCACTTCAATATTTATGTTATCGTTATCAGGCCTATATTTCTCAGAATAGAGTTATCGTTCAAGTATGTGATTAGAAGGCCTTATGCAATGTGAAATAAACAGTGACTATGATTCCTGAATATTAAACTTTTCACTGTTTTTGTTGTTGTTAAATTCAGGTTATTTTTGGTGAATTTTCGGGATAAACACCGCATGTAGCTTAGTTGCTTTGCAATTTGTCTAATATCGTGCTCTGAATTTGTTGCATTAAAAAATGTATGACATCCAATGGGGAGATATTACCAGGCAAATTGTCGATTAAACGAGTTAGAATATTTGTATTAAGCAATTTTTCAGTTTGCTGCTGAAAACATGTAAGCAAAAATTTATTCGAGATAACCTTTGACATGCTATATCAACGTGCCGCTCTAAAACGCAAGACCTATCGGTTTCAATACCTTGTGAGCGCTAAAGTAGCGCAAAAATGTTCCCGCTGATAACTGACATGCAAGGATTTGAATCCTTGTTTAGCGATCCCGGATACCCTATGAGATTTTCCGACACCTTCGCCGCTGATAAGAATACGTTAAGTTTTGTATCTCATTCGTTATATAACATTTCCTTTTCACGATAACGAATCGTTTCACATGTATCTTGGGTAATTTCCACGAACAATGAACAAAAGCAATATTGCCGAATGTCATTATGGATGGTAATAACGAATTTCGAAGACTTGCTTTTATGTAGATAATACTTGAATATCAGTTTTTTCATGTCATCTGTTATAATTATTAAATTAATTAGCACATTTCTTGTTAATAAAACTTGAAGGAAAATGATTATGTCTTGATATCGTGCGCCATCGCGTATTTGCTGTTCGAACTTGCAAAAATAGTAAAATTAATGAAAAACTTTTCGTGTGACTTTACTGATTATTCGATGAGAGGATAATCATCGGCTAGATAAATTATCTACCATTCTAATTGATCCCCACCAGCGACAGTTTATCGTATGCTTAATCAGTCTCGTGAAGTAGTGCGTGCTTAAATATATATTTATACGTAATCTCCATGTGGTTCAGTCGCCTCCGACAGTTGCGAGTCGTTCGTTCTACAGATTGCGCTTGGCCTTAAGCAACATTATACAACAGTAACGATCGCTTCTCACAACATCACACAATGGACTGGTTAACCTTGATCTTGACAATAGCGGTCGGGATAATTGGAATCCATTATTGCTTCTTCAGAAAGTTGAGAAAGTTAGAACGACTGGGAATTTTACACAAAAAACCCTGGCCAGTTTTGGGCAATTTCGCACCTATATTCTTCAGACGTTGTGCGGAACCAGAATGCGTGGATCGAGTCTACAGAATGAACCAGGACGCGAAATACGTTGGTTTCTACAATATGTTTGAACCCGCTATCATTTTGAGGTCACCGGAATTGATTAAGAGTATTACAATCAAAAACTTTGAACACTTTGTTGATCATGGCAAATTGTTGGATCCGGATTTAGATCCTCTTCTTGGAAAAACTGTGTTTGGACTTTGTGGCGAAAAATGGAAAAAAGTGAGGAATCTCTTGTCTCCAGCATTTACAAGCAGTAAAATAAAAGGTATGTTCCATCTGATGTCCAAATGTGCCGAGAATTTTACCGACCACTTGACTACCCAAGCTATTGGAAAGCCTAGCATTTTGGACACCAAGGACGCTTTCACAAGATATACAAATGACGTCATAGCCACTTGTGCTTTTGGATTAAGCGTCGATTCCATGAAGAATCCAAACAATGATTTTTACGCTATGGGCAGAAAAGCGACCAACTTCGAAGGGTGGCAAGGGCTTAAAGTTTTTATCGTAAACACTTTTCCCATGATATCGAAATTGTTCGATCTAAAATTCATCGATACGTCGATCGATAAGTTCTTCACCTCCGTTGTAAAGGAAACCATCGATACTAGAGACCGCGAAGGCATCACCAGACCTGATATGCTTCAACTGATGATGGACTCACGAGACAAAAAGTCTGGAGATCGTCCTGGAATGACAATCCGGGAAATGACAGCTCAAGCGTTTGGCTTTTTCTTCGCTGGATTTGAAACAGTGTCCACGACCATGTGTTTTATTGCATACGAAATCGCGATTAACGAAGACGTTCAGGAGAAACTCCGCGAGGAAGTTGACGAGATTATGGTGAAAACAAACGGTGAACTTACTTACGAAGCTCTCAACGAAATGCAATATCTCGACGCGGTCATCAGCGAATCAATGAGGTTGTATCCGGCACTCCCGCTCATAGACCGAATCTGCGTCAAGAAGTTTGAATTGCCTCCAGCTTTACCTGGTGGTAAATCGGTGATCATAGAACCCGGTCAAACTATGTGGTTGCCCGCTTTCAGTTTACACAGGGATTCGAAATATTTTCCGGATCCACTTAAATTCGATCCCGACAGATTCATTGGCAATAGAAAGAAGGATATAGATCCTTCTACCTACTTTCCCTTTGGGCTAGGACCAAGGATGTGCCTCGGCAATAGATTCGCCCTGCTGGAGATGAAAGTCATGCTTTTTAATCTTCTGTCAAAGTGTCATCTGAAGCCAAGTTCAAAAACCCGGGTGCCTCTTGAATTCAGCAAAAGCACTTTCGCCATGGTTCCCGAAGGTGGATTTTGGATTCAACTCGAAGCCAGAAGTTCTACTGCAGAAAAAGTCGTGAAACATTAAAAGTTTCACAACAAATTATATCAACGCCGAAATTTAATATAATTTCTATGCTCATGTGTCGAAGAATAAGGAAGATGAAGTCTCAAATCGTAATTGTCACAATCGAAACTGTCTTTTCGTGTAGGTAAAATGAATATCGCTTAACCGCTTAATAAAAGACAGAAGAAAAAAAATTCTGTAAATTATAACCTTGTACAAGAAAATTTTACATTTGAAGCTTATTACGAAAATTCTGAGCATTGTAATTCTGCAATTTTGTAAAGTCATACAGTGCACCACAATGGTGTGAAGACACAATAAAATTGCTTAACCTGTCATAGCCTTTAGATCAAACCGGTAAACAAATTTTAGTGTTCGATGTTCAAGGTACTCATGTTAAGTATATCATATCGCAATTTATAACTAAATTTATTTCGTGCGAATTCATTGTCAGAACTATCTGTCACTGTCCTTCATAAATAATGTTTGAGTTATTCAAACTGTACTTTTTGAGAAATTACGTAATGGAACGAATAGCTTTATTCTTTCCAATAGATAACTATTTTCATCTAATGTAACTCGAACTTGAGCAAAAATGAAAAATGTGACTGACAATGAATCTACTAATTCAAAATATAATTATGATAATAATTAAGAAACAATACCTAGGTTGAATTTGTCATGCGCATTGATAAAATCTGACAATTCTTGAGTCTGATAATTGCATACCGCTGAAACTCAGAAAAAAATGGTTTCTGATCGAAAGGTCGCGCACATCTGCCCTGATATGATATGATTCCCGAGAAGAGTAAAGTACTAAGAGGTAATTTTATTATCTTACTCGACCAGATTGGCAGGGTAAAGGTGTGGCCAACCTGAATTTTATTTTGGACGGAGTAACATGAGTCCATTCCGCACAATGGCTCCAAGGAAAATGATCGACTCTCCGACAATTTCACTTCATTCAATCCGTGATGAATCTACCTTCATTTGTGTACAATTTAATTGGAGAAATTAACTTGTACTGATATTCTTAAATCATATGGGTGTCAGATTCGACTATAAAATCGAGTGACGGAAGAAGAACAGGATTATCGCTTGATTTTCAGACATGTTTGGCGATTTTAAGCAGGTACATTATATTCATTACATTTTTCCCCAAACTGACGATTTTTTTTTCTCACTTTTAACTCCCGACTGCTCTTCTGGGCCTAAAATATGGGAGTTATGGGTTTCACGGCGATCAGCTGATTCGAGCGTCTTTGTTGTTGCCAATTTTCTCGATAATGGTGAAAAATCACTTGACCAAATTTTGTACATGGACTCTACGACCAGCGCTTAATGTGTGTTCTCATAAATTAAGCTGATAAGTAATCAATTCGCATGGAAAATGAATTTTACAAATAGCCGATCTGAATAAATAGAAATATCGCAAGACAAATGCTACGATCCGTATTCTGTAACTCACTTTAACAGCGCATATGGCAGAGTGTTGGCGGTACTTTGAAAAGGATGAAATAGAAATAATTTTAGTGGAAATAAAAAAACTCCCGACTAAATAAATAAGCTTTGTTGATAAACAAATGCGATGAATAAAAAATGGTGAAATAATAACTTATCATATCATATTCGGGAGATTAATTGAGTGTCTCTCGTCATTGAGTGTGGGAATCGTCCGACTAAGATGGTGATATGTTAATTGATTATTTCACCATTTTTTATTCATCACATTTGTTTATTGATTGAGCTTTTTTTCCAGTCGTGAGTTTTTGAATTTTTGTAAAATTATTTTTATTCTAAAGGTGTACATCAATGTACCATCCGTACGAAGTTACGCGGAAGACATATAAGACATTTCACGCTGGAACGTTGATAATTTCCGAATTTGAATCAGGATAACACAGTCATTATAAAATTGGGATAAAATTTTTTCAAGTGGATTATGCGTCGTATATCGTCAAAAAAGTTTGTTACTTGCTTAATTCATTCTTTGTAAATTATTATCGCATTCGAAAGTCGAATTACACGAGAGTCAAAAGTTTGTGAGATACGTCCATATCTTTTAATTAACCGACAAAAAAAAAAGGTGAATGATTAGCGATATCTTACACTGATAAGAAGATACGCATCGGTTAGATAAGTCTCATTTGATGACTTACCGCGCAATTTACTCCCCACCACATCGAGTTATTACGAGTTGAGACTATGTCATAACTGGTAGTGTCTACGTGAATATACATTTAAATTCTATCACTGCACTGGTCAGTCGCGCGTGACAGTCACAGAGAGCTGTTCGTTCTACAATTTCCCCGCATCTTGGGACTATAGTATAAAACAGTAAAAGTTATTGCTTAAGCTACCTGGTGATGGATTGGTTGACCCTGATCCTGACCATGGTGGTCGGGATTGTTGGCATTCGTTATTTCTTCTTCGGAAATTTGAAGAAACTAGAACGCTTGGGCATTCTGCACACAAAACCTTGGCCAATTGTAGGTAACTTGGCGCCAACGATATTTAGACGTTGTTCGTTAACGGAAATCGTGGACCAAGCGTACATAAAGTACGAAGAGGCCGATTACGCAGGTTTCTACAATATGAGTGAACCTGTGATCTTAATAAGGTCACTGGAATTAATAAAAAAAATTGCTATTAAGAATTTTGATCACTTCGTTGATCATCGCTCGTTCGTGGACCCGGAATTGGATCCTCTTTTCGGCAAAAACGTCTTCGGACTCCGTGGTGAAAAATGGAAAGAAGTGAGAAATCTATTGACTCCAGCATTTACGAGTAGTAAAATAAAAAGTATGTTCCATTTGATGTCCAACTGTGCGAAAAATTTTACTGAACATTTAACTAAATTATCGGCCAATGAATCGAGCGCCGTGAACTCTAAGGAGGCTTTCACAAGATACACGAACGACGTTATAGCGACCTGTGCATATGGGATAAGCGTCGATTCCATGAAAGATCCGGAAAATGATTTCTACGTCATGGGCAAAGAAGCAACTAACTTGGAAGGCTTGCGGTCCCTCAAATTGTTCTTCCTCGGCAGTTTTCCTAAGATAGCAAAACTTTTTAATATAAAATTTAATGCTCCGTCGACGGAGAACTTTTTCACCTCTGTCGTAAAGGAAACCATCGATACGAGAGACCGCGAGGGTATAACCAGACCCGATATGATTCAACTGATGATGGAGACACGAGGAAAGAAGCCTGGCGAAGGGCCTGAGCTGACGATCCAGGACATGGTAGCCCAAGCGTTCATCTTTTTCTTCGCTGGATTTGATACAACGTCATCAACCATGTGTTTCGTTGCTCACGAAATAGCGATCAACCAAGATGTTCAAGGGAAGCTCCAGGAGGAAGTGGACGACGTCATGGAAAAGACCAATGGTCAACTAACCTATGAGGCTCTCAACGAAATGCCATATCTTGACGCGGTTATCAGCGAGGCGATGCGCTTGTATCCAGCGGCTGCGTTTATGGATCGAGTTTGCGTCAAGAAGTTTGATTTGCCGCCAGCTTTGCCTGGTGGCAAACCGGTGGCCATTCAAGTTGGTCAAAACGTGTGGTTCCCTGCGTACAGCATACACAGAGACGCTAAATATTTTCCGGATCCAACTAAATTTGATCCCGATAGATTTATGGGATCTAGGAAAAAGGATATAGATCCTTTGACCTACTTCCCTTTTGGAATGGGACCACGGATGTGCCTTGGAAACAGATTCGCACTCCTGGAAATGAAAGTCCTGTTTTTTTATCTTCTGTCCAAGTGTCATTTGCGGCCAAGTTCAAAAATGCGTTTGCCTCTTGAATTTAGCAAGAGCAATTTCAGCTTGACTGCCGAAGGTGGATTTTGGCTTCATCTCGAACCCAGGAAAACTATCGCAAGCAATGTTGACGAATATAAAAAGTGATATTGCGTAGTTCGAAATTCCATATAATTTTTATGCTGTTGTATCGGAGGGAAATTAATTGTAATTCTAATTGAAGTTAAAATAGGTCAATAGTATTAATATTTTATAGTAAACTTTTTTTTCTTAACTGTAAATCTAACTTTTATATTCAAGGCAAACGTAATAAATGTGTTATTGTATGTTGCCCTAACGAAATATGTCATCAAACTCGAAATCCAAAATCTTTGAAAATATATCAATTTTCTTCGATTCCATGTATGAAACCTTCTTCGACGGTTCAGCTACTTTTATATTGTATCTCTTCGAACTGTTTCACAATCAGCGAAATATTATCATCGTTTCCGAGAACTTTCTGTGGTTATTCGTTAATTCAGGATTTTCAGAAATTAAACTCTAATATCTATTTCAATGTGAAGGCAAAATAATTGAACAAGAATAGTGCAATGTAAAAAATTCGTTCTACGAGAAAAACAAATGAATCGATCATTTGTCTTCTTATTAGGAAAAATTATATTATATATTATTTCTTTACGTCTGGAAAAGTCATTCCAATAAAACTTGCATGTCTGAGGGATGGCGGCGAAAAATAAGGTGATCTACTTTTCAGATTAACAAGAAAATTTTTTAAGGGAGTAAATAACCTATCGGCACAAATAGTTGATTTATCACATGAATTCTTTTTTCTCGCAATTCATCCGCATTCATAAATACGAAATGTACCTTTTCAGTGAAAATGTACAATTTATACTTGGAACATTCCATACAAGTTTCAAGGGGTTAAACGATCTGCTCATATTTATTTCGACGAATCCTAGCTACAACTTATAATATTATTGGGGTCGGAAACATTGTTTTAATTTGAATAGTTTTATTTTTATTTTTCCGATGATGTATTGCGATTTGTTTAAAACATTAGAACGTTTCCACGATAATTAAAAGACACACAAATGTACACTTCTAGGAAACTAAACGATACTGTCGTCAAGTTGTACATATGCATTTTCACCCCGACGCAAGAGTTCGTAGTCGGGTACGTTAAATTGTTCAGGCGTTGATTCCATGGAGAAACATAATCTTCACCTAATGGGCAAAATAGCGACGAATTTCGAAAGGTGGCAGGGGCCTAAGTTGTTTTTCTTGTACCGTTTTCCCATGATATCGAAATTCTTTAATCTCAAATTTATCAATCCATTGACGGATAAGTTCT
This sequence comes from Tromatobia lineatoria, assembly GCA_949699805.1. Classification (NCBI taxonomy): domain Eukaryota; kingdom Metazoa; phylum Arthropoda; class Insecta; order Hymenoptera; family Ichneumonidae; genus Tromatobia; species Tromatobia lineatoria. Next base: position 115,269 of record OX453049.1, read on the forward strand.
TTACCTCTGTTGTAAATTAAACCATCGATATTAGGAATCTCGAGGGCATAACCGGGCCTGATATGCTTCAACTGATGATGGACTTGTGAAATAACGATTCAGGAAATGACAGCTCAAGCGTTCGGCCTCTTATTTTCTGAAATTGACAGACCGTCGACGACCATGTCGTGTTTCACAGCATAGGAAATAACGATCAACGAAGTCGTTGAAGAGAAACTCAGGGAGGAAGTGGACGGGATTATCGTGAAAAATAACGGCGGACTTACGAGGCTTGTAACCGAATGCAATAATATCTCGGCGTGATTATCAGTGAGTCAATGAGGTTGCATCCCACAGCTCCGTTTATAGACCGGATGTGCGTCAAGAAATTTGAGTTGTCTCCAGCTTAACATGGTAGCAAATCAGTGATTATTTAACCTGGTCAGAATATGTAGTCGCCGGCATACAGTTTTCACAGAGACTCGAAATATTTTCCCGATCCACTTACATTCGATTACGACAGAATCATGGTCAGTAGTAAAAAAATCAAACTCGTGCTTTTCTATCTTCTATCAAAGTTTCATCGAAATAGCAAGTTTAAAAACACGTAGGTGCCTCTTGAATTGAGTAAGAATAGTGCCAGCATGGTTTCTGGGGATGGATTTTGGATTCAAATGTTAAAATTATAAGAATGCGCTCAAATTTTTGAAGAATATTCGTCAATAAAAAATGTATCTCCATGCCAAATTTCATGTTAATCGTCCAGACGGTAATCGAGAAATTAATTATTCAAGTTCCAGTCTTACACATGGACCACAAACGGAAACTATACGCACCTCCAACGCTATGCTTGAAAGTATACCAGAAAGCGCAGTTGATACACTTCTCATTATTAGAAACTTTATTGTTCATTTAAATTTTCGAACGTGGACACGTTCGTGATTGTATCACCAACAAGTTGAAAGTGCTTTGCTAATTGCTTCCTCATCATTGTTGGTTTTTTTTACAAAGCTAGTTTTATGAAGAAGTACGCTAATCGATTTTGGCCTTCTGATAGAAGAAGCTTAATAAAAATAACCAACAATAAAGGGGAAACAATTTGCAAACTTGTACTTAGCAGCTTGTTAAAATACGAACCTTGCAAATTGCTTCCTCATTATTTTTTGCTTTCTACAATTTTTATCGCTCGCCCGATTTGTGGAAAAATTGTTACTCAAGAGTCGTGTAATGATAGTCCATATGTAAACTAAATTGAAATCCGGGATCTAGTAATTTGCGTAAGCAAGCGCTCGAACGAGATTTTTCAAATAATTCAAAATGCCATAAAATTTGAACCGCTCGACCGATAAGGCGTCAAATTTGTTCCAAATATCTTTTTAAATGATCGTCGAAGTGTGAAAAAATTTGAGATGAATCTGTGTAAAATTTCGATTTTTTTTTTTTTTTTTTTTCGTAAAAGCTTTTTTTTCTTTATGTTCACCAAAATCGAAGCTTTCTGACACGTCAACAGTGAATTAGACCAAAATTTTAATTGGAAATCAATAATCGTGAAATCATATCGGCAATTGCAGCTGGATATCTCAAAATTTGCATGAGTCATGGAAATGTGAAAAAAAATGAAAAAACATTTTTCATTAATACAAAGCCTCCTCTATGAGGAAGTAACTGATTGTTAATTACAGAACATCATCATTTCGTGTATTTTTGAGAAGAATTTCCACTAAAACCGTGATGATTCGTCTGCTTGGAGAACGTAAAAACAACTTTTTCGAATCGTACAACAATGTTTGTACGCCAATGATCGCGCGTCATGGACCTTTCGCTCGCCGCCTCCCCGACACCGCGAGCAAATTCGTCATACCCTCTCCTTACATATAACAGCACTGCTCAATCGCGCACGACAGTTATAGCGAGCTTGGTCGTTCCACAAATTGTCCTCATCCTGTGCTATATAGCAAGAATTATTATAAAAGCTATATAATATAATGGACTGGTCAGACCTAATTCTGACCTTGGTGGTCGAGTTCATTGGCATTCGTTAGTGCTACTTCAATAATTTGAATAAATTATAAATATAAATAAATACTAAAAGAAATTGCTACTAATAACTGATCACATCGATGATTATCTTATATTCGTGGATCCGAAATTGGAATAAAATCAACATTTCTTTCAAGTTGTTATAATAATCTTTTTTGTGATTTTTTAAAAAATCCAGTGTTCGGCCCTAATTTAAGAACTTGAAGAGGTTTTTGAGAACAGAGTATTGAATAAATGGCATTTTAAATTTAAATGAAAAGTCGACATTGATCTTCCCATCGAGCCTGCATTTTATATTTTTGTAAATAGTTGAATTTCAACATTCCTCAAGCCAGTGGCTTCGACTGGAAAACATTTTTCGTGCCACGAAAAATCAGAGGACTATAGATTCTTTGCTGAGCAGAAGATACTCCAGCGGCCAGATAAGTTATCTAGCATTTTAATTTATCCCCACCGGCGGCAGTTTATCATGTGCTGAGTCAGTTCTATGAAGAGTAGTGCGTGATTGAATACATATTTATGCTTCGTCTCTCCATGGCTCAGTCATGTTTCGGAGTTGTTGCAAGTGGTTCTAGAGATTGCCCTTGTTCTCTGAATACAGCATACAACGGTAACATTTGCTTCTCACAACATTAGGCAATGGACTGGTTGACCTTGATCCTGACCATGGTGGTCGGGATAACTGGTATCTATTGTTTATTCTTAAGAAAGTTCAAAAAGTTAGAACGATTGGGGATTTTACACAAAAAACCTTGGCCAATACTGGGTAACTTGGCACCCATAATCTTCAAACGATGTTCACCGCCGGAAACCGTTGACCAAGTCTACAGAATGAACGAGGACGCGAATTACGTTGGCTTCTACAGTATGTTTGAACCCGTGATCATTCTCAGATCACCGGAATTGATAAAGAGTATTGCAATCAAAAACTTTGAACATTTCGTTGACCACTGCAAATTCTTGGATCCAGATTTGGATCCTCTTTTTGGAAAAACTGTGTTTGGACTTTGTGGTGAAAAATGGAAGGAAGTGAGAAATGTCTTGTCTCCGGCATTCACGAGTAGTAAGATGAAAAGTATGTTTCATCTAATGTCCAGCTGTGCAGAAAATTTTACCAACCATTTGACTGCGAAAGCGGTTGAAAAGCCCAGCATTTTGGACACCAAGGACGCTTTCACAAGATATACAAATGACGTCATAGCCACTTGTGCATTTGGGTTGAGCGTCGATTCTATGGAGAATCCGAAAAATGATTTTTACGTGATGGGCAAAGAAGCGACGAGTTTCGAAGGATGGCGTGGGCTTAAAATGTTCATTGTGAGCAGTTTTCCCATAATATCGAAATTTTTTAATCTTAAATTCGTTGATCCAGCAACGGATAAGTTCTTTACCTCTGTTGTAAAGAAAACCATTGATACTAGAGACCGCGAAGGCATAACCAGACCTGATATGCTTCAACTGATGATGGACTCACGAGGTAACAAGACTGGTGATGGTCCTGAAATGACGATTCAGGAAATGACAGCTCAAGCGTTCGGCTTTTTCTTCGCTGGGTTTGACACAGTGTCCACGACTATGTGTTTCACTGCATACGAAATAGCGGTTAACGAAGACGTTCAAAAGAAGCTCCAGGAGGAAGTGGACGAGATTATGGAGAAGACTAAGGGTAAACTTACTTACGAAGCGCTTAACGGAATGCAATATCTTGACGCGATTATCAGTGAGTCTATGAGGTTGTATCCAGCAGTTCCATTTATGGACCGAATCTGCGTCAAGAAGTTTGAATTGCCTCCAGCTTTACCTGGTGGTAAATCGGTGACCATTGAAGCCGGTCAAAATATGTGGTTGCCCGCTTATAGTCTACACAGAGACGCAAAATATTTTCCAGATCCACTTAAATTCGATCCTGACAGATTTATGGGCAGTAGAAAAAAGGATATAGATCCTTCTACCTACTTTCCCTTTGGGCTAGGACCAAGGATGTGCCTTGGTAATAGATTCGCACTGCTGGAGATAAAAGTCATGCTTTTTCACCTTCTGTCAAAGTGTCATCTAAAGCCGAGTTCAAAAACGCGGGTGCCTCTTAAATTAAGCAAGAGCAGTGTCAGCATGCTTCCCGAAGGTGGATTTTGGATTCAACTTGAAGCCAGAAGTTCTACGATGGATAAAGTAGTGGAAAATTGATACTGTTGTTATGAATTCTAAAATTATATATCATTTTTATGCTGATGTATATCGGAGAATAAGGAAGATAAAAAATGTAAAACGTACTTGTCAAAACCGAAAATATCTTTTCCCGTAGATACCATCGATATCGATTAAGCTTAATTTTGTTATGGTACAGTATACACAGGGAACAAATACTATCTTATATTTTCGCCTGATGGAATATGCGATTGGCCTTTAGACTCGAGATATCTGGCATATGTTATTTTACAAGCTATGAAATAAAATATGTTAAATTTTTTAATTCCTTTCGATATTATATTTGCCGTTGCTGATAAGAGGTATCTTACGCTAAGGAGAAGATACGTATCATCCAGATGATAAGCCGCACTTCATCACTTACCGAGCTACTCAACCCCCACCACATCGAGTTACCGCGTGTTGAGATTATATTATAACTAGTGGTGGCTACGTGAACATACATTCTAATTCTATTGCAGGACTATGCAGTTGTTTGCGACCATCGCAGCTAGAGCTAGTCCTTCTACAAATTGCACTAATCCTGTGACTATAGTATAAAACGGTAACGGTGATTTCAATAGCTATCAGATAATGGACTGGTTAACCCTGATTCTGACCCTGATGGTCGGGATCATTGGCATTCGTTATTTGTTCTTCGGAAATTCGAAGAAATTGGAACGTTTGGTAATTCTGCACACAAAACCTTGGCCAATTATAGGTAACTTGGCGCCGACATTATTTAGACGTTGTCTACACCGACTCTACGGTTCCGTAGCCGGTTACGTTAAATTATTTAAGCAATGCTTGGATTATTTTTTTTTTTTGACAAATAGCCAAGATCATATGGGATGTTTAAAGTGGTATATAATATCCTTTATCAGCCGTAGAACACAATTATAATATTGGTATGGTTAATGATTGAGTTAAGCGAAGATAAAAATCCAAGTGAAAAGTGATTTCATTAGTCCGGGTCTCCTATATCGCACGAGAAAACATGAAATGATACACTTTAAGTTAGTATATTTAAATTTTTTTTGGTATATTAGTGCCCACTTCAGACTACATCTATCTACCCTGTTCAATATCAACAAGGCTTTCACGAGATAAACAAACCACTTTATATTGACGTGATAAGCGTTGATTCCGGGAAAGCCTCATCCGAGACAATAACAATTCGATAAGATCAGAAGAGATCCAACAAAAGTCAGAGGCTTGCGTTTCTTGAGATAATTCTTGGTAATTAGTTTTGTTTCATTGGGGATTTTGCATGAAAAAACCATGGCCAGTTGTGGGTAACTTGACACCTGCATTTTGAAACTTTGTTCGCTAACGGAAACCGTAGATCAAGTCTACGGAAAGAGCCAGGAAGCGGATCACGTTGGTTTCTACAATATGTGCGAACCCGTGATTATGTTAAGATCACAGGAATTGATAAAGAGTATTGCTATGAAAAAACTTTGAACATTTCGTTGATCACTGCGTATTCTTGGATCCAGATTTGTGGACTACCTTCTTGGAAAAACTGTGTTTCAACTTTGTGACGAAAAATGCCCTTGTGGATTGATAATACCGTTTTGTTCGTTAGTATTCGGTTGGATCTTGATAGGATTCCGGTAGTATTGTGAAAAAAGTCGATATCAAATCGGATTTCGGTAGGATTTTGGAGATTCGATGTCCACGGATTCATGGACAGTAATAAAAAGGACGTAGGACGAACCTTCCGCCTATACTTTCCCTTTCGGCTAGGAACAAGTATGTGTCTTGGCACCAGATTCGCATTGCTGGACATGAAAGTTGTGCTTATTCATCTTCTATCGAAGTGTCGGCTAAGACCAAGTTTGAAAACGTGGGTGCCTCTCGAATTGAGTAAAGGCAGTTTCGGCATGGTTCCCGAGGATGGATTTTGGATTCAATTCGAAGCCAGAAATTCTGCCACAGGAAAAGTTTTAGAACATTGGGCAACTGTTATTATAAACTTGAAAATTTGATGTCATTTCTATCCTGATGTGTCGCAGAATAAGGAAATAAGGAATATGATAAACTTGACCCGTAGTTGTCATAACCAATAATTTTTTTTGGGCCATCCATACAAAAGAATACTATATTATACTTTGTCCTAATGGAATATGCAATTGACCTTCAGCGCCCATAGTTCATAAAATAAAATATGTTACTATTTCGATCGCTTTTAATATTGTATATCCCGGTGCCAATCGAGCAATGGAAAATGAATGAAGAATAATAGATTATTGACTATAAATAGAAGCTGCGAAATGATCTCTGTCAGGGCTACGGTAGCATAATTGGTAAACAAAATTGTTCACAGTCTCTTCGGTTAAAAAAATTGCGCTGACTCTGGCTGATTATCGAACTTTCATCAGTTGATTTAATCAATTAGAATTCAAGATTATTTGATAGATTGGCAAATGCTTGATTTGAATTGAGCTTTCTTTCCCGCGCAAGAATCGCTTTCACGCACTTGCACCCTGAGTTGTGTTTGCAAAAAAATTATTTCTAACAGTAGACAGTCGATTGCGAGAACTTAAAATAAAAAGACATGAATGTTTAAAATTGCTCATCACTGTCTAGAATTCTACGGGTAAATGAAGAATATATTCCAATTTGCCAACTGAAAAAAGTCATAAACAATCAGAGAGGTATTTTATGCTAAGGAAAAGATAGGTATCGACTAGGTGAGTCTCACTATATAACTTACCGTGGTATTTAAGCCCCACCATATCAAGTTATTACGTGTCAACGCTACATCGGGCAACTGGGGGTGCCTACTTGAAAGTACATTTCAATTCTATCGCAGCACTACTCAGTCACGTACGAAACTCCTGACGGGCCGATCGATCTAAAAGTTCCGCTCGTCCTGACTATTATATCAAACAGTAACAGTAATTTCATAAGCTATTTGATAATGGACTGGTTAACTCTTATTCTGAGTGTGGTGGTCGGGAGCATCGGCATTCGATATTTCTTCTTTAGAAATTTGAAGAAATTGGAAAGTATGGGAATTCCGCACGCAAAACCTTGGCCAATTATAGGTAACTTGGCACCGACATTATTTAGACGTTGTTCGTTAACGGAACTCGTGGACCAAACGTATAGAAAGTATGAAGCAGCCGATTACGCTGGTTTCTACAATATGAGTGAACCCGTGATCTTGATAAGGTCACTCGAATTAGTAAAAAGCATTGCAATTAAAAACTTTGATCACTTCGTTGATCATCGCATGATTGTAGATCCGGAACTGGATCCACTATTCGGCAAAAACGTGTTTGTTCTCCGCGGTGAAAAATGGAAGGAAATGAGGAATCTTTTGACTCCAGCATTCACAACTAGTAAAATAAAAAGTATGTTCCATTCTATGTCCTACTGTGGAAAAGTATTTACCGAGCACTTGACACAATTATCAGCCGAAAGATCGAGCACCGTGAACTCTAAGGAGGTTTTTACAAGATACACTAACGACGTCATAGCGGCTTGTGCATACGGGATAAGCATCGATTCCATGAAAAATCCGGAAAATGACTTCTACGTCATAGGCAAAAGATCTACAAACATTGAAGGCTTGCGTTCGGTGAGATTGTATTTGCTTGGCAGTTTTCCTAAGATAGCAAAATTTCTTCGATTGAAGTTTAACCCTACATCGACGGAGAAGTTCTTTACATCTGTCGTAAAGGAAACCATCGATACGAGAGACCGCGAGGGTATAATCAGACCCGATATGATTCAACTGATGATGGAGACACGAGGAAAGAAGCCTGGCGAGGGTCCTGCACTAACGATCCAGGACATGGTAGCCCAAGCGTTTATCTTCTTCTTCGCTGGCTTTGACACAATGTCCACGACCATGTGTTTCCTTGCTCACGAAATATCGATTAACGAAGATATCCAAAAAAAGCTCCAGGAAGAAGTGGACGAGGTCATGGAGAAGACTAATGGTGAACTCACCTATGAAGCTCTTACCGAAATGCAATATCTCGACGCGGTTATCAGTGAGGCCATAAGGTTGTATCCGGCGGCTGTGTTTGTAGATAGAATCTGCGTGAAAAAGTTTGAGTTACCTGCGGCTGTACCTGGTGGCAAACCGGTGATTATAGAAGCTGGTCAAAATGTGTGGTTTCCTGCGTACAGCATACATAGAGACGCGAAATATTTTCCGGATCCAACTAAATTCGATCCCGACAGATTTATGGGCTCTAGGAAAAAGGACATAAACCCTTCCACATATTTTCCCTTTGGGCTAGGACCACGGATGTGCCTTGGAAATAGATTTGCACTGCTGGAAATAAAAGTCGTGTTCTTTTACCTTCTGTGGAGGTGTCATTTGAGGCCGAGTTCAAAAATGCTTGTGCCTCTTGAATTGAGCAAGAGCTCCTTTAGCCTGACAGCCGAAGGTGGATTTTGGCTTCACCTCAAATCCAGAAAGTCCGCCAAAGAAAGTGTCGTGGAGCATTGAAAATACGATTGTGTACTTTGAATATATGTATGCTTTTTATAATATGTATGCTGCTGTATCGCAGAAAAATGAATTGCAATTCTAATTGGGATTAACAGAGGTTAATAGTATTAATATTTCATAGTATGCAAAGGAAAAACTTTAACTAGCTTTTATATCACAAGGGGAAGTAATTGATATGTTGTTATTTGATGTTCTTGTTGTGAAGTATGTTATCAATTACTGAATCCAAATTTTTTGGATATATATGTTAATCTTGTTCGATGCCGTACATGAAACCTTCCTCGACAGCTCAGCCACTTTATCGTTGCATCTCTCCGATATTTCTCATAATCAACGAAATATTATCCCCGTTTCAGGAAAATTTCTGTGAATATTTATAAATTTGTATTTTTACAAATTTAAGCATTTAAAGAGAAATATTAGCTCGAGTGGATCTTTTCTTATTGTAACCAACTATCGAAATATATCTTTAATTTTCCACCTGACGTGAAGTTCAGTCACTAAAGCAAGCAGGTTTCAGAGGGTCCAGTTTTCTTCGGAGAAGGACTCTGAGTGGTCCTGATATAAGAATTCCCAAGGATTCACATCGCAAGGTCTTTCGAGGAAAAACTCACCTTTACAATCATTTTTTTCCTGCCCGCTAACTTGTTTGTACCAAATTTCTTGTAATCTCTGCGTGGTAACTTGCAATAGTAATTCGTATACTTCAATTTGATAGAATTCTTTGGTAAAGAGATATCAATTATTTAAATTCAATGCGATCCAGTAGCAGAACCTAACCTTTAGACAAAGAGCCAAAACGCGAAAATAAAAATATTGGCACAGATAAACGTGGGAAGAAAAAAAATTTACACTCATAAAATATTTTACTTCTTGTGATTGCGCCGCATAATATGTTTCATTGAGATAAAATACTGTATGTGTCTAATTGCAGCATCGTTGAATTCACATGATTTTTAGATTTCTCGGCCCTTTAAGAATACACGTGTATTCTCAAATATTCGAATAGTAACCTCTACAATTTAATTTGTCGTATATACTATATAATCGTGAACTAGAACTAATTGTGAATAATTGCGGCTAGCATTGGATGTGGCTGGGTTAATGAATATATGAGTTGTCGTAACTCATTTTGAAGAACTGCGGCACAATAACTGGAAAACGTAGTTGGTCGAGCCAATTTTATTTCTCTAGTTGTATGCAAGGGAAAAAAATACTATGTTACGTTTCCTTCTAATGGATTATGCGATTGATCTTCAGACTTGGAGACTCGCAGCTTATTAAGTAAACTATTTGACAATTTCAATCTCACTTAATATTATATTTTCCACCGCCAAAACAGCAAAAAACATAAGAAAAGAAAATCTTTTAATTGCCTGACAAGATAAAGAGATAAGTGTTTAGAGACATCTTACCGTAAGGAGAAGATACGTATCAGCCAGATAAGTCTCACTTCATGACGTACTGCACAATTTAATTTCCGCTACATAAAGTTTTTGCGCATTGACGATTTGTCATAACCGGTAGTGTCTAAATATCCATGTATACCCAATTAACTACTTACGTTCCAGATGGTTGGATATTCGACTCAAAATCATAAAGAGGCGCTCAATTTTTTTGGAGAATATTGATCGATGAAAAATACATGTCTATGCCAAATTTTATATCCATCGTCCAGATGATTATCGAAAAATTAATTATTGAAGTCACACTTTTGTACGTAGACGATATAGCGGAAACTATACGCACCTCCGACGCTATATATACGCTCGAAAGTATATTGAAAATAAAAATAAAATTATTGAAAATAGAAGGAAAATATTCCTGCTAATTCCGAGATAAACTTCTGGGAATATCGAAATAATTTGTTTGCTTGGTTACCGAGAGAACGTAGAAAGAAAACCGCTCGAATCGTACAACAATGTACGACAGCAATCACGCGTCATAAAGTGAAACGGAGATCTATCTCTCGCACACTATCTCTCCGCGAAGCGACACACGTTCACGCCGAAAAGATATGATCGACCCTCATTAAATTCTATCACAGTAGTACTCAGTCATGCGCGACAGTCATAGCAAGCTGGTCGTTCGATCAATTGCGCTCCTCGTGTAACTATAGAGTAAAACAGTAGCAGTAGTTATATAAGATAACAGATAATGGACTGGTTAACTCTAATTTTGGCCGTGGTAGTAGGGTTCATTGGCATCCGTTATTTCTTCTTCAGAAGTTCAAATAAGTTTGAACGTTTAGGAATCCTGCACGCAAAACCTTGGCCGATAATAGGTAACTTGGCGCCGACATTTAATGGTTGTTCGTTGACGGAAATTTTGGACCAAACGTACAGAAAGTATGAAGAGGTTGATTACGCTGGTTTCTACAATCTGAATGAACCAGTAATCGTGATAAAGTCACTCGAATTAATAAAAAAAATTGCTATTAAAAACTTTGATCACTTCGTCGATCATCTCATGTTCGTGGATCCGGAATCGGATCCTTTTTTCGGCAAAAATGTGTTCTTTCTACGTGGTGAAAAATGGAAGGAAGTGAGAAATTTATTGACTCCAGCATTCACGAGTAGTAAAATAAAAAGTATGTTCCATTTGATGTCCGACTGTGCAAAAAAATTTACCGATCATTTGACTCAATTATCGGCCGAAGAATCCACCACTGTGGACGCTAAAGACGCTTTCTCAAGATATACAAACGACGTCATAGCGACTTGTGCATATGGAATAAGCGTCGATTCCATGGAAAATCCAAATAATGATTTCTATCTCATGGGCAAAGAAGCAACAAACTTGGAAGGCTCGCGGTCGCTCAAATTGTTCTTACTTTGCAGTTTTCCTAAGATAGCAAAACTATTTCGTTTAAAGTTTAATTCGGAAGCGACGGAAAACTTCTTCACCACTGTTGTAAAAGAAACGATCGATACGAGAGACCGCGAAGGTATAACCAGACCCGATATGATTCAATTGATGATGGAGACACGAGGAAAGAAGCCTGGCGGAGGCCCTGAACTGACAATCGAGGACATGGTATCCCAAGCGTTCATCTTCTTCTTCGCTGGATTTGACACAACCTCTTCGACTACGTGTTTTGCTGCTCACGAAATAGCAGTAAACGAAGATGTTCAAAGGAAGCTCCAGGAGGAAGTAGACAACGTCATGGAGAAGACAAACGGTCAACTCACCTATGAGGCTCTTAACGAAATGCAATATCTTGACGCGGTTATTAGCGAGACCATGAGGTTATATCCAGCGGCTTCGTTTATGGATCGAGTTTGCGTCAAGGAGTTTGAGTTGCCTGCAGCTGTACCTGGTGGCAATCCGGTGATCATAGAACCCGGTCAAACTGTGTGGTTTCCTGTGTACAGCATACACAGAGACTCCAAATATTTTCCGGAACCAACTAAATTCGATCCCGACAGATTTATTGGCTCTAGGAAAAAGGACATAGACCCATTCACCTACTTTCCCTTTGGGCTAGGACCGAGGATGTGCCTTGGAAACAGATTCGCACTCCTGGAAATTAAAGTCGTGATCTTTTACCTTCTGTCAAAGTGTCATTTGAAGCCGAGTTCGAAAATGCTTCTGCCTCTTGAATTGGGCAAGAGCAATTTTAGTCTGACTGCCGAAGGTGGATTTTGGCTTCACCTTGAACCCAGAAAGACTGCCGCACGAAATGTGCATGTGGAGCATTAAATGTGATACCGTGTACTTTTCAATTTTACACAATTTTTATATCGTTATATTACAACAAACATATTTTTATTTCAATTGGAGGTAATAGAGGTCAACGGTATTAATATTTAATAGTACACAAACGAAAAACCATAATTCTAGATGTTACATCACAAGAAAAAGAGAAGCGGACTTTGCTCAATATTACTTCTCTTTCTTCAATACTTGACCTCACGTCGCTACCGCGACTCTTGATAAATATGTTATTATATGCTGCCCTAATAAAATATGTCATCAATCCTGAAATCCGAATATCCTGACAATACGTAAATCCTGTTCAACCCATGTGTATGAAGCCTTTTTTTGCAACCTCCCTTGTACAGCTCGGATGTTATTCATAATTAGTAAGATACGATCACTGACTCCAGATAAATGCCTAGAAGTATTTTTAGATTCTTATTTTCAGAAGATTAAGCACTTTTCCACATATGGATTGAGAGGGATTGCATTACAAAAATATCACATGAAACAAATTGATTTTACAACACAAACAAGCAAGTTAATAGATTGTGTTATTAATTTTTTTAAATACATTTTCTATATTATGATTAATTTTTATACTATGGCTGTCGTGTAATTTCTAAATCATAGTAAAGAGGAAAGATTGGATCTTGAAAAAAAAAAATTTAGATAGATAATCATGTAGTTGCATAATAATTCTGAAAAGTATTTTAGGTAACGAAAACCTGACGGTAAATGACATAATATACAGTTTACGATTGTGATCACGAGATTGACAAGCCACACATGTAAATGTCCATTTGGAAAAGATAAAATATGATGATGATTTAGCCAGACAAGTGTTCCGTCATCGTTCTTTAATTAATTCGACCTCCACGAGAACAAGTAATTGAGTGCTGTTTCTTATGGCGATTTCAACACCGGACGAGCGTTTGTTTAAATTGCTTCCCAGTCAGACACGGTAGTTCGTGAGGTCTGGTAGTTGAAAAATGAATTGCATTCATTTTCCAACTAAAATAAACAACAATGAATGTAGTTCCACAAAATATCATAAGATGATATGGTTAACCTTGATTCTGAACATGCCGTCTGGGATACTTTTTTATTTTTTTGAAAACTCAAAGCATCCGAATTATTCGTGAAATAAAGAATTCATTATTTATGGAGAATCAGCATCTGAAAATATTTCGAGTATAGAATGAGTGACATGAAAAAATACGACGACTATGCAATCAATATAGACGTCGGGAAGTGAAAAAAAGGAAATCGAAATTTAAAAAAAAAACAGGAATCACAATCGCAGATTTGGACTATTCTCTTCAAGAATTCTTCTCCACATTCAAAATATCATTCAAAAAAACGTTTGGGAATTGCGATGCTCTTTAAAAACAAACAAAAAAAATTAATTTTGAATTTGAATTTACAAAAAGAAATGTTGACTTCATATTATTATTATTTGAGATGAAAAGTTGAGCGATGAAAAAAATTTTCGTCGTGATCATGTGAGAAATTATTTTACTGGATTTGGCAGGAGGTATCCCCTTAATATCAACAAATTCACAGGAAAATTTAGATAACAAATTGTACTTTTCAATTCTCCAACATGTTGTTCGTGTAAATTTTAAACTTTCTAACTGACAAATAGTCGCGTAGTAAAATATGGATTGCTTAAAACCGATAAACCCACTAAAAAAATTTTAACTCTCGTTTTTTTTTCCAGTAGTGAAAATCTATGTAATATATACAAAATTCGCGAACGCATTTAACAATCCATGCGATATTTTATTGCGAAATGCATTTGCGAAATTTTTTTAAACTATTTCAATTGTTTTGGGGCATTCTGGTTCTATTCTACCATCTTCAGAGAAGTTGAGATCCGTTGATATTTAGATATGTTATCCTGATTTAAAAAATTAAAAATCAAATTGCAACACAAAAAAAAGGAAAAATGTGGAAAAAATAGTAAACATTGAGATCACATTATCGCATGGCGGACAGAAATCATATTTTAAATCATAGAATCACGGCGAATCTTTTCAGATTTTTAAAAACGGCGTTTTTGAAATTGGTTTTTTTGAGGATTCAAAAATGTTACTGGTGGTAAAGAAATCTCGAAAAAATTCCGAGGCCTTTATGGGTCGGTAATAACATCAGATCAAAAAATGAACAAATTCGATGAGGGTGAGGATCATGGCCTGCTGATTTGACGTGGAATGCCCCCTATATATACCCTTATAAGGTTATACCAGGCTTTGTCAGGACATATTAGGATATTTAAAATAATGATCTATCAAATGATATCAAGGAATATCAAGCCTGATGTGGGCATATCAAGTTGATAAGGCTTGTTGATCCGGCCTGATATAGCCAATTTTCATATCAAACCATATCAGAATATATACAAATTTATATATTGGCATAGCAGATTATATCAGGCCAGATATAGTTATATCATTCATTCTAATATCGCCTTATCAAGTAATATCAGGCCTGATGAGAATGTTTTTTTTTACTGGGAAATGGGAATCTGACATTCACAATTTTGGCCATATGTTGGTAACTTGGAGCCCCTGATATTTGAACGTTGTTCGTTTACGGGAGCCGTGGACCGAATCTACAAATGGCGATAAGACGTTGATTACGTTGATTTTTTATATCTTGGCCACTCCCATAATCATGATACCGTTACTTGAATTAATGAAGAAAATTGCTATCGGAAACTTTAATCACTTGGTCGATCGAAGCGCGGTCATAGATCCTCTTTTTAGCAAGAATCTAAGCACACTGCGCGACGAAAAATGAAAGTACGGAACCTCCTGATTCAAGCATTTACCAGTAATTAAGTAAAAGCTATGTTCAATTCGATGTCCCAATGTGCGAAGAATTCTTCCAAGCCGGTCTATCGGCAGATGGAAACACCGTACTCGACACACGACCGATGTTATTGTGACCTTTGTATTTAGTATAAGAGTTGATTCCACGAAAAACGGAAATAATTATTTCTACAAGATGGGCAGGGATATAACGAAATTGAGTGTATTACTCTTATTCAAGGCTTTTGTAATTTATTTTTCAAAGAAAATTTCATCGAAATTTCTAATGTGGAGTTACGCTCCATCGAAGGAAAAATTCTTCAACAATGTTATAAGATAAACTATTGACACGAGGAATCGTAAAGGTATTATCGTGAACCCGATACAAATAAAATAATGATGAAGACACAAGGAAATAAGCCTGGTGAGGGTCCTGGTATGGAGATTCAGGACATGACAGCCCAAGTAGTATTCATTCTCTTTATCGGTGATTTTAAACCATCGTCCACAACCATGTGTTTTGCTGCTCACGAAATAGCGGTTAACGAGGATATTTAAAAAAAGCTCCAAAAGGAAGTAGATGACGTCATAGTAAAGATTAAAGTTGGACTGACTTATGCCCTCACTTATGAATTGCCCCTAGCTTTACCAGGTCTTCGAACCGTGGTCATTTGGCCTAGCCAAATAGTGCGTCTGCCTTGATTCGGTGTACATGGAAACACAAAATATTTTTGGGCTCCAACTAAATTCGATCCCGAGCGATTGCATGGATAAGCGGCAAAAGCACATGAATTCTTCAATTTACTTTTCTTTTGAATTAAGACCAGGTATCTCTATTGAAATCAGATTTGGACCGATGGAGACGAAGGTCATACTTCGTCCGATTTTTTGTTAAAACTCAATTTTAAGAAAAGTTCAAAAACGCCTGTGCCACTTAAATTCATCAAGAGCAATCGTAATATGACTGCGAGAGGTGGATTTCGGCAACAACTGGAATCCCGAAACAATTCTGCAGGCAAAGTGATGGCATATTGACGGAAAATTATGTTAATTTTTAATTTTATCTTTTTATACCGATGTGTAGATGGAAATAAAGTTATAATGTTATTAAGTACTAGTACATTGTAACCATAGTATCTACTATAAATAATATTTGCTAGAGAGATGGCCTATAAATCAATAGGAGTAATAAATATGTTACCTTGATAAAATATATTATGCACCATAATTTTCTAAAAAAAATCTTTTTGTTTGGATTCTATATGTTTTGTTGACGTTTGCATGATGTCTGGTGAACAAACGATATCCGATCGGTAAGGATGTGCAACCATAAGTTCAAGAGTCGCGGTAGCGACTAGAGGCCAAGTTGGAAAGAAAAAATTAATAATGCATTATAAGATGGCCATTCTGTTCTGTCTGTCCGGTAATCGTATCTGGATAATGCGTATCTCTTCAGAAGCGATACGCGCGTCGTATTTTTGTATAAATTCTCTTCCGCTGGAGACAAAGTAGGCGTTATAGCAAGATGAGTATCACGTGATCGTTTCCACCGAATGGTCTACTCCCACCTGAAAAAGTCATTTTGCACTCGACATCCGTGAGATAGCTCAGTAGTGATCGCCGCTTCGTGCGAGCTGGACGTTTCACAGATCGTCCTTGAACTGACTATAATATAAAATCACGGACGTTACTACCACAAACGTGACAATATGGACTGGTTAACCCTAATCATGACGATGCTAGTCGGAGTCATCGGTATCCATTATTTTTTCTTCAAAAAGTTGAACAAATTCGAAAAATTGGGCATCCTGCACACAAAACCTTGGCCTATTTTGGGTCACTTAGCACCCGCAGTATTCAGACGTTGTTCGCTCATGGAAACCGTTGACCAAATCTATAGACAGTACGGGGACGCTGATTACGTTGGATTATACAATATGGTCGATCCAGTAATCTTAATAAGATCACCGGAATTAATCAAGAGTATCGCTATCAAAAACTTCGATCATTTTGTTGATCATCGCTCATTTGTAGATCCAGATTTGGATCCTCTATTTGGAAACAACCTCATCGCACTTCATGGCGAAAAATGGAAGGAGGTGAGAAATCTCTTGAGTCCGGCTTTTACCAGTAGTAAAATGAAAGCAATGTTCCATTTGATGGCAAAATGTGGAAAGAATTTCGTCGATTATTTTGCTAATCTATCGGCTGATGAACTGAACGTACTAAACACCAAAGAGGCTTTCACGAGGTATACAAACGACGTCATAGCGACTTGCGCGTTTGGAATAAGCGTAGATTCCATGAAAAATCCGAAAAACGATTTCTACATGATGGGCCGAGAGGCGACGAATTTTGACGGTTTGCGTTCGGTTAAGCTTTTCCTCCTAGGCAGTTTTCCCAAGATTTCAAAATTTCTGAAGCTCAGATTCAACGATCCATCAACGGAGAGGTTTTTCACCAGTGTTGTAAAAGACACTATCGATACGAGGGATCGCGAAGGTATTACCAGACCCGATATGATTCAACTGATGATGGAAACGCGAGGAAACAAGCCTGGCGAGGGTCCTGCACTAACGATTCAGGAAATGGTAGCCCAGGCATTCATCTTTTTCTTCGGTGGATTCGATTCAACTTCTACGGTCATGTGTTTTACCGCTTACGAAATAGCCGTTAACGAGGATGTTCAGAAGAAGCTCCAAAAGGAAGTTGATGACGTCATGGAGAAGAGCAACGGTGAACTTTCTTACGAGGCCCTGAACGATATGCAATATCTCGACGCGGTTATCAGTGAGTCATTGAGGTTGTATCCAGTAGGCCCGTTTCTGGACCGCATGTGTGTCAAGTCGTTTCAACTGCCTCCAGCTTTACCCGGTGGCAAGCCAGTGACTATTGAACCTGGCCAGAATGTGTGGTTGCCCGCGTATTGCGTACACAGGGACCCAAAATATTTCCCGAATCCAACTAAATTCGACCCCGACCGATTCATGGGTACCAGAAAAAAGGACATAGATGCTTCTACCTACTTGCCCTTTGGAGTGGGACCACGAATGTGTATAGGCAATCGATTTGCACTGCTGGAGATCAAGGTTGTGCTGTTCTATCTTTTGTCGAGATGTAATCTGCACCCAAGTACAAAAACACGTGTACCACTTGAATTCAGCAAGACTACTTTCGCTGTTTCAGCCGAAGGTGGATTTTTCCTTCGACTGGAACCGAGAAATAATATCGCAGGAAAAGTGATTTAGCATTACGATTTTTTTAACTAATTCTTCAATTTTATTGTCTTTTAATAGAACCATCTTACGGTCAACCAAAACAAATATTTTTATACATTTTTGTGCAGCGACAAAATAAATTTATATAATTGCATTCTCAAATGACGCATCCGATGACGCATATGATTGGCCTTGAACTCCAAAACTCCTATAACTATCTTATTTTTTCGATTCCCTATATTTCCTTCAAGATTGCATAGTACAATGATGATAAAAATTGCGTAGGCTTATCATTGAATTGAAAATAAGGATCAACAAGTGGGTATTACTCATTCGCTTTTTGATAAATAACGGACCCGCACCAGAACCTTTCACTTGCGGTCTTTCGTTATTCATCGCAAAATGGAGTCGTGCACGATAGTCCTTACAAGTTCCTTCATCAATTGCCATCATATTGACTATTATATTAATAAATAACTGTGACTGTACAAAACATCGTAACATGGACTGGTTGACCCTCATTGTGACCATGATGGTCAGATTAGTTGACTACCCTTATTTATTCTTTGGAGGGTTAAATAAATTCGAAAAATTGGCAATCTTGCACAAAATCTTTGGCTAATTTTTTTTTCAGATATTGTTTGTTTACAGAAATCCTCGACCGAATCTTTAAAATGTACCAACCTGCAGATTACGTTGGATTTCACAATGTAGCCGAACAAGTGATCTTGATAAGATCACACGAATGATGAAGTGTATTGCTATACAAAATACTTGGATCATTTCATTGACCATCCTACGGAGATGGATTTAAAAGTGAATCCTCGATTGAGCAGAAACGTGAGCTCCCTTCATGGAAAGAAAAAAAGTTACAGTTAATATTAAAATGTGGAAATAATGATGCCGATTCAGTCATCAATTTGTCGGTCCAAATGAAGTCAGTATCGTAGACACGATAAAGACTTTCTTGAGATACACAAATAATTTTCAAGCAATTTGTGCTTTTGGAATAACCGTATATTCCATGAACAATCCGAAAAAAAAGTTTACTCGATGAGCAGACATGCAGCAAATCTTCGTTAACGATGCCGATGGAGAAACGAGGAAGCGATCCTGATGTGGATCCACAACTGTCACTCCTTGACACGATTGCTAAAGCTTTCGTCTCCTTCTTTGATGGATTCGATACGACATCCTCGCCCATGTGGTTTACCGCTTGGGAAATAGCACTTAACGAAGAGCTTGAACAGAAGCTCGGGGAGGAGGTCAACAAGGTCATGGAAAAGACTAACGATGAACTCACTCATAAGTATCTCAAAAACATGAAATATCTCGATGCAGGCAAAGCGATGGGAAAATAGAATAAAATGATGTCGGTCATTAATTTAATAATCATTACATAACGACGAGTGGACGGAGGATTAATTTATAATGCTGTCAATCATTATATAATACGGTTCACCGTGAAAAGTGTTTACCGACATGATTCATATTAACGAGAAATAACAATGAATATGTTGCCTTAATAAATTATTTAATGGATCCCGATCTTTCAAAAACATCTTATTGTTTCAAGTTCATGTGTTTTATTCTCATTTGCATCTTATCGGCAAACGAACGTATCTCTTCGATAACGATAAGTCCGGAGTATTTTTGTATGATTGATTTTCGGTTGAAACAAAGCACGCGTTAGTCACATGACTTTCAGTCAGTGAACGGATAAATAATTGGTCTACTCCCGGCTGGAGAAGTTATTTTCCACTCGTTTTTCATGGGATAGATCAGTCGCAACTGCCGCTTGCACTAAGTCGAACCTTTCACACACCGTGCTATAATACTAACAATATTACAAGATCACAATCCCGACGAAACGGTTTCTACGCAAAACACGACAATATGAGCTGGTTAACTCTGATGATGACCATCGTGCTCGCGGTCCTTGGTATCCAGTATTTCTATTTCAGTAAGTCGATCAACTTAAGATAATTGAGTGTCCTGGAATCAACACGTTGGCCTATCTTGGGTCATTTGGCACACGCGGTATTCCGACGGTGTTCGCTAAGCTGTACACCGAATCTATACACTGTTAAAAAAAACTGCAACTTTTTATGCATAAAATTGTGAATTAAATTTAATCCTAATTGTGATATAAAATTTATATAAATTTGTAGTAAAATTACAGTGGATTATGTAATGTAATGTACTTTTACATTAAATATTATTTAAATTATTTAAATATGGTATTTGACTTTTACATCTGACTCGTATAGAAAATGTATTATACCAGTTTATGTATAATAACTTCCTCTACTGATACATTTAATTTAAAGTAGATTTTTTTCCCTATGTGGAAAGTATGTGCGACGCTGATTACCTTGTATTTTACAATATGTCCGAGCTAGTAATCTTGATAAAATCACCCGAATTATGGTTGTTTTGCTGCCAAGTAACAATCCCACCACCGCGACGAAAGTTTTGGCGAATGTAAGTCATCTCGTATTCGCGTTATAACAGCTGAGGAAATGCTACCGCATGCATAAATGAAATATATATAGCTTAAGTGATGATCGCTTAAGCGTTTGGCACCTTTGGGAATCGGTCGACAGCACCGTTATTGAATTATTGATTCATAAAAACTCTTGGTCATCTTTGCTTGGAAAGTGAATACGACGGAGGCAAACCAGTGACCATCGAAGTTCGCCAAGAATTTGTGGCTGCCCGTGTATACAGTATACACAGGGACCCCGAATATTTTACGGATCCAAATCAGTTCGAGCCGGAAAGATTTATGGGCAGTAGAAAAAAGGACATAGAGCCATTCACCTTTTTTCCCTTTGGATTGGGACCACGGATGTCTCTCGGAAACCGATTCGCGCTTTTGGAGATCAAAGTCGTACTTTTTTACCTCTTGTCAAAATGTCATTTGAAGCCAAGTTCCAAAATCCCTTGTACCTCTTGAGTTGTGCAAAAAGGCTTTTGCTATGACGGCCAAAGGTGCGGCTTTTCGCTTCAACTTGAATCCAGGAACACTTCCGTCGAGAAAGTGCAACATTGAAGTGTTATTATGTAACAATGTTACAGATGAACAAACACGTTGCATTATGACCTTGAAATGTGTTCCTTTTAATAAACAGTTAAAACTCTTCAAGCATTCAACCTTTAATGTAAATAGTATCTTAATTGTGAACATTCCGCTACCCAAAATATTATGATCCTCATATTACGCGTAATAAAGTGATGACCCTGAGCAACGCATTATACGGAGCAGCGTCATTTCAAGCCAACTTCAAGAGCCATTGCGCTCTTGAATTAAGCGAAAGCATTATATCTTCAACCGAGACCGAAGTATACTCGATTCCACTTCAAATACGTCGAACTTACATTTTTCACTTTGAAATTGATTCGCAGTTTGCGCAACAAGAAGTAGCAAATGATATGACTTTCTCCACTACTGGTAAATGTAGTTTTCGGCTTCACCTTAAATCAGGAATATTTCCACTGGGAAAGTGCAAGCAACATTGAAGCGTTATAGTGTAACAATATTATGGATAAACAAATATGTTATATTATGACTGTTTAATAACAGTTTATTTCAGTGTCAAAGTGAAAAAACTCTTATTGTAAATGGCCGCGAAATTCTGAACGTAATACCGTCCAAGATGATATGATTCTCATATTGCGCGTAATAAAGTGGTAACCTTGAGTAGAGCACATTGTATATCATCAGCCACACACATACGGGCTGCGACATAACGTTGAAGTAAATGGATGATTCCGAGCCTACTAGTTCGTGATTCTCACTCTCAACACGATGCTACTTCCATTTAGTTTACATACCGCAGCAACTAAAACGTCATCTGTCGACTTACTAAGTGGTTTTCTCTGATATTATGAGCAACCATAAACACGGAGCATTTATAGTGTGGGGAGCTATTGCAGAACACAGTGACATAGTATTATTTATCCACGTGTCTATTTAACCTTGTACTGAGAATAGCTCACTTGTTTGTTTGTCTCGATTAGTCGGAAGTCAAAATAATACTTCTTAGTATTACATGAATGTGCATAAGTATAATTCTATACTTATCATTCAAATGCCGCAGGGTAAATGAGTAAGGATGATAACTTTGATTTAAATATATTAAGTATATTACTATGCACATATTCAACAAATTAATTTTCTACAATTATAATATGTATCGGGCTGAAGGCCTCCGGTCGATGGCCTATTGCTCACGCACACGCAGACCCATGTAAGCAAACACACTCACAAGGAAGGAAAAAAAATGTAAAATGTGACGCAATAAACACATTACAACTACTAATATGTATGTTTAAGCTCAATATAATACCAAACTAAAATGTAATATTATTTAAGCATGTGCACGTAAAAAAAAATGCCTGTGTCTTGTAGCGCGCAGACTTTGTCTATCGCTGTCGTTTCTCTGGTGGCGTCATTCTATTCATAAGAATAGCAGTCGTTGAAGCGGCTGCATGATAGCAGCTGCTTGTGTTTTTACTCGGCGAGCCCGATCTTTTTTAAAATGCTCTGCGTTACCGGGTGGAAATGCAATTATTGAATGCTCTTTATCTTAAATCGGTTGATATAACAATACTTTTTAGTATTGCATGTATATGCATAAATAAAATTCAATACTCAACACCAACAACAAAAATGCCACATAATGAGACACAAATGAGAACTACCGGTAAATTTTATTTTTCTTGTAAATTTTTTTATAGTTTTATCATTTGCAAATAAACTAATGTGCAATACACAAATGATTGATAAATAAATCAAAATCGAAACTCGAGGTATAACAAGAAAATCAACGTCGATTTCTAATCTTCCAACCTCCCATATGGTCTAGTGGCTAGGATACCTGGCTTTCACCCAGGAGGCTCGGGTTCGATTCCCGGTATGGGAAACTTTTTTTTTTTTTTTTTTTTTTTTTCTCGCGAGAAAACCATCATCAGCTGTCTCTTGATCTCTATTGAATTACGTTGATCATTCATATTCGTTCCTCGTTGTTCGTACCATGTTTTCAATTTCGTAGAAATTCGCTGAGGTGGCGCATGTGCCGTAATCTCGTCGACAGAGACCGAACTATGCTTAATTTTGTTTCAAATACGTCACAGATTTGGTTTCAACTACAAATTCTTTTTCGCGGTGTTTGCAAAAATCAAGGCGTAAAGTATATAAATGGCGGCGTATAGTTTGCAGATTAAATGAGGGGGTTAGGTACAAATAAGGTTACGAAGACAAGACTCGAATATTTGATTGTTTTATTCTTGCTTTGAAGAATATAATAATAAATTAATATCACTTTATGACAAAATGTACTAGAATCGCTTAGAAATCCAGAACCACAATAGCAAGAGAGTGGAGTTCCGTCGTTGTTGGTAGGGTAGAGTGGGATTTTCCTTATATTTTTTTATAGTTATTAGAGTAGGGATACGACTAAAAACCAATAATAATTAGTTTATTTGAACCTTTGGGCATTGAAAACAAGTGCTATCAATTGTTAAAAAGGGTGGAGAATATAAAAATAATTCAATCGAAAATAATTTCCGAAATGACACACTGTACCCCACTCTCTGTACCCCTATTTCGAGAGATACAACTTCACTTACTAGTGTGGATGACAAAAATTTTAACGCATGCTGTACAAAATGAATCGCTGAGGTCAGTGGAAGTTTTTTATCACATTTGGCTGAACTATAACTGCTATACTACAGCAGATAATACTGTACCCGGGAGTGATGTAAAAAAAGCACACGTTTCCACTCAATTATACAAGATTAATATCATTTTGAAGATGCAACTGCGTTTTCATATTGAACTACAAGTTTATTTAAGTTATGAGTTAAGTTATTTTTGTTTTATGTTTCTGTTCTTATTGAATTATCAGAGATTTTGTCATACAATATTTAAAAGAACAAAACTCGCCATAATTTTTTTTTTTTTTTTTTTTTTCACGTCATAAGATGAATTTTTTAAATGTGCCGTTTCTGTTGAGGGAACAATTCCCTCATAATGTTTTACACATGGAAGCCGCCCAAAGCAGTTATGACATTACGTGGTATGAAAAAGATTGGAAAGTTGAACGCTGGCCACTGGCGTTATAGAGTAGTACGTAAGGGAGCCCCTCGCGGTGGCCCGGATCAATTCCTATTTATAATGTACCTACCAGAGCGCGAAGCTAAGTTCATGTTCCACAGGCGAACAGAAAAGATTGTGAGGGCTAGTAAATTCAATGTAATTGGTATCGGGTACCGGTGTTTCTTCTGTCCACAGAACGACTCGTTCTTCGTCGTGGCACGTTTCGACCTGAAGAAGACGCGTACCGAGCTCCTGATTGCTACTATCGTCCCTAGTGTCCTATTCGTCGTTAGTCTCACGACCCTTGTCATCATAACGCGTTCGGTACAAGTCGGCGACGATGCGAAGATGCGATGCCGCTACTGCACCGAGGGACAAACGACGAATGAGGGTGAGGACGAGGGTCTCGTCGAAGGTAGCTCCTCGTCACCACAGCCACTTACCAACGATAGCGAGGTTAGAAGTTTGGCACTTTAGCAGTTTAAGCCTACAACAAACAATGTCAGAAACTACGAACGACTTCCCTTGGTAGATGCCGATCAAGTCGAAGATTCCTTTTAGTTCAACAACATTTTCATAAACGTCTCCCAAATACAAACGATTTTTTTAATTCAGCACCTTTAATTATATCATATTATCGTTGCCTCTAAAAAAGAAAACGTTTTCTCATAAATTAATAATCAGTCACCGAGAAATGAAGCGGAAAATGATGATGTTATTTTATTCTCATTTATCGTCTTTAAACTAAAGTGACTGGACACAAAAACGCCCATTCATCGTCAAAATCAAGTTTACATTATTTGATTCGATTTGAAAATTTCAACATCTCACAAGTTTTTTTGTAGTCGCAGAAAAATAAGCTTCATAAGAACAGGGGATTGTGGCAAAGGGGAAACTGATTGATCAACTATATCTTGTGAAGTCTGATACCTTTTTCGAACGCGGACATATTCAAGTTCTACGATGCCAATTTTTTGTTGTTGTGAAAGCTGAGGTAAAATCAAAAACACATTATTTAGGGAAAAACAAGGCGATTGTATTCACAAAAGAGCATTTTTATTTATTTATGAATTTGAATTCAAACTTGCACTTACATATTGATGAAGAATTTCATTTGAATGGATTTATTTTTCTTGCTCGTTTGTCTCGTTCTGAGATATAAATAGTAAAATAAAGAACGAGTCTCCTTAATAATTTCAGTACAAGAAGAACTTCAAAAATAATTGCAAAGCACTTTTTCTTTCAATAATGAAAAATGTTTGAGATTTTTTTCAACAAGTTACAACATAAAATGAAGAAAAAAGCAACCGATGTGGATTGTTTTGTCAACATTTTTAATTCAATAAAATTGAGTCAAAGAAGCCAGGTACAGCAGTAGATAAAACTTATATCTATGCTATATATATATATATATATAGGGTATAAAGCTGGATCGAAAGAAAATACCGATATGACCATTTGTGTCGCATATATTTTCTGTATTTACCGCAATACCATCGAAAAATAGCCTTTACTGCGCAACATTACCCCCTCCTCAAAAACGGTGACAAATACAGCTTCAATTCAAAAGATTCTCAGGAGCATTGCACTTCCCCCTCCTCCGCCTCCTATCGTGGCAGTTATGGCGATAACTCCCAACGCGATTTGAACGCTGTGTGAATGGTGGAGCACACACACACACACACACACACAACCGCTGCAACTCGCAGAAGTGCGGGGCCAATGTAATTTAACTGGAAATTGACTTAACCGCTGCCTTTGATGTAGTGCAAACACTGTTCATATCTGTCACAAATCGACGAAAATGTTTACTGATGTAACTATTTTGTGGATTTTTTTTACGAATCTACCGTTTATCTAAACCAAAAGATATTATTTATTATAGAAATGGACGGAATATAATTTTCTAATTATTGCTAAGAATAACTTTTTTTTATTAGGCAAATTGGGAATCAGGATATAATATTTTGGAAATTAATTACAATATTATATTTGAGCCATTTCTGTTTATTTATGACTTCCCAACCCAATATTATAATTTTTGTCAGCGTGTTGTCCATTTATGGGACGCTTACGACTCAGACTGAATTTTACAATGAAAACAAAGAAAAAAAATAAGAACAAATATTACTCTAAACATTTATTTTCAAACGAAAGGGGAAGAAGCTTTACTATTTTACATATTATATTATAATGTATACGTGTGCAGTATAACTTGTCTCACGATTATATCGCAATTATATAGTACATAGCATATAGCATATTTAGTTATAAGTACAAAAAAACATAGGGGAAAACGGGGGAATTACATTCACTTAGGATTATTAGCTATTTACTCTAAATAAAACGTCTGTTCTACTATACAGAGTAACCAGTACCAAGTGATATGATCGTTGGGAATTATTTCGGTAGAGTTGGACCTACTATTCTACTATATATTTCTCTCAGTGTGCTGCGTGAGAATTCAAAGATAAATTCCAACATTTCCCGATGGAAGAAAAATCTGAAAAAAAAATCGAGCATACGGAAGAGATTAATTTTGCATATTAATAATTGCAAAATTTTATTAATAAAGGGGTGAAAAAAAAATTATTCAACAAATTATCGGTCAACCTAATTTTTTTTTAATGAAAATCATTCCCAAATTTTTCTGAATACGTACGAATTTTCTCAGAATTTGTTCTAATCATCGATATTTCGTTTTTTTGGAATTTCTTTTTCTTAAAAAATGCATGTTAATTCGCGAATTGTTCAATTGTGTCTGTCACAAAACCATCTATTACACCCATGAAGTTTTTAAGCGATTGATCAAATAGAGTCGCAAATACAACTCATACAAGAGAAAAAACCGCAATTTTCAGAAATTAGACAAAATTCTAAAAAAATGTATACGTATTCAGAAACTTTAACGAATCATTTTCATTCGAAAAAGAAGTTAGGTTGACGGATAATTTGTGTAAAAAAAAAAAAAATGTCACCTATTTGTTAATGAAATTTCGTAATTATTAATATTCGAAATGAATTTTTTCCGCACCTTTTGTATGCTTGATTTTTTTCAGAATATTATTTCATCGAGAAGTGTTGGAATTTCTCTATGAATTCTCACTATTGAGGACCACCATCGCGATCGTATATCCTTAACTAATACTGAAAAGTGATAGCTTGAAAATCACGAAAACAATCAAGTAGTTCGATTTTTCATGAATTATCAACATTTTTTCATTGACTGCCATTGTCCGGCAATTCGGGTAATTACGGTCGCCTTTTCGGGAATTACGAGATAACTTTTAAAAGTATAACGAAACATGAAATTAATTTTCTCTCAGGAGCCCAAATTTATACTCTATAATTGCACGTACAAATTTCAATCTGTGGTTTACA
This sequence comes from Tromatobia lineatoria, assembly GCA_949699805.1. Taxonomy (NCBI): domain Eukaryota; kingdom Metazoa; phylum Arthropoda; class Insecta; order Hymenoptera; family Ichneumonidae; genus Tromatobia; species Tromatobia lineatoria. Next base: position 143,163 of record OX453049.1, read on the forward strand.
GAAAAATTTAATTTTTTACCTTAGAAATTCTGGGCTCATGCCAACGCCATAATCTTAATAAAAATCTACATATTTGAAATGTATATCTTCAAACACATAAATTCTTCTTCTATTTTGAATCATTAATTAATCTTAATACCTATTATAAATGCGACTACCATTGCCTAGCGTGCGTGATCGCATTGTTATCTCGACAACCGCAAAGACTTGTGACATTACATTTTAATGCAATGAAAATGAAAACAAATTACATCTTTCCTTATGCGCAAAAGAGTGTATTATTAAAAAATCATCAGGTTTTTAATTCATCTTGGTTTCATCGGCACGGATCATTAAGTGAGTTGATAATTACATACTTAAGTTTACCGAGCAAAATAAGAAGTTCGCCCGTTCTCCCTTATGTGACTTAGGCGAATCGTTTACTTCAAGGAAAGTTGGAAATAAGATATTAGTTGTCATGGGAGCCGATGCGCAATAATTCCAGCTACGAATATTGAAACAATTTTTATGGTAACCGATGTATAATTGATGAGAGCGCATGGTTGCAACGACACTGCACGGAATCGATAAAGTTTCTGTGACACGTTCTACGCAATGAAGGGTTCGAGTAAGATTTTCTTTCACTCACGAAGGAGCCATAAAAATTCTTCTATGTCATTGCTGAACTTTCATCAGTTATATAAAAAGATGCTGCTCGAATTTAGTTATGCCAGCATCGTGCGAATATTCGATTCAAATGGCTGAAGAAGTGCTCACCAAAATATCGAATAAAAAGTACCAAATTAAGTCAACAATTATTGTAACTATGGCAGACACATTCTCAAGCAAAAGCTTTATCAGCTCAAGGACTTTGCACGAGTTAAGTATTATAAAATCTATTGTAGATACTTAATACATTAATTGCAATGAAACAAACGGTAAACATTTTTATTTTCACATTTGATTGAAATTTTTTTCTTTTCCTTATAAAATGAATTCGTTGGTATTTCAAATAGATTTAATTTTTGTATCGTTCTCAAACAATTCTTGAAATAACGATCTTTTTTTCCGGCGTTGCCGAAAAATTGCTAAGGTTGGATATTTTTTCCGAAAATATGAACTTCCAAATGGTTCCAAAATCGTATAACAATGGAGTTTCTCGTTTAGAAAAAAAAACCAGAAAACCCATTGCATACAATAAAAGAGCTTCAAATCGAATTTTTTCCTAACTGAATATGTTTTTTTCTAAATCACCATTCATTTGTTGAGAACTATTATCATACAAAATCAAGGTTCCTAGCCTGTTTTATGACGTTGATTCTGTCAATTTTTTGCAAATTCAAAATACTTACATTTTTTTCGAACCAATTGTGTGATCGGAAAAATGTGCGAAGCTCCTTTAGCAGCAACAAAAATCATGTATATAATTTAAGTATAATCGCCTACGTATAAAATAAATGTGAATATAATTTCATACATGGAATTGAAAAATGTTTTGCTGTATGCATCAAGTAGCGTAGTAGTATTTCGACGCCAAGTATTGAAAATAAATTGAGCTGATAATAATTTCAAGTAATTTGGTATTTATGATTCGTATTACTGTCTGCCAATGTAATTAGTGTAAATCTCGATGAATGCTCGTATCGAATATTCGCACCTGGAACATAAAAGCTCCTCCCATAAGCCACAGTAGTACTCTATGTGCCTTCTTCCATATATGTATATGCAGCTAAAACATAATAATGGTAATAATAATAACATGTGTAAAGTTATCTCTGTCTCAGAAGGATACGACCCACAATCGATTATTTATACATATATATATATATATGGTAGAAATAATGATATGTATAAAGGAGTGGCTTTCGTATAATATGGCTCGTGTTATAAATTCTAAATAACATTGAGCTCTCCACCTGTCCTGTATTGATGTACATTATGTAAAAAATACCGCAGTTTGTTGGACGAATATTTCTGCCTCATGAAACGAGTTATTCTCGAGAGTAATCATAATGAAGGCGGGTGATCGTATAGTTTTTCAATCTTATACACCAAATAAGAAACAATTTTTTAAACATGCATACTGGCCATATTATACCATAACATTACCTCGAAGGGTTTTATTATACATACCGTGAAAGTACATAAAATAATATATACATTAATGCGGATTGTCAATATCAATTTGCATTCATGGGTGTCGCCTATAACGCCTGTATTACAACGTAACATATAAAAAAATATTGCTTCGATTCTTCGTCATGATTGTCGTGAGCTTTTATCGTCGCGTTATACCTATTTCTACAATAAAAAAGTCTACCGGCGGAAATAGCCAATTTGTCTTTGTAATAATATGTCGTGATAAATATTACACATATTTTACGTATTTCCTATAAGCCCATTTATTTCCTATAAGTTACATTTGTAGCTGACCTATTAATATTTCAAGTAGACGACTACTTCTAGAACGTCTCGTTTGATGCTCTACACTGATAGCTAGGCTATACTCATTCTAACCCTGGATAATCCTTAACATTGCTCGTGGGGTCACTATCGTACCTCTCAGACGATCGATACATACACCTATTCTCTTATTTTCGTGATGGAATCAAGACAAGAATAAAAATATTGCTAATTTAAATTTCCATGCGATGTTAATTGTCAACAAAAATGGTCGAGAACGTCAATAAAACTGGAAACAATATACATAAAAATTAAAACCTCTATTATTGAACTCTTGAACTATTAACGTAGCGCATTTGCTACATTGAGAATAGCTACCATTATAATTTAACGCCACTCACAAGTATTCCAGGAATCCATTAATGGAAAGTCTTTGTGTATAGTTTTCATCTGGGATTCTAAAAAATTACTCACATTGCCATTCAACAATGAATGCTTATTCAAACATTATAATCCTGAAAATAAAAGACAAGGATGTTTCGCAGATACTTACTAATTGCATCTTTATAAGAGATAAGGTCGTTGAATCGATTTATTTTCGTTTTCATTCGAGTTCCTTTCACCTTCTATTTCCCATCGACTTGAACAGTTCTTCGGATGCTTTCTTTTTAATAATAGTTGAAATTTTTTGCACAGTCCCAACATAATAAAGCTCTGTTCCTCCATTTTGTAACTTACTATAGTGCAATGAATTGGAAATGATTGAAATTTTTCTAATAACCCACTGATATTTTAAATTAATTTGAATTGTTTATTATGGTCACTAAGATTTTTTTAAATTTCTGTTTGCGATTTTTTTCTCCAATTATGCAAATTTTACAGCTTGCAAATCGATCCTCATTATTTATCGTCATTCCCAAACTTTCCCCGACGTAGAAGACGGAATAAATAAAAATAATAAGTTCGTTTCATACATCATATGAGTCGGGTAACAATTATTTCAGCTCAGATTATATATCTACTTTTCAGGTTCTCTCGTTTTGGTGAAAAGCAAATCCATTGAAATATTCAAAATGTAAGGGAATTGCTGAAGTCCCTATGCGAGAAAGAGGTACGAAAAGCCTTGAGGGTACGTAAAATTTATGGCAACAGGTGAAAAAAATATTAAGGGTATGGTGATTATTTTATGAGCCAGAGGACGTGGAGTGACTCGGGCGGTACGAGTCATTCTCATGAATCACTTTTAATGTCATTCATTGAGGGTGGTGAGACTGGGTGAACTCGGCGCATTTATAATAAGAGTCGTGCGCACGAACCGCGTCAAAATCAAATCCCTGTAACGCCGTGGATGCGTTGCGTGTGCTTTTCGTATACTTTATTCCTACACGGCGACATCACCGCAAAGCACTATACTTTCAAACTAATATCAGACAGACAGACAGACGGCCCAGCGGCGATGTATCCGGGATATAAAAATGTACTAAAACTTTTTTCACTATATATCGTGCTCGGCATTAAAGTAGTTTAATACAGTTTTATGTTCCAGGACGCGTGGAGATGTCGCAGATTATTTTTATAATGGATTCACAGTTAGATGTTTCATTTCATCTGATTATTTTTTATGAAATCCACTTTTCATTTATTCAAGATTTACAACCACTTCTATATTACTTTTGTCAAATTTATATAGAGATAAATAGAAATGTTGTGACAACTACATTTTTAAATTGCTGTACGAAAGATGTTAAAAATTAGTTGCCCCAAGCATATCGAATAGGTATCTCAACTATTCATGATTAGTATTCACAAGCCTAAACAATCCAATATATAATATAGAGATATAAGGGAAATTGAAAGATCGATGGTTGTGTCAACTTATTTTTTATTTATGGCAGCTAATAATCTCTTCTTTCCGTGCAGGACTCCAGAAATTGCCACCAACCGCTGCTCCATGTGCACAGGATTTTTTTACATTTGTCAGTAAAACAGTTATTCTATAAATGAATGTAATATTCGAGATGTGTGAATAATAGGATAAATAAGGTCATTTTTATTGTATTTTTCCTATCGAAGTAGATTTTTTACTGACTTTCCTTGCAACTTCTGTAAAATATCTTCGGAAATTCCTATACTCACTATAGAGTGTAATCCTACGAAGAAAGTTGGAACCAGCAAAACCATTTTAGTCCAGTGGTGCATCCCAAATTGTACGATACGTAAAAAAAAAAACAAAAAAATATGCCCCGTTTTACTTCACCACCAGCAAATGACCATGGAAAAAATTAATTTTTTTTACGGTATTAAATTATTGTCGCTTATTTAACGTATACTTGAAAATTATAATTTTTGTTGTTGTTATCGAGTCAAAAATTATCACACCCAATGGTAATTTTTTAAAGATTTAAATTTTTGACTACCTTCATAGAGAAAAGTATTTTGAAGAATGGTTAAATATATTTTTTCTTCAACGTAAATGTGTTGCTGTGATTAAGAGTTTAGATGTGCATTGTAATAGTAAAAAATGAATAAAGAATTGTACTGATGTTGCAATACGAAAACAAGCACGTGTAAGGAAAGGTCGAGATTACACGAGGATGATTCAATCGTGCAATTTCAACAAAGGGATGACGTACGTGGTGCGGAACAGGATCGCAGCGAGGGACGATGAGTCTCAACATTGGATGCTGGAATTTCCCACCGCACCCATTCGAGAGCCAATTTTTTTTCGACGATACACATTTCTAGGGGAGAATAAGTACGGTGAGCTTTCACCCGACCACAAGACCTCATATCTCTAGATTACCATTACATCTCGCCACTAAACTAAAGGGGATGTCTATCATGCATGGATCTAACTTGCCTCGCTTTCCTCGTCTTTTAATCGAATCAATTGACGCAGCTTTCAACACCAACTTTGCCTTTATTCGCTGTTCTTGAGAACCTTCGTACTTTAGTAAGTGCCCGCGGTTATATGAAACTTATTCCTGGAAAAGCTTTCCTCCTAAATGGTTTTATACTATATATACGGTAGAAATAGCAAGTTGCACGGACCGAATCCTCCTCCGATAACGAGATACTCTGACCTAGTTCTGCAGACAAATATCGGTTAGCTTAAGAAATTTCGAAATCGAATGTCAAGTTGTAGTGCATTAATTGACTTTGTTGAACTGGATATAACCGGCAGATGAGAATGAAAGAAAAACTTTGTGTACACGGAGAGAAATAATTGGTCGCCATACCCAAGCGCCTCGTTAAATACGCTCCAAGCAACAAAATTGCTTGAGATAACCAGCAACTATTGGGTGTCACACTCAACAGGTTGTTTATGACGTCCAAGTGGTTACTTGTGACGAGTAATTGGTTGGTTGCGACATCCAGTTGGTTAGTTGTGACACCCAATAGTTGGCTCTCCCAACCAATTTTGTTGCTTGCAACAAGTTTTGAAATTATAACTATCCATACCATCACGGACTTTTGACTGTGTCATTATATCATTGTCATAGTCATATTAATCACGTAATTGCTAGTACACATAAATATCTGGTGAATGAAAAAAAAGGCTCAGAAAACGATTACACTTCAACTTCTTGTTACAAAAGTTCCGGATAATTGTTGCAAAGTCCTAAGAACTGGATTAATTATATATTGAATGCTCATGAAATAAAATATTGGATATTTATAACTCTGTTGACAACTTGGCCTTTTCTCTACTTATACTTTGTCCTCGAGACTAAAACGTGGGTGTAACGATCGATAGAGTTAAAGTTTATAACGTTGCAAACTAGAAACGGTTTTTCCAGCTCCTAGTGTGAAACGAATTAGTTTTGACTACAGCGAAATTGCAACGCTTGAAACAGATATTTATGTATTTATTCCATATATAAATAAAATATTCTCTCGTGCAACAACATTTTCTTAAGATAGACCAGTGTTTAATTTAATAATAACAAGAGTTCCATGTTCATAGGATCCCAGTAATGGTTTGTTTCAGCTCAAAACTAGGCTATCCCGAAGCGCACGGTTATGGCTACACCCGCAAAATTATGATTTTATTTTTTTTATTTTTATATAGGAAGGTTTATTTCGATCCAACCGAAACGTTTATATAATCACAATTTTTGAATTTATAACGTAAACATTTTTGATCTCCTTAGATGCTCTGGAAGAGTTTCGTTTCAGTGGAAAACAATACCGTTCCTTTATTATTTTCAGAAATGACATGCAATCCACAACACGTTGAACATTTTTATTTTCTTTTCAGACCTGTGGTGATCAATTAACCTCTGTTTCCTCTGTATGCTAACAAAAATCTCTCTTTTAAAAATTTCATGGATAACGGAAAGCATTGTTAGCAGCTAATTCGAGTTGTGATTGTTGTAAATATCTGTTTAATGCGTTGCAAGCGGAATTCGTATGTTTCGCGGCGCGAGCTGGGAAAACCGTTTAAATTTTGCACCGTTGCAACCTTCACCTCTATAACGATCGAGCATTGGCATCGAGAGATGAACATCGCAATGATTCTCGCAATGTTAGCAGGAAACAGAAAATATTTATCATGAAACAATTCTCTCGAGATTTAACGAGGCAGTATAAGTCAATAAAACCTCCATTGAGTCCCTGAACTTTGGATTTCCTGAGTCATATTTACCAAGGCTGCATCTATTCGAATTTATGAAATTGTTGAAGATTATGAAAATTCATCATTTTCGACGTAAGATTACTATTGAGATTTGTACGTGCTCCGGTTGTGCTCGTGTTGCAATCCAATTTTTTTGACATCCTCTTAAATAAATCCATGTCTATTCTCTTGAAAGCCTCTCGAGGCCTTTTCAATTCCGTTAAACACGTCAGACACGTCGGACAACTGTGGACTGTCGATGACAGAAAATCAATTTCACTTTATGTTGGCCACGAGGCCATCATGTGTCTATCCGGCTTTCAGTACTGATCAAGATGATTACTGCACTGATCGAGAGGATTACACACACTTCTCGTCCACTCTTGGGGCTATGAAAAATTTTAACGGTTAAATAATGTTCCTCTCCATGGATGAAGCTTTAGAAAAGAATAATATTCTCGTTGACGTTTTTTTTTAAATCCAAGACCCAGATGAAAATTTGAAAACTTTGCTTGCAAAATTCAAAATTTAATGTTTCAAGAAGAGGAGCCCCATCGAAGAATCTGAAATTGTTCTCGCGGGCAGAACTCCTTCATTTGTAATAATTTACATAATAATTAAAACTCCTGTTCAAATTCTATTCGATGTTGCATTTCTCAAAAATACCCTTGCATTCTTGCGGATGCAGATTTATAGCTATTAAGGTGAATAATTCTTCGCAAATGTACTATTACTATTAAGGAACGATCGGTATTAGATTTGTATTAAATCTATATAGAGGCCCATATTTTGTGGATTTTTTTATCTTTTCGAAAAAAAAGTTTAGACTGTAGTGCTGTAATAGCCGAAAATATTGCATTATTAATCTAAACGGTACTTTCCAAGGCAAGTGAGAGTAAAGGATAGTTGGAATTGAATTTGAGCTAAATCTATGATGATCGATGGGGTTTCGTTGCATTTAGAATTTCTTTCAAATCATTGTTTGCTTCAAACTCAGTTAAATTTCTGTGTAAATATAAAAATATAACCGCTATCACTTTTATTGCAACTATCAAAACGGACTAGAACTTTATACATGTATTCAAGAATTTAAGATGGAAAATATTTACCGATTAGCGGTAAAATGATCTTTTAACATCAACGGTCAAAGATGTTTGGTAGGCATTCCACTGAGAATCGGACCAGACGTTCGAGTTTTGTGGTGCATTGAAATTTTACCTTCGCAATTCTCAAGATTTGTGAAGGTTATCGAGGAATAAATTTTACACGGATCGATGAAGAAATTCCCAAGTTATTAACCTTAATATTTGAAACAATAGTATGCAAGTTCGAGCCTCCCACTCTACCTGTACATTTCCCATCCTTGTTTCTCCATCAGGAAGTGAAAATTCATCAACATCCAGAATTAAAACTGGATTGCAATGTTTGTGCGTAAATTCCAAGTGAAATTTTGAATTTTACAGCAACAGTGGGTCTATTATGGGAGTTTAAAAAAGTACATAAATGATTTTTACAAAATATTTTTTATCATTTCCATTATTGAAGAATACCATTTCTTATAATACATTCGAACTTGTTATACGAAAAACAAAACAATAAGAGAAAGACCAAATATAATTGCACAACCAATATTAGTGAGTAACATTAGTAAGTTCGTAAATTTACGAAATTAGTGATACTTTACAAATGGGTAAATAAAAAATCCTTTGAATCCAAATGGAAACATTACAAAACAGGTTTATCATTATCAATGACTCACTTGCATTCTCTTATGATGAAATAATTATTCATCACTTAGTTTATTGCAGCGCGTTATTTAAGATAAAAAAATTAATGTAAAGGAAAAGCAATGTGCAACGTTCGATTTTTCGCGTATAGCTATACGCGAAATTGATGCTGCCAGAGTAACAATTTCGGAAAGTAATTCTTCTGCCGTATGAAAAGTGATATGAATAGCGTCGAGTTAATAAAACGTAAAGCTCAATTAGAGTCTCGAGGAATGGCTGTCGTCGGAAAAAGGGGAAAAAAGAGTCCGAGGTCGAAGAAAATAGGATGTTTACACGTTTTGGCGGGGAGGGTCTGTGTTCTCAGGATTATCATTCCTCGAAGCAATTCTAAAATCCATTAGCCCATATAGGAAAGGGTGTTTCGAGGACAAGCAGCAACCATGCGACCGAGAGAACGCGCGATCGATGGCAATGGAGTCCATTCGCCAAGGGATATGCCGATCGATGACGCTCTCGTTCAACGCTCGCACCTCCCACGACTCAATTATACTTTCCAATGAAAATTACTTGTCCCTACAGTTTCCCACTCTGCACCCAAAATCCACTTATTAATTATATTCTCTCATAGTTATGTATTCTATGTCGGACATTTTTATTCTCATATATTCTTCTTTCTGACTAATAAGAAAACATCGGGAAACCCCCAACAGTTATTATTAAAATTCCCCCCAGGATGTAACCGACTTATTACGGTAAATAGGATGGCTTTTTAACTGAACGAGAACTGCATTCATGAAAGATCTTAGTAGATACTAGGTTTGTTTATCGTAACTTAAAGGACGGTCACATCAACCCTTTCCTCATTGTAATAACCGTAATAAATAACATAGCTGAGAAAACAAATTCATAAATGTATATTCTAATTTTAGAGAGGTAACTGTTCAAGCTAAATGAATACGGTATTTACAAAAGATTTCAGCAGATTGCCAGCCTTTTTTGTGGTCAAATGTAGTAGCCATTATACCTTTGCTTCAATTTATGAACGGGCAAAAAGGGACATCGCTGCGAAAAATTATTTGAATTAAAATTAAATGTAATTACACAAACCACGGGAACTGTTGTATCTATTAAGACAGTAAATATCCATTTTGTGTTATTATTCGTTTGTGTATCGATATGTTGACGGCAATGTACTACCAGGTGAAAGCGTTGGGACGCGATGAATATTCAATTATTTACAATATTTTTTAGAGTAAAACGTACGTTAACTAAAAGTCAATATGTTCGTGATCGATTGTTTGAATGTGTAATTTCATTTTCTCTACTTTCTAGTTCATTTCTTTGTTCCAGATTTAAAAAATATTAATGCCCCATTTATTAGGTCTAAACGTGGCGAGGAACACGTTTTTTTCAATAAACACTCTCTTCAACTGTAATTTGCGCTATCAGGGTTTCCTAAGGTTTCTAAGTCGGTGGAACGCAAGTGTCAACTTCTTTAAGCCTCGAGCTTTCACCAGCTAAAGCTCTACTCGAATATCACTAATAGGATAACTCCGACACCTGTTAGGCTTAAGTAGAGGGTGAGTCGGTTTTTCTTATTGAGCTTTGCCGACCGAGCTCGATCGATTGGCCGTCCGTTTGACGGCAGAAAAGGCTGAACGCGAATTTACCGAATAACAGTAAAAACGTAGACTTACCTTCAGTTGTTCCTGGCGATGAAAAGCGTGCATCATCATCTGCTTTCGATCATCCTCTGACATCACTGGTTCGCGTCCAGGTTTGCCGGATCCTCGTTTGTGCAATTTTATCACCACTTTCGTTTTCTCATTAGGACCGAGAAAATCTCCAAGTTTTTTTCCACGGATTAATTCTTTTCCGGAAAACCACAACTGGGCCAATTGCACGTCCATTACCTGGTCATTAAAAACAGAGCATTTCTTTATAATGTTACGAATAATTGCAATAATCGTCTTATAGTTTAGTTCTATTACATAACAGCGAAATATTTCGGAAAAGTAGTAGTAGTAGTAGTATTACAGGTATTTTATTGGACAATGTATACATTTTTTTTTTTTTAGCACCGCGTACATTAATACGTTAAAATGAAATACATTTATGTTTTGGCATTGTCCAATGGGCCATCGACCGGAGTCCTTCAACCCGTATTTCAGAAAATTTTAGAAACATCATTCATTCACAATTTATTATCAATTTTGCTTCCTCATAGATGTAGCTTTGTAAAAAACAAAAAATAATGAAGATGCAATTTGCAAGGTTCTACTTTGCAGGCTTGTTTTCTTGTGAATCTCATACCCCCAACGACGTTAAACCTCTAAAAAGGTCGAGAATCGGTGTCCCCTTTATCAAATGATTAGGTCTTAGATTTCCAAATTTTTCATTGACAGTTCACTATTATTGAATAAAGATTTAAAAAAATTATATAAAATATATATTTATCCAAGATAAAAAATATTCAGTGTTGACAGTTAATAATGTTAGTTTACCTCAAGAGAAGCCTGAGTGCCCTGCAGATCTTCTGTATTCTCGAGTTCCTTACGAATAACATCGTGAGGCGGTAAGCCCATGGGATAAACAATCATAACGGCGCCGCGCAGCAAATCAAGAGCTTCCTGGACAATTTTCAGTGTAACCAACTTGTCTTGGAGGACCAATTTCTGCGCAAGGACAATTTATAAAAATTATTAGGTCACCAGTGGGAGGAACTCGCTGCTGGGCAAACGGTTTCATTTTTTACCTTTGACGTCATCGTGCGAGCGTCCTCGATTGTTTTTTTCAATACTTGTTGCATACCCTCGGTCGGTTGGCGGCCATTGCGTCGACCTTTTGCATATTGACGGGATCAGCGATAATGATTATATACATTTATTCTCTGGAAATACAATGAATTGGCAATACCTATGACGTCCTTGTTCCAAGTCCATCCACCTGAGGGAATACATTTCTCACCCCACTCGTCCTTCAATTTCAATTCCTCAACTTGCTCATCCGTAAGGCCCATTATGTTATCCGGTAACAATGTTCCATGCTTCGCGAGTTCTTCGATTTCTACTTACAGTAAGATTATCGATATTTAATAGACCTATGTAATGAGTGTGTTTCCAATTGTCTATGAAACTACTCTATCTATAAATATATTTCGCAAAGAGCTTAATACAGATTTTTTTTTTCAACTTCCATAGAATTACTATGAAAATTTATTCAAATTTAGAAAAATACATATGTATATATGCATAGGTATGTATGTATGTATACCTATGTTAAATAACATCATTCTCTCGCTTTTGAAAAAATGATTTAAAAAATCATACAATAACATTGTACATTGATTGTAAAAAAATTATTTAGATCAAAGTGTTTACCAGATAAATCAACAAATAGTGTGAATTGGAACGCAATGTTACGTTTCAAGTGTGTTCAAACTTTACTTATTTCTGTTCACTCAATTAATAAATGTCATTAAAAAGAAAATCTTGAATTAAATTTATTCGCTCTGTGTTTTTGTTGTTATTATAAAAAATCTTTTATTACCGTAACATAAGCGGGAAATCTTCAACCGGCCGTTGTAGATAGCCGTGACTTCTTGTATAACATCATCGACACGAGCTTCGACAGTCGTATCGTACAAGAACTGACTTTCATCACCCTTTTTTACGTGCAAGCGAACCATTTTTCTTTTCGGACAATCGACGCACAATCTGTCAAGCGGGAAAGAGAAAAACTATTCACGTCTTGTCGGACTGGTGGCGGGATAAAGAATATAGAATCTTATGGTCCGACTGCGGCTTACTTCATAACAGAAACAATAGTAGCCGGTTGTAGTCTAGACGACCGACTCAATTGATTAAACAAGCTTTCGACATGTGTTTGGTACACCTGCCTAATGACTGCATATGGTTCTCCCGCAAAAATGTCCCTAACTTTAGAAAAATCAATATCTCACGTTTCTCGTCCAAAATTTTAACAAAATGATTAATAAAATCGAATAAGAATATGTGACGACTGACGTTTAGTTTTCCAGAGTCGCTTGTAACTGCAAGATTTTTTTATTTTCTATACTATAATTTCTATTTTTTAAATGCAATAAAAACTAAATAGAATTTGAAGAATTTCTGTGATAATCGAAATTTCGTTTTTCAGTATCACTGGTAACGATACGAATTATAGAAACTTTTTTTAATGCTATTATTATATATATATATATATATATATATATTTAACTGCTACTTGGATTTTCTGGATGGTCTCCAGCACGCAATCTGATAGTGGGAACGAAAATAAAATAACAAGGATGTTTTATTAATCGAAGAAACTTTCTTTAATGAATATATATTCGTCATGTGTCACAATATAATACAATAATATACATATTTACAAATTCTTTACTTCTTCATGGAACACGAATTACAAGAATAGAGGCGGCCATACTTAAAACACGACACATTGTTTCGCAAATCTCGTTCCTACTGGCGTTTGGACACAAAAATATCATATATATATGTAACATATCTATCTAATATATATCTGTACAATTCTTTATATACTATCCTCTTTTCATACGATAAATCTTTCGAATATATATGACGTTTATATAATGCTGTGGAATAAAAAAGTATACATTCACGTGTGTTTTTTTTTTCTCATAAAAAAAATGCATTCAACTAATGTAAGTGACTAGGTATTATGATGAAGTACATTTCTAATTTCTTTCCTTCGGATCGTATTATGCTCGCAGGCATTAAATTATTTTTTGGGTTATGTTTTGTAAACTGTGTATTTTTATTTATTATTTTCATCCAGGTACTTGTAAGGTATCGTGTAATTACGGTTTCGATAATTTTCTTTACTTCGCGTGCAACATCACGAAATGAATCTTGCTACTGCTTTGACTCTCGCTTCATCGTGATAATGAAGTTTCTCGTCTTTTTATCTTTCATACTTGCCAACGAACGAGACTATTATCGATTTTCAACAACATGCATCTACAACGTAGACTAAGCGTAATCTCCACGTTTGAGAAACATTCACAACTATCAGCTACATATCCAAACATATTTTTTTTTTTCATCTTTTATACATGTACACATAATTACTTATTAAATATGCGTCATCGACGCTGAAACGATGATCGATGCACCATGAAAAAAATTAGGAATAACAAAAGAGAAAAAAACATTTTGGTCCAAAAAGACAAAAATAATCAATATAAAAGGCGAACTTGCGGCGATATATATATATATATCGGTGGCACCTTTTACGGATTATTTTACGATAATTCCAGTGGCATTGCGCTATTCAGACAATTACACAAATTTTATTTATATACTTTTATTTATATATTTATTCATAAATATATTATTCAGATCTTTCGCGTTTTTTTTTTCGTGCGATCTCGTTCTACGTCGTTGGGTCCCATTCAATTTAATTCTAACCGCTTGTCGTTGAAGTGAGTTAAAAGTGAATTTAAATTTGTGTTATTAGGAAAAAAGTTTTCCCCACAAATGTGTACAAAAACTTTGTTAATTTTACTGAAAAACTTTCTTCAATTTTCAGTTGAACAAAAAAAAAATCGCAAAAGAAATTTTGCGAAATAAAAGAAAAGTTAAAGTGTGATCGTTGTCAGATAAAAACTTTTTGTTAAACATATATTTCTTTAAATGTAATTTTTTTACCACGTGACTTTTGACGTACAAGCGTTGTCGGTTTTTTTTAGTTAATTGGCAAAAAGGATTTTTCTGTTTTAACTCGAAACTCTATATCGATTTTTTACTTAAAAGAGTTTCCTCATTTTTGCCTTATCCGTATGTTTAGTCTTCATCGATGAAAGTATCAACCATAAGCAGATGCTTCGGAATACTCGGCTCCGCAGGCTCTTCATTTTTTGCTTCCGATTGGACCGTTTCCATTCCGTACAATGACTCGCATTGTACAGAGGCGTATTCTCAAACTTTGCTCTCGGGACCGTCGGTCATGTGCTTGAAGGAATTGCGAATTTTGCTCAGATGCAATGCCGCGATGTGACCGTAACTCTTGTTGTACCATTCGGGCGTTCGTCCTCTGGAAAAAAAAAAAAAAAAAAAAAAAAAAAATCGGTTAATCAGGGTTGGATAAAAGATTCTTATGACAAGAGTTATGTCACTATAGAAGAGCAAAGACTCACTTTGTGTCGACTCTCGACAGATGCATGATGCGGGATTTTCCACTTCCGCATGGCTCGATCAGATAACGGGATGCCAATACGATGCCTCGTGTACCGCCAAGCATCACCGGGGCGTCCGGATGCTCTACCGATGTCTCTACTACTACGCAGGCGCCCTTCGGTAAATCATTTCGCCAGGATCTAATCAAAGAGAAAAATTAATTTAGATTGAAGAAAATGTGTACAAAATCTACAGCACAGTTTATAATCTACATTAATTTAAAAAAAATATTTTACAATTCAATTTCTTTTGTAATATTAATTTGATAATAATAAGCTTCTGAAAATATAACGTTATGTTAGCCGCACAAATAAGTAATTATCGTTAAAAATTTTTTTCCAAGAATTATTGCCGTGAAATTTGATTGAAAATCAATAGTTTTCGCAGCTGTTTAATGTTGATGAATTCTATTATAATCGGTACATGTTATTTTTATGAAATCATACTCGCGAAGCAAAGCGAATTATTATATTCATTCCTGCAAATATTAGGCATTTAGAACTCGGATCTGTAGAAATTCGATAGTTTAAAAAAAAATTTACGATGCAATTTTTCTGATGAATTTTCGGTAGAATCGATTTTTGTGACTGAACTCACCTCAAAACACAATAATCCCGTGCAGGTAAAGGGCTCATATTTCCAGCGGCGTATTGAAATATTTCGGCATTGCTATCAAGCTTGTTGACGAGCCTGTACTTGAGCAATTGTGGATCCCAGATGTGCCTTTCCCGTAGTACACGATGAAGGAGTTCGTTCGGCGGTGCCTCGACCTCGGTCGAGACTCTCCACAGACGCAGTGGATGGCCATCGCCGACCTTCTTGTAAGCCATCTCGACGCTCGTGTCGGCAGGATTGTTAACCGTAACCCAGCCTCGACTTCTGCAAAAACAAACGTCAAAAAGCCAAGCGTTTGATTATTCGTTGCTTTTTGGGTACTTGAGTATGAAACATAATTGGTAAGCAAACGAAATCCACAACTCACTTTTCACGGGCCTCTTTCAACAGCGCTGTTGTACAAGCATACAAATATCCGCGCCAGTCTTGTTTCATTTCCGTGCCGAGCTCCTCGAGAGCCACGGGAACGCTTTCTTCCATATAATTGAAATGACACTGCGTCAGCATGTCCGACGAAACCTGAAACGATAATTTCTTCATTTAATATGCCCGCGTGAATATACCTCTATATCTTTTTGCTTTTTCAAACAAGAAGCTTTCTTTTGTCGTCATTTTTTCCGAACTTTTCATGGCAGTATATCTAACATTATCCGAAATCACGAGACAAATGGTCTAGAGAAAATAGTCTCGTGATTATAAAAAAAAAAAAAAAAAAAAACAATGAATCTTTTATAATTGGACAACAAATTCAACTATCAGACTGAAAGTTAACAAGATGATCAAGTGAAGTTGATCGTGATAAACTCTGAATATTGTTTTAGAACCCTGAAGCTTCTAATTTGTTATGTCTTTTATATTTTATCGCAATGACTGATAATGTGGAAAATAGATATAATTATGAGGGAACAGTGGGCAAAGTTATTCTTCGCAGGCATTCTTCATTGCCCCCAAACGATTATTATGTTCATCGAAATGTTTATAACCCTTACCATGAATAGTTCACGATGCATTTTAATCAGATACAAGAGACAATCGTGAGCGGCCTTGTTCTCCGACAGCTCTCTCTGATCGGGTATGCCCACGGTCTTTCGCCTGCGCGGTGAGACACTGCTCGATCTGTTGGTCACGTTTGGATTGCTGTGGTTGAAATGGAACAAGCTCGGCGCGAGACACACAGCCAAATTCGACGCTGTCATCTGATTGTACGGAGAATTTGTGGCAACGTGATTGAGAAAGTCGAGAAGTGTCTCGAGGGCTTCGCGATGTTCGTCCGGAAGCAGAAGCAAAACGCACTGGACGGCATCGGGACGAAGCTCGACAGGTACATCTGCATGTAAACAAATCAAAATATCCTTTCTCAATATTGAACACGGCATCAATACCAAAGTTATCGATTATACAATTAGTCTTTCCGATTTCTATCTTTTGGTAGGAATACAATATTGAAATTGTTATTAAAACGACACTTTGAAAATATTCTTGAGATTATTTTCTGGCGAATTTGAAATAATAATACTTGATACCACGAAAAAGTCAAACTTATATAACAATTAATTGAAAAAATTGTTTATCTGAGATACAGCGTTAAACATTATCAGATTATTATCATCGCGACTATCAAGAGAATCTTTGTAGTCTCCTAGAATTGAAAAAAAAAGGCAAGCACAAAACTTACGTTGGAATATAGCGATAAAAGTCTCGGACAATTTGTTGGTGAGGAGAGCTTCTGGCAGCTCACGGAAATACTGTTTAACGAGATCGGCAACGTCGAAAGCCTGTTGCCCGTCGAAGTTGATGCTATCGCCTTGAGTCTCGGTCATTACTTTGAGCTTCTGGATTCTGGATCTGACGCCGCTCTTCCTGAATATACCGACTTGATCGAGGGCATTGGCCCTGAGCCAACGTAGAGCGATTTGGATACACTTTGGTAGAGCCTGTCCGGTTCGCTGAAGCGACAGGAGCAACGGTACGCCAAAAACGGTCTTGTCCTTATAATCAGGAGTCTTTATCTTCCTGATGAATTTCGGCAGTTCCCAATT
This sequence comes from Tromatobia lineatoria, assembly GCA_949699805.1. Lineage (NCBI taxonomy): Eukaryota > Metazoa > Arthropoda > Insecta > Hymenoptera > Ichneumonidae > Tromatobia > Tromatobia lineatoria. The sequence continues at coordinate 160,762 of OX453049.1, forward strand.
CCATCCAGTGCGATGAGTCGGGCAGTAACGTTCCATGCAGGCAGTCAATTTAAGCAGAGCCAATTTTCTGAGCACGAGCAACTGTCCACAAGACATAGAAGCCATAGCTCGTGAGCAAAGAGGATCAAGAGGTTCAGGATAGAGGGAACCCCGCTGAAAGCTATGCCACCTGACAACAGTGCCTTTGTGTCTCGGCGAGTCTTCCTCCTGATCGGAATCTCGACTTGCAACAGTAGAACTGCTTTCCTGACTTCCAGCAAGCTCGGAACTCCTAGATCTGGATTTTTCCCGATAAACAGTCACTTCCTTTGTAACGATTTTGTTCTCAACAAAAGAATCTTCCCTCTCGTGTCTGAAGCTCTTGTGAAGCTTTTCATCGCGTTTTCCACCCGCTGTTTTATCCTCGTTGAACCTGTCCTGACTCTGTGAGAACTTGTCGCGATAGCGCTGCGAATCTTTGCCAAGGTTCAAGCTGCTAGCTCTGGAATTGATGGGCGAAGGCTTCGAGGGCGAATCCTTGGGGCTTTGAGGATGCGCGTTAACGTATGCCAACACTTTGGTGTGATTACTGTTAGCGTCTTTGAGATATCTGTGCCTCCAGCTGGTTGGTTGGCACTCGGAGTCGCTAAGTGCTCCTTGATCCTCGCGTCCACGATGCAAAAATCTGCGAGCTTTGTTGAGCTTCGTTCGGGTTGGGGTTGGAGTTGGTCCGCCGCCTTGAGAACCGTCTGAACAGTAACTCGATGAGTCGTCGCCGAAGGGACTTGGGACGCCTGTCAGACCGGACGCTGGCAGATGATACGGCGAAGATGGCATTGTTAAGGGGGAGGCGGCTCGGGGAAGAGGCGAGGAGGGAAGAAGATCGCTCAGTGACATAGGCGCAACGCCCGTTGGTGACACGTCCACACAGTTAAGGTCCTTCATCTTTTGCTGCATCGACATGACGTCGAGAACTTGAGGTCCGCTGATCACGACACCTTCACGGTTCTGACGCTTCCTGCGACGCGATTTCAGAGACTCGACCCTCCTCAGAAAAGCTTTAGCACCATCTCGGAGTCTTTCAGATCCTGTTCTTCGGAATCGAGGGCTCATATCATCGGGCAAAGGTCCTGGAGGAAGACTCCTATACCTCATCGCCTCCAGCATCGTGTCGTCGGCTTCTTCTGCTTCAACGCGATCTTCCATTGAATCCTCTTCGCATCCTAGAGTCTGGCCTGCTATGGTCTGAAGCCTTTCCACGTTAGCTTGGCTAACGTCACCGACTCTCGACCATCTTCTTGTCTTCTTTTCGAACGTCCAGTTCTCACTCAGAGCGCACTGCGTGTCTTCGTCCGAATCGTCACCGCCACCCTGGAAAACGAAATTCGAAAGAGAACGTTAATTTTATTTACCCTCGGTTTCATGACTAATAAGTCGGTCGAGGGTCTTGGGCCTCTCTCTCTCTCTCGAGGACTCGAGAAGGCTTTGAGAAGTCTCAACGGAGTTACGTTATGAAACTTTACGCCTTTGTCACGAGAAGCTGAATTTATGAGACGGCGAGCTGACGCTCGTGCGACAATGGACCTAGTTTCACCACGGTGGGTCCCGGCGTTACATCCTAGTTCTCTTGGCGATGATCGCGTTATACGCCATCGGGTTAATAGCAAAAGAAGTGGAATATCGCTTTTCTCGCGTCTAAAGGTCGGATGCGCTCGGAAGGTTCAAGTGAATAACTGAAGAAAGACTGCTTTGTCCTCTTTCTTCGCAGTTTTTTAAGCTTGACGCATTGGTTCAAGATCGATGTACCAGTTGTATGGTTTCTGCATAACTTGGGAAAATTGGCTATTCAAATAAACTTCTACAGTGAATGTAGAATAGGGTGTCCCAAAAAAAAAAAAAAAATCTCGGATGTTGATGGAAAAGTTGAAATATATGCAGAAACACATTTTCGTGGAAGGCGAGGTCTTTAGCCAATTTTTTAAAGGTCGCTCATGCGAGGTTCATTTTAATTTGAAAAAAAGTTAGATTAAACAATTTTTTTTCCATAAATTTGTTAATAACATCTTGAAATTATTATTATACTCAATTAATTTTTTCGACACCTTCCATATGCTTGATTTTTCGGGAATTTTTAACGCATGGAGAAGTGTTCAGAATTCGCTCTGAATCTTTAAATTATTGGTAGCAACCTACTATGACCGATCGTAAGGTTTATTATATTTTTTTCAAAATCATTACTATTCTGTAAATTTATTACATTCTTTACGTTTTAATGTAAATAAAAATAAAAATATCGTTTTATTCTTACTTTTGCGATCGTTTTAAGATTACTTCGGAATATGACAACAGATGTATCATTACACTTGGAGTCTTTGGAGTTTTTGTTGTTGCTGGACATGGTTATTACATGTTACACAAATCGGGTCGCAAACTGTGATTATTGTTTTACAATCGCTTGAGCAGCTTTTTACGATCTGACGAATTTCTTAAGCCTCCAGTGAAGTTTCTAAATAAAGGCGTTAACTGTAAAACGTTTGAAAGGTTGGTTCGGTTGCGGCGTGTGTTCGATCACGAATTGAGGAATAGTCCGGTAAGAAGAAGTGGGCCGGCTAAAAATACGAGTTTCTCGGTTCGCCCGAGAAGTCGAAACGTCGTCGACCGATTGCAGAATCGAAAATCACAAAAATATCACGCGAGCTTATGACTGCTGTTGCTGCACGCCCACGAGAAATATTGTATACGAGAGAACTTGAGTGCAGTTTGTAAGCTATTACCAAACGAGCTCTCGGCTTGACTCTTCGGGGTCTCGCCGAGAAGTATTAGCCTCCGAGTGTATTAACTACCGACTCGTTCCTCCAGAGAGTTTCCGCAACAACGACGACGACGTCGACGACGGACGTGCGGAGCTTTTGCGAGTAGCTATGACGCGCCTATGCCAACAGAATCCGAAGCTCTTTATCATCCTGTGACGACGACTGTTCGTGACGGACGTCCACATATCGACGAGAGTTAGCAACATCCGTTCAGGTGGAAGAAATTAATATTGCTCATGACGAAAAATCGCGTGACAGAGGTATTAGAAATTGCTTTGCAAATATTTATTCGTGTCGTTAACAACTGTTGCAAATGAACGATTGCAAACTTTCAGTATTTCATTTTCTAGTCATTTATCGGATGACTTTATTAGTAATTATTTAGTAATTTTATAACGCCTAAAATTGCAAGAAAATGATATTAGAAAAATGAAAATAATAATAATAATAACAATAACAATAACGGAGGATCACAAGCTTGTCTTTTTAATTGAAATTTTTGGTGAATTTTTTAAATCATTTTTCTTTAAAATCTTTAAAAAATCTAATAATCTTTTCATAAGCACTGCACGTCAGTAGAACGCCATATTAATTATAAAAATGATTCTATTAAAAACTGTTAGTTTAGGAAGAAATGGGGTTTTACAAAATATATTCAGTTGCATTTATGAACCTGTTAACGCTACTTTTGGTTTCCATGGGTGGAAAACAAATTGACAGTTATCTCGTGTTGATAAACAAAATTTGGTGTTTCTCCTTAACGCGTGTTTATCTACTATGAATGAATTTTAGGACTAGTAGAGAAAAATATTCAGTTTTTCAATAAATTCATTGAAGAACCGAAGTAGTATCGTCTTAGTGATGTTCCGTGAGGTTTCGTTGAATCGCAAAGTCCTTGATGAAAAAAATATGTTTATAATTTTTTATCGTCCATGAGTTTTTACAAAAATAATAATAATGATAATAGAACATAATGTTAATGATTTGACAAGTGGAATGGTCTTGGGCATGTTTTCGTGAGGTTGATTTGTATCGTAAAATGTTTGAGACTGTAATGAGACAATGGAGGACTGAAGAAAAAGAAAAACTACTGAGCCAATAGGTATAGAGGTACATAGAATTGACTTGTGAGATGGAGGAGCCGCATGGCCTACCAGAGATTACGTTCGCCGTTCGCCGTTCGCATGCAAGTGGTTAACCCGTCCCCTCGGAATATCTGCATATTTCCGTTCCGGGGTGTTAACGCCGCTACGTGACGATTCACGTACGCGAGGCCATGAGCCTCTCTACGAAGTGGACATGTAATACACTAACGTATATGGCATATAACAACGTGAGCTATTTTCGCGAGTTCGTTGAGCTCGTCCAGGCGTGCCAATCTCCCGCACCCAGCCAACGTCACTTCCGTCTACGTTGACGTTCGGATACTCCAGTCAACGTATACCCTGCGCTAAATCTATTCGATCGGAAAATCCAACGTCAATCTGTTTCTCATTTTATTCTTCTTCCTTCAATACATTTCTCTTATAATAAAACACTTATCTTTTATTTTAAAGCTCTTTTTAAAGATCTTCGATCATTTAACATGAATAGGAAAAAAAATTTAATTGAATATTTATTTGGTCGCGAAAATAAAACTAAATTATATATATTGGGTGATTTTTAGAATAGGTTACAATTTATTAAATTTTTTAATTGCACACCGCATATAAGTTCTAATCAGCTTCTCCAGTAGTTTTTATTCGATAGTTTCATAGCAATAGGAATATTTGGGTTAAATTAGTATTAATAACTTATATTAGATAAAAATTGGTAGTGAATAAACAAGCGGGACTCAATAAAGCCGTGTTATTTTTTTTTCTAAGGCTCGAAACGAATTATCAGTTCCTTGAATTGCTTTTTGTAATTACTGTGTAAATTAAGGAAATAAGAATGTAGGATGCATACCTAATGAAATTCGATAGTTTACATAATTATTTATTACAATTTAAAAAGATGTTTAAACGGAAATTTTTTAAATGTATCAGCTATGCTAAATTAACAGCTAAACGATAGTGAAAATTTCGAATAAATCACAAAAAAACAACAATAGAATAGAGAATGATTCGAATATTTTTCTTGAAAAATATTTGCAATAACTAGATAGATATTATTTATTCTGATTCATAAACCAGGTAATAAATCCCTGAAAATTCCAGCACTAGAATATCCGCAGTACAAACACGAATAGCCAGTGCGATGATATTGCTATTTGCTTTAACTGCCTATCACGCCACGAGTCATATAGTCAAGTGGGACAGGTGCGTCAATAGTGAAGAATATCAGCAATTCATTCGACACATTTGATTCGCATTAGTCCAGTTTGACGATCTGAAAAGTTTGTTTGTTCGATCAAGTGGATACCGAGAGTTGTCAACATATGAGCAGATGTGATGCGGGTGACTCTCCCTGAGGCGGCGCGGACTTGTCTGTTCTCTGAGAGTGCGAGATCGAGAGCGAGCTCAGCGAGGAAAGCGCGCAACCCGTAACCGTCAATTACTCGGTCGGCTCGTCTCAACGTATTAATTTAACGGTTTCACTTCATCTCCTGGCGTATATATATTGTATACATATATATTGTATATATGGATATACGTATGCGTGTGTATATATGTGGACGTGGAAGCGAAGATCGTGAGGGCAAGCGGCTCGTCTTTGCGCGTCTTGTGCGGCTGCCGAGATGCTCGCGGTAATTGGCTGCGGGAAGGACCAACGGATCGTTCTCTCGCGCTTTGATCCGGCCAAGGGACGGCATCACGACAACGAGCAGAACCGAGGAAGCTGCAACAGTCTCGCAAGCTAGCCTGGATCGAGACTGTTCAAGAAGGAGAAATTATATTTTTGGTAGCGCGCAGGGAGCGCATTTCACTTGGCCGCACACGGGCCATTATCCAAATGTCCTTTTTTATTTTCTTTCATTTTGCTTGTTTGTATGAAATAGTCGGGTTTTTACTTTTATTTCCTTCTTGGCTTCTCTTGCTTGCTTACTCAAGTCCGTTTTATACTTTCTTCAAAATCGATTTTCAAGGAAAGCACACTTTCTAAATGTTGAATTTACTTATATAAACAAAATTGTATGGTGTAACAAAGATGTGGTATTTTCTGTCATATTAGTAAATATCAATAATCATTATCAATCAGATTTACATACATATTTACTATTGAGCGAATAGGCTTTTACATTTACGTAAAGTTCGAAGGGCCTTTTTTACTGTTATTATTTTATTTTATTTTCGCTGGCTTGCTCGCAAAAGTCCATTTTCCATTTGTTCTCTTTCTTTTTTGCATTATGCGGAAAAGTCATTTTTTAAACTTTTTATTTTGCTTCCTGGCTTTGCATTAGTTCTAAAATAAAAGTTTATTTTACACTTTTTTTTTCCATTTTATTTTGAAGGAGGGACGAACTTTTCAATTTCAATTTTAATTAAAAAAAAAAAAAAAATTGTAATTGTAACATAAACGTCGTATTTTGTGGCATACTAGTAACTGTAAACAGTTTTATTAGCCAAACTTACACATATATTTACTGTTCAGGAAAATTATAGTTCTGCAAAGTTCAAAAGACGTTTCTATTATTATTTCTTTACCTTATGATTTGCTGGCTTGTTTGCAAATCCTTTTCTTCACCTTCCAATTCTTTTTGTTTCTACTCGACTTTGCTTGCATGCTTACGAAAGTGCGATTTGTTTTACATCTTCTTTATTTTCTTTATTTCTGTGGCCATCTGCCGTCAACTTGTCATCTTCACAAGTCCCTTGAAATCGTTTTTTTATTTATATTTTGTCTCCACCCTTCCCCCCTATTTTGCCCTGTCACGCCTCTTGCACTATAACGCACTACCCTATTTCCGTCTGTGCGCTATTAGCCTAATTTTTATTTACGGATCTTGAGCCGCGTAAAGGTTCTCGGAAGAAGAAACGCACAGTGCAGTGCGCAGAGAAACAAAACAACACGTTCCGCTCTCGTTCGTCAGAATTCACGCCAAAGGTACTTCCGGACATGTGTGCTTGAGGAAATTTCCGAATGTTTAATATGCGTTATTATTTCATATCCAATAACGGCTGTACCGACCAATCAACATTTTTCACGTAAAGACCGATTTACATAACAAATTATTCACACTTAAAGTAAACGAAATTTTTTTGAACATTCTTTCACATATAAACAGCCGAGAATTTACCATGGGATAATTTTCTCCATACCACGTTCAAATTTTAAAAAAACGCTTTTGCGATGCTTCCAAGTGCTCTAAATAAATGTTTACTGATTTTTCGAACAAAGTTTCTATGAAAGTCATAAGTTTTCCTTTATTTTTTAATTGAATTTAACGAAAGCTCAAAATAATATAAATTTACCAATATCAAGTTACTTTAACAATGTTTATCTTAGGAAAGGTTCACAACACTGTTGTAATTTTTTTGTTTCTATTTTGCATAAGATTTTTGAAAGACTCGACTTGTAGGTCGGATGTGGGTATACGAACATAAGTCCAAGTACATAGTAGGTATATAGTATAATGTATATGTGCTCGAATAAAGTCGAAACTAAGTCGAGGCACGTACTCGTGGCCCGGAGTCCTCCTCTATCGATCAAAGGAAAGAGATCGCGAGCTGGGCACGTAAGCATAAAATGCATGCACATGTGTGTGTGTGTGTGTGCGTGTGTGTGGAAGATCGGGATTCCAGGTGAGTCGCTCGCAATCCCGATCCCGATCGCGGCCTCGACGAAACTCGAGGGACGACGTCGCGATGCACACGTAGTACGTACCTTCGACCACTGTATCCACCTCGATTTCTTCATTTGCCGAACAGACAGGTTATACGTAGTATACCGGATCGAACTAACAAGAAACGAGAAAAATCATTGGTTCTTCAAGGTTTCGATCCGGTAGGTACTCGGAATCTCGTGTCGTCCCGTTCTCGTCTCTTAGTAACTCGACGCAGAAGCCGAGCCAGTCAATGTTCCAATCGCATTCTTACGCACTGACATCTTTTCATCGATCGCTTTTTCTTTAATCCACTAGTCCTCGATTTTACACTCCGTACATTGGAAATGTATCGGCTACATATTGTGTTATCCGGCTAAGATGACTGCGTTGAAATTCAAGTTGAAACCATTTTTCTTCTACTAAAACGTAAGAAAGCTAATTTTCAGTGGTCGAGACTTTCAATGAATGAGAATAGTGAATCGCTATTGAAATTTTTAGTTTTTCATGTTTACGTGTAAATGGGCCTTTCGTTAATATAATTGAAATGCAGAAAGCACTTGTGATGAAATTTCATGGTTGATAAGATTTTTCTTAATTTTTTTCGTTTCCATTTTTTAGCAAATAGAGACAATAAAGATTCAGAAAATATATATTTTGTCAAAACACTCAATTATTGATTATGAACAAACATTATAATTACATAAATTGTATTATTTTAAAGGATGTAACTACTTCTTTTAATTTTTGCGAAACTCCTCAGTTTTTATTTTAAGGGAATGCTCATCAAAATAATCTTTCAAACGTACTGTTATAATTTCGGCGGAATTTTAATAATCGATTTTGAAGAATCGTTCTTTTTAAACTTGTCAAAATATTCTGGCAATCAACATAATTGAAAAAAAAAAAGTTTTTGGCATAAAGATTATAGAGAGCTTCAATTTGTGTCGTGTTCGATTAGAATTATGTAATGGAATAAAAATGTCAAACCCGTTAAATTCGTCAACAATATAGTAAAAATATTCGAATGAATTATGCAATATTTTAAGCTATGTGAATTTCAACAATAGACTGTGTCCACGGAAAGCCCATAATACATTCCGCTTTCGTTCCATGTTAAAAACGCCTTTGGGGATATTTAGTGAAACGCCCAAGGCAGGAATTTCCTGATTTCGAATTCGTGACGTATCAAAAGAGACCGAATAAAAATGTACCCTCCCAAATGAATTTTTTTTCTCCTTGAACAAATTTATTTAAATCCGCCGGATCCATTTGGCCATTGGTCCAATGTTATGCATTAATTTATGCATGAGATTTCCATAAAATACTGAGAAATAATGTGGGGAGAGAGAGAGAGAGAGCCAATTACTGCCTACACCAAGTAGGCCCGTTTTTAACCATTAAATCAATCATCCGTAGCTCAGAAAGAATTATAGTCATCTCTGCCGGAGGTGCCCTACACAATGTGCCCACAGGGTAGTCCAACGCAAGCGCGTTCCAACGCATGCTCGTTAATAACTCGATGAACGTTTTCTATGCCCTCATACGTGTATATATATATATACATGTGTATGCGCGAAGTAGAATTTCCAATGGTCGACGAACAAGTTTTTCCGAGGACAGGCATGCATCAACAGCAAGAGAGAACGCGTCGATTCCTCCGTGCCAGGCAGTCTGGCTTATTCGCGAGTACTCTGCAATATTATTATACTTAAGTGAGTGTATATGTGGGCATATAAACAGACAACTATGTATACAAGCAGGACATAGTGATGGCTTTCGCATTCTCGTCGCGCCTTTTCTCTCGATTCTCGCGCGTACCACCGGCAGCAGCGCATCCGGTCTATGTTCTAGCTATAAAGCAAGTAACAAGCGGTTGCTTATTGCGCGCGTGGAAATCACCCGGCTCACTTGTCCGTAAGGTGGATATTCACGTCAGTGAATGTGCCTTCACGTCTATCTCAAATGGCATTACGAATCGCGTTACGTTAACCCAATATACTATAAGTGCCAATTAAATTATTAATCCCGTTTTTTTTTATTCCGCGTTTCGGACTGTGTTTATTTATTGCACAAAAAGGTTATTGTTATCAAGTCTTATAGAATTGCTGATTATATTGGTCAAATAGACTTTTAATTCAAAGCAAAAAGGAATACATATTTTCACGTAGGCTGTTTGAAATTCGGGCATAAAGAAAAATTTTCAAACGTCATGGGACAAATTATTATTATTTAAAAAAAAATATAATACGTTATTTGGCAATCAGCAGAATTTTTTTAAATGGATCAGTTTAGTATTTTATGACAAGAAATATGGTTTATTAGTAACGATGAATAGTTAGTATTAATCGAATTCACGAAGAGAGAGAAAAATAAGTGTTAAGAAAATGATTTAAAAGATAGAACATAAAAGTAAACCAGCCCATGGAACAATACAATTTACGGGCTGATCGCTACAAACCGGAAGTCAGCAACTGAATGTTACAAAAATAAAAAGACTATTGTTGATACTCGAAATAAAAATATTTACTCTGACCGCTGGGTGTGAATAGTTCATTCAGCCACTTTCCCATTTCCTCGATACTTTTACGGTGACAAGGAAGCAAAAGACACATCGACGAGTTCTGTTGGATACGTACGACCGATTCGCATCCAGTCGAGTAAGTACCGCAGACCGTTTGCGCGCCTATAGCATATACAAGACACCGCGCACGGCCACATACCATATACTTATGTACTTTTTCCTGCTTAACAAGCAGCGTTTACTTAGCAGTTGACATCGGTGAGCTCGTTCGCTCCTCATAAATTCCAATCGCTTTCACGCGCCAGCCGTTAATCATTGTTCGCGTGCACTTCGATAAATAAATAATACCTCTATGCATACAGACATATAAATATATATGTACATGTGTGGCCTATTGCTATAGTGTTTGGTGAACCGGAGCTCGTTTTTTTCGCACGGCCCACCGCCTCACTGTATATAGTTTTATTTATATAAACCATATATGAATAAAAAATTTCTTAAATGGTGACCTAAAGAATGTAACCTGCCGCTGGAATAAAAAAATTGTTAAAAAGGCAATGTTTTCTTCATTTTTTTTTTCCATTAAACAATATGGAAATAGAAAGACTATCCCTAAAAGCCAAAGAGCAATCCGTAGAGAAGCAATTTACCAATTGCTTTTCCTCATGAAATAATACAGAAAAGAGAACCTACAGAACCCGACTGATGTGAAAAACCAAAAAAATAAAACCGTAGGAAAACGGTTTCGTTGAAAAAACATTTAATTTCCTCAAATGAACTTTTTACGTTTCCCAGGTTGGCTAGGTATTTTAGCTTCTACTTTACTGTTATTAATACGTTTTTTTTGGTTTTAAATAGGAAAATCAATTTTTGTGCAACACGATTTTAGAACGATTGCCGATGATTTTTGGTTAGTGTTATGTATTTTGAGTTCTATTCTACTTGGTTATTCAAAGACATAGCTCTGAAGTATATATATTATAGATAGTAGAAATAAAAAAATTCTTATTGAATACTATGAAATGAATGAATATGTGAGGCATTATACGGTATCTCCGGTGGTTAGTGAACCAAGCCGGAGATACACAGCTTGGGAAATCCATGTAGTCGTCCTATCCTCATATACTAATGGTACATATATAGGTGTATATATAGGGTGTCGGGTGGAGTAGTCTTTCTTGCTGCCACGCCGTCTGGAGGACTTGTCGTTTCTCTTCAGTTTATACGCGTTCTTCTGAGGCTCCCCCCTCCGGCCCAATACTTCTTTCACTGTCGTGCTCATGATTTCTCGGAACCAGCGGTGAAATCATCTTGCCCCATACGTGGGACCACGGCATATTAAATTTTCTATAGGTGAGTACCGACGTACGAGACAGTATAGAGGATATACATATAGCGAACCGCGTGAGCTGGAAAGCCCGTATCCTGTGTACGCACCATAATTATCATCGTAACCGCCCAATCATTATCGTGTCGTGTATGGGTCTCTCGGGAAACGCGAGAACCGCAACGAGCAGATATTATAATACATATACCGTATATAATATCAACGATTAATAATAAAATATTTCTTTAATCGGATGTTCACACGGCTATGCTGCGGCACAAACGTTTTTTGCGCATATCCGAATAAAGAAAATTTTAAGGTAAACGCTGAAAGGTGTTCGCGGACGCACCTTCGAAAGTTTGTTAATTTATAGAAATTGTAAGATTGACAGGCCTTCCTGCTCTCGCAATCGAATCAAGAGCCACTTTCAAATTGTGGTCGACAATATGTGGTAATTCAATTTTGCTCTTGTAGAGGCTTCAATGACGTTATAGAGTAAATTTGACAGGTGTTACAGTTTTTATTGAAAGGTTGAAACATTGTAAGGTACAATTACGTTACGTTGAGTAGTTCAGATGCCGAAAGTTGCAACGTGAATTATGAATTTTTACATTGGGAATTTCGTTCAAGATAACCAAATGAATATAGAGGAAATGTACACAAGAAAAAAACGGTAGAATGGAAATCTTGAATCCTCAAATTCTCGTTTTATTAATCAATTGAGGTGAATGTGAATGGAATATTATATCTCTGAACTATCTTGTAGATAAGCGTTTTCACTCAATTTACCTGATTGCAAAATTTTAACAAAACGTCTAAACATATATCGTTAAAAAACTTGAGATTAAACGATCCTCGTTATTTATTTAATTTGTTGTTGTTGTTTTTTTTTCAACTAAACGCGCATCTATTGTCTTGAATATTTAACCGTCCCTTCAAAATATCATATGCAGTAGAATTGCTTTGATTGTTCGCGTTTAAGATATATAAAAAGAGTTTTGTTGAATAAAACAAATAAGACTTGAGATTTGAGTAATTTTCATTTTCAACCAAAGGTATATCTGATACAATATCGCTGAAGTCTGTTATACTCTATAAGCATTTGCAGGGAAAATTTTCCTGATTGCAACAGACATTGCTCTCCCAATGGTAAGAATGAATGAATAAAACGAGTATTCTTACTTATTTAGCTGGCAAATGTTGAAAGCTAATCTGCCATCGCCTCGAGCGCTTGGAGAACGAGACAGAGAGGCATACTGCAACTTCATATCAAAGATCGTTATAACGGTGTAAAGCACGACTTATAAATGCCGCGCAAAACGGAAAAAAGACTCATCTTTTTCCGGTGCTTCGCTAGTGCGACAAACAAGATATCTCGTTGTATGCTCAGTGCGCCTAACGACCGGTATATATATGCTCAAAGTATGTATACATTTCGCGCTAATGACCATTTCCTGTCGGTGCCGAGTTTTCTCGCAATGCATCGATGCCTTTATCCGCAAAATTTAACGGACAAACTATACGCAATAAAAAATACATACAATCCCAAAAAGAATATCACCAAATAAATCGTTCAACATTACAGATTTCGTAAAATAAAACAGATATTTTTACTCGATAAGAGAATCCAAAAAAGAGCCTAATAAGAAATCTCGCTCTTTCCATTTCAGCCAATTAACATTTTTTTCTTTATATTCGAAAAAATTAGACTTTTCAATTTATATTGCATTGTGCAATTTTTTTTCTTTCGAAAATCGTTTAATTTTTTAATTATAAATAGTCAAAAGTAATTAAAATAAATCATTAGTTTCGATTCAGTAGAATGGGCAACTGAGTCGCGATATCTTTTCATAGCGATTTTATTTATTGACTCGAGATGAGAAGCGAACGATCGGCGATCCTTTGCGCGTAACTCGAAGGGACTCGCGATCGTTCCGTAATACGTGAAGCAAAATGCGATGTGCACCCCATTCTCGGTTCAACACATGTGTATATATCCTATATAGTATATAGTATATAGTGTATATATATAGGCTCTTGGAGTGGATACAAGAAAGACCGAGTTGCGCGGAGAACCGGTTGCGATAAATTCGCGAGTGAGGAGAGCGCACTGAGGCAAATGCTTCTCGCGGTACTTCACGAGTGAGCCCTCGTTTCGACATTCTCCTCGCCTTTATCCTACCTACTGCCGATAAAATGTCTATCTACATAAACGCTCCGATACTAATACAAGCATTCATGTCGATGTTACATTTTATTGTGTATTCCGAGAAAAATCATATCGTCGAGCAGATTAATTTTATGACTATCACACGCGAGTGAGTCGATGCACGATAAAATTCGCTGTACATGCATGTATGTACTTCGAGAAATAAAAGAACTAATGAATCTGAAATATTGACCGAGGATAGCGATTGATCTTTCACTTCAAAAAATTAGGGACTCGATTTTATCGAAGCATGTAATCGTTTTTTGGTACATTTATAATTCTACCATCAATTTATCCACCGAAATAAAATTGTAACATGAAGCAACTTCAAGGTGAAAGACACAGGCAGCCTTCTCTTGCGGTTAGAGATCGGTTGAAATAAACAAGCTCGATCTCTTGAATTAATTTTTCTTGGGTTCTCTCGAATAAAAGGAATTATCGTTGTGCAATATAATAAATTAACTAAAACTTTCCTATCCCGTCAATAATCATTCTTACAAATTCTGTCTCACGAAGAAATTCGTAATTACTACCAAAAATTCTTAACCATTGATATCATACATTGACAGGAGAAGTTGCGCTTTAAAAATTATGGAAAAATATGAAAACCAGCTAATTTTAATTAATTACGAATGCATTCTGCAGTTTTATTTGGTTAAAGGAAAGTACATAAAGATGAAAAGCGTGAAATTTTCATGAGCATCATGCAAACACTATTATGATTCAGAAAAATTCTTGACACTCATGCAGAAAACATTTTCAACGGCTTTTGTTCGTTAAACTTCCAATCAAATATAGAGTCATAGGAATTAAAAGTTAAATAAAAAGTTGATAATTTTTTATTGAAGTTGAATTCGTTTCATCTAAAAATCAATAAAGAAACGGTTAAAATTCAATATCGATCAGAAGACTAAAAAGGTCTGTAACCGAAATTCCGCGTTATCACATGTCCATTTTTGGGGGCCGTCCATTTAAGTGCAGCGCTGCTACACGGTGCTGCTCGTGCAGTTTGCTGTATAATTTTGTTGCGAGAGAGTTTGGAGTGAAAATTGGAACTGCGCACGTGAACTGACGAACGTGCTATTCAATGGAAAACTCGGTGTCCCTCTTTGCCTCTCTCTCTCTCTCTCTAAAAGACTCTTTTAGAAAAACGTTAAATCCGCTTTTGACGAGGTCGCGAGCGTTGGTATCTCGATTGCACGCGTGTGTGTAGATGTGCGGCGAAACTGTTGGTGCGTTCACCGCGCTCGCGAACGAGTTGCATCAAGGTGATCGTAAACGCAGGTGATCGAAACCGTGCCGCGCAGTCTGCTGCCGCTCTCCTCGCAGAGACGCTCGCCGCTACCGAGTATTGCCGCTGCAGCAGTGGCAGTGGCATCAGCATCGGGTGCACTCGACCAGTTTACCAGTTTTATACGCAGAACGCGCTCGGCGGGGCCGCGGATGCGTGAGTAATTACCGGTGCCTGCTGCTGCCGGCTGCTCTTCACAATATTCACTATAAAATACATTATATGAGCATAGTCAACCAACGAGTACATATATTGTGTTGTACGTGTATGCATGTGTGTCCAAGAGATATAATGCGTCAGACCAGGGAAAAAGTACTGGCTCGTCGCACTCACCCATGGAACGAAACAAAAAGTGAATGCGCTGTAATGAGCCGTACATTTGGCAACTTAATTGAAAGCTTTTTGAGGTTAATAATGCGCACTTTTTTTTTCCGGGTTCCTCTAAATTGCACCTCCCCTCGTAACGCACTCGGTAATTGTCCCGCTGAAAAAATTGCTTCTAATTTATCAGATAAAGCATTTATTATTATTATTATTAGTATTACTACTATTATTATTATCGTTGTGTGATTTCACTTTAGATTGTCAATTCTAGACTTAAACTTATTGAAATTGTTTTTGAACCAATAATTTTTCAGATATTCAGAGTTCTATCTGCAAGTTTAATGGAAATGCCGAAACCACTGCAATTATCCATTTTGGGTGTGAAATCCATCGATTTCACGTAATCAATTCTATATATCTGTTTATATTCTGTTCTGTATTGTTCAAAGATTGGATGAGTTTAGAAAAATTGAATAAGCATAACAAATTTGCGCGTCCTAAGAATATATTATAAATATTTTTTAGCCGAAAATCAAGGAGCCTTTGTTACATTTTAAAAAATTATCATTCCGTTTTAACGTACACATTAACGGGGAATAACTTGAAAAATATTGATTACAATTTTATTGGAATTAAAGTAGCTTGTCGAATCAGTATGTTGTCTGAAAAATTGGGAAAGATTCAACGGATGGTCGAGGGCGTATATAGCATACATCCGATGGTTTAAGTGTCTTAGGATACGTCATCAACTTTCACTTTTGCCCAAAAATTCGACTTGTCATCGATAGATTAGTTGCCCCTCTGACAGTCGTATAATTATACATACATATATATGTATATAATCTTTTCGACAATCGATTCCACTAATTCGAGAGTTCTGACGTGCGACGGCTCTCACCTCTTGCGACCTCCCCTCGAATCGAGATCGCGTCTCTCCACCGCTTAGCCCATCCGTCTTTCGTCGGACAATTTGAGAGTAACCTACGCGCGGTTTCGTAAGCGACCCCTGCGGCCACCTATTTCCGACGGAGAGCGCAACGATGGCAGTCAGATCTGCGCGCCAATGCCGCAGGCCTAGATTTCATGTGTCTACCTGTATTTCCGTCTCTCTCTCTCGTTTATTTCCTTTCTTTTCCCCTTATATATTTCTTTTTTCTCTGTGGCTTCTTTTTCCACCGATGCGCGATACTTTCGATCTTGCCGCTGGTTCGTCCCACCAATGAACACGTCTTCACCACCCTCCAGGTCGCCGAAACAGCCCGCACTGTGTGTGTATCAACGTATCCATATATATATATGGAGGGCCTTTCACTCGACGAAAAATTTCATCCGAATATTATCGTACGCTCTCCGGGGCCACCATCGGGAACACTTTCTTCCCTGGTAACCGCTAATCGTTCCTCGTTCTCACATCGCTATACAGCGCATGATCGAGACGCGAAAACATGTTAGCGTTAATATATGCATATATTATCGGAACGAGTGTGCAAAATCGAAAGTTGGCTTTTGAATAATAAGATCGTAGTATATACATCAACGATCGTCGGAGGATTTGAATTATAGGGATTCGCCGCTTAAGGCCTCGTTGACGGGAATAAAAGAAATGGTGTGAAAATTTATTGTCTCGTAAATTGTAATTTTTCGAGATTCGACGCATTGACGCGGCGTAATTTTTATGAGCCAACGCATTTGCATTTGCATTCGAAGCCATTTCTTTCTTTTATATAATAACGTGTTTGCGTTATTGGCGAAATGAATTATTTCTGTCTTTTAATTCTTTATAAAAATGATAAACCTCTGATTAATAACTAATTTATTTCGTCATCAATAAAAAACGACGAAACGCTTGAATTTTATACAGAACCAATCTGTATAAAATTGTAATTATTTACATAACAGAAAAATCCGATTTTACCTGCCGTTGTACGTATTTGTTTTTCAATTCTTCCTTTATCGCAAGCTCAGGACTGATAAAAAAAATGTATGGGGCCATAACTTTATAAAAACGCAATATCGTTTCTGTTAGGACAGTTTTGCTTTCTTTTAATTTTTCCCAACCATAACAATTCCGATAATAATAATAATAATAATAATGATAATAATCTTTAGGAGATCGTAACGAAAAGTCAAAGCTACCAGATCTTACATAGAAACAGTGTTTCAAATTTTTTTTACGTAATAGAAAATTTCGATTTTTCTCACGTCCGAATGATTGACGAGAGAATGGAAAATAATGCTGGGAGAGAATTATCGCGAAACTCGCTAGACTCGTTCTTTCTATTTATTTATTTATTCGATTCACGCGTTGACAAGGAGAGTTTCATCGTTTCCGGTGAAACGCAAGCGGCAACGCACGCGTTTGTCCTCTAGGGGCTGTTACGTTGGCACGCCATAGAACTTACGTATTCTTGAGTCTGTGAGGATCGCCAATCGTACCGATCCGCGTGTGGAACGTGTATATATATATTTTTTTTTCCGCGAGTATATCAGAAGTACTACAACTGCAGAGAGGCAAAAGCCTGGCTAACGAGTGCAGTCACACGAATCACATGTAGGCAACGACCGCAGAGTGTAAGCGCGCGGCACTCGTCAAAACCGTTTATGGGCATGAAAGTCGCGCGTGCGGATCTGGCAATGATCTATCAAATCGTTCGTGGCTCGTTACTGGTAAGCAAAGGAGAATCGCCGTCGGAGTCTCCTCTCTGTCCTCTCGATGCTCCGTTGACACGCACATATACATAAACATAACTGCACAGCGAGAGAGTATCACCCGATGGTTTTGCACGAGAAAGCGTGTCGGCACGGGCCATACCAAAACCATCGGCCAAACATTCAGTCTTATTCTCACCGCGAATACAGTTTCATCGCGGCTAATATTTATTTATTTTGCCAATAGCTTTAGTTCCAATTAGCCCAAGTGAATAAGTGTATAGAACATTTTTACGCAAAACCTTTCTAATGATGCAAGTTAGGTAAGGTCAACTTAGAGTAGATGAAAAGAAGTAGGCGGCCCTGAGCGAAAAAGTTGATGGGATGTATGCGGCTAATAATCGGCCAATTAAAGTTGTCATATTCCGACGTCTCTTCCAGAATTTATTTCGCATCTGTGTATAACCTATAACGAACTCTAATCTTTCCGGAGCCCCGTGACAACAAGTACTTTGTCAAGCGTCATCATATTATAGACAATGTCGCTGAGAGTTGTCAACAACATTGCAATACCGTAACAAACTCTACTGAGATTGTCAAAATTAGTGAAAAGCGGCAAGTGGTGATGAGCACATGGCGAGTTCAGAAATATTGATCAATCGATCGTAAAGTGCTTGAGAAAGAAAGCATTGGAAAGGTGAACGTTACGTCCACGTTGAAGACATTAAGCGACACTAAACAACAACCAACTTAGACTAGGTCAAGTTTAATTAGATCAAGTTTAATAAGGTCAGTTTTCGTGAAGTGAGATTATGTAACAATAGAAAAGATGCGGCTAAGTTCGGCTAGCCTTAACCGAAAGCGTTAGCCACAAAATCCATTATTTTTTCGTCGTGTACTTTTCCAAACAATATTTTCCGCCGATTCTTCGAGGAATTCTCGAAAAGTTACCAAATAGACGTTGGAAATTCCGGCCGAAGTACCTGAGAACGCGCAGTTTACCGGGCTTTGGAGGGATTCCACTCGAAATTCCGAGAAAATTGAGGTAGGTCTGAGTCGGGGGGTCCGTTTAATATATATTGTATACACAGGGCCATTCCGCCTAGTTAGTCGGTCGTTTGAAGTTTTTGGGCTCACGTCGACTGCGTCCCGAGGCTGGAACAATCGGGGGCATCTACCGATTGCGAAGGCTCGGAATTTTTGTCACCTCCGATGAGAAAAAAGTTTGGGTCATCCGCACGAAGCGCCGTATGACCTCCCGGGGTCTCGAATAGACCCGGAGGTCTCATGCCATAGGCAACGACTGCGTCGAGCGCGCAGTGGGAAAAGCATTCGCATAACTAAAGGTTTTTCGTTGCTATTGTATCCTATAATGACGAAATACATTTGTTGTAATACTCACGCTTTTGTCGTGGTTCGTGCTGTGATGATGACTGTGATGGGTGTCGAGCTTCATATTGGCGCAACGATTGAGCGCATGGAGTCGACGAAATAGACTCTGCAGTGAATCCGCCTCCAGGAACGGATGGTCCTTGGCAACGCCAGACACATCGATTGGAAACTGATAGTCTGTAACGATAAATAAACAATATTCATCATTGAAAAAGTGTTTAATACTTTTTTTTATCGTCATTTTGATCTATTAAGTATTAACTCCCAAATACGTGTTTACAAAAATGTAGCTTTTCTTTTTCATCTCTGTATTTGCACTCAATTTTTCTCCACTTTCTTGTGGTACGACACCTTCCTAATAAAATGTTACTTTTTGTATACAATTTTTTGCAATCATATTATTAAAATAAAACAAGATATGTAAATCAATATTCTTCAAATATGGTAAGCCAATGAAGAGGCAAGTGTCAAATGTAACTTAGTTTGCAACAGAAGTGATTTCACAACAAAAGAAGGCCATCCGTTGCGAATTTCTCCACAACTTCGCACTTCCGCATGCCTATAATAACGATAATAATAATCACTATCGGATATCACAGCAGACTTAACGTGTTGGCGCACGCCGGTAATAACAACGGCGTCATCAACGTGGATTATGAAGAACATAAAAGTTCATGGGGTCTCGTGTCGTCGTCGTCGTCGTCGTCGTCGTGACGACTTGCGCAACAACGTGCTCGACCTAGATCCCGATCCATAGCTCGATCGGTGCGCGCTGGCTGTGGCCGAGCTATTATATATGCTCTATAGTCGGTACACGACGGCGCGCACACGGCGAGTAGTTGGACTCGTGCGACGGGGGTACGTTTGTACCTATCCGCGCGATCGTGACGGATCAAAAGTGGAACGCGATCCGAGTCGATACCGGGGGGTTCTCGTCTCGTTTGTCTCGCTGATACTGTGCCCACTACTAATACAATTCGCGTCACCTATACCTGTTTATATTTATGTACATATATGTATACATTTATGTGTGTATAATAGCAGGCGCTAGCAAGGTCGGCTCTCGAGGATCGAGATACGATCCTCATCTATGCCCAGCCTTCTAGCCAAGGATCGAGAGCTTCACTCGCAACAGCAGCACTTCCGGATCTGATGAGCGCGTCTAACGAGCGACCAGCCCCTCCGGCCTGACTCGGCGCCGACGACAACGACCTGCATTCGTTTCGATATACGTTGACGTCTATCGTACTGTAATAAAAATTTGTCTTTTACGAATATCGAAGATCTAGGGCGTCTGCGGGCGGGTTAGATGCTCTTAAGAAGTAGTAGCTTCTTAAGTACACAAGTAAGTAAGAATCAAAATTTCACGAGCTGGTATGAATAACTGTAAGTTGTAGGAAAATCAGCACTTTTTTTATTAGTGAAACATTTCATTCGTTTTTCTATCGAACAGAATTTAAATCACCTGTTTATTTTTTGTTTTATAGGGATTAAAAAGGATTCAGCGTTTTAAACTTACTTATCTGTTATAGTTATAATCAGTAAGAAAAGAATAATCTTGTATAAAAGAATTACTTGAAAATCGCAGAGATCTAAACACCCGAAATCAATGTCGCTATTGTTTATCATTGTAAGATTCTTGAGCTTAAAGTAAATACACACTCTTTGTATTCTGGTCTAAAAAAAAAACTGGTTCCAAAAAACAATCGGACGAAAAATTGTTTAGCACAGGTTGTCTACTCCTTTCGGAAAATAGTCAACCCAGCGACAAGACAAAATGTAGCGGGCGAAAAAAAAATTGCATTACTATAAAGCTCAGTAAAAGTAATATTTCGAAATAATTATCTTGTAAATCATATTCTTGTAATGCGTTTTTATTATTAGTCATGCTGAAAAGAGCATTTTGTTAACTTTCATTGCTTTTCTCATGACTGTACCGATCTTCTGGATCATCCATTAAATTCCTTCTGTATCTGAATTTAGAATGAAAACATAGAAATGTTTTGATTGTTAAACTGCGATAACCTCGACTGGTGGAGGTGAAAACGGGCAATTTCTCGTTGAAATGCATAAAAAGTATATGAATGAGATTGGGATCGACGAGGCTCGATAATTTTTTTCTCTTTTTTAATGATTTTTTTTTCTGATTCCCAGCTGTGTGTGCTAAACACAGCGTGCGGGATCTTTACGCATCGGGGGACGTATTCGTGCATACAAGAAGCGAGTTTATCGCCGATCTCGATAACGAGATCGAGCAAACTCTATGCGCAAGGCGCATGCGGTTGCTGGACGCGCGGCGAACACCCGCAGGAATAAATTAAAGTTAACGATTGCTTTCTAGGAGGTACTAATTACCGCGCGCGCCACAGCTCGGAAGGCGAGCTCGCTGCGGTACCCAGCGCACCGCGGTACCGTAACGTCCGAACGAATCAATTAGCGAGAGACCTCGCGAGCTTCGCCTCCTCCTCTTCAGAAAAATACAATTTCATATATATTTGTGTCTGTGTATAATACGTATTTACCCGTAGGGCTATTAGGCCGCGATATAATTGCAGGCTCAATATATATAACCTTCCTATAGCGATGGAAAGTTACGAAAGTTCTTATCGCTTGTCTAGTCGAATTTCTTGGACATGCTGTGTTATTATTAGTATTATTATTATTATTATTATTGTCATTATGCGTAGTCCTAAGAAGATTATAGCTGATAGTTATTATCATAATAAAACAAATTAAATTTCAGTGACAGGTTGGTCATTTGACGTCATATAATTCAACTTCGAGTTATAGTTATTAAAAATAAAATGATCGGCAACCAAAAAATTATGCAATGGAACAATTAATAGCATAACTGTTGATAATATTTGGTACTTAAAGTCATAAGTCATTTAAAATTTAAGTAAATTAAATGACGCTGAGAATTCACATATAAAATATTTTCTATCTATACAATATCTTTGAATGGAAATTCTTACACGCAGACTACACAGGATTATTTTACAAAGTAAAGTAGATTCTCAAAGAACAAGAGCAAAGTAAGAACAAAATTCGTACTAATGAACTAGACTAAAAAAATAAAAATGTTGGTATTAAAGTATTTTCCTTCCTTTCGCTTACACAATAATATTATTTTATCAAGATAAAATATTTCATATGTACAATTGTAGCACCATTTAATTTAAATAATTTCAAAGTGAATGACGAACGATAAAATAATTTTTGAAAACAGTTGAAAAGATTGATCGTAATGCAGAAATCTCAGGGAATCGATGCGGAATGACGATAATCGTCGGAGGCGAGTAATAGCAGAAGGATTGAAGCGCGGCTCTCTCGAACGGTGTCAGGGGATCGGCGATCCGCGAGTCCCACGAACCGATTCCGATCAATAACGGGTCGAGGGGCTCTCGGCACCGGCTATATTGTATACAACCCGAGTAAGCGCGCGCGAGCGCAAAACCAATCGATTAATCGGACTGGTGCGCGATCGCGCGCTCACCGCGACCGTAGCATCGTCGCCGATCTACAAAGATCGAGAGCGGCTAACCCCTCCACCTACACCGGCACACGTGTCTCACAGAAATATCGATTTCCCCATGAAAATAAAATATCTCCAAGAATAGCCAACGTTATATATAGCATCTACGCATTGACAAATATTCACAATATTTTTCTTGGAATATACTACGATATCTGCACGAAGATATACAAATATTTTATTCGAAACAAAAACAAAGATTTCTTGACAAACGAAATAAATGTCCACCTTTCATTTCGATTTTTTTTGTTATATAATAATTTTAAATTTATTACTAAATAATAATGTCGAAAAAATTGAGAAAACAATTATTCATAAAATATCCAGATAAATTTAGGTTTTTACGGGATGTTTTCAGTAATAATTATAGCTTGTGATGTCCCCAGAAATGGAAGTAACGAGAGCAAAACAATCTGCCAGTTATTGGCAGACTTTGTCTTCCTTATGAATTGTATTTTCGAATAAAATGTACGAATTTATTGCAAAGGTAATGAAAGAATCCTATTTATTATTATTCTTTATACAATGAGCGATTGTTAATGACTTTTATATTGGCATAGGACTGAAAAATGGTGTCCAGTTCGTCTCATTAATTCTGCTAGACATTAGACGATTCACCACGGTAATAGCTCATATACCTTCCGAGTATAAATACTGACTATAGACACCGGTTGTATCGTATTTATATCTCGTCTTGGAGGCTCTCTCGGAATCACCCCGCGCACCCATCGCAGCATCCCCATCGCACCCATACATCCGCAAGTTCAACTGGGTCAATTAGCTACTATTCATAGTGAAGAGATAGCTGCAAGTTCGATCGACCGAGCTCTCTGAGTTATGATTCTCCGGTTTTATGGCACGCCCATTTGAAGAGTCGTTACAGGGTATATCCCTTACATGAGCTATCATCGATGCTGTATTTACTATTCAACTATGTACTTTATGTGCATATATACATACACTGTTATAAATATATACCAGTGTACATAATACATACGTCTGCGAGAACTGAATTATAAATCGATCGAATCATTGACTGACACGCCATATCAACGTTTCTACGGTATAGGTAGCATGATTCTCCAGGAACGGTCATTTCCTATATGCATGCAGAGGAAATTATTTCAGATTACTATGATTAATCCTCCAGTCAATTTTATCTAAAAAATTATAATTTTTACTTTGGATCGCTCCAAACGTAGATTTCACTATCGTAAAGGAAAAATATTAGTAAAAAACAGAGAAAAATTAAAACTAGGAGACTGAAAAATTCTTGGGGCAATTTATTACCCTTGTATTCTTTTTTGCAGTCATTTTCTTCTTACGTTCGTAAAATAATAGACCAATAATACGTTAATTAATAACGAATTGATAACATGTAATTTAATCCCGCAACTGTTAGAAATTTGACAATTTTCTTAAGGTGTATTTCCACAGGTAAAATTAATGTGGTATGGCTCATTTGTAGGTTCCCTCCGTCACGTACGTTTCGCGGCTGTTGCCCTTCCACCCTTGGTGGTTTCCTTTCTGTGCTCACCGCTCTGTGACCGCAACCGCGCATGCCTCTACCACTATAGCAAATGTATAGCGGCAGCAACATATCCGAACATACAACCGGCACGGCACATACGCCTGTCGAGGCTTCCACGCTCGAGCAACGGACACTCGTCCTCCTCCTCCTCCTCCTCCTCCTCCCCCTCTGTGACTCACCGTACGCATAGCTATACATTTGACGTAGTATTCGACACGTATCGTGACGTACTCGTACGCATAGCATGCGCATATGGGCCATTTCATGACATATCGATCAAGATCTGGCGATGATGTCTCGGATCAACTCATTCATTTTTTATACAAAAGTACATTTTGAAAAACACGTTTCACATTTTTTAAAGATTTTTCGACACTTTTCACCTGGAATGTTATTTTTCAAAAGTATTCAAAAAGCTCAATTTTTTTTACTCGAGAAAATGCGGAAAATTCTTATATATTATAACGGAATCTTTTAGCTGTATTTAAAGTTGTTCATTTTTTTATAGAAAAAAAATGCATCCCAATAATTTGTTGGCTATTTAGATTTCTTAAATTTTTCTCTCTAAATCATATAAAAGCTCCATCTTCAAATACAGCTCAAAGTTTTTGAACAGTTTCGACAAAAATACATCTCAGGTGAGAAGTGTTGGAATTTTTTTTTTTTTTTTTTTTGTTTTGTTAAGGTGGAACGTGTTTTTCGACACGTACGTTCGTATAATAAATTACGGAATTGATCAGGGACATCGTCGACAGATCTTGATCGAGATGACATGGAATGGCCCGTATATACATTTAGAGGAGTCGACCACCGGCCCGGATGCTCAGAACTTGTCGATGGAGTTTGTATATATGGATATATACACGTAAGCAGCACTCCAACACTCCTGACGACAGTGACCATAGTGGAAGGGAGACAAAATATCGTGCGAGCGAACCCGACACCGTTGCCTGCGACTTTACCTCTGAATACGTGCCTATTCCTCGATGAGTGGCGAATAATCCTGTATACATGCGCACTAAACGTTAAACGGTACAGCGATTGTCTCTCTGAGAAATTCCGGTTCGTACAGTGGAATTGGTTTTTATGGAGAAAGGTTCAAGAAAAATGGGAAATGAGAGAGCAAAGTGCCCACTTGTGCGAATTTGATAATTTTTTTTTTTTTTTTTCATAACGACAAACCGTAAAAGCTTCTTTTTTGTTATACAAATTCACTATTTTTTTTTGTCGAAATTTGGAAAATGAATTTTACGTTATTAGCGCTTTACAATTTAAAAAATACGTAAGCCGCTAAATTCATAGTTTACGTGTCTTCTAATTTAACGAAAAAATCTATCGACGTGAACATAAAAGAAATTATGCTTGTCAAATCGTGAATGATAAGTTTTATACATTTTGAAACCTATTTTGTTGATCCAGTCAAGATTTATTCATGATTAAATAAAATAGTTGGCAATTGACATAATTAAAACATTATATTCGTCAGTTTAAAATTCTGACCTGTAGCGAGATTATACATCATTCGGCATAATAAAAAAAAAAAAAATGGAAATTGTGTCAAAACCACGGGTACTTTTTGATTGATGTAACATAAAAAATCTAGACAACTGATTATAATACATCAAAAATAACAAATAGAAGCAAAACTTGTATCGAAATCAGAAGATAAGTTTTCCAAACCGTCAATTCGGATGTAAAAAACTGTGTCTAACTGAATGTAACGATAAATTGAGTGAAGTAAAAATAAAAGTAGATGGAAAATCGTGACGTTGTATAACATAGTATGTATTTATCGATCGTTATCTGATACTTGGCTCTCGGAAAGTCAGAAGACGATCGGGCGCGATCCGATCAGTTGTATAACAAGTTGTGCTGCATCATCGATGAATCGGCAAATTAGCGAGAACTCTCTCAGGTGTCTTTCTCTCTTTCGATCAATGATTGCCAGTCTCCTCGAGGGGCAATTGGGTATGCAATGTCGTATGCGAGAGGATTGACGCGTTAGCGAGGGTTGCTGCTGACTCGCGGAGGAGACCTCACAGGGTCACGCGACAGAGTTAATACCGATAAGAGAACCCCGAGACTGGCGCCTATTCGACGACTTGAGACGCCAGCCACGACAACAAATTGTACGATAATTGCTGTTCGTTACACGATCGATTGCACGCCGATCAGAGGATTGTCCAAGTCTAACCAAGTTGTGGCGCGCAATGTTATTCAAACGTATATCCATGTGTCACTTGTAATCAAGTGAACGACAGCCTCTACAAGTCAGGCAAAGCAGTTTATTTTTAGCCTTGCATAATAATAGCAGCCCGGAAAACAATCGGGCTGGATATGCCAATGGCAGAATCGACAAGATAGTCTCGAACGATTTATCCTACAATAGGCATTTAAATTCCTAATGTTACGAGCCTTCAATCCGATAACAGAGGTACTTAACATTTTTGGTATTTCCGGCTACGATAGTTATCTTTTTTTTTTTCCACAGGAGTCGGTAGGAAAAGAACAATTTCCACGGACCTGCAAATGACGATCTAATGAAGAATATATTTATATACATTTGATAATATGGATTATTTTCAGCCAGTAATTATCATTATCATTATCGTATTAGTATTTGTTTTCAGGTAATGAGCTATTACAAATTGGTAAGCTTAACTTCTCTATAAATCCTATTAAAATGCTATTAACAAGTTTGACGACTCCTTTTATCCTTTAAGCCTGGGTATTTAACACAACAAGTCATCAATACTTTTAAGACGCTTAAAATACTAATCTCAGTATTTTTTATCCATTGTCATCGAAAATCTTAATAGTCATTTCTAGGATAATTATCATTATATGGTGCGGATACATTTATTCAGGCGCCTACATATTAAGCTCAAGACAAATTGACTAGGGTCATAATAAATCAAACAAATCTCATGAATCTCCTTTACAGAATTTTATCTTCGATATACGTTAAGTATCTTACTAACACATTGTGCAGTTAATTGAAAAAAGACAACAAGTACTACGGCATAAATGATAAAACAGCTTTGAAAATATGTACAGAATAATTCCGTTGCTAAATAGTTTACGTAAATTAAAAAAAAGTTTTTTACACATTAAAGTCGAATATTTCTCGCCTCAAAGAAGAACTGTGAAATATAGAAAAAGTTTCGAGATCGCGCATTAATCAACGTAATATGGAATCTCAATGGTAAAGACACGCCAATGAATAGCGTAATAGTCTGGTACAACTATAACTAACCGGATATGGGAGAGACTCTGGAGTGCCGCGCGGGCGGGGGGGGGGGGGGGGGGCGATGTATCAACGAGGTTCGAATCTAATTACACCCACGTTAAACGACGAATGAGCTACACGAGTCAAACGAATGAGACAGATTATAAAGAAGTGAGAAGCTGACATTTGTGACAAGCGGATGACTTCATTCGTTCATATAGTATTGCGTGGTCTTTTAGTATCTCGAGTTCTTGGTCGTCGCAAATTTAATTGCTGGGATTTGTTTAGGCGTTCACGAATGAGTTAAACTCAGCGAACGTTCTTTCTATATTACGTTATATATATACATATACATATATTTTATATCGTACGACGCTATGACGATCCCCAAGTAAGCTCGATGTATGCTTCTTGGATATATTATTCTGATGTCCAGGCCTTCGTCCCCCTGAGATACCTGCTTACCTGCCTGCCTGCCTGTCTTCCTATGTATCTCCACCTACTACTATAATCTGCCTACGTGACGTGACTTAACGAGGAACGGACTCTCGCACAGGATATACCTCGTGGCTCAACGATCGTTTGATCTCGACGAAAATGGTTATATCTCTTCTGTCCTGGATTAAACCACGCTATGAAAATTGTATATAAAAGGATTATTTCTCGGGTCTGATCTTAATTTGATAAATTTTTTTTTTTTCAACTACATAAATTAGGGTGAATATTTTGAACGGGTTTTATGCCCTATGAGGTTGTCGGATGAACGGTAATTGACAATTTTATTATCGACGGACCCGGGCTCAATGAAATTTTTATCAGACCTTGATTCAATAGAATTCATTGTTTTTCAAAGTATAACAATTAAGGGCAACATTCCGCACCAGATTCATGGGTCATGGTTTTTCGATTGTAAGGATAATCGAAAATAGCGTGGCGATTTCATTATCAGACGAGAAGAATTTAATCAAATTTTCAACGGACACTATTATTGGAATGAAATTAGTTTCGAAAGACAAATATGTCTATTGTTAATCGACTTATTTTGACAACATTGTTAGAACCATTCAAAGTGGACGAATCCGACAAAAAATTCAATAACCTAGAACAGAGATTATAAAGGAAAACAAAACTATGATTTTTTAATAATAGTCTGTAAACCTGTCTTAGCAGTAGTAAAATGTTAATAGATTCCCGTTAAAATTTATCATCGAATATCTAATGAAAAATAAACAAGTTCTTCTATCAATGTTCAATTTTCGCGTCGGTGGAACACAAATTACATTATCTTCCCGATAAACGTCATACTTATTCATTTAATTTTAAAGGACTCAAATAAATTCAGAAAAATATTGGCTCCGAAATGTCAATTGGCCCAATCATGTCCATTTTCTTCCAAGTTATATTACCTGTCCTCTTATGTTTATCGTAACCGAATATTGCTCTTAAGGTAAACATTTCCGATCAAAAGCAAACAACCGAGACCTTGTTGCAAAATGAGATTGTATGGATTCAAAGTATCTTATTTTCCACAGGAATGTCACATTCTGTTCAATTGAATCGAAAGAAACCCTTTTGTTCCAAGAGTCACGTTGAGCTAATTGTCAAAATAAGACTATAAATAAGTACTTGCCTCTCATGGTTCTGGTGAGATGGCAATGTCTACACATTCGTTCCACTTTTTCCAACGTTATTGGTTAGTGCTTTCCTTTTTTTGCCCTTCGTTTGAGGGTTTATAAGAAACTGTGCCGCTCGCGGCCCCTTAACCCCGGGTTCACTGGCAGCACCCGGCGTGGCTCTTCACCGTAGCTCGTCTCACCGCGCTGAGGATATTCTCACGGCACATTCTGGCTACCGAGCTAGAATAAGCGGCGTCGGTTGCGCCGTCTACGTGACCGGCTAATCTCGTTTAAGGAAACGGGAGGGCCCCCGCACTATAATAATGCAACGTCCATGTGTGTCCTTGTGTAAATAATCCACACACCAACCAGAATCCAGGCAACGTATTGATATTATCGATTACAAGATTAGGTTACAAGTCACGTAACACACATTGACACACTGAGTCTCAAAAAAAAAAAGATTCTCGATAGCACATGACAGCAGAAAGACAGTAAATGTTTATACAGAATGTCTATCCCTACACTTTATCTGTTCCAAAATCAAGAGCCAATACAACACACGTGGATGCAACAACGACCACCTGATCAGCTAACACGGAATTTCATTGATAAATTCAACGGTTCATTGACACTCGATAAAATCACTCAAAAGTCTTTTCTAGAGATATTCTCTGAAATGAAAGTTTCTTCCATTTACAATTTCCTTTTTTCAAATACGCAAGCTACATCTGAAAGTGTTTGGCTTGGGATTTAAAAAAAATCTTTATGCGTTTAATGTTCATTTATTAGGAAAAATTAATTTTCCTGTTGACGTTTGTGTAAACAGACACTTGTCACGCGATTTAAGAAAACCGGCTCGGTTCGCAATCGCGGGTACTGAAACGTTAAGTACGACGACGACGACGACGACGAGGAGGAGAGTTTGCGCGCCGCGGAGCCCAGAACGTGAAACTCCGGTCTCTCCTTATCGAATAGCGGTAGGTTTTGAACTAGCGGCAGTGCGCGTGAGTACCCGTAGAAGAGGTCGAGACCGTCGAGAAACGCCGAAAAGTGGGGGCGTCCGTGTATAAACCGTGTGGCGGCCGTAGTACGAGCCGAGGGGACTGCTTGCTTGCTTGGTCGCTTGCTGCGGCGTGCATCCACGATGGAAAGGGAAACCGGCAGAAACGGTGGTGGCCGTCGTGGAGGTGGTCATATGGTGGTGGCAATCCGTATGGTAACTGGGGTGCCGAGGTAAGGTGGAAGGGACAACGACAGTCAACATCCGCACGAGCGAAAGAGAGAAACAAAGACGAAGAAACTATCGCGACGGACAGAGATATGCAGAGAAATGCAGCATAAGCGAATGCAACAGCCGAACGAAAGAGAAAAACAGCTGTAGAATGTTTTTTTTTTTTTTTTTTTTTTTTCCTCCTACCAACACGCACTTGCGATAAATTTTGTGGCAGCATTTGTTTATTTTTTTCCGCTTCCTTTTAGAGGAATACTTTTTTAATTAGACTAGATATGATAATAATAAATACATCAATAATAATTCGACTTCGAAAACAATGGGAACTAACATTTTCTTGGTTCCATCGGTTTTCTCATTGTCCCTGTATCATTTATAGCATTAATAAATTTATATTCAGACAGAAAAATGATCGGGATAACACAGAGATATGAATTCCCGATTGGATGGAAAAAAAAAAATAGCTACTTAATATTAATTATGTCGCAATTTTTTTGTGGTAAAATAATTTTCTTTTTTTGTAGTTGTTTCCAAAGAAATGTTTTTCTTTACAGACAGAATATATGATAATCATCATGGGAGAGAAAAGAAATAAGAATTGATGTTTTTATTAATGCTCAACATTTTAACCTTTTGTTTTTTTCACACTCACTTTATTTGTTTATTCATCGTGTGCATAATGTGATATTCAGACGAAATAATATTAGGAATGATGAACATATAAATATAGGGAAAACGAACGGAACAGAAAAAACACTGTAAACATTAACTAATTGATTTTTTTATTATCAACAGTTTTCATAACAACGAAAACAAATATAATGAGACGGCTGGAGCATTTGTTAAAAATTTGATGAAAAAATAAGGAAACTTTTTCTCTAATTTTGCATAGCAGTAAAACATGCATCTCAAAAATAAAGTAATGGGGCTATTATTATTCATTTTATTTCTATTTAAGCAATTATTTTCACGAATCCACGTAAACATTTATATAAACAACAATAAAATATTTCTACACTTTGCATCGCTATGTCGGGATTTTGAACAAGAATAATGAATGCCAATCAAATTACAGAGCAAATAAACACTATTTCGATTTCAGAAGATATCAATATAACCGTGTAAAACAAATAAACGGTATATGAATGTTACAATTCAATTCAATTCGTAAAACTTTTAAATAGTTATTAAAAATGAGCAATTATAGCCCACCGAGAAAAAGAACGTAAAACTTCATCACGCTCGAATAATATTAAACCATTTGAATCTCATTGAAATAATTAATAAAATAATTCATCACAGGAATAAAAACAAGTCAACAAGCTCGTTGATTCATAAGTTGGACGAGCCCATCAGATATAACATTGTATCATATGGAATAATTTATTTAATTACAACAGCTACAAAATATCGGAAATCCGATCGCCACCGATATTCCCATTGATTGTTAGCTCTCAAAGCTACCCCGTTGAATTGAATATCACGAGTAAGGCTTTATTATTCCAACTGGTATAAGTACAAGCCTAGTCCTATTGTCTATGGAGTTTATGCGGGAGATATGGGATTCCCTGTGAGAGGGTTGCTCGCTGCACATAGGGCATATCGGTGACTGGGATCGCGACGCGCAATTTGCATGACACTCGCAACCGTATTTTGAGTGGGATGACAAGATCGTGATGGAGCGATGTAGCGCTAGAATGAGGAGAGGTAGAAGAGGTAGGTGGACGACAACGAACGTAACAGCGTAGTGCAAGCTCTAAACAGCGAGGGATATGAGAGAGAAGACAACAAAAACAGTGGATTGCTCGAACGATGAGAAAGATGAACAGACGAAGCCTGTCTGTGGCTTGTGATCGCGCGGTGCTGCGTCTCTCGCATACTGTACAGATCCGCACGTAGATAACGACGAGAGCCGCGCAGTCCCCATTTACTTTTAAGTTTTCCTTTATTTCTTGATTTCTTGCTTTCTTGCTTTGTCCGTTGACGAGAAAGAGGAACGACCAGTTGACGGTGTGATCGATGGATCGTAAAGATCCACCTTGTGTGCTCTCTCGTGGGACGCAAAGAGCTTTCCGAGAGGCACGCGAGGTGTCGATTAAAGGATTTACTGCGAGCGTTTTACTCGGCTAACTTAGCGGTGAATGGGTGAGCGCCACGCTTATAGTTAACCACTGTCTCGGGCCGGGCCGTCGGGCCACCGACGCGAGACTCTTCGCGATCGCAATCCTCGATATTACAGTGCACCCGGGAAGCCGAGAACGCGTGCGAAATCGTGTCTCTTATATGGTTAGAGCCTTAGAGCCTCGCCAAACCGGGAGAGATGAAGATATACAGGTCGCTTCGGGTATTTAGCATTTGTCGCTTTCACTACGTGCCAAGTGATAAATATTGGATAAAGGGATTCTGCAAAGTCACGCGAATGCCAAAAAAATTCAATAGCAATGGGATTGATGTTTTGAAATGTAATATAACAAGAAAAATCCAACTGAATAAGGTTGATAGGCGAATCGTCACAGGGATTTTATTCCATGACTTTCGAAATATCTCCATTTTATTTTCCGTCATAAATGGTTTGGTAGTCATTTTTTCTGTATTCCTTTTTATTCGTATACAAATTTCGGAATATTCAATGGAATACAAGAAAAAATATATTTTTTCACACCGATAGGTTGAAAAAAATCAAAACAAAAATAATTGCTCATTGTTTTTGCCAGTATTCTAATTTTTATGACATTTTCCAATGAATTTTTCTTTCGACGATTTTTCTTGGTTAATTTATAATACATTTTTACATATTTACCTACGAATATATTACAATGGTCCAAGAACATTCTTGGTATTAAAGTATTCAGCAACTAAGTAAACGAATACAACGAAATTCACAACAATGCTATGTTTAAAATTCTAGTTATCGGCCTTTGTAAGTTATTAGTTTCGTAAAATTTTGTTGACGCGATGAAGTCACGAAACTTTTAGAGAATAACACCTACGAAATGACTTCTGAATTCGAGTTGACTTACATTGGACGTTCGAGAATTGTCCCAAAGATTGTCGGTGATTATTTTATTTGCAATAATAGTCCCGAGCAAACATTTCGAGAAAACGTACTACGGAAGATTTTAAGTATCTTTAATTCTTTCCCAGAAAACGCGTATTTCTCTGAGATAAGATATATTTACGGGCACATGCTTGTGTAACTTATCTTTGAAAAAAGAAAAGCAAAAATAGAAAGATAAATATGTATGGCCTTTGAAAAAGATGTAGTATGTCTCGGAAGAATCGTTTTTATCTTAAGCTATCTGCGTTTCGGAATATTGACCGGGGCCGCGGATTCCGGTGATGAGTTCCTCTTTCTCAGGTCCAAAGTGACCACCGGAAATGGACTGATAGCCATACTTTCTTTTTCGAAAACGCGCCGTAATAGTGCGTATATATTATCGCGAAAAAATCGGGTACGAGGATTAAACGCATTTCTAGCGTGTTTCGAAACCTCCACTCGAAGCGGAACAAGAAGAAAATGAGGAAAACGAAGACAAGTTAAAAGGAAGTTGAGGAACACAAGAGGAGGAACAAGACATGAGGTGGACGACATCCCGTGAACGAGCCGAGATGACATCGTTCGCAGAACTCGCAGTAACGTTGGACAAACCCAAACGCATTAGCGTTTACGGCTTTGTGCATTTTCCCGTTTTACCTTTTGTTATCCCTACTCTCCATTCTGTCACGTTCGCTTTCATTTGAACCGTAATTTTCACTCGCAACGCGTTTGCTGACGTGCGGATACGCTCTGTGTCTTGAACAATGACAGTTAGTCGTTTGAAATGTCATTGTTGCAGTGGCTTTGATAGTAAACACACACACACACACACACACACACTCACACAATTTTCTCCATTGCTGTATCTATTTATTGTTTGATGTTGATAGGATCCATCGATCACAGCATAAATTGGGTATTTTATTGGTTTATCGGCACGAAAAAGTCGTATGCAAAACTGTTTCACTATCGATTGTTGGTAACGGTGTTTCGATTGTTTTAAGAAAACCCGACACAAATATATGTAAAAATAGAAAAAGATTTTTTTAAAAATAAAATATCATTTTGAAGAATAAATTGTAAACCTACAATTTTTATATTTACATGTTAGCTTTTTCATTAACAGAATGTCGTTTAAAAACTCAAGCGAAATATTTCGACCGATGATTTTAAAATTGAAAATAAAACAATACTCTGTTGAACTATAAAATCCGTGAGCACCTTGAACCAAGCTTAAAATAAGTAGCTTTATAAAAATTGCAACAGATTTCTAGACCAGCATGAAGATTGAAAACAATGGAATCTTTTCTTCCTTCAGTAATATTTGGATCTTAGAATTAATTTAGATAATCAGAACTTCATTCCGAACAATTATTCGAAATAGATTGTTTATATTGTATTGATTTTTTTTATAGATGACAAACTGTTAAGAAATATATCTTTAAAAAATAAAATGAAGATTTAGCCAAAATATTATTAGCACACTTTTTTTAATACTGCTGTGCCAACATGCCGATCATTATATGGGATGCAAGATTCTGTTCAGTCTTCCAGAGTCATTTTGGGGGCTCATTCAAAAGCGTTTGTTAATCAGATTTTTTACAGATGATATTACATATAATTTAAGGAAAAAAAAAAAAAAATTTCGACCCCTTAACGATCTTGAAATGTGCTGCACAGTTGTTGCTATTTTCAGAAACAACCAAAATTCAATTATTACCATACAACTAATCGATAAGAGCGATGCAACTATGGGGACTTATTTGAAAGGGATTGTTTATAGGATTTTTGTACAGACGATATAAAAATACAAAGCTGCCCTTATGTGGAAGTATGTTGATCAATTTTGGCTTCTTCATAGAGGAAGCTTCGTAGAGAGCAAAAAATAATGAGGAAGCTATTTGCAAGGTTCTACTTTGCAGCCTTGTTTACACTCGGAAGACATTTTTATAAAAATTCAAAGTGACGTAAAATTTTTTACCGCTCCACCGATTTGTGTAGAACTGTTACTCAAAAATTGTCTAATGATAGTCCATGTGTAAACTAAATTAAAAATCGATACCTAGTAATTTGCATAAGCAAGCGCTCGAACGAGATTTTTAAAATAATTCAAAATGCCATAAAATTTGAACCACTCGACCGATTGGTGTCAAATGTATACCAAACATCTTTTTAAATGGTCGTCTAAGTATGAAGATAATTTAAGATAAATCTGTGAAAAATTTCGAAAATTTTTATTTTTCGTAAAAGCTTGTTTTTCTTTTTGTTCACCGAAATCGAAATCATCTGCCACGTCAAGAGTTAATTAGGCCAAAATTTTAATTGGAAATCAATAATCGTGAAATCATATCGGCAATTGCAGTCGGATATCTCAGAATTTGCATGAGTTATAGTATTTGCAAGGAATTTTTGAAAAAATAAAAATTGTAATAAAATCAGAACGGCGCGACAGCTTCTCGCAAAACTTGGTACACATAATTTTTCACGAGTAGTCCATTTATGTAAAAAAAATTCAGCCGGGTGCCTCTTTAATTGCGAAAGTTATATCAGTTTTAAAATTTTTTCAAAATTTAAAAAATGCTGTGAAATCCAAATGTTCGAACCGATTCGCGTCAACTACAATCCCAAACATTCATTGAAAATTGCGACAGTTATCGTGTAAACAAGGAAATGTACACACACACACACACACACATTTCGCACATACTACTTTTGTCGAGGTTTTGACTATTCTGGGTGTACTGACATGAAAATGTCGAAAAAAAAATGTTCACGATAACAAGGCTTCCTCTATGAAGAATGAAAATAACTGAAAACATAATAAACCGATGAACCGCATAAGGATCTTAAAATCTGCTGCACAGCTGTTGCTACTTTGACAAACAGCCAAAATCTAGTTATTAGCACACTTTTCTTGATACTGCTATGTTAAGAGGCCTGTCATTATAGGATGCTAGCGGGTGTTGAGTTGTTTCCGAGCGAGCCACGTGTTCTATGCTCTATCAGCTCTGTGCCAACTAACCGAGAAGAGGAATGCAGCTGGGGGCTTACCCAGGTGCAAGTTTCTACGGGCCACACTGCTACAATAATCAGCTCACTACAACCGTGTACGACCGAAACTCTTGGCTCATCACCAACAGATGTGTCAAAGACCTTTTTGGTCGGGTTATCCATTGCAGCCGCGCGCACACGTCCGACTTTCAGAGAAATTCTGACAGTGTATCTCACTTTATCGCTTCGCATCGCCCTTTTGGAACGAGTCCAGTGACTGGAAAGCTGCATCGATGTCCCATCAACGGCTGCAAAAAGTCTTTTCTTTACTACCCTGTCGACTCTGAACGGAAGCTGTCTAAATGACGCAAAATTACGACATTACCGATTTGTGTTAACTCAGTACAGTTTTGACGACGCCTCTTTAAACCGATCGAGTTTTAACTTAATCACCAAACTGTCACTGAGTGTCATGCGACATCATGAATCTATCGTTATTGAGGACTTTTTGACGATGATTTCATTCAACTTTGTTATATTTTGATGATGGAACTAAGTTCTTCCACGGAACTAAGTAGTACTGATTTGATAACATCGTTTGAGACTGACCAATTTTCCAATCAATCACTTTATTGTCTCTGAGGCCTATCGTGTTTAATCGAAAGTTGTCCAGGTAATTATGGCGTTGACAACTTTCAATCACCTCCTTTTAGTTTTGACGACATGGCTCGAAGTTGGATGGATCAATTTTTTTCATAAATCAATCAACTGCCTCTTAAAATCATGTTCAGCCATTGGATGCGGGTTTAAACGAAATTATGAATTTCTATTTATTTATTGGGTTCTTATCTTCAATTCCCTATTAGCTACTAACGAAAAATATTCAGATTCTAAATTATGACGGGTGGAATTACAATTAACTTAGACCAGTTTGGAAAATCTTTTGAATCTGATAAAATCTCGAATGAATCAATCAACTGTAACCGAGTAACACATGCCATAAAAGGCTGCAATGGCTTTCTTCTTCCACTCCTCTATGAATACTAACCGGAAGCGGTCAAGCAGACTCTGAATTTAAGAGACCCATTTTGCCAAGTTTTTACCAAGTTCCTGAAATCTGAATGATCGTTTGCTGGACGATCAATCGGTCCATGGAGACGTGAAATACCATCAGAAATTTCTTCCGAAATGGTTATTCCTTTTCACAAATTAAAGGCACTTGCTCGTTTCCTGCCAAAATCAATGCAGGCCATTCCCGAATATTCACCAGAATCTGGATTACCCGTAACTCTATAATTCCTACGGGGCTTAGACTGGCATTCATTCTGTTGCACAAATACGTTCTCTGTCCGCACTTTCGTCAATGCACTCGATTCACTCAGAAACGAAGCTGCAGTAACATCGGATTTCCCTCAATGGCGTGTGCAATGTTGGCCAGCATCGAGCAGATTTTCCTAGACTGCTGTAATCAAGAGTACGACTGAGTGAAAGACTCGGCAACTTTGATCAGGAAACCGCTACTCCTCTCGTCCGCTCATCGTCGCCACGAGGAGCTTTGGTAAGCTGCCCAATTTGCCTTCCATCTCATATCTTGAATGTCAGTTCCCCTCTGTCTCTCTCTCTCTCTCTCTCTCCCCCCTCAGGCGCAGCGCGCTTGGCTTTTCGAACTCTCCGTAAGACTAGGATAATTTACCGTCGTATTTCTGGTAGAGGGACGGTTAAAAGTGGACGATGCCGTGAGCGTAAACGATGTATTTTTGGCATATAGAAATTTCGTGGGGGTAAGCCAATCACACACTGTCCACTATTATAGTTCGTAGGTGCTGCATGGTCGTCAACATCGAGACACACAATTCCTTTACTAATCCTTGGTGCGCTCTCGCTGCAGTTCAATTGCAGACGGCTATAAACCGACAAAGAACAATTTATGTTAGCGAAATTGCTCAAGTATCAACAATAAGTAGCCGCAATAATTGTCACTTACAAAGCAAAAGCGTGTCCCTTTCAAAGGATATCATCTTGCAGAGGCCATTGAGATTCTCGTGGATTACATTAATAAGCCTGAAAAGTCGAGACCTTGAGTGCTACTCGAAGGCACTTACGGAACCGTCAGTCTTCAAAGCTATCCTCCGAGCATACAACTTTTGATACGGCAATAAGAAGTTTCTTCTGTCTAACATTAGGCATCCGGTGGGTTTCCCATCAGCGCAGAGTTTCTGTACTTTTTTCATTTGGTATACCACTCATGCTCTTTCTACCTCTGCACCATTTTGGTTAGATATTGCGTCACGCTAGTTTTCCGATGGGGAATTTGATGCTGTTCTACGATCCGCTGAGTGCATCTTTCATCTTGGTCTGATTCGAACAGAAGGCAAAGACGTTTCTTGGAAAAATTGAAATATCGAGTTCTGATAACCTTGGGTTTTAAAGCAGGAAGTTCGCACTATTCGTGTTCTTGAATTGTTGATTCGATTCTTCGATCTGCTGAGTGCAGTCGATTCTTTTATGCTTGAGGAATTCGGTGATGGTGTTTCGGGGAATCACACAGGAAGGTACAATTTAGATTTAGGTGTCTTGCTATTATTCTGCAAAGAAACTAGTTTTATCTATATTTTTCGTAGTACGGTTAAAAATGTTGAGTTTCCGCTGTTTCTGAAGCCGAGAAAACAAAATTTCTAATTCTTTTCGAAAAAACAATCAAGGCTAGGAACAATTTTAACAAAGCAATCGGTCCAAATGTCAACAACCCAAAACTAATCTGAACACAGAAGATCCAAAGGATTTATCTATCAGATGCGCAATTTAAATCTTCATACCATTTTGGAAATCAAAATGTCCTTTGAAAGTTTCGAAATGGAGAAGGAGCAGTTTAATCAACGAATTTAAACTGGTATTTCAATGAAGCCTTTTTTACAGACGAAACAGATAAATATAAGAAAATGAACGATTTTTTGGGTTGCCCAGTATTTATTGTGCGTAATCCGTAAGATTGAGTTTAATTCCGTTTTGAAAATCATCGAGGGTATTCTATATAAAAATATATAATTGAAAAATTGGCAGCCGAGACAGACTGTTGCCAGTTTGAAAGTGAACAATACACATCATTAAAAATAGCTACACTTCAGCTAGAATAAAAATGACCTCGAATCTCGAAATTTCCACTGCTGGACTAAAGAGACAATTTTTTTTCAATTCAAAGTTTACGTCATGCCGTTGACAGTTATAGAGGTAAAAATCACACTTATAATTCTGTACACCTTTGCAATACCCAGAGAAATATGTGTTCGACGAAACTACCCACGTTTCCCTGAGACGAAAAAAATCTTTTCATGGTTACCGCAGGAATAAATAATGTAAGCAGCAACTAATTTATTTTGTTCTATTTGTATATTGAACCTTACTGTATTCCGAATATTATTCAAAGCATTATTCTCAGTGCAGCACACCAGTGAATAAACGACAACTTTGTAAGAGTTGATGAGAAATTTTTTCGACTTTACTGAACATTCGATTTTTTATTCAACTATTAATTAGCTATCTACTAAGATCATTTTGTCGTACAAGCTTTTATTTTCGACTAAAAGTGAATTTTAGATTCACTTCTTTTTTTTTGTTACTGGTGTTTTGGAATTTTTTGTATGTTCTTCTTATTTTTATATACTTTGCCATAAAAAGACGATATCGTTTTTTTTTTGTTGCATCATATAATACGACATTCCGGTGGTCCGTTATAATATTCAACGCCACTTTTGGAATATTACATTTTATAGGAAGCCAAGATAAACACATTCTTTTCCTTAATTGTTCATTCACTGGTAACTTTACCACACGACCAATTTTCTTGAGTTAAAAAAAAAAAAAAATATTAAAAACAGATGTGAAAATTGCACCTCTTCAATCTTAGTAAAATTTCATTAATTATATTATTTCTCATGGGTCTTGGCATCCCGATAAAGATATTTCTCGGAAACTGAACAAATGAGTGTAAGAAAATGAAAAACTTTTAAGCGAGTACGCACAACCTCCTAATCCGAAAAGAGCTCCGACATAGGGAGACTCAGTGCGTTGCACTAATTCGCTATGCTAAGTAATTCGTTACGCCGGATATAGAAATAGGTCTTTCACACTGTCCGTCGAGAGCAGAATGCGAGAAACTTGAATATGCCCCTCTTTTCCTCTTCCTTTCCTCGTGAGCTTGCGTGTATCCCGTTCCGGCCTTCCCAGTATATTTAAGATCGCGCGACGTCGTCTCACTTGATTTTTTCGTCGCTGTGGCCAATGTCACCGACCGAAATAAACCCTTGTCGCTTATACGCGAGTAAAGAGTACATGCACTAAATTCGTGTATAGGTACAATGTATGTACTGGAGTACGGTACGTGACGACAGAAACGGGTGAAAGAGACTAGTCGAGGCGTGTCGCATGACGGAAAGTTTTCTCATCCCCTCAGCCCTCGAAATTTTCTCTCTACCAAAGTACCGAGGTAGATGCACCAGTCGTTGACATCTTGAATCTACGTATAACAAGTGTGAGTGAGAGGAAGAAAGAGGAATGGCGCTTCGAATCGATGGGAATATGTAATATTTATTTAGGGCCCAATATAACCACGTGAAAAAATCATACATTAATCAATATATATAGTCCGTTTAAGAAAATGAACATATAGAATAACTACACAATGTATTTCATTTAATTGAAATCTATATATAGTCTGCAGATTTTATAAAATTATTTTCGTAGAAACGTTATATTAAATTTACCTGAATTTCATTGCACTTTATATAATTTTTATAGAATCCTCATATGAATTGTATACGACATATAGAAAATGTGTATGTCCAATTTCGTATGCAGCTTCTATGTGGATTTTTATATTCAATTTTTATACAATCTTCATATAATTTTCTTTTCTTGGGTAATGGCAATTTTTTTTCTTTTAATTTATGTTATAATGAAGTCATGAAGAATGTATATATTTAATTGAATTAAGAATACAAACATCATTTGTTGACACATAGATTTGTTAAAAAATGTCGTGGTGAAACAAATGGTCCCTTTGCTTTGTCGGTTATTCTATGAAACATCGATTGAAATTTTTATATTTTTGATAAGAAATTTTGGCCACAAATGTTCACATACATTTATTGTCAGTTTTACAAGAATAATTGACGTCGTTTCTTCCCAGATTTATAAAAAAAGTACCAAAATATTTAAGAATCGAAATGGTTCTGTAAAAAATGTATCTATATGTACTACTGGAAGTTACAGTATTACATATAGATAGATACACGTAAATGGTATCACGACTTGCAACAAGAGACGGAATGTACGTCACGAAAAACACAAGGGAACACCTTGTTCCCAAATTGAAGATGCGTGAGATTTTCGTAATTCAATGTCCTCCCTGTTCTCGATTCTGCGACGCGTCCACCTGCTTGAATGACGCTTAAGTCGCCCTCCTTAATTCTCACGTCTGGCATACGTCACAGGGAGATGCTGCCGGGCCGTGTGATACGATACGAGGTCGTGTATTTTCAAGACCCTACGCGTTCTGGCCGCGATTTGCTTCGATGTTTCGCAGACACCGCACTTTCCATTAAGATCATCTTCTACACCAATATACTTTTTTTTTCTTTACTCTTTCTATCGCTCTCGCCTCTCAGTCCTACTCGCCTCTAGGTCTCGTCAGTTCTCTCGAGTGGCCAGTTGGTTGAAGGCTATTTTCTGCCTCCGGTGTACATTTCTAGCTAATCGCACAACTTCAAGCTAACAAACTACCGGAAGAGTGTATTGCGAAATTCATCACTGTCAGATGTCTTTGAGTAAAATGAAAAATTATTCACTCATTCGTTCATTCAGCATCTTCCAGTATACGAAAAAACAATTCTTCAACGTCCTTGAATTCTAGATTGAAAATGGTGTTATAAAATCTTGGCGGTCGTAATTTTTCCATTAAAAATGTTAATTGTACTACGCTTATTTTATTTCAGACATAATTGTGGCAGCCCTTCTATTTTTTGAGAACACGAATTATACAAAACATTATATTGGAAGAACATCAAAATTTCATTTACCTAATATTAATATTAGTTCTGTCGATTTTTTCCCATACTCTGGGCACCATGAGGAACTCAATTTCATGAAATTCTTGATAAAAAGCGATTGCGCAGACTTACAAACCACTTGGAGGCAGAGCTTGTTTGTAACATATCTACATTCGAAACTCGGCAATTTTGATACGAATCTAATAATTCGAAAAAAAAAAAAAAAAAATTAGCAAGCTATTAGTAATTAAAACAACCCATTGAAAAGTAGCCAACCATTGAATTTGCAGAATCAACAGAGAAGAATAACAAATATTTAGTTTTGTACTATCAACGGAAAGTTGCATAATTTGGTGGAAAGTGAAAATATGTCGAAAAATGTGCTGTAAAATGAACAAATAAAATGCTGTAGACATTTTTCTTTCGCATTTTTCCCTGTGTGCAGGCATTACGTCTGTTGCAGGGTTGGCCCGGGTCAGCAGTAGCCAGTCCCCGATATCGCATTTGCCATAGCATTTCTGCTAAAGGCATAAGGAAAGATTGCGGAAAAAGCTAATGCCGATATAGCCGGTCCTCGAGTTTGCCTCACGGCTACGTCACGACTCTCGTCGACAATGTAACAGTTGTGATGTTACACCGAAACTCCCCATTGTCAGCGGAAAAAAAGGCACCACCCTCTTTTTCAACTCAGTTTGATTTACCAGACTTAGTATACTTGTTGTACCAAAAGAGTGTGCAGCTTGCCGAAAATAGAGCATTTTTACGCCATTCCAGTGCACTAAAACAATGAAATTATTTCTTTCCATGAATAAACTAGCAATTTCTACGTAATTCGAGTTGAGCTTTGTGCTTTTGCCAAGATTAAACAAAGATTTGCCACCAGCTGGTACGGTCTTTCAGACCACCGTACCAGCTCGACGTCTTTCAAGAGAAAACAGAGAATTAAACAGTGTAGGTGGATGTGTTAACGTGGATCTGAAAAAAAAAAGAAAATCTCTCTGTTGGTAGACAGTGCGTCTGCGAAAGACGTCGACACCGTTTCCAAGATATCATAGAATGAGAGCCTCACGGAGGAGGGAGCTCTTCCTCCCTTCCTCCAAAAGCTTTTCCCTCTTCTGTAGCATTATTTATAACGAAACTGCGAAAAGCCGAGACTCGCGTGCTTACCGTGCGCAGTAAGAGTGCCAGGAAAATATCGCACGATGGCGAAAACGATAAATCTATGCTTCTGGCTACCAACATGCGTTTCGTTTCACGTATACTCTCGACTATGCTACTGGGCGGTCTCTTCCTCGGACTCCCACGATTTATGTCCAGATTTACTTTGTAGATAAGCGACGATGCGGACACTACGATGCGACCATTCTGCGTCTCAAAAGATGAGATGAACATTTTCGTGGAAAATTTGTTAATCCCAAAGGTGAGTGGTTATTCGATTTTATTAAAATCAACGACACCAGGGATGGATTATATAGATATAACGTATTATACATATATGTGGGTGTGTGGAAATTTTATATAGGTGCGACTGTGAATTGGACGAGATTTCAGTGACTGCAAAATACAAGATTATTTCCGCTTCACGGAATTGTGGATAGCATGTGGATCAGCCTTAACCTAGATCTATTGTATATGTTTCTCTTGGACGAGACTAAACCGTAAAACTAAGCTGCGAATCAGGTTAGATAATCTCACGGAAATACGGCGAGATGAGGATACGACAATAACAGTCATAGCCTTCTGAATATTTTTATCGAAGGGGTCAAATCATGACAAAAACATAATGTTTCCATGTTTCTACTCGTTACGCCATTAAAATACTTGTGCGTCAGCAAAATTCGTTTAAGCATCGAAGTGGAAAATAGTTTTTTGAATAACGTTTTTTTTCCCGCCACTTTTTTCTTCAACTTTTTCAGTGAAATCAATTGATTATCGATAATTATTAATTTTTTAAATCTCCTGTAAAAAAAATAATGTCTTTAATTGAAAAAGTCAGCAAAATGGAATTTTTCGTAAGCATTGACGTGGAAAACTTTATTATTATTTAATTATATGTTAATTTATCATTTATTGCATTTTTTCTATAACTTTCGGTTAAGTTAAATAGCTACAAAAGTTTTTAAACTTCATGCTTTCGATAAGATAATATCTTTGATTTGGAATATTGTCAAAATAACATGTAATAGTCACATTTACTTTTTATTCTCCGATTTTTTATAACATTTTGGGTAAAAGGAATTTGCTTAAGAAACCTTCACTATTATTTTAATATAGCCTTATACAGACATTAAATATACGTATATACTGGTGGAACGCTTGGATTACAAATTGGAGCGTAGCCAAGTAAAATTGTTAATCTTATTGTCAATCTGTCATACTGGTGGAAAC
This sequence comes from Tromatobia lineatoria, assembly GCA_949699805.1. Lineage (NCBI taxonomy): Eukaryota > Metazoa > Arthropoda > Insecta > Hymenoptera > Ichneumonidae > Tromatobia > Tromatobia lineatoria. The sequence goes on from OX453049.1 coordinate 205,619, forward strand.
TGGCGTTTCCACGAAGCCCGTTTCTATTCGCGACGTTCACCCTCGCTGTCTCTTTAGTAGACTGTAAGCTCAACAGAAGTTGAGAGTACCAGAAGTAGAAATGACCACGACCCACGAGAAACGGCAGATTACTTCGAATAACTAATTAAGGTTCATGCGAAACGTCACGAGGGCTCCCGAAGATTTCTATATCAACAGCTGCAAACCGTGATTCCAGGTAAAAGACGGAATGTCCGACTACCGGAATGACGATTATGCACAGCATCCCGCGGACCCTTTCAAACCTTTGTATAAAACGCCTACCGTATAACATCAAAGAGTCATTGGCCGTTCGGATAAGCTTCATCCAAAAATAAATTTGTATACGTCCTTTGGGACAAATCACAATACATTAACCGCAATGAAACAAAATATTTAAGAAAAAAATTTTTTACACATTCTCACAGAAGCAATTTTGAGTAATGATTAAGTAGTTATTAAAAGATAAATGAAAAGTTATTCAAATACTTTTAGAAGATGACTCAATTTTAAAAAGTGTACACTTTTTGTTGTTGTGTCAGAAATTGAAAAAAAAAAAAAAAAAAAAAACATTATAAATCCTCGATGTCGAGAATATAAAAATTTCGGTTTCATAAAACGAATGATCTTGGCAATTATAGAATGTGAAACCCTTCCATAAAAACAACAAAATTGAGTAACTTTTTAAGTATATCTTAAAATAAAAAATTAATCATTTAACGAGGAAAATTTTCGCAAAAAAATTTCGTTTTTCGAACATTCTTATCTCTTGGATATTAACTTGTCACTATTATATTCAATAGATATTCAATAGATAACTTCAATAACATAAAATTTCTCGTTCTGAATATCTACAACACAAATCCTTCGAGAACAGCTCCTCTAATTTCAGTTTGAAAAGCGTACATGATTTTTTTCTAGATGGTAAATAAAAATGATAAAAATTAATCGAAAAGCTGTTCTGATGGTTTACAGAATTCGAATAGAAATAAACCGGGGATTTGGCGTTTAAAAAGAAAATAGAAGTGAAAAAATCATTTGTATTAGTTCTTTTGTATAAATAAGAGTTTTTGTTTTTTTGTTTAATCATCTGAGCAATGGTGGCGAATGATTAAGATGACGAGGTGATTTTCCCGGGTGGCCAATCACTGTACTATTGATGATCCCAACTTGGCCAGTGGTTGGTGGTACTGCTTGGCTGGCGACTATAGAAGTTTCTGCTTGAGCGACTGTGATCGTCGCCTGGTCGTCTCTGTCGTCCACGACCTGGCAAAGTTCCCATCCCGCTGATGCCGTTCCCGCAACGCGAAGACGAGGAGCAGACACACGTCCTCCGGGTGTTCACTCTCCGCGATCGCACACACGTGTAATCTCGTTATGTGTACACGAGGGAGACAACGACGACACCCGCGCACGACACTCGAATCGTCACTTGGCCGTTACTCGCGTGACGATGACTTATTTTAACTTCTCTTGATGAAAATAATTTTCAGCACATTGGTCTTCGTTCCTGGTTTTGCCGGTTTCTCCTTGTCTCTAGATTTTGAATCTTTCCATTACTTTAACTGATACTGTAACAACGTTAACTGCACTCACCAATAAATACAATATTTACTTAATGAAAACGAGCACTTTTTACGTGGTTTCTAAAATTTATCTATTGATATTAGTTGAATTATTCACAAAATTGTTCACGTCTTCTGTAGTAAGTCGCGTTATTAGAGTGGTCAAGAAAAATATTTTTTTGATTTAAATTTTAAGATTAAAAAGTTAAACAGGGTGTTGTTATATTAATCATGAGAATTATTTTCGTTAGTTCCCAGACTATTTTCATCGCTACCCATAACCGCCAATTTAGTGAATACAAGCAATCATTTTCTACAGTATTTTAAGCGAAACTTTGAATCCAAATGTACTAAATTGTCGAAATAGTTTCATTTTTATAATTCCGCGTTTATCTTTTTCATTTTCAAAGACGAATATTTTTTTATCTTTCAAGATTCACTAAGTAATACCGAAAACTTTCACAAGGAATTATAGTACACTTTTGATAAAAAATATTATACCAATACGTTTCGCTTTCTACCAAAGTGGTAGAGCTCTTTTATTTTTATTTTTATTTTTATTTTTATTTTTATTTTTTTTCTTACGTGCAAAGAAATGAACTTTCTGGTAGGGTACGGAGTGAGAATGATGTATAATATATCGTGTAAAAGATAATTCGATCTCACTTTTGATATGATCTTTGTGATGCCCATGCACATTGCCAACCTTTAATGTACAGGCATTTATTTCATCAGTTACGCTACTACAGCGTACAATTATTACGACATCGTACTACCGTTTGATAAATGATCCGGGCGTGCTCTCACGCGGGAGTCGGTGGTGTAGTAGTCGAATGTTGCTGAGAACGATAGTAATTAGTAATAGCTCTACCGGTGCACCTACAAGACGGTGAGAAAGATAAAAGGGAGAGGGAAAACTCGTTGGGGCTTAGAGAGAGAGAGAGAGAGAATTCCAAAGTTATTTTGCGTTCAATTGTCACGCATAATAAGTTAGAATTCATTGGAACGCGGCAGCTCAACGTTTTCACACACTTTTAATAGGAGACGCGAAATTATCGATTGCGTTACGTCGTTTGGAGATTATCAACATAATGAAAAAAATATACGTGGTCACACGCAACGAGCAAAGAATGCCAATCGTATTACGTTTATGTATGTATATATATATATATATATATATATGTGTGTGTATTATGTATACATACTACACTAAGTTATACAGAAAGTGTTCCTGCGTATGAAGAAATTGGGAGGTGGCTAACGGAGCGAAACGGAGCGTATCCTATTGAATAATAAATTCAGTGTACGAATTAAGTATCTTGTATCATATCTCGCAGCAGAAATGGCCAGCTGTATCGTTACTTTGATATCAATATTTATATCCGTTTTTTTTCAATGGAGTAATTGTGATAATATGGTAATCACTTTATAAAAGTCACCGACAGGGTTTAGAATTACTCCTTGAAATTGTGAGTTGACAGGTATCGTATTCACTGGGGTAAAATCCATCGATGTAGCGGCTAACTGATAACCTTGAAATTACATTCTTCTTAGATTTGGAAAATAATATTCGAGTTTAAATTTTGTTTCATTTATTAGTTAGTATTTGGATGTATTTGGTTTTGTTAGTTACGAATTTACTATTTATTTAACCGTAAAATCGAAATTATAAAAATGTATCACAATCGGTATTAAAAAAATATGATAAATACGAGAGTAACGAGCTTTGTGTGAAATATTTAAGTGCATTTTCATTATGATGTTTTTTTTAATTGGTATTACTTAACCTCAGCAAAGTATCCCGGTACTTTTTCTTGCCATATAATATTCGATAATGAGGTTATTTAGCACATAATTGTGGTTCAGTCTACTTGTAGTCATCACGTTGTTAAGTCACGCCTCTAGCTTTCTTTATAACTATCCTTCGAAGTTGATCCATTAAACAGAGCTGAGTGACTGCTACACTGTAGTGCAAGCAACAGAAAGGACGGAAGTTCGGAGAGGAACGTGTTAATTACGTGAAGCCCGATGCGACGAGAGTAACGAGCTCTCGAGGATGAGTCTCAAGAGGCTATCACTCGGAGGCCCAATGAGTTTCGCGCGAGGTCACTCAAAGCTACACAAGTGGAACTCGCAAAACTTTGTGTCTGTCTTCATGAGTGCTCAAGGCACGTGTCTTTCGACCTTTTTTTTCATCTGCGTCTGCACTCCTCTTTCAGTTCATTATCGGAAATTGCAATCCGCAGCAAATGTATCTCCAAGAAATCTTAATCAACATTGACAACATCATCACGTTAAACTAAAATTGTCTGATTTAAACTTGACAACTTTTACAAAAAGTCTTTACAAATGGCACATTGTGCATTTTTTAATTACCCAACACATTTATATGTGTATCACTAATTTGTCTACCTGAACATAACAACATTGGTACGATTTACCTTAATTGTTTCTTAAGCCCATGAATAATGTTTCTAGTGGACAAGAGGAAAATAATAATAAGTCCCTTTCGGTGGGGATTCAAACATTTTGTAGATTTTTGTTGTTTCTTCACTTAATTATTGGCTGTTGTTGCTCATATGCTCATTTGCATTGCTCTTCAATGTAAGAAGCGCTTATAGCATTAACTTGTGTAGATGTTTATGTGTTATTGTAATTTTCCGGCTTTCCTGGGTATGTAGAGTTCGTTGGTGATGTCTGTCCTTGTTTGTGCAAAGCTCGTTAAGAGTTTTTTGAGTCTTAATTTTGGTGATGTGCTATTGTTCAATTTTTGTTTTATTTCTCTTTACTTTCAACTAAAAAATTCGTTAGTTCTACAAGAATGTAAATTTATCGAAAAATATTATATTATTATCAGTTATGAAATTAAAAAGTTACATTCATTTCATAACTTTATTGTCAGTGATTTCACCACAACAGGATTTTGATTTTCTGAATAAACAATATCTTTTCCATATTTGATCAATTTTTTGTTAAAGGCTGTAAAATCTTGCAACGTATGTTCCGGGTGGTCTATATACACTCCGCGTTGATCCTTTCGTAGGAAAGGAAACCCTACTGTGATTCGATCCTCAAAGTGGAAAAAGGAAAACACCGAGCACAAGTTTGACTCGAGGTTTAGTAGCTCACATTGATCATTGGTCAACTGAAAAGATAACCTTTTATGTTTTTCCATCTCGTATATCCGGTCCTTAAATTTATTCACATGAAAATCCAAATACGTCATTGCGATATATCTTTTTTTTTACTACAGGAGTAAAAATTGTCCTGGTGCTCATATACGTCAGTATAACTGTAACTGATTATGGGTCTCAGAAGGAGGACTTCGGACGATAGTTTTTGACGGTCGCTGCGTCTGCTCCGAGGTCAACTCGAAAGCGCATTCATGACACCCAAATTAGGAGGATCAAGTGAAACAGCGAACATTGAATACCGTTCATTCCGTCATTATTCGCTCATTATGGGTCATTCGACAAAGTAACTCCGGCGCGGAGATTCGAAATAGAGAACACTCGGTCACGGCAGTAACGGAACATCTTGACATCGTTAGATCTTTAACAAAATTATTAATTACCTCTTTTTTTTTTTTTTTTTTTTTTTTAATATCTACGTGAGAGCATTATACTTCGATTGTATATTAATTTAATTATCAATACAAATGAGTAATTCAACGCAATTCTCATCACCAAAACATTCATTTAGTGGATTTACTTAAATAAAAAATGTTATTATAATTCAATAAATTTCATTTGGTGGTCCATCAAATCAATGTTATTTTTACACATTAAGTTACTTTAGGTTGATTGGAATTAGGCCGTTTTTCGGTGAGTATAATGAAAATTCTAAAAAAAGGAATGATCAAGGCTCAATTTCATAAATTTTGCGTAATGGTCTGATAAATTTATTCAACTACAAGCAAATATTATCGTAATTAAATAAATCTCACACGGCCGTCTACAATAAATGACGTTTTTTTATTTTGTCACAAAATATTAACTACTTTTCATATAAATTCTGTTATATTTCTGAGAATAATTAAATTGTGAAAAAATTGAATTTTTTGAAACTTACCTTCGTACATCTGCGCGTATTGCGGGAAACCGGCAGCCCTTAACCACTTGCATGCTTCCTGAGCCTCGATTTCTGCAACAACAAAAAAAACGCATAAAGGATTATTATTGACGCGATGAAGGATAAGGATCGTTTAAGAATAAATGATAAAATTCATAGATCCATTTCTCATCGCTATAGTATAGCTCAAGTACAGACACGTCTTATGCCTTGACAAACGTCGGCCTATTAATATCGTATCCATCCTCTTTAGCCAGAGGGCGCAGGTCGAAACTCTATCATCGACGATAAATCGTATAGCGAAGGGTTGTTGCTATCGATGCTATATCGATCGGTCACGTTCCGATTTGTGTCTACTGAGAAAATCAATCTTCATTGCGGAGAAGCGATAATACCTCGTGACGTCCGTCAGTCTTCACCGACCTTTTTTCCACTTTTTCTGTAGACACCTAAGTACGGCGAGTGGCTCGCATAGTATTTCTCCTTTAAGTACAGATATTTATTTATTTTATTTATTTTACTTATTTTCTTTATTTTATTTATTTTGTTCATTTTATTACAATTACAATTTCTCGCTCAGCAATGTAAGCGTTACATAACACTGTTGTTACATAACAGGTACATTGCTAAGTGGGAAATTGTAATAGAGCAGCAACGAAACCGATTTTTTGATTTGCTGGGAAATTTTCTCGGTGTTTCAGTGTTAAGGAAGGGGCGATAACACTACAGAATGAGCTATGGAGATACGATGGCAAGTTTAGATTTTATTGGATTAATAGGTCCAATTACAATTATGATAAAAATGAATTTTCTTCGATTCACGAGCCGATTTCTCCATTTTGTTCTACTATTTATTAATTATTCGCATTATCGATGGACTTATCTATTACTATGTAATCAGGTAATCATTTATTTCCTGTGTGTAATAAACATGCGAATAAATGAACCGAAATTTATTCAATAAACCGGGAGGAAAAAACGGAAGTTTAACAATTTTCAGGCCGTTCTGATATTTTTTCATACGCTCATTAAAATAAGGAAATAAATTTCAACGAAACCTCGTCAACTCTATACAATGTATCTTGAAGCGGTCAGAAAATCGTTTTTAAAACTTTTTCAGTCCACACGAAACAATTTGTAATTCAAGGGGTTGAGCTGCGAGTATGTTTGACGTTCTTAATGAAAATCCGACAATGCATCGTGCCAATAAATTTACCTTAGTGTACTCGTGTTGACGAGTACAATTCATTATTTCGTATTTCATGCTTATGGTAATATTCGGATCCATCAAAAGCTGCGTCAGCACAGATTGTCGGTAGATTTATCGATCACCATGTAATTAGGCTCTGCTTCAAACAATATCTGTATAAATAAATAAAAAGGGTTTTATTTAGTCTGCAAATAAAACCGGAGTCGCAACATTTTTCAGGCCGTTTCGATAATTTTTTCTACGCTCACAAAAATCACGAAATAAATTTCAACGAAACCTCATCAACTCTATACAATGTATCTTCAAGACGTCGGAAAATCATTTAAACCACTTTTTCAGTCGACTCGAATCAATTTGCGATTCAAGGGTTTGCGCCGCGAGTATGTTTGGCGTTCTCAATGAAATACCGACGATTCATCGTGCGAGTAAAGAGGCTCGCAAGCCAGTATATATATGTAGCCCGCGAGATACCTCGTCGTCTTCTCCTTCTTCTTCTATTTCAGTTGTCCGCCTCGTTGAAAGCCGAGCGACGCTAAAGAGGAGAAGGAGGAGGAGGTAGTACACACGTAGGGTCCGTGAAGATACGTCCGTGAGGTACCGATAATAAAAAGTGGTTGGGCGCAAACTTGCTCGCGTTGGAATGTAACCCGGGGCTTTTGCGCAAATGTGCGTGCGTGTGGAGGCGAGCGTTATAGTCAGTCAGTCCTTCGTTGCGAGCGGGCAAGTTCCAAGACGCGACGTGAATATCGGCTACGAGTCAACAAGACGAAGACAAAGAGGAAAAGAAGAAGGAAAAGGAGGCGAAGACGAAGATAAATGAAAAAATGCCTCTTTCTCTGTCTTTCTCTTATAACTAGCGAACGAGCAAACCTCAACGAGTGTATGAGTCTTGCGCTCGCGCAAAGTATTTTGCGGAAAGCATGAATAAAACCCGAACGATGGAACGGTCAACGAGACGACATGCCCGACATAACCGGTCTCCTCTTATCTTTCTCATTCGCTCACTTGTCTCTCTTTTTAACCCCGTCGGTTTCTCTCTCTCTCTCTCTCTTTTGTTTTGTTTTTTTGTTTTCTTTCTTTCTCTGTCCCTCTATCTTGCTTTACCCCCATTCGTCCTCTTCATCTTATACTGTAGGCTCTTGCGCTACGCGGCCTTTGTACAAAAGAGCCGGGCTGTAAATCGCCACGCTGTTATGTGACATCTGCCACAGCCACTGCCGTGGTTGCAACTTCTTTCAAGGGAGAGAGACAGAGAGAGAGAGAAGCTCCTCTTCTTCAATGTATCCTCCAGTGTGTCTGCTTAGTCCGCTCATTGCGGTAGCTCTTATGCGGGCACCTCGACAAAAAGTTACTTTTATCCGGCCGCATTAAACTATAGGAGAAACACTTGAGCTCCCTGTCTCATGTGGTGTTCACGAAAAGTTTCAACGATACAGTGGCATATGCTTTATATGTATATATGTATATGCAAATTATACATGTTTTGTAGTGGACTCAAGAACTGTACTTTGGAACCTACTTTAATTTAAATCTCTTTTCTTTCAGTGTTGTAATTTATCCAAGTATTCTGTAACAAGTATTGGCATTTTTTGTAGAAAAAAATCTTCAATTTTTGTTCTATGGGCCGACATTTTTTTTCTCATACATCGGAGGAATTTTTTTTTAAGAAAATACGATATGATGATTAATGTATTGTATGCTATAATAGTTAACACTTTTTGGTTGCCTTGTTTTTTTGTGACATATAAAAAATGTGTTAGCACTTAAAGATTTTATCAAATTGTTGATATATCTTGGAAGTTTTTAAAAATCCATAAAGGAGGATCAAGATCAAAGTGGTTGTTAGGCTGCCTAAAAGATTTATATTTCGTTAATATTGTGTATATTTTGTACCAGACTTCAGAACTGTACACGATTAGTTTTATACAATCGGTATAACTATAAATTGAACAATCAAACGCATATTTGACAAAATATTTTTTTTTGTGGCGAATAAAAAATATGAATAAACAGCTTTGTAAAAATTGATAGGATGTTTAGAAAAAAATTATATTTTTCTTAACCACAAATATGTTTTGGATTTTTCTTAAATACGTAAATGAGGATTAAGTCTAGAGTGCTCATTAGCAAATGGCCAATTTTGCAGAAGCTATTAATTGTCTATTAGCCAAAGGATTCAAAGAATTGCGAACCGTGTAGAAACAAGAACACACAGATACGGCTACCTAAACGACTTCCAGCCAGTCCTCAGCAAAATAACACGTTTTCATCGTCTACATATCTGGAGAACTCTTTCTATCTCTCAAATAGACTCGGTCAAATCGAGTTTCATTAGATCTCGTGGCGTGCACGGTCCACTCGAATGCGATCAAGAACCGCAGAGTATATCTGTCTGCGAGTATATCTGTAGTCTGAGAGTCTGAAGCTCGGTTCTCCAATGGTTTCTCTATTCGGGCAGCTTCACAGCGGTAGTAGTAGCAAGGGAATTAGGGGAGAGCAAGATGGGCACCGAGATACGGAAATTCCTTGCTTATGTATTATTATTTTCCTTAATTTCCCGGGTAACAAATTGGCCATGCTGAAATGAAATAACTCGTTTTCTAGATCAAAAATTAATAAAGAGCAAACATTTTTTTTTAATTGTTGACTATATCGAGGTTTCTTTTTACTAAAACCAAGAATATTGTCTTAGAATTTCGTAAATGAATTGTCTCATTGCTGGCCATAAATAACGGAATATTTTTTTATTGGAATGTTTAAAGACCCGAGATATGATCATTTGAGTTTATTTTTCTTTGGGATATTTCTACGGATGTCCTTAAATGTTGGAAGCTTGTCTGAATCGCAATAATGAAATCAACAGCACGTTAGGAATATTCAGATTCTTTATTTTGCCATATAAACGCGTTTTAATGATATTAAGATTTATGATTAATTCCTAACAGAATTCCACTGTTTTTTTAATTACCCCGAATTATTGGGTCATAATTTAAAAAGTTCTTTTCAATAATATCTAAAAAATAGAAGATACTTTTTGACCTCGTTGCTCATTTTGTCCTCATGCCTATTTCGCACCTTACTTTCACTACTTGCAGACGCAATATAGCACGTCCAGTACTATCGAGAAAATCGGATAGATATTAGGTAGACAGATAATACGGAAAACCTACACGGCTGGATATGTAAAGACATTTCTTGTTTCGAAATACTTGGAAGGGAAGTTTTTTTTATTTTTTATTTTATTTATATTATAGTCAAAGCATTGTATGTATACATAAAGTCGTAATGGTCGCTTTTCGATTTTTAGTCAAATATAAAATGTGAATAAGCAATACAATAAGAGTAAATGAACGATTTCAAAACATTTATTATTTAATGTATGAAATTAAATTTTATTTATTTTATATATTAAGTTATGAATGTATCTTGTAACTTTCTAAAATCAGTAAACGACAATCAAGATTGAAGTGGTCATTAGGTTACCTGAAAGTTTAAGGTATGCTCACTTTGCCCTCACTTCCCCTACTTCCAGAGGCAATAGTGCTGAGCACGATGGAGTGAACAGGAAAGATAGGTAATACAGAAACCTACAAGCGGGATATAGACATTTTTTGTAATCGTATTCTATAGGGAATGTGGTTTTTTTTTTCAAATAGTCAATGCCTTCTATACTCAGACCCGTAATACTTGGCACTTTTGGATTAACTCAATATTTCAATAAAATTGGATATTTCATTGAGTTATCAACGTATCTTGTAACGTTGTAAAAATCTATAAACAAGGATCAAGATTGAAGTGGTCATTAGGTTACTTAAAAGGTTTAAGTATGCCGATTACGGCCCCACTTCCCTTACTTCTAGGTGCAACAGTCCAGCACGATGGAGAGAACAGGATAGATATTAGATAGACGGATAATAGAGAAAACACACACAGCTGGATAGGAACGTGAAGTGGTGCTGGCCCAGCACGAGCTGTATAATGGTGATTGCTTTGCGGTAGGTCTTTACGTATATAAACCTATGCTACTTCTCTATACGTATCCCGATCTCCTCCTTTTCTCCATCCCTCTCGCATCGCCTGTTTATTATAATAAGCTCACTAGTGTAACACAACATAGGTGTGTCGCGACTCGTGCGGAATGATAGAGCCGCCCTGCAACACTGTAGTGCAGAGCACAAAATAAGCCAACTATAAGTGTATATAGATATACATTAATGGGCAAAACTGTGCGGGTAAGTTTCGCAAGTGGACCACGGGGATTTGCTTTTACGTAATTGAAGCGACAGCGTTCAGCTCCCTCTCGGATATCGGTTCTGGGTCCCCGAGAGGAAACCCGCGGGTCCGTGAAGCCGGACAACTCTTAACGTACACATATATACACATATATATGTGTGTGTGTGTGTGTGTGTGTGTGTGTGTTTGTGTCTGTATGTATGGATACATTGCGAGCCTAGGGACCGGATTCAACGATGTCTACTTCATACTTTCGAAATGATCATTAATCGAGCGCGGCTTATACCGGTAGTACCTCGGCACACAACTCAATATAAGTCCGACGAGTCGTATATGAGAAGACAATCAGCGTCGCTCTTGTTGGGGTACGTCATCATCAGATGGATGTAATGGAAGACGTGTTTCTTGATCCGCGTACGTCACCCGGTTTGTCAGACGTAGCTTATACTTTTCTTTTATGCAGCCTTTCGTCCGCGCGAAGATTGAAAGCTACGTAGTGCGGTTGGTTTGTGGATTAGTAGGATTACCGGGAGACGGATAAGAGTGAGACTTTCGGAAACCTTTCATTGGCGAAAGGACATCAGTGTCCGGTTCAATTATCTATAACGAATGAGACTGGATATAAATGAAGCTTTCGTTACCGTCATGTTACCACCATGTATCAGAGCCAATCTCTCGGCATGTAGTTTTAAAAACTCTCCAGAGGATAAAAAAGCTGCCGTGTAACACAAGGTGTTGTAAGTTTTTTTTTTGGGATTATGTAAACTAATTGGATCAACGTATCACATGATGAATTACGACAACCATTATAATCACGACGGTTATTTCAACCTTATGGTTTGAATAACTGTGTGATTGTTCGGAACAACCAACTGATTGGTTGCAATATTTAAATAGTTGATTGGCAACAATTTAGTGAATGCAACATCCAATTTAGTGAATGCAACAACTAATTGATTACAAGGAATTTCGAACTCATTACTTGGATCATCCAACTGATCGGTTTGATCGAAAAAATAAATTTTTTTTTTCAAGTATATTGAATCACAGCCATTGTACGTTGCAGCCAATCATTTTTCACCGTGTGTGCCAAGGACTGTAGTCTTAAATTTTTTATACTTTGGGAACCGCTTAGACCTTTGCGACACTTGGCACGCTAGTGAAGTAGGTCTTCCTCGTTATACATAACAACTTGAAGAGAAATTCATACGACCATTAAAATATCAAGATTTGCCACAATCACCAACAGCATAAAATGATATCTGTCTATCTCTTATTTATTAAAATGATCCACAAGTATTTTTGTTCGCAACTTTCGCTAACGCGATGGATATTCATTTTAACGGTAAATGTAGAAAGTAACTATCGCCTTTTAATTTAAATGACTCTTTTGTTAAGTGACCACTCAATTTCAATGGTCTTTCAATTGGTGGTTGATAATTGTGCTAATTCACTATATCTAGCACGCCAGTGGATTTTCGAAAAAAAAAAAGAAAAAATATACTACCGATCAATGGCCGCCAATGATGTCAATGAAAAATTTCAAGGAAGCCAATATTTTCAATGGCCTCTCCTTAACGGTGGGTGCTTTCTTGTTATTCCTTACTATACATCGCAGGAATAATGTGCGCAAGTCTTTTGCTGTATATAAGCTTACAGTTATACGAGTTTCCATTAGAAACTCGAAGGCTTCTTCGAGTCCGTCCTGTTCGCGGTGTTCAATGACGAGCGAGATAGCGAGACATACTACTGTTGTTGCTATCAATCTTGGCAGCCCTGACCTACTCCACCGGAATTCAATGAATTCTCACGTCCTTCGCATCGACTCGAAATAAGCACGCCGAGGAACAACGTTCCGCATGTCTATACATGCAAGCTCGTAGCTGCATAACAACAATTTGTTACGTCTCGTAAATTACTACTATTATAGCAGAGTCCAACGAGATCTGGCAGTGGACACCCAAAAGTCAAAATATTTCTGAGCTTCACCCCTTTATGACCTATCTCAACTATGCTGCACACTCGGTGGTCATAAAAATTAAACGACCATCCCTGAACGCGATACTTTGCTGACAGTGAGTAACTGAAAATAGATCTATCACCTTCTGTTCGTTTATCCGAACCTTTGTGCTCATTGGAGCTTTAAAACTTTCAACAATTTTAAGATGCAAAATGTGTAAAAAACAAAGTTTGAGATTAATCGATTTCATCCTAGTACTAATATTTATAGGAAAAATTAAGTTATTTTTCTGTCGCAGCTTGAAGTCAGACACGATTTAAATGTGTTATCCAAGTCGAAACATTTTTCAGCTTTATCCTTTTATGACCAATCTCAACTTTGTTGAACACTCGCCGGCTATCAAAATCGAACGAGTATCCCTCAATGTCACTTTCTCAACACTGACAAGCCGAAAATAAATTTAATCTCTCACCTTCGGTTCTTTTATTCGAAATTTTATTTCCTCTCGTTTTACGGTATCTTGGGGTAATTCGGCGATAAATTTTTTTATTTTTGTAAACGACTTGCCTGCTTAAGAACTGCAAACCTGTCGTACATAATACTACATATGGGTATTATTAAGAGCCTTGAATCACCGGAAATACATTCCATAACCACCTTCACACTAATTTCCAATTATTATTTTAACCTCTCCAATGCAACGATAAGCGATAAAAAAAACATTGCTTGACGAGTGTACATAAAAAATGGGATTCAAAGTATAATCTTCAGTATCTCTGTATTCACCATTTTTTTCCGTTCATCGCGCTTGCATTTCCCGGAAATATGGTCGTTTGTGACGTAGTTGATAATAACGTCGTACGTTGTACGTAACGAAAGCACAGAATTATAGGGCGTAATTATACGGGTTTATGGGAAATTCTTCATCGAGATAAAATACAAAATAATGCATACTGTCGGAACGTCTCGGATTAAAGACCAAACAAATTATCAGGTAGGAAAATCAATTGATTGGTTGCAACAACCGACTGATTGGCCGCAAAGTGAAGTAATTGGACTCAACATCTAGCGGACTGATCACAAAAATCAACTAGTTGATCTCGTCTTGAACAACTAACTCTTTAAATTCAACGATCATCTCATTAGTAGCAAAAACCAGGTGATTTTTAACAAAAACAATCCATATTTTTTAAATTTCTTTCACCAATTCGGCTAATTTTTACTACACGAAAAAATTGAAGCCAAAAGATATTTTTATGTTATCCTTTGATGATTGTTTCAGAATTTAATTCTGTTCAGTACGTGAGCATTAGCTGGATGTATATGGTGATTTAAAAAGTAATTAATAATGTAGTCTGTTTACGTAATGGAAGCACAGAATTATGTGTGTATCGGTACGGAAACGTGAGGCATTTTGCATCGAAATACAACACGAAACAATGCATATTGTCGAAGCGCCCTAGATTAACTTCGATGTAGGTCTGGGTCCATTCATTATAGATATGCAAATGTGGCCTTCCTGGTGCGCGTCGTGTCTCACTAACAGCGCGCACACGTACCTACATACGTAGTATACAGTTTCTCACTCTCTTCTGGCTTCTGCTGAGCCTTTCGAATTGCGAGCGGCTACGCGAGCCGCAATATACGTGGGAAGGAGCTAGTATACCGTACAAAGGGAAGCTTTGGTGACCCACAGGCTCCCGCAAGAACCTTCGAGCGTGCCACGATAATTGCCCTCGCCCCGGATTCACCAAACTACCCGCAATTAGCTTTCGACTTTCAATTACAAGAAATATGAAAAAAATTAAATAAAAGGAGACACTAAATAACGCGGTGAGATATCTTTTAATTAATAAAACAAAAATTACCTAAAGATAATAAAAGGAACTCAAATATACACGTCCGAAAATTGAGTCTTAGTGATAAAAAACAAATAACGACAACTAATGAACATTTAAACTTAATTTTAATTACCTTGACACTTGTGCATATGCACTGGTTAAAATCCACGCTGTGAAACGCTGCTTGTGTGAACTTTTTCTCCGTGTTACCTAATATTAGAGCGTCAATAGTAACACTTTTTACGGTGTAAAATTAACACAAGCGGTTTCGTTAAATTTATTTCTGTGTTAATATTCTTTTTGAATACAGATTTGTCACTCTTGGGCGATTGGTGTGGACCTATATAGACACCGACTTGGTGTTGTTTTTAACACCGGATTTTCAACGGTGTGGTGATAAGCCAGGGATCTAAAAAATCTTCGCAATGAACTAAAAAATGACTGCATAAAAATAAAATAAAAGTTAGCAGGAAATTGGTGAAATGAAAATCAAAGAAATCTTAGCAATTTTCTTAAATAGAAAAAGCAACTAGAAGCAATTAAAAAAGATGCTTATTACGATCCTTCGTAATTTCAGTGTCAAAATGTCATCCAGTTGTTATTTAATTATTATTATTATTAACTTAATTGTTTAGAAAATTGGATCTGCAATTTTTCGTTAGGCTGAAGTTCTTGATAACATTGATAACAATGTGTAGGCAGCTAGTCGGTAGACCGCGAGGCAGCTCGAAAATGTGTGACTTTAGGAATGGAGCTTATAGCGAGAGGAAGCAAAGAGCCGAAGAGAAGGGCGAATCATTACGGGAAAGAGGCATCTCACGTGGGTGGATTGTAACGAGATAAAATATCCTTTTATTCGAACGAAGCGAAATATCCTTGGCTATGGCCATGATCGTCCCTAATAACGCGCGAAATCGATGTTCACTCTCAGTACTGTGTAATTGTGCGTACTTACGTGTACACATGCATATATCCTATATCTCCGAACACGAGGCGAGAAAAAAAATCTCAAGTAAACAATGGGCGCGAGGGAAAGGCGAGAGATGGATGATATCCAGGAAAGCGGCGAAGGTTTACGCTCCGCGCGCGTTGAGCTCTTCAACAGATTATCCTCATTATATTCCTTCTCTTCATCGTCTTCGTCCTCGTCCGATAAAATAATAAAAATAAGAAAAATAAAAATAACAAAACACAACGAATGATTCTCTGGCGAATAATATTCGCCTTTGTACAAACAGGTATGTAATGTATGGTATTTTCGCAACTATACCTTTCAAACGTCATCGATTATCGAGGGTGTGATTGATATAGAAATTGGTATTGACCTTAGGGGTGAGGTTAATATATGTAAGTATGAAAAAACGTTATACGTAATAAATAAATTTCGTTCACGACCAATAAAGACTCAACTTCAAAAGTTAATATCCTCCAGAAAAATAGAAAATAGTTGCTCCTTGTAATTGAAATACCTTTTCATATATCCTAATAATCATCAAGTCATAATTTCTAGTCTACAGATAATCATCTTTTTTTGAAAAGTACATATGAATAAATTTCCAACTCATAAATTGAACTTTAGGGCAATTTGCTAACTTCTCGTCGGAATCGATTTCTCGAAACACTTTGGGGATATTTTCGTCTTCGGAAGGTTCTTGCGGTTTAACGGCTCTCCAAAATACAAACGTTGAGTTTCCGTACAGCCCGCAGGGCATATACACACTGTATATGCGTATAATAACACAGATATATAGATATGTATATACATATATATATATTTGAGTGTAGAGCACGCAATGACGTCCGTGCGTATCGGGTGAGCCGAAGTGCGCTTTGCAGCTCTGCCAACGCGTCTCGTCCACTCCAAAGCCATCACAAGGCTAGCTTTTATTAGACCCTCCTGCGTGGCAGCGAAACTTTGCTCGCACAAGCGCGATCATCATCATCGTCGGTTGCTTGTGCTTGTAAAAGTCTCTCGTACCCCCGTCGCTTGCCACCGTGGAACGTTAAATTGTTGTAAAAACCGTGCGACGTCTCGGTTGCCCTCTGCCCGTACTGCAATCGAGTTCTTCTTGCGAATATAAAGCTTCGCATTCACCATAATTTATGTGCGCTCAATGTAATCAGTGCAATGCTGCTGCTGTTGCTGCTCGCCGGGATTCCGAACCGAGGCGAAGATAATCGATCATACGTGTAGTACCTACGTACCATATATATATATATATATATATATATATATATATATGTGTAAGCACATTGTAAATACGTTTCCTGTACCTATAGGGTCAGCATGACGTAGTCATTACAAGAAAGTAAAACGCACCGTGTTCACTCTAATAAAAATGCTAATAAGTAGCTTTTCTTGTTATATTTTAAAGACGTATAAAAGAACAATTTTGGCGCCCTTCATCGTACTGTTTTTCATTACTACAAAAACCGAGTTGGAAGCATTCTGAGTTAAAACTACTTTTAGTTGATTATTTAATGAATAAATTATTTGGATTTGATATTATTCTTAAAATTTTTTAATATTGGAAACGGTATGGAGAACAGTTGATTCAAAAATATTTTTTTAATGCAGATTGGATAAAAGATACCATCATAGAGGAAAATTGATAATGGTCAAAATAATATTACTTTCCCAGACATTCATTTTATTGTATAATTAATTTTTATGAGAAGCTCGTTTTTTATGGCTGCTAAGTTTTCATATGTTCTATTAAAAAGTGGTAAATTTTTATGACACAATCTTTCCTATAAAATTATTTTAGAATAAATAATTAAATTCATTTTCTGTGCGGATAACGTACAGCTATGCACCAAAGGTGTTTAATAAATGGAATAATTCTTAAAAAAAAGCTAAATGTATAATATCGTTCAATTTAATAATCAAATTGGATACAAGTCAATTTTTTAAAATAAATACATCCTACGGAATTGATTATCACCTGGATATAAAACATCTGAATATTTCGGATGATAACTCAAGATTCCAATTATTGTAAAGCTCATATTAAGCCAGCGCGAAAAAAGCTTTCGAGGGATAGCGTTAAAAACTATTTACATCCATCTCGTGATAAATACCTTCAAATTCTGAATACTTGCCAGGGTGGCAGCGAAATACAGTGACGGAATATATTTTTCGTATTCAAACGTACAAGACTTTGCTTCAGAAAAGATTACCTTATAACGCTAGATATCCGTCTTGGAAAAGCGACATTTCTGTAAGAACGATGTACTCGAATTTTGAAATATACAGAGACGAAAGATATTATGCTCGACGTAGTATCCTTTCAATTCGAAAAGCTCGTGAAGTTGAGAGTATGAAAATGCTTGGAGGATAAAAGAAGATGTATGAATAAAGCTGAGAGATATTATTTTTATGTGTTTTTTCACTCGTCCACTCCGCGATGCATATTCCTTCGCAGTCACAACTATTCATACCTTTGAAGCCCACTATATTTTTCGAACTTGTTCCAGGAATTGAATACCCCAGAAAACTACAAACGTGCAATAAACAAGCAATATTATCTTAACAGGTTCGGTTAAGGAACCACAAACAGAAAATGATAGATAAGTGGTAATGGAAAAATTGAAGCCCCATTAGTATTACTATGATTTCCGTGGCATTTTGTAAAAAAAATTTCAAGAAAATCCTCTACTTTCGTTTTAAACTACATTTCGGTCACTCCGTTTTTACCAATAAATAAGATAAATAAAAATAATTATAACAATTAAATTATTGATGAAAAAAATAATAAAATAGGATGATTTCTGAAATGAAGGGTCCGAGATCTTGATCGAAGAACAAGCGTGAAAAATTATGAAAAAAAAAGGACGCTAAAGAAAGTCGCTGAAGAGCGTATAATGAAGAGTGAAATTTCGTATTGTCACGATGCCGATGGGCCTGGCAAGCGAGATGAGGCCCCTCTGAAGGTTCGAAAAACGCGCGGCGTGGCGTCGCCGCACCCTCGCAAACCACTCTGGCAGGCACACCCTACCAGTTTATCCAGTTTAACCCAGTGAATCTTCTCCTCCCACCGAGTTCCTTATTTCCTGGCATCTCTCACGACCCCTCGTCAAACATATCATTTTCAACGTAGAATATTCTATTAAGCTTGTGGGTGTTGCCACCATTTTTCAACTCATGATTTACCGTGACAACGAAGAAAAAAGGATTATACGGCAAAATATTATATCTAACATGATTCGTTTTTTTTTAAATATCGTTATTCCGTCAAAAGAAGCAAAATTTAATTTTAAAAACACGCTTTCTTAATAAAAATTTCATGGCAATTTATTATTACATATTTTTCAATTCAATATATTTCATTGGCATAAATATTTTCCGAAAATTTATTTTTTGCTGATTGTAACAAGGACATACGTTAGGAACATGGCTTTTTAAACGGTTACCTAATAAAATCGCACTCATAAAAAATAGCTGAACGAGGTATTTTTCCGATCGAAATTTCGACCGATAGAATTGCACCATTCGACGTCACGTGGTACAACCTACACGAAATTATACTGATAATTTTTGGATAATTTCAAAAAAGCATCCAGCTGCGTCAACCATCTGTCAAACGGACAGATTGAATTCAATTGCGACGCTCGAAAGATTCTATCAAACATAAATCGTATGTTTCGTCTCATGGTGCAATTCTATTGTTCGCAATTTGGATGGGAAAAATAATTCTCCGAATACCACTCGAGCTTCGAAATTAATCTAATATTTCGAAGTTCTTGTGGTATTACAAATGATTATATTTTTTTAACGTGACAAAATTTTTTTGTATATTGCACTAAGTCATTGATAGACAAAAGAAATATACTACGACAATGTGAAGAAAAAAAAACCTTTTCTTAATATTATCAATTTTTTTTTTTTTTTCATTGCAAAAATAAACAATGTAATGTAAAAGAAATAGCGTATCAGGCTTTCGATGGAATATTGCGTTAAAGCCGAGGAAACCTGCTTACGTAACAGCTGTGGAGAAAAGCAATAAGAAAGGAAAGAGTCAAGTAGGAAGGGAAAGGAAGAGGAAGAGGAAGAGGAAGAAGAAGAAGAAGAAGAAGAGAAACGTGACACCACGTGCGTCGTCGACAAGATGAGTTTTGTCCTTGGCGAAATCCTTTATCCACAAGGGAGGCCTCCTGCAGTTAGTACTAAGAGGATAACGTGCGAGAGAAGGAGAAATGAAGAAAGAGAAGAAGCGACTTGCAGTCTAGCATAACCTCGGGGGTTGAAGAAGAAGAGCCGAGGCTATCCTCTAAGAAGTAGTAACCGTACACTTCATCTAGCTGTACAGCACAAAAAGACACGGAACAACGCGTGAACACGTGTGCGGCACTTGGGCATTATATACTGCACATTACATATCGTATAGTTTATACACACAGCAGATATATGTATACAGGGTGATTCAGAATTATTTATAAACTTTCGGTATATTATAGCTAAATAAACCGTGAGTAAATGTACTTGGACATTTTCCGAAATTTACGACGGTTATTTACATGTAAGCATTTCTCAAATTTAAATAAATCGACCAATCAGGGCTACGTATTTTCTCGCGCATGGCAAGGTTCCCTCTCTCTTGACTTCCGGCGCGGTAAAATACAATGCTCTGGTTGGTCCATTTATTCAAATTTGTATTGCGTACAATAAAATAATTATTGCGTATTTTGGAAAATTGCTCAGTTGAATTAACTCAAGCTATCGTATACCAATATGATGATATGAATTATTTTGAATCAATCTGTATATTTATGTACCTAGACACGTGGACGAATGTTTTGCCTCAAGGCGCAAAGGGTCAATTTTTTTCCAAGAGCTTTTTGCCAGCAAAGGAAAAGGTGCTGGCGGTACAAGAAAGTTGTAGGGTCTACGAGGTTAGTGTGTCTGTGAGGTGAAGGAGCGCGATTGTAGCTTCGCGTGAGATGGGCAACTGCTTCGAGTCACTGAGTTTACGTATGTACACGACTTTTGCACGGAAACCCCAGCAAACTGCGCACCGGACGATGCATCTCCGTTGTCACGAAACAATGTGCGCTGCAGTGTGTATACTTGTTATTCTTATTCTTCTTCTGTTTC
Organism: Tromatobia lineatoria; assembly: GCA_949699805.1. Lineage (NCBI taxonomy): Eukaryota > Metazoa > Arthropoda > Insecta > Hymenoptera > Ichneumonidae > Tromatobia > Tromatobia lineatoria. Next base: position 226,611 of record OX453049.1, read on the forward strand.
GCACGTTTACTTGCCGAGCCGCACGCAGATGCGCGAGAGATAAGTACGCAGATTTGACAAGAACAGAGACGGATATCCTCCGCGGTCTTACCACATACTGTCCTATAAATTCTTCGACAAACCTCTGTTTTGTTTTTGTACATTCCAAGTTACGTCGAGCGGAGGTAACAGATCTCGCTGACACACCTGAAATCGGCCAGAAATACGCGAGATCCGAAAGAGAAAGTACAGTGAAACATTTTTAGTAGTAGCCATGAAAATTATTGAGGATTAATTCGGAACCTAAGGATTGATGGGATTACGATCTTAGGACTTTACGAAAACAGAAAAAAACACGCAAATATCAATCTTGACAATATGGAGATGATTTTGAATAAGATTAATGCCAATAAATTTTTCATAATAACTGTTAAAAAATAGCTTGTCAAAACTGGCAAAACACTTAATTTCTTTTCTTATGTACTTCAGAGTCGCAACTGAGATTAAATTGTTGTAATTATTCCACAATATCAATCTGCAGTATTCATTAAAATTCGAACGAACCCTTGAATGAGTGATATGAAAATTAATTTACTGTGAACTCGTCCTTTAAATTTGAAAGTACGATTTTTTAAATGGAAAATACTGAATATCACACGAAAATTTAAGCTTTCTATTATATATATATATATATATTAGGGTGTGTCAAAAAAAAGGCGATATTTTTTTCTCTTTGCTCTCCACTCAAAATATCGTAGAATACGTCTTAGTAATGATCCTGTCAAAAGCGGAGCTCATAATTTTAATTCTCAGAGGTCCATCATCACGTTTCAAGTTTTCCCATTTAAGTAACACAGGAAAGTGATTTTTTCCATTCTTTCTCCCTGCAACCTAAGAAGAAATTTTATTTTCATAAAACCAATGACTACACATCATGAATCATTGAATTTCGAACAAAAAATCTTGTTAAGTCGAATTTCTATCTTCAATATTTGGATTGTTACAGAGCCTTAAAATTTTTTATCGGATATGCAGAAAAAATCATCTAAATAAGCTTCAATTAGTCTGTAACTTAAAGCCATTAGCAATACATAAAATTGCACGCGGATTTTTTAGAAAATTCAAAGTTCCAATAAATCGCTATTGACTTTTTCGTACTAACATCAGTACTTCACTTAATGACAGTTAGAAATAGAAAAACCATAACTTTTTTGGTCTGTAACTCTGTAAATATCAACGATACGAAAAACTCATTGACAACTTTTTTTTAGTGCGTCAGGCGGACGACAAAATTTTCTTTAAATCTTTTCTTCCTAACTTGAATAGATTAGCTGAAAAATAATTTAAAAACACAGAAAATTTACAACATTAAAATTTTTAAGGCTCTATAATAAATCAAATATTGAAGATAGAAATTCGACTCAATAAGATTTTTAGTTCGAAATTTGATTCCTAAGATGTAGTCATTGATTTTATGAAAAAAAAAATGCATAAAAAACTTGAAACGCGATGATCCTCTAAGGATTAAAATTACGAGCTTCGCTTTTGACAGGATCATTACTAAGATGTATTGTACGATATTTTGGGCGGAGAGCAAGGAAAAAAAATATCGCTTATTTTTGGCATATCCTAATATAAATATATATTATAGATGAATATTATACATTTACATTTTGTTCGAGGATAATTGTTGCTGAATAAAAAGCGTAGAGTCAAGGCTAGACGAAACTTATTTTTGAAAATGTTGAAGGTTTCGAAGCCTGATGTAGTTGAAGCAAGATCTCAAGGATATCATTTGTAGGCGCCAGAAAAAAGATGTAAATAAGCAACAGAAGTGCACTACGTCTATCTTTGAAATAGGATTCTCCGGTGAATAGCGTGTACTGTGATCATATACTTTGACGTTGTATATTTCAATAAAACGGTAGAAAGATAAACGTCGATAATGCGAAGTTCGTGAGAATATGTCAGATTATAAGCGTCGAGTGGGAAGACAAGGTGAAAAAGGCGAAACGCGAGAAGGTTGAGATGCGAGCGGTGGTTTTGCGCGCGCGCTCGAGAGTCCGCGAAGACCACGGGGATCAGGTCCATGATCCCCCGGTAGCTGGCGATGCAAATGCATCAACCTCGGCCCACGCAGTTTTGCACGCAGCGGCGTTTAGCAGCTCGTTAAAATCTTCCTCTGAGAAGAGCTCCGAGTACGCCACGCGAGTATAACCTAGTCAATTTACTGTTCTTGGAACATTCGCGAGAGCCTCCTCCTCTGTCTCTCACAAATGCTACTGCACTTCTCATAGATGTGATTAAATTCCCAGAATCCATATACTACTTAATCTCTCGCGTGTCAACTTGTTTCCATTATTCTATTTTGTGGCATGTATTTTACGATAATCGTATGTGAGATCCACTATTTCTTTCTGCGCATTCCGATTCCCTTTCCTGGTTTACAATAAATGAGCGAGAAACCATCGCTTAGACTTGACTTTTTATTTACAAAAAAAATTGAGTACTTTGTGACAAGGAAAAAAACGCGATTCGGTTTGCTTAGGATAATTTTATATTGCCGCATGTATTTCATGAAAATCATATGTAAGATCTGCCATTTTTTCTTCTGCGAATTAACACTCGTTTACCTGGTTGGGATTAAATGACTGTTAATGGTCTCTTGTGGTCGAGATTGATTTTTCATAAAGTTGAGTACTTCGTGATGAGGAAAAAATCGCGGCTCGACTTGATTGAAATCATATGTAAGATCAGCCATATTTTTCTACGAATTTAGATTCGTTGTCCCGATTGAGAACAGATAAGGCATGTACTTAAAAATAAATTACCAATTCTTTATACATTTATGTAACTCACTTATCTGTAGGACAATGTCTTGTCAGCGTCTTTCTAAAATGACATTCCTATTTCAAAGATCGGTATCATTTGTTGCTCTCGAACTATCTTTTTTCTCCCGGCCACTGGAGATACAAAAAAAATTAATCAGTTGTCCTGGATCAGTTTTGGGAGCAAATTCACAACTAAATTTGTCTTGTATGTTATCGTATCTTGTCTGATTCAATCACGGAAGCTGTAGACAATATCACTGGTAACATCAGCAGCGACGATGAAATATACATAACGCATCTAATAAATCACAGTTTCACCTTCCCTGTCACTTCTCTCTTTGAAACAGAAGTGCTCCAATTGTATAATGCGACTGCTGAGATCGGCGAGAACACGGGAAGCACGAGGAGAATGATGAAGCTATGCGAACCAGAGATAAGAAACGTTCCATGCATTCCATTACGGGGCTTCACTATTTATTCTCCTCTTTTACACACTCACACACACACGTACGAGTGGTTATGCACGTATATGTATATACTCGTTGAAAGACGGCAGATAAAGCGTTTCGTGTTCTTCTCTGATGGCTGTGGACTCGAGAAGCGACCGCACTCACGCCTGCCCCGTGATTTCTGTTAGGAAGTGCAACATTGCCAGCGGAAGTGTGCACGTTTCCCGCATGTATATAACACCCAGCAAAAGGCACCGGATTCACATTAAAGTTTCTCTCCCATGAGACGGACGCATCATCGAGGTAAGCAAGTCTGTTCTTCGAATCATTTTCATACATATTACCTGGACCATCATCACTGACTGCCAGTCATTAATGCATTTCGCGTGTTTACCTAGTCTCGAATGACACGAAAATAATCGACGCCTTCCGGATCGTAAAAAGCTCCTCTCGAAATGGAGAGTGAACATTTACGAGATTTCAGGTTTCTCCCATGGATTACCTTTACCGCGAAAAGTGCCAATTTTGCGGAGTTCGAAGAACCAATAACAATTTTTTTTTTTTTATCATTAAAGGTTTTCTAGAAATTTGATATGAAACGTTGTATGAATATAATGTAATATTTGATAATAATAAATGCATTCAAATCAGACTCCGCGTATTGCATTTTCTTCTTATTTTCAGAAAATAACAAGCTGTTCGGAAAATCGGAAAGAAATCACAAGTTTTTCCTTCTCTCATATTTGCCGAAAGTTTCAAGGAAATTAACGTTAATCACGTAATGCCTTTGCAATGACATCTCGTTAAATTTTACTCTGGGTCAAGAGCGTTTGCTGTAATATAAACTATGCTTCATTACTATGATTTAACATGAAAAGCTTTGCAAAGCCAGTTCTAACATTGGTTTTACTGTTTTGAGTAATTTGAACTTGTTAACATCGAGAAATTTTAAGGTCATGTCTCGTTGACCGAAATATTTTTTAAAAAGTGTCACGTAACTCTCACACGGACATAATTTAGAATTTCGAGATTTTTACTAATTTTCGCGAGACTATAATAACACGATGATTGCAAAATACACAATTTTTGTGAGATTCGTGAGACGCAGGACATAATTGGAGTGCACGTCGCACGTGCGTGTGCGACCCGCTGGAGGCGCACAGCGCATGGTTCATCGCGTGGATAATAATGAGAGTGATAATATACCATACCAGACTATGGTTGCGGAGGGCGGGCACGGTGAAAGAGGATAAGCAAGAGGCTTAGTCATTCACCGCGTGTGCATTGAACTTTGCTCTTGCGTCATTTTGTTAACAATATGATGAATAACGCAATGAAAGACAAAGCATAACAGCCAAATGAAGTCTTGGTGATGTAATGTTATATATCATGAATAAAAAATATTTTTATAATAAAATTATGTAATGTTATATTTTACAATTAATATAATTTATTATAAAAAAAACTAGACTAAATAAAAAATAAACTCATCAAGAATTCAATAATACAATAATATTTGTAAAAAAAATTGCCCAGCGTTGATAATAGTTCACCTGCAAGCTGCCAATTTCCTGTTCATGTCTTTTTTCATTGTATATAAAACAGAAACGACCGTATGTTCCTTTGACTGTAAAAAAAAAAGTCCAAATCTCTCTTCAGCAGCAGCGGTGGAGGAAAAAATACGACTCTGACGAACCACGAAGAGACCACAGGTTTACGATCGACAGAGTGAAGAAAAAAGTGGAAGCATTAACGGTGCAGTACCACGTACACATAACCACCAGCCATGAGACGAGGAGTCACCTTGATTTGTTAGAACTTAAAAAGCTTGGGATGCTCGCATCGTGGCTTTTTTTTTTACGAATGATTTGAAAAAGAAACGGAAGGCGAGAGGCGTCAGCGGCTCTGACGGCGTTTTAGGGTCAAAGGGGGATTCGGATATTGCATCTGTACATTCTCCGATCGTAAAGTTAATCCCTTCGATGCGGCATTTTGAAGCGTCGATATTCTCGCAGCGGGAAAGAATTTAACATGGAAATTGACCGTAAAAATCGGCAACAAGCCGAATGGATTATTTGGGCATTTTTAAGATATGACTTTTTAAAGTCATCTATTTGGACAAAAAAATTGAAGAGAGGTCATTTTTATGATGAATTTGAAGAGATTACACATTAATTTATCTCGAAATCAGTCGTATTTATACAAAACGATTCCATAATTAGTTTACATTTCAATAGTATTTTATTGGTTACTCCTCAAGTACGCCAATCAGCTATTACTGTATCCTCCCCTTTATTTCTAATTTTATTCCTCGAGACCCCTCTAGAGTCTTGTCTGCAGACACTCTTTCTAATGCTACTACTACTCTATCGCATTTGCACGAGGGCTCAGAGAAACTGCGGAAAACCTGACCGATACAGGCGAGTTTATTTCATTGAGTTTTTACTGTATTGTAGTATATATTAGAAATTGAGAAAAACTGCCTACCGCTCAACAATAAACGCGCAAACCGATGTGCGGCTAAGCGGTCGCCCGTCCAAGTTATCGCCGCAAACGATGCTGCTTAAGGATGTATCATAGAAGGTACAGTCCCGCCAAAAGTGAGTTTCAGAGACAATTTCGATCACTTCCCGATGGGATAAAAATCGGAATAAAATAATGCATTTCAAAGATAAATTTAAAAATCAGAAAAAATTCGTATGCATTCAAATAAATTAACATATTATTTTCATTCGAAAAAAAAGTTAGGTTCACTGATTATCTGTTGAGCAATTGTTTTTTTCCTCAATTTGTTAACAACATTTTGGGATTATTATTATGCGAAATCAATATTTTCAGCACGTTTAATATGCAATATTTTTTTCCGATTTTTATCCGGCTTCCGCGAGAAACATTGAAATGCACCGATCCAATGAGTACCGACGACCGAGGCGGCGCGACAGACGCGCTCGCGCCAACCAGTGGTGGACCTGATGCCGTCAAGGAAATCCTTTTTTTTAAATCAAAGAGACCGTTTCCTTGAATTAACGAAAACGTCTCTTCGATTACGCTCCTCAAGCAAATGTTTCTTTAAAGACAATGAAATGTTCTCTTTGGAATTCAAAGGCACTATTTCATTGAAAACAAGTAAATATTTCTATGAAATCAAAGAAAAAAAATTCAATCCACCTATTTACTTTTATCACTTTTCAAGCTTTGCCGTGTAACCGTATATTTGAATCGATAATTGAAAATGGAGAATTCGTCGGTTTTGTTCCACAGCTAGACAAAAATGTTCAACGTATTTAGAAAAATAAGTATTATTTAAAAAAATAATTTTTATATGGTCAGCTAGAGATCTGACTTATAATTTCTCGCTTGATAGGTGGGTGAGCTAGATTTTATCTTTATAGATGCAATAAGAACTCTCCCTGATAGACGTATAAAAAATTAATAATATATCCGCTTTACCTAAATAGAGTTCAAAGGCGCCGTAATTCAAACAAACTCTACGATAAATCATGCGAAATTTTATTTGTCGTCATACTCTCTAAATCTTATTACACATAAACCTCGTGTGAATATAATGTCTCAAGTAATTGTTCTATTTCATTGTCGTTATAGGTTGCATCGCGTCGCGTTGCACTTTCCCTTCTGTCTGTCTGGCTGGCTGGCTGGCTGTTTGTGTATCGGGTGTATCGTATTATACTGTAGAGACCGGAAAAAGTGTGCTCTTGTAGTCACGTGAGTATATATATTGGAGCACTCTTGGTATACTCGCGAGAAGTAGGACACGTAGTATCGCCTTTCCCAGGAAATTCGTAGGTGGTGAATGACGAATACGGCTCACGTAGTCGAGACATAAATTTCTAACGACGACCGAAGACCGCTGCAGCTCTTCGTCTCCTCTATAAGTGGGGGAAGGGGGTGAGCTTCGCAGGTCGTAGGGACTAGTATCAATTTCACGTGGGCATTAATTCTATAGAATAGTACTATATTGGCTAATTTTTATTAACTCTTATAGCCATAGTAATATATATGCATATATATATATTGAAGGGAGATCGGGCGAGAGTGCATCGGTGCATCGGTGCAAGCAGCGAGTCCTAACGACGGCGGATGTGTGACTTTCTCGTGGCAGTAAATATGTCAAGTGCCTTCGCGACGTCACCGGGCATCGTAATGCCTCGACTTTATGTACAAATTAGTCGTTAAATTGCTTTTTTTCGTAAATCGATCAATTTGCATTTACCCTCGAGCTATAGTCCACCGGAGTGTCTGTATAAATAGAGAGGGTGAAACTGTCGACTATAATCGACACATAAGTATTTTTATCGTGCTTCTACTTTCATGCGTGTATAAAGTATTCATAGACTTCTATGTACTTAAATAATGGTTACATTCTAGCCAATTTTCTGTTAGAAGATCGACGTCAAATCATTGAAGGCACAACAAAGGATTGAACAAGTTTTTTTCTCTGCGCCATCTTCTGTATGTATGTCGAGGATTTAGCCATTCCATTTATTTTATCTCGTTTTTCAAGGATCCTTTACGCATACATTTAACTCAGCGAACGTCAGTTTCGATTCGCATTTTACATCATATTCTTTTGCTACAGGAAAAAATCGGAATGAAATCAACTTTATTCCCAACATTAAATGTAACTGACTTGAAAAATTAGACTAGTATTAAAAAAACAAAAAAAAATCCTTCATTTTCATGCAAAAATTTTGGCACGAAGTATTCTATTCTACTCAAGAAGCAACCAACATTTACGGTTTTTTGATCAAACAAAAACACTTCTCCATGTTGAAATTTAAAAAGCGCAGTTTTTTTACTATTTTTATTCAGAAGTCTCTGGGACATTTTTATACGAACAATAATTTTTACAACAGTAAAACCTCCCAACTGTTGAAGACAAATTGATTTTTGATAATAAGAGTACCCAAAAGTTATTTATAAGTCATTATTATCAATAGCTAAGCAAATTCAACGGAAAACATTTCATTTGTGTGCAAATTTGATCACAAGTAGTCACGAGCAAATGTACATTTACGGAATTTCTAAAATCTGTTTATATGAAAGTGAAAATTAAAAAGGCACCTACCGTCTAATTGATATTTACATCAGAAAAGTAGCAACAAAAGTGAGTAATTGTGGTTTTAGTGAAAAGGAAAAATTTTTGTCATCTGAGTGTTCATAAAACGGGCAAAAGAGTCGACGTCCTTCGAAACAATTAAATTTTTATCGTGTTTATATTTTCATGCGTGGATTTAGTATTCATAGATTTCTCGGTATACAAATAAGTGCTGGGATCTGGCCAATTTTAGATAAAGAATCGACATCAAATCTACGATCGGAGAGATCGAGGTTGTAAGCACAACAAAGGATACTAAAAACTGTTCCGTTGTGGCTATGATCTTCTGGATATCGAGAAATTGCCCAGTACAGTCAAGCGGTATACTTCACAATTGCTACGTTCTCTCATTGCTTTTTGTTTCTTCCTCTTTCTCCTTTCCACGAACGTATTGGAAAGTCTTCCCACGTATGCATGAAAATCATTGCTGTCTATCAAACGCGATCAGGGGCCAATCCTCAATAGTCGGAACTCGCTCCGAAGAATTTGCCCGTGAGATAATAATATTCCGTATAACAACCTCACCTTTTCAGAGCGTACCACTTTGTACGAATAGTTGCATTCTAGAAGGCTATGCGATTCCTAGAATTATCGAGAGCCATCAGTGCACATTGCCATATTACATTTGCTCTGGAAGCAGACTCAACAGTGATTGGCCAGTGTTCGATAGCTTCATCTTCACCAAGATGTTCTAAAGATTTTGAATTTTTAAGTAAAAGAAAAGTTTTCGCCCCAGCATAACAAATTGATGATTTGAACGTAATTGGAAAATACAGTTCTGCATATTCTGTTAAACATCCAAGAATTCTGAAGAATGAAGTAAACAGGAATTGCCGAATTTTAGTAATTTTTTACGGATCGTAAGTTTTCATTACTTTACGAAGTAAAATGTATCGTGCATTTCATACCATAATAATGTTTTCAGAATAATAATAATAATTTCAGAGACAAAAATGGGGGAATACGATCTGCCATTTTCTTTCAGTGAATCAAGCAGATTTTCGAATTTTTTAAAAAAGGACTTCAAAATCAAAATAATAGATTCTGTGAAAAAGACATAATAAGATCCTATTTTTTCTAAATATTATCATTATTTGAGTGATAATCGTTCTTGAGGTTATCACGGTATAAGACCTCATAACAATAGTCATCGACCGTACATAAAATGGCCAATGACTATACATTATTCCATCCTCTGAATGTTAAGTGCGGCACGAACCATTCATAAAATTTCTATGATTGAAGGATAATGTAGAAGCGAGGGTGAGTAAGAAAAAATCTTTTCCACTCCACCTCAAATCGCACAAAGTCTTACTCAAGAAACTGTTGTACCCACAAATGGTTTCGTAAAAGGGGCCGCACCCTCGGGTATTCTCGTGAGTCCGATGGTGTTTCCGTATGTTGGTGTAATGATGAAAGTCCCTAAACGTTTCTCTAATCGATTTTAAACCGCGTAGCAATAGTACAAGAGAGCACGTGCTCTGCGCTGTTGGCCCTGAGCCCACGTAACACTTTTCCCGAGTACACATATGTACTGTTGGCTGAATACGTGGGCCCTGGATTATTATGTAGGTATATACGCGAGTTAATTTTGGCTGGGAAAAACATTAGTCCATATCTCCAAACGTGAAAGGACTCAACGTCCAGAATAATTTGGGTATACGTACGGCTCTGAGCGATACATTAATCAGTGTCAAAGTAACACGGTTCAAAGTGTTATCGGAGTGTGAGCCTATTCGGCCCAAGAAACCTTCGTCGTATTAGCCCAAATCTCTTTACACTTGGTCGGATATTGTATTCCATACACGTTACATACGTATAACGAACTCTTATGTGCGACGTACCAACATGTGAAACGCCTAATGAACCCGTGTGAATTGTCCACACATACACACATCGATTGTAACGAGATTTACGAGAGCTGACGATTGAGAATAAAGAAAGGCGACTCTTTTCCTAACACTTTTCGTGGACACGTATGCTTGCTAGCTCAATAGCTATGTAGGGAGTTGGTTTTATCATTTCTACATGTATGTTTCTATTTATGTGGTAAAATACGTATGCATAGTCTACATATAGTATATGCATACGTATGCGTAGGGAATAGCTCAATCAATTTGCGTGCACTTTTTGCCAGTAGCATCTGGAACATCTCGACAATATTGTCGAATAAAGTCAATAGAAATTTAGGATTCTTAAATTTTACATTTGAAATTCAGTATTGAACATTCGGTATTTTTCGCTATTTCGGGGTTTCGAATATGAAACTCGAAATTGAAAATTCTGTTTTTTAAATCGGAAATCGAAAATCCAAAGTTCAAAGCCTAAAAATGTAAGTCTAAGATAAAAAACAAAATACGCAAAATCGAAAATACAGAACGCGAAATTAGAAAAACCTCATATGAAATTCAGTTTCAACGGATTCATATGTGGTTTTAGTCAAAAGAATCAGTCTCAGTTTTATATTCCGGCAATGTTGTAGAAAATACGTAAAAGAGTTGAACATCTAGAAAAAAAAAGCAGAACACATTTATTTTTTTACTTTTCGTTACACTAATTGATGTCAAAATAAATCACGGGTCGATTTGGTGTCTCATGGAAATGTAGGTCTGTCGAAACCCAAAAAACTTTGACGTATTAGCTTGAATCGACTGAGGCATGTATTCCGAATGTCTATATACTTATATTCCAATATGCGACAGACTCAGTGAGCCCGTGTGACAGAACAACAAGTGAATTATATAGCGTTTTATAAGAGTCAAAGATAGAAAATAGAAAAATAGAGGTATAAAGGAGGATAAGACAAGAGTCAGTGCACAGGCTGGGAGTATGGCAACTCTGCGACAACTGCGACGGTTGTGCATGGAGAAAGCCCGATAATGAACAAGACACAATAGTTCAGTGAATCCGGAACGTCGCTTCGTGGAAGGTAGCTCACTCGCGCGCTGCGCGCTCTCAGGGCTCTATTCGCCTTCGACGGGCGAGTAAGATGCGCGATCGACTCATACCGGATGGTCGACCGTATCGAATTATGTAACGGTGACCACATACATATTCAGTACACGTGAATCACAGAGCGCAGTCCGCACGGTGTATACACAGGGAGTATAAGAGAGCTTGGCTATTCAGGCTGGTAGTTGAAGAGAGAAGTCACATACGGTGTCGAAGAATCGCATTCGTTTGCTGCCCGACGATCGCGAGCTATATGCGCTTTGCTCTGCCGGGTTCTTACATCCACGATTCTCAACTCGTAGATGAACACGAACCTCGAGGATTGCTCAGCAAGTCTGCCGCGGCTCCTTCCAGAAACGAGACGCCATGTATTTTCACTTATGCCAGACGCGACGATTATCGATTTATGTCCATCGAATCGATAAAACTTTGTGATCAAGGATTTTCTTGAACCGAAGGATTTCACGAAGATGACGAGGTCATGTTATCTCCGAATTCTCAATGGTTGCTGATTTTTTCGATTGTGATAAATAAAATAAAATCGAGGGCAACGGTTTTTTTTTAAATAACATTTTTTATTTCTAAATAAAGAATTTCGCGAATTCAAGCATGTATGTAACATATTCAGCCACGAAAAGTTATAATCGTTAAGCGTTTTACCCTGAAAACACTATTTTTCCGGACTAAAATATCAAGGAAATACAATAATTTCGACAAACCCATTATTATATCTTTCGTGGGTCGATGCGTTTTCTTTTTATGAAATAAAAATATGGGATCGAGTTATTTGTCGATCTTGCAGATGCGACCAATCCCGCGACTACCAAATTTACGTAACTGCGTCAATATAAAATCAACTCGATGAAACTGCGTTCTCATCTCGTGTAAAAAGTTTGTCTTTGGTATCCAATTATTTGAATATTAATTTCCAGTTGTGCATAAAATTAAATGTATCTTCACCTAAATACTACTGCCATTCAAATGCTTTTTACACTAATATACAAACAAACAAATGCAAAAAGTTATTTTGTTATTGAAAAATTACATTGAAATAAAAAGTTTGCCATTCGTATGTATCCAATGAAATAATTCCGTGCTCAACGAGTCCAGTTAGACTCTCAAAAGTGCAACGATAATGTCGCGTGTACGAACCGGCGACAGTGTCTAGTTTAGAGTCTTGTAGAGTAATACGACGACATTTTATCAGTGTGGATAGGATGGATTTGCGAGTGCAGCAACATCAGCAGCAACATGGCGAACGACACAGAGACGCGGGTGCGCATTGCGAGGCAGGGACGCACGCGTAATCACAACATCGTCCAACATTAAGCCGTAAGAGACGAGATCGGATGCCTCGGATAGCGAGAGACGCGGTGAGGAGGGCGACTGCTAAAGAAACAAAGTAAGGACGATAAGAATTCAAAGACAGAAGGAAAAGGTGTAGAATTGCTGATGTGGTTGCCGAGCTAATATTCTAATTCAAGATGGGCTGAGCGTGCGTTGAACTGGCCGACATTACAGCACCAGAAAGACCACATGGTGTACCGTAATTCTAGCAGTGAATAAGACATTTTCAATTGAGTGAGGCTAAAGTAAAGAACAAAATGAGGGTAGCCGGTCTCTGAAAGCAGCGTGTACAACGCGATTGCAATCTCGGTTATGTTTCGTACCAGTTTTAAAATCTAACATGCAAAAGGAGACAAGGTAGGATAGAAACAGTATCACCGAGCTGCTTCACTATTGCTCCTGTAAATGACCTATCGAAAATCGATACTACAGACCTTTGACCAGAAGAGATAGAAGGGCTTTAACGCTGCCTACGCCATGAGCAAGCTTGTGTTTTCTGCGGTGGTACTGTTGGGCTTTGTATATATTCTCGCGGCTATGGAAGGAGACATATACACGTGGCATTAGTAACGCTTCAGTTTCTCCTGAGCCGAACATTGAGCGAGGCGCTTAGATCTTTTTTTCCTCTCCTTTTTCTTGAGATACGAACAGAGGCCGATTTGTTGAAACATGAAGAGAAGAAGAACAAACAAAAAACGCGAAGTTTGAAAAAGAATATGTTATTTTTATCACTGACTTGTCAGAGATAAATATATCACGAGGATCTTCGTGACGCGGAAAGGATTAAGTTTAGGGCTGCAACTTGGAGGTTCCAAGATGGCCGAACCACTTTTGATCAAGGACTCTGAACGCTGGGAACAGTTGGAAAAAAACCTTGACCCGAAAACTGGTCCGATGTGGTCGTTGGTCTACAGCAGAGGACAGACGTACCGTACTTACATATATAACAGTAGGCATAACGCATACTACCGCAGCTACTACTACAATACGTAGCAGAGAGAACGTCAATGCTGTCGGCTCCAATGGCAAACGTCTCTTGTTACAAGCCACAATACGTTATGCTACGCTCATGTCCAGATCGCGTAACGTAACGGACATCGGACCTACGGGCCTAAGATTTTGTGCGAGGCGGAGTTCTTCGCAGTATGGCACAGATGAGAATTTAATGGTATCGACTGTATTTGGCATAAGTCAATGTATAGTCGTCGAATTACGGGGCTTACATTTAGTTTAATTAGAAGATTTGTATGCACATGTTAGTTCAACAAAGTATGTTTTCACAATCAAATTGGGACGAACAGACATCTAGATCTGATCAATGTGGGCTCTGCGTAGTAATCCACGAATAAAAATCCACCAGAATGATGTGAATTTATGATGAAGTTACGAATTCGCTTCGAGAAGAATTTTCTAATAATTAAAGTGAAACGAATCAAGATATCAATGTGGTCAATTTCGGTTCTCCGTAGTTATCCACGGATAAAAATCCACTGGCATGATCTGTATTCGAAATAAATCGATGCATTCAAGAGTTAACGGGTTCCTGCCAATTTCGATTCGGAGAATATGACGTCATTGTGGCTCTCCATACGCTTGCTTCGAAAATATATTCTCCCAATCAATTGGGATTAATTAAGATGTCAATTAGGTTCTTTGGTTATTTCTATGAGAAGTGACGAGGATAAAGTCTTTGGCGAACGGATAGAAAAGGAAAACCCGGGTTATAAATTCTTCCAGCCCCAAAATCTTCTCTAAACTATTAATAAACTTCTTTATTTAGTGTATTCGATAAATGTGCAAATTTAAAATTTTTATGACGAACCCTCTGGGTGCTAATAACTACAAACAACAACCATATTCTCATCCTGCAGGATCAGTAAAAAAAAGGAAATATAAAAGCAAGGATTTTTTTCAGGTCGCAATGATGATATGAAATAAGAATCGCCTCTTAGGGAACATGATCACCGCATCAAGGATCCAACAGCGCAAACAATCCTCCAACTCTTGAGCAAATGAAAAAAGGTCGTTTGGGTTTTCAGTGGCTGTTAAGGAAACCGCTGGGACAAAAGTACTCTGGTAGGATTTCCCATGTCCGAGGAAGAGGAAATCTTCTCGCAAAGGGATGTATGAATCAATGATCCAAGTTTTGTGGTAATCGAGACACAGATCCCACGATGGGTATCTCAACGGCCCTAAACAAACATTTAAGCACCTCCAGAGGGATAACATAAGGGTCAAGCAGTCTTAGGTTTCGCCGCGTATAGTTTCGGACAGCTAGAACTCGCACACCCACGTATATGTTTTCCCAACAATGCGCAACGAGTAGCGCCGTTTATATAAGCGTACCGTTTATTTCTGTTAACGCCACGCTATTTTGGTCGTACCCGCGAGAGGCCTCTGCGCTATATACATCTGACCCGTCTCAGACGGGCAGAGCAGATCGTGCGTTCACGTACACGCGCATAAGTCATCAGCTCGACCAAAGCTCGTTTCACGCATCAGGAAGTCCAAAGATTGAAGCTCATTCGAGGGTTTCTCGCTATATATACGAGATTTTGCACGTGATGCGTGCAAAGAGATGTCTTCCCAGAGTGCAAGAACCATTACTCCGTCCACTGCCAATCACCTAAGACAACTTTGCAATTCCCAAATTAGAAGATTGTCCAGTTCTCAAGCTTTAAGAGTCTCGGTATTAAATGAGATTGAGAAAAATGGTATTGGAATTAATTTTCGGGGTGTGATTGATTATATCATCTATAGATCTTGACAGTACTATGACAGTATGGTGAGACTGACATGACAGTATGGTAAGACCGTTGGCTGCACAGCCAATACCGTCCGCGGTAAGACAACTTCAAACTTCCCAATTTATAAGATTGCCAAGTTCTGATAGTTTTTAAGTTCGGTGCTGAGTGAGATTGAGAAAAATGGTATTGGAATTACATTTCGTGATGTGATTGATGATGTTGGTTAGGGCGTTTGAGAGAACCAACGCCTTCTGAAATTTCTTTCATAATATCTTTGCAGGATGGCGGATATAGTAACGTTCAGCTAACTTCCACAGATGGAAAACCTGAATTTATGATGAAATTGAGTGAGTCGAACATCTGACAACGGTGCTACCAGTTATCCCATCACGTGAATCATCATTTGTATGATGAAGCGAGCTTACATAGTCTCTTTACGAAAATGGTAAGTCGGCTTCCTCTGCTGCCTGCGCACTTGAGAAACATTGTACAGAGCTCGCTATCCACGATAAATCTCCATCGTTATTGAACTTCACCTGCGTCCGCGGTTATATCTCCCACGTGACTGACAATTATTAATGCGCCTTGCGAAGAGGACATCCGAGAACGCGGGGAATTATTGCGTCATCGAGGGCCCTGTCAGTGACGTCATCAACGGTAAGAAACAAAATTATATGAGAAAAGAATAAGCAGTCAGTGTTGAATACACTTAGGCTTACCGCGAGTTGAAACAATTTGGCCTTGACTTTCCTACGACGCAGAAGTGAGAGGCATCATGGAGGAAAGAGAGGGAAATAAATTCGTGGCAGCGTAAATGGAACCTGTGATTGCCAGACCTTTTGACATGACGATTTTTTGCGCCTGAATTGATTGCTGCAAATTGATTTCAGAGGTTTGTCTGGCTTGTTAGCTACGACAGCAAGACATCGATCGACGGTTTTTAACAGTCACATCCGAATGGATAGCATAACAAAGTTTTTATCACAATAAAAATATTCTATGTCTACCACATATCTGGTGACGTGTCTGAAATTCGGAAATCATGTTTACGGAAGCACGAAAATTCTTGCGTGCAAGAATAATGACCAACCAACTGTGGTATTGTGTTGAAATCGACAAAAAAACGTCACTTTAAGGGCCAGTTAACAGGGCTATTATTATGTCTGTATGATTTATTTGATACGCTTTTGGCTTACGGGGTGAGCGTTTATCCACATAATCAAATGGCTCGTGACGCTGTTTACTGAACAGCAAACTCATGAACTAAGCGGAATATAAAAACACTTGTCCGTAACTTGTGACGCATGTCTATCGAGCAAGATCCAATTATCACGATTAATAGATAACAAAGCGTATACGAATTACCGTGTATTGATTTAGGTGGTTACGTTCAATGAAGCGAGTCAAATGCGCGATCGATAGGCGCACTTATTGCGATGTGGATCGCCGACGATTGCGGTACTCGGGCAGGAATATCGGCGGACACAGCCGGCAATACCGGTATACCAGTTTAGAAGCGAGACAAATCGGAATATTGTCTTTATGCCTCAGCAGGAGAGCAGGACTGTTTGCTCAGCCTCCGATCGCACTACCTTAACCTTGTTTCTATCTGCTTTACGTCCGACTGGTATACATAATAGCCATATTATCCTTGCGTCATATTGTTACATATATCGCGGCTCTGTCGTGCACGCACGCCACGCTTGCACATGCAGCATTGTTCGCGAAACGTGTACTACGGAATATCGACATTTCCGATCTCGATTTCAGAGATCTGATCTTACAATCGTACTACACAATACGTATCAATGATTGCGTAACATCGGCTGTTATCATCAGTGATAAATATACGAGACGAGAGTATAGAATTATTACGACGGAAAAAGCATTGCAAATTTGCCCGATCGCAAGAGGAATTAATAATCTTAGAATCGATACATACAACTGGTGTGTCGAAGCATGACAATTGCAGGAGCATTGCACCTCAGTACATAATTATGAAAGTACCTGTATATTAACCTTTACGAATACTTATCAAATTTTAGCTTTTGTCGTGTGTTAATTTGACGTCATACAATGTTTCGTTGATTACAATAAAATCAACGACAATTATTTAATGGAATTTGTTTTGCAGCAATTTTATTTATTTTTATGTGTTTTTTGCCCGCGTCATTGAAAAGTTCGAATCTTGCAGATTACTCCCTTATTATTTCGCCTCATCACAAAGCTACGTTGACCAATTTTAGTCTTGTAGACAAATTTTCATTGACGATTTTAAATAATGAGTAAACAATATGTAAGAGTTAATTAACTTTGCGACTTTGTTTTCCAATGTGAGGTTTAATAACTTTGTAACGCTATTATAAATTTAGACTAAATGTATCATTTTACCAGAAAATTTTACATCGTCAGTTGGAAATTTTTATAATTCACTATGTTGAAATTTTCAACATTATTCATTTTTTAAAATATCATAAGACTAAGAAATTCTAATTGCATTCAACCATTCTCAAGTTATGAAAGTTATGAGTTGACTCAAGAACAAACAATTGATAACAATTGAAAACTTTTGTTGATTGGAAACTTAATTTGTGTAAAACATAAAAATTGTATTTAAAAAACCGAACCACTCAAAAATTTCCACAAGTTGGCATAACTTTTTGTGATTGCTGAAAGTAGCGCATTTTTTCGACAGTTTCAACAAAAATTGAAATGTCTGAAGGTCAATGTCCGCTTCTCACTAGGCTGCCACTTGTTCTGTATAACTTTTGCTGAAGATTCATGTCATACAAATGAAATAAATACCTAAACTTATCACGAAACGATCTTTCGAAGGGCAATTGTAGGGCAAAAATCTGACAAATCGACACAAACAAACGGGAAAAAGAGTGTGTGTGTGTGTTTTTTTTTGTATCCCGGATAAATCTCTGCACTTCTCTCTGTTTCATAATTCTACGTAGCTGGAGTGGCGCGGAACCTGGTCGATACGTGACCAGAAATACGATACTACTGTCCAACGGACGGCGTTTTCGCGTTAATTCCACGAATCGTGCCGGGCGTCTAAATTCGTAACACCGAGAACGCTGTAGGCAGGCCATCATGCCACACGGAACGTACTGATGCTGGGCTATGGGCCAGACAAATGGACCGCACACGGTTGCTCGTTGGCGGACGCGCGGGCTCGCGACGTTGATGCTCGTCTGCGCGCCTCTCATTCTGAGTTCTGACACGGGTCGCGCCATGCAGTCATCCAGAGAGTCACACGGAGCCATGCAGCGCGATAGGTGCCGTTGCGATTGACGTGCGGACGTTGGGAGGCGACGCGTCAACGTGAGTCTTATCAATAGCCACGCGGTACCACGAGCGTTAAGCGATATACGATCGTCGAAACGTGCGCGAGCGTTCCATTGCAATGCCGATCTCATATAGCGAGTCGGTACTTCGCTGTGCTCAAGTATATCGTTTTACTATTATGCGCGGTTGAGAAATTAGCAATCGCCCGCCGCTCCATTAAAAGAGTAGCGCGTTCGCGGTACATTGCCGCTTCTCTCATCAGCTTCTTCGTCGCGCGACCTTATATTCACCGCACCAGAATATCAAGCATCCTGTTCTACCATAAAAATTTTATAAGTCAGGTTTTGCACATTGCTCACTTATCTTCTATCATTCTATATTTTTTTAGGCCCCTACGACTAAGAATGATAGAACTATGAGGACGCCAAATGTGGCTTTCTTATGGAGCCTGCTTGAATATTTGAATGTGGATGCACTGAAAAATGGAATACAAATGGCGGTTCTAATGCTAAATCCACATTTTTATTTGACTTTTTCGAAAATTTTCAACAGAAGTTAAAAGCTGCTTATGTTATGCTATATACTGTAGATCCTTGAAGGCAATTCTTTGGACTCAAGGTTTTAAGCCCTTCAAATTTATCTCGTAATGTATACAACTCACGCACGTATACTCATGTTGCATAGCACATTAGAATATATTTTCCAAACAATTTTGTCGGCGTCTCCACATGGCAAAGCACCGCGTTGAAAGACCGCGTTCCATGTAGAGGGGAGAAAGCTTAAAAGAGAGCCCGCGATAATCTCACACGAGGAGAATACGGGATTAGGCGGAATATGATTACGAATATGCATTGTAGTTCTTCGCTTCGGTCGCTTTTCTTTAATTTTTTCCAAAGTAGAATTATGATTTTTAACTAAATATCGTTAAAGCACATCGATTATCCTATTTTTTATTATGAAATTCAGACAAATCGGCGAAAACATTGTCCACAGCTTCAAATGAAGATTTCCCGTCTATAATCAGTCGTGATATGAGTCAGTCGACGAAAAATGTACTATTCTACTTAGATGTTAAAGTGAAAAGCATTCCTGTCTGTCTCTGGAAACATTTCGACCAACCACTTCGATTTTTCTCAACGATCCCCTCAAAAATAATTCTAACGATTTCCGTCCTTCCCACAAACTAGTCCATTTGTTTCTCAAAGTGAAGTAGACTTTTTAGAAGCGTACCGGACAGAGGCAACACATTTTGCGTGGACGTCATATAGACGTTTAAAATGGGATGCCGCAATGTTTTCCCAGTACAAAGCATTTGTAGAGATCGGCCACTGACATACGATTCTTTATAATTTCCAATGAAAAATCAATGTCACGCTACGAGAAAATCAATGTCGTTATCCTGCCACAATGCCAGAAGATGTCAGAATTAACAAGCTTTTCCGACAGTCTCTGGAAACATTTGGACCAACCACTTCGATTTTCTCAAAAAATCACTCACAAACTAATTTCGTAGTCCGCCTCCTCACACCGAGTCTATCTGTTTCCCGATGTGAATTAGACTTATTGGCAGCGCCTTGTAGACCACAGCTCAGCGGAAATACATTTTGCGTAAGGGTCCGCATGCGGACGTTGAGAATCGGCCGGCAGAAAATCGCGGCAATGTTTTCCCAGTATAAAGTATTTCCAGAGACCGTTGGCATACTATCCGTTCCAATTTCCAGTAAACAATCAATGTCATGATACAAGGAAATCAATGTCGTAATCTAGCCATAATCGCGACCACTTTAATTTTCCCGAACGGCAGCCCATAAACTAATTCCGTCATTTTCCTACTTCTCACAAGCGAGTCCATCTGTTTCCCGAAGTGAATTAGACTCATTAGAAGCGCCTTGTGGACCACATGTCAGAGGAAACACATTTTGCATAAGAGACGACATACAGACGTTGAGAATCGGATGGCGAAAAGCCGCGGCAATGTCTTCTCAGTACGGAGCCTTTCCAGAGACCAAGCAGTGGTAACATTGAGGGTCTTTTCTGATTTTGCAAGGAAATCTCACGCGAAAGTGTAAAACCGGATTGCACCAACTTAGGCGGAGAGCAAGCGTCTCGGCTACGTCGCTATTAGCACAGTCCGTCCGTGCAGAAAAAGATTCATTCGCACACATTGGTACGATCTCTCTCGGGCAGACTGATGCGCATCGTCCAAGCAAGTGTGTACTTGGCTGAAGTTGAAAATAACGTTAGATGCGCGTCGCGGGTTCGTCGACCGAACACGCCGAGAGTAGTAGTGGACGTGCAACCAGCAGCAGCAGCAGCAGCAGCAGCAGCAGCAACATCAGCGCCAGCAGCTCTGACGCAGTTGGGTGTGTGCTGATGCTCCGCGAGTATTCGAACAGCACGAGAAGCAACATACAGCACAGATGCATGACTCTATTCACGGTGGTGTAAGTGTATACAGTCAACGGGAACAGGCCTAATAGCGAAATCAAGTGGAGTTCGACGCGCGTGGCTATTTCTGTGTCTTTTCGCGTAACGTTGCTTTGTACACGTATGGTGAATTCACTTACACTAAATATTACGTTATACTTTCGATGTGAGCCGATAAAAAAAGGCTTCAATTCGCCGTAAAAGCGATCCGGCTTGACTCGATGAAAATACGGCTATCGCTGCGTTACAGCATGAGACGTCATATGAGACTCGTAATATTATTATTACGTTGGTCCAGAGTGGCTGAGTTGCTCCAGATGTTGCCAGCCAATCGAGACGGCAAAATGTTATGTCACTGAGCAGCTTCTGGACGTTTGCGATTGTCAATTTGCGATCGAAATCTTATTTGGCTTAGAATTATGGATATTATGGACGTAGATTGGTTTTATTTTTCGACTGCGGATTTACTGGGGGGGGGGGGGGGGGGGGGGGGGGGGATATTTAGAACAGATCGGTTAATAGAGAATTCATGACTTTGTAAATGCAATTGGTGAGACTTAATATATTCCGAAGGTCAGAAGGGAATATACACAAAAATCTGCTAATCACAAATTAACGAAAGTAGTCTACAATCATTAATTAATAATTGTTTCATTAGATTCAGTCAAATTATGGACTTAGAGCAGCCTTTGTGGAGACTTTAAATTTCTTGAGACGATCTTCGAAGTTTATATTGAGTCTAGAACACTCTGCAGATCTAAACGCCGAAGACTTGATTGACCGATGTTTTACTGCTTCGTCACCGACTTTTTTTTGTCCGGCTCAACAATCGCTTGTGAATATGTCGACGTTTTTTAACCCACAAGAGTTTTAGGATTTTTCGCACTTTCGGAAACACAATTGAGTTTTGCAACACCTTTACATATAATGCAAAAAATTACAGAATGAAGAAAAAATTCTCACAAAAATGAGTATATTGTCTGTGCTCATAAACAAATAAAAAATGCCATAATTACACCGGGCAGAGTGTCTGCACAAAGAGAATGAGACCTTGCAAAAACACGACAAGTTCGCAACGAAAAAAATTAAGTTTGACGCACATGGCTATTTCTGTGTCTTTCGGCAAAACACTTCGTCGTCACCGAACTCGCACATAGCATATTAAATTTATACTTTCGTAGTCGTTCGATGAAAAAGAAAAAAAACTTCCATTCACCGTAAAAGCGATCGGGCTCGTCTCATTGAAAATACGGTTATCTATATTACTGCATAAGACGTTATACGAGCCATCCACTCGCAATAATAATGCGGCTGACTTGCTCCAGATGCTGCAAGTCAGTGACGAGAGGAAACATTATGTCATTGAGTCATTTTGGTTATGAAAAAAGAATTCTTTGAAAAAGAAACGTATATGTGGGTCAGTGGAAATGAAGCAACCAGTTTTCTTCTTTATATCATCATCATCTTCTTCTCAGATGTTCTGCTCTTTCTCATCGACTCAATCGGTTATGAACCTTATGAACTTAAATATTGAGAGTCGACGGCTTGATCTTCCTCGTTATAAAATAATGCTATTCACTCAATTATATCACCAGCATTGGTATAAGTGTGGCTTACAACAGCGAAACGAATACACAAACGAGATACAGTGAGTTCCTTTGTACGAAGCTAATATGAATTTGAATGACGATGGGGAGGCAAAAAGGCGTAGATCTTTCTTCTACACCTTTTACGAGTAGGGCTTGAGGAAACTGACGAAGTGGAACGAGATTTGGTATCTCCTGGTTAGGAATACTCATGAGCATCGCCGGAGTGTTTCCTTCTTTCAAGTATAGTTATACTCGGGGTTCTCGACAAGCGACCTTGCTTGGAACGCTCGAGGAATAAACGAGCCTGGCGCTCCGCTCTCAACTAGGGGGATCTTAACTTTACGGTATACGGTTAACTTTGACGCACGAGTATCTGTACAGCTGTGTGTATAAGCTCACAGTGCGTAATATCACCGTAGGTCTAAGTTACCAGTGAATGATCCACTAATGAATAATTGCAATTATACAAAGTGGGGTAACTACAAGCGACATCGATTCATAGTCGATAAAACTATTTTTACAGCTAGACTAACTTTCTTCACTTTAAAATCAAATAATTATCAATAACATGAACTTTGATTAGTAGTGTTGCTTATATCAAGCTTCCAATCTGCAAATTCCGTCAAATTTGTGGATGTTTGATTTTTGAATAAAAACATGATATGATATGTTTAAGAAAAGGTGCAACCACTGAAAATTGTGACTATAAGACACTGGTGGATAAAATATACAAAATGTTCTTGTTGTATTTTCAAAGAACCACTCAGTCAAGATAAAATATCTTGTATCGCATTGTGAGTGCCATTTTATTTTTTAGCAAAATTCTTGAATGCAATTATTTCCGTCATACTTTTACTTTGTCGAAAAGTTCAAGTTGTATCGGTCTAACAAATTGGACCTGCAAGTCTTGTTCAAAAGTATTTAAAAAATGTTCTACGTGGGGAAAGATTTGCTCAACAAAATCGCATAATCTGACTAGGCAGAGTGTTGGTGAACAGGGACCAAATATTCGCACCGATGAGCTAAACTAGAAAAAAATGAATTTCCTCACCAAAAAACATTCCAATTTCGCTAGATTGCATAAGTGCAATTTCAGCACGATGAAATTTGTATGTTTTTCTTGCGTTTATTAACGAGTAACTTTACCATATGCCCTTACGTCTCAAAAGCATTCTCTTAGCACCTCGTGCACACAAACGATAAAAATCAACAGTCTTTTCACTCACGACCGAGAGAAAGAAGTTGCTCCGGTTGTAAGTCGGTACGACAAAAAGTTTATGAACCGCGAGCGGTGAGGAGACTCTGAAAGAGCGACCACACGAAGCGCGCGAGAGACTCTCGTTACGTAAAGATTTATCGATCGCACTAACCGAGCGATAAAGCAAAAGCGCACTGTGGAATGATTGAAAAAAGAAAAAAAAAAGGAGGGTAAAGTGAGAAATGGAAAAAGAAGAAAAGTCGTTTCGTTCTCCAGGAGAGTACAAGTGTGTTGGAACATGTTAGTATAGGTACGCGGGGAGTCGAGGCAACCTTAGACCAGTGGCGCTCCGAGACGTCGTAGTCGTCGGCGTCGTCACCATTGGCCGTAAATGGAACTCGATCCTCGCAATTAAGGACGAGGTCGGTCTCTTTCCAAACCAGCCGAAGCCGTAACACAATGGAACCCCGATCGGGCTACACAGTAATGTGCTTCTCGCACTCGACTACTGCCAATGCTGTTCGACTCAACTCGGGCACCCATCCACTGGCACTTATAGCTCGATCGACTTTGCACCTAACGGGGCAAATGGCTTTTGGCAGATTTGGAATGACGGCTTCGTTTACGCGAACGCGTTCACCGCAGACAGCTCACAACAACTTAGCTCAAACAACTTAGCTGGGTCATAAGGATCAGCCTTTACGGACGTCATCGACAAGAAAAAATTGAATTTTCAATCACCGGCATATCAGAATCATGGAAAAATCTTGCTTCGTAGCGTATTTAACATGTTGGCCATAGGAGTCATATCATTTTGACCAATTTAAGAGTTCTTCCGAAATAAAAACGACCACTTTCTTTACACGATTGGAGCTCTCAAATTATATTTTATCTGTAACACTGGTTCATGAGGACGTTGTTGGTAACCAAAAAATTGGATTTTTCAATCATTGCCTCATGATTTTCGTGGGAACATTTTGCTTCATAGAAGTTTTATCGTGTCATCGATGAAAATATAATAACTTTGACCAGTTTGGAAGTATCTTTCAAATCAAAACCGACTCACTACTTTATACGATTTTTGCTTTGAGATGAAATCTCAATTGAAACACTGGTTCATGAGGATGAGCCTTTGGGAACGTCGTAGATAACAAAAAATTGGCCTTGGTATTGGTCATGTCCAAGTCATGAGAACATTTATCTTCATAGTGATGTTGATGTAGGTAAAACGATTTTGACCCATTTGGAAGAGATATTGACCAACATAAAAAAGACGGTTTTCTTGAAAGTCTAGTTGACGAAGATCTGCTTTCGAACGATACAGATCATAAGAGTGATATTGTGATGTCTGCCGCATTGCAATCGTGGTAACAATTCCTCTGAAGCATTATTAATGTGTTGTTGATGACTTTTGATGATTTTGAAACTATCCTGCGACATGAAACGGTTCGCTCGCTAGAGAGTGGCCCAAATGCATGAAAGCTTATCGTACAATGGAACGTGAATGGAATCTGGGTGGCACAATTCCAGAAAAGTCATTAGAGCCACTAAACGAACGACAAGAAAATACCTGAATGCTGAGTCACTGGCGTGCTCAGAAGAAAACAATGTATCACGAAAATTGATATATTTGACGATCCTTTCAAATTTTATGTGACGAGTTTTCGAAAACTTTGGAGTAGAAGAAAAAAATTCCAAAAATAATCATACTCACTGTCCTTAGAAAGGGTGGTGGTCAAAAAAGCGCATGACCAAAATAGTGAATGGTTAAAATAGCGAAATTCTAAAGGAGGAATGTCTCAATCTACAATGTTCATCATTATGAAATTCGCTATTTCAACCACTCGCTATTTTTACCTCCATCTTATTGAAATGCATTTAAGATAGCGAATGATAAAAAGGCGAATGGCTGAAAAATCGAATCCCATAATTATAGACATTCTACATTTAGACGTTCCTTGTTCTTAAATTCGCGATTTTAGCCATTCGCTATTTTGGCCATTCGCTATTTCGACCCCTACCTCTTAGAAATAGAAAATATCGGCCTTTACTCTTTTCGAATTTGTATCATAAGAACGATTCATAATCAACATTTTCAGTGTATTTACCGATGTTAATGAAAAAAGACAAATTCGTATCGCTTAGAACTCAAATTTGGATAAAATTTTCGCCTAGAAATGTTTAAATTCAAAATCCGTAATTCTTTGCCACTTCGATGCTTTTTATAGTGCTTTGTGAAATTGAGGATTTCGAAAGCTCCAAGGTTTGGTAAATAAATATAGTTCAGCTCGAGGCTAAATTGAATGCAATATTACACCTGTTATTAAATTATTCTCGAACTAGTAACGATGTGCAGCTCTCATATGGCATTATTAAAAAGCTGGTCGCATCGAAGCGGTTGCCACCTCGGGCGAAAGGAATAATCTATCATGTTGCATTGTGGCCTCGGTATCAAAAAATCACCAAGCAAAACATTGTTTTTGTTCTCAGATGCATACAAAATGTTATTATTCGGTATACGAAGTTATATGGGTCAATCTGTGCTCTGGGGTGGATATCTTCTTTCCGCTGCGCGGCATATGTATATATATAGATATATATACATATATAGATACATATATCTACACAACACTGTATAGTATAGGTATATAGCCCGAGGGGAAACTGGTTCGTATAGAGTCGGGTGAATGAAGAGCGTTAGTCGCTGTTGGAGTTTATATACGCGTCAGGCGTTCACTAAAACCATTCTAGTCACCTGTGTATAACACGACACGGCATACCAGTTCACGATATCTAAATCGCATCGCCCTTGACTCGTTGTCTCTCTGAATATTTCGAGGGTCAGCGTGGCTGCTCTCGAAGGGGAGTCCAAGAAACACAGAGGACGAAAAAGAAGTAGCAGAAAGAAGACGAGGAATGAGTATAATAATAATAATGGCTTTTTAAGTTGGGTCTCAGATCACGAAACAAAAGATACGAATCCGTCTCTAAGACACGCGATGAGATAGGTTTTTGAATTTGATTTTTCATGGCAACGCGTCAGAAAAAAATATCAGCGATCTCCAAAATCTTGGTCGGAAGAACAACATTGTAAATGTAAATGGTTGAAAATAAGAAATTCGTTGATTTTCCAGAAGACCAAATTCAAGTGCGTAGAAATTAAAGTTTTGGTGTGAAACCGGAACTGAAAGCAACATGAATCTCTTTCTCTTGAATCATCATCGCCGTCAGTTCAAGTAAACGGAAGCCACATATGCGAGTTTAGAGACAATTATCGATTTCGTCGAATCGTTGCTGTTTGTAATCCCTAAATCTTGGCATTTGATTGACAGTCTTCGCGAGTAATTACAGGTATTAGGAAGGGGGGTTTACTGCCTTGAGATTTATGCAATCGTTGTAATTAATCTTTTAATCGTGACACTAAATTATTGGAAAGAATATTTTATATCATTATATTAGTTAGGTCATGTTTTTAATGGATCGATTTATAAATCGTTTACACATTACCTTGTAAAAACTTAGGCAATTATGTTACTTTCGACGAATACTCGTTGAGTTTTTTTTACTTGTTTTTAATTCAAGGGTATGGTTTAATAAAGTAAAAAGATGACTGTTACAATTATGGATATTCGTTAATATCCATAAAATTTCCATTAGAACAAACATAATTCTCCACTACTTAAATAACCCGAATTAGCTCTATCGGACGAAATAATTTCCTTGGGAACGAAATTCTGAAACCCAATTTTTGAAGAACCTTTATCATCGCATAGTCCAACCACTCCATAAAAGCTCAACTGTATTGATTATTTTTCTTCCTTATAAATTGTAATGGAGTCGAGAAGAAGCTCGTTAAGGTGACGCGTACAAACGAACCACGGTCACTTTGGTTAGCACTTAAATTTTTTCCCAGAAAAGTGCAGTTAAGTGCAGCAGAGAGAAGTGTATTGGTCATCGCAAAGTCGGCTCACAGATATCGAGTGACTCGGATACGCCGCATTCCCTTAAGGCTCCTGGCTTTATAGGGTGCTATCCAAGGAAAAAAATATACGTATGTATGCGTATGTGCGTGTCTTGTGTATCCCTGCGGGTGCGTATGCGGGTGATGCGCAGACCTCTCTCACAACGATGAATTATCAACGACAATGAGTACTCGACCGGGACACTTAACCCCGGACACTTAACTCTTCTTCCGCAGTGGCTTGGTTCACCGCGTGCGTGTACGCATACACATATAAATATGTACATATGTACATATATATACATATAGTGATGTGGTGTACCTGTGTAGTTGTGTTTGCCGCGCATCCTCATGCATACCCGGCAGGCACATCTGCTGCTAGTGCAGCAAATGCCGGTTTGCATTAGGACCCGGAGGATACAGTATGCTGCGCGCTCTTCGAACGATACATCACCGAATCCAATTACCAATACGTCGAGTTAAATGGAAATAAAAGAAATGCTGCCTGTGCATGACTATGCGCCAGACGAGACTGATCATCGATTCAGAGTCTCGGGAGTCAACGAGTTAAATGCAAAAAAGGTCTACAGGCTGAGACCTTTATATGACCTCCATGGTACGACATCGGCAACATGTAATTTTTCCATAAATGCATAAGGAAATGTTAGGCCTTATTGTACTGTAAGAAATCCTTGACCCACTGAAACCCCGAAGAGTAGGTGAGTGTGATGATTTTCCTGACACTCACGCATAGAAATGAGTGTTACTGCTTCGAAAAAAGTCTTGTTTGAATGGACTAAGGCGCGAGGTTAGTGAGCCAATAACTTGGTTGGTGAAAAAGTAACTACTTGGTCCATTAACCAATAACTTGGTTAATGGACCAATAAGTTGGTTGGTGAACCAATAAGTCGGTTGGAGAACCAATTACTTGGTTGATTAACCAATGACTTGATTGGTGAATCAATAACTTGGTGGGTCAACGACTAACTTGTTTGAGCAACGAATGACTCGGTTGGTCAACGAATAACTTGGTCGCTCAACGAATAGATCGATTAGTTTAATAAATGACTTGGGTGCTTGAGCAATAACTTCATTAATCTAACCATGTATTGGGATCAAGTAGAGCTGAAATAGTATTAGAATCATTGTGAAACGATTTATGTATTGACACCAGTGGCATTATGATGAGGATTACTGGAAAAATATTCTGCTTTGGGTCGATGACATTCAACAGAACTTGCTACATTCAGGACAAATGGATGAATGAAAAAAAAAATGTTAACGGTTGATTAATGGTTGATCGACCAATGCAGGCAACCCACTGACACCATTGTAGACTTAGTTTAGTCTTGCGCTTGATTCACCCGGACGCAGGTATATTTGTCACGAATTTATTCCGGATTTTTCGATAATTTGTGGTAGACTGATGAACAAATTCATGAAACCAATTTCACAGTCGTGCCCAAGACGATGATGATAAGTCCCGACCAGATCTAACATTAATTTTATCAATCTTCTATCAAGATATTGTTGGCCAATCAGAACCAGATCAATGATATATCTACTTGCATCTAGGAAATTAATGTTAGTCTGCACTAGTTACATAGTTAACCTGCATTAAGATAGATTGATAGTAAGTCATCGACGAGAACGGTGACAATTCTATCTCTGTCCAAGATGTTGATGATAAGTGTAGACGGGATGCATGACGAATCTACCAATGTGTCCAGGGCATTGGTAGTCGGTCTGGGCGTAATCCATGACAAAACCACCTGTATCAAGGCGAATGGACGATAAGTTTGCTATGAGCCAGTGCTATCATCGATTACATATCTTACTTGACCGCAAAGATTTTTTTTCTTTATCCACTGGACACCTATTTTTACTGAGTTGTATGGAAAATGGTAAACAATGGATCCATTGCAAGATTATCGTCCTTAGGACTTTTGGAGGAGCGTAATATCATAAATAATTCTTTGATTCGCATCGGGTCAACCTGTACATGGTTGGATCCTAGGAATAAACACGTTTTTGTGAACAATCACGATGTGTAGGCCAATAAATCACTAAAGTTTGGTATGGGTCAGGCAAGCTAACAACCCGTGAACATCGGAGATGTTTTCTGACGTAGCCATATTCCACGGTAAACTTGCGGGTCCAAAGAGTCGGTCGACCCTAATTTCTACTGGCGAAGATCCATTTGTCACTTCGGCGGCTGCCAATCGTCCGATAACCACATTGCCAACCGTATAGTACATATACGAGCGAGAAACGGGTTGCCGGACGTTCAATTAATGCGATAAGGAATCTCGGGTCGAGCGTTCGGTTCGCGAGTGCCTCGTACGTTTCCATTCGGTCGTTCTCGTTCACACTTGTGGCTTCTTCGCGTATTCACGCGTTTGCCCGCCTGTCGATTTACACATGCCACTTACACTATACCTGTACCTATATACGCACATACATATATGTGCGTATATATTTGTATACCTGTACTGGAGAATCCTCTTGTGGGTATTCGCAACAGGTTCGGGAATATACACACGCGAAAGTCAGTCGCTCGCGCTTACTGTAATCCACGACGTAATAAATATAAAAGTTTTTCCCCTTGGCGCTTCGCTCGCCTCTCCAATCTTCAAGTCCTCGATTCTACGATAATTTTTTTTTTCTCCTATTTCAACGGCTATGCAGGTAAACACGAATCTGTGTTATTGAAACGACGGATGCATCGAGGACATACTAATTTCTAATTTAATGATAAAAATGTTCGAATCACCGATTTGCTACGTGGTAAATAAGCTCACTTATAGAAAACCAATATCATTGGATGTTGTCGAAGTGCCGATTGAATTGTGACATGAATTTGATTTCATTTCACCGGTGAATAATGGAATTATTCGTAATATTGTATTGTATTAGATCCATGACCTACTGGAACACTGAAGCGAATGCCTGCATGATCATTACATTGGCACTTAAGCATAGAAGGGCTTGCTACTGTAGCGTAAGAGGAAATATAGTACTCTTGGCATTGTGCATATTACGTTTAACATTGAGATCAGTGGGAATTTTTTTTTCAACAAAGTTCATGGCATTCAATGAGCCTGGTTACAATGTAGTTACTATTTACAATAACTTATCTGTCAAACCAACAGATTGAATTCAATTGTGACAGTCGAAGGATTTTATTAAACATAAATCGTAATTTTCGTCGCATGGTGCAATTCCATTGGTCGCAATTTGGATGGGAAAAATAATCCCCCGAATATCGCTCGAGCTTCGAAATTAATCTAATATTTTGCTCAAGGTTCCCTGTATACAAAATGAGCTCGTCCAGTTTCCCAGAAAAATCACTCGCGCTACGTGATCGCGATTTATAAAGACAGCAATGATAAATTAAATTTCTTCACAGTTGCTTTGGCGAATGACGGCTTGACTGGTTCTTCGGAAATGTATTTATTTGTCGGATTTATCAAAATTTATCAAGACCGGTGAGTCCGATCACTATGGAGTCACATGTTTGACTGCCGGTCAGTATTCGCATTGTACTCGTCACTTGGATCCCGTAGATAATACAGTTCATCCTTCCGATCCGCAATCAGAATCGTACTCCAATTTTCGTCGACGACTTCAGCTTTGTCTTCTCTCGGCAATTTTCCCCACAGATTATAAATTTGTGCCTAGCTCCGAGACTTGTTCTACATTTTGTATATACTCACAGTCTTTTGATGGCCATCAACTTACCAGATTATGGATACAATACCCTTACCTTTGATTGGTGCACAAGCCGATTTACTCGCCAGTTTCACGTCTCCAGTGCGGGATTCAATATTACCCGTAAAATTTGCATCCGTGTTGTCCATATGACGAGTTCACCCGCTATCCAAACACCATTTAACATTTCTCTATACAATGTTTTCATGATGCGTTTCTGTATTCAGCGTTTCTTCAAATTCGGCGGATAAACTCACATTCTCAAGCGTATTCGCCTTATCGAGGTTACTCTTCGGTTCTTTTCAGTTCACCGCTTACTGACCTATCATCTTGCAACGGTGACATCGGTATTTAAACGATTCGTTTCTTGTTTCATTTTCGTCTTTCAATTGATTTTTCATTTCATTATGCTCGCATCGTATTCTTCTACAATTTTAACGATTTTTACTACGATTCGATTGCACACTTTAAATTCTCAAAACTGCATGGGAGACTATACAAAAGCATGACAGTTAATAAATCGGGGTTGATTTCCATCTCCATCTCCCTCATTCATCTAGTTAACATAGGGTGTACTATGAAAACTCCAATACACCATTTCTATTAAGTGTTTAGTATACTGTATATTAATTTCACAATCATTTTGTTGTATATTAGCAGCTCGCTATAGCATAGCATAACATAAGATTGCATAACACACGACAATGGAGCCTAACATACAACAAGACAGTGCAAGCCAACATAGTGCATCGTGAAATAGGCTTGCGAGTCCTATCTCTACATACAACAGGTACATATGGACAATCAAGCATCGTCAGCGGCAAAACGGTGTTTTTTGACGTCTGCATGTCGATAACGAACTAACTAATTTAATCTAATAATGACGATATTCGAATTGAACATTCAAAAAGTCGAAAATAACGGAACTTGCAAAAAAACAATATGTTTGTGCATTATGGGGATGATACGATAATTGGTGTGGTGTTATATGGACTCAGCTGCAGACATCATTTGGCTGCATTCCGTTGGTGCTATTTCAATGGAAAATTCAATACTCAAGACCTCCTTCGAACTTTGTCGAATCGACTTTATCGCTTGACCGTAAATATATCGGTATATGCTATTTATAAAACTATATAGTCTCTTTCTTAATGATATAGGTACTGCTATCTCAACATCAGGTCGTATAACGTCGCAATATATGTGCTAGATGCGTGCACGAGGCGTTACAATCGAGCGCGCGTGGCCCGTTATAACGCACGCGATGTGCGACGGTGAGACGAGCGCACCGGTAACACACATTTTCTGATTTCTCGCATTGCTGGTTTATCCACGGCTCCACCGCCCGGCATATATTGCTAAGCGACTATATCCGAACGAACAACGCTAAATCCGGTTTGTTAGGATCGCTTCTATTGCTGAAGTGGCAACGCGGACTACGAGTGTCCGGGTCCATGTCAATAATCGCAAGTATACGATCGATTAACCCATTTGCTGGCTCGGTTTAGTTTGCGAAGACGGGACTTTAACGGAAATGGTAGGAAGAGGCTTCATTACTACCCACGGAAAAAAATGACAAAAAATCTTCAAACTAATACTACATTCTCTTTGTTAAATAAGTATCGATTTGTAAAAATTATTTTTACCATCATTACAAAAAAAAGATATGCCATCAATTATGAAAAAATATTAAAGCCTGTACATAAAATGTACACATAAGTGTTGCATAGAAATAACTATTAAATCAACTATACACGAAATTAAAAATCGAATAATAAAGATTTACAACCCGATACCAAGTTTTCCATTAAATCTAGATGAAATTTTGATAAAGGCCCTTATAAAGAGAAACTCGCAATTTCGCCGGTCAGATTGATAATATGAATTCATCGCGTAGAAAATTTACTGAGGCGATCTCCTTTATATATAGCTGCTCTCGTTGGCCATGAAAAAGATCGTAAAAAAACAGCTGTAATAAATAGTGCGTTACTACAATTTTCCAGTAGACTTTCGTATCAGCAGCACAGAGAGATACAAGAAAGGGGTGGATCGAATTATCATTTGAGTGATGGTTTGAATCGAACGGTGTGTCGGTAGAAAATATTGCGTGAAAAACGAGGGTGGTTTAGTTTCTTCGGCAGACGCCGTTCAGTACAAACATGCAATTAGCTTCGATGCATAATTCTGCGACCGATTATGCTATACATGTTATACTGATTCACATATGCGAACTGCGCTGTAAATCCTGATTGTATGTAGGAACATGAGATAGAGACAAGTCGCACGTCGAGACAGCCAAGGGTCGGGAAACGTAGTACGTTGAATGAAACTAATTACCACAGTCGTATCTGGCCTCGAGTCAACTGAGAAGTATAACTACCGCGGTAGTGTGCGCCTCGACTCGTTGTTGCGTTGTCGCGTTCTCGCGTTGTCGTGCACTCAGTTGGCTTGGAAACTTGGTACCTCATAATAAATTCAGTGCAACAAAGCTCATACGCTATGCATCAACAAGGAAACAATGCAAATTTCAATCTCGCGCTCCAAAGAATCACAGCAGCCCAACCACAATATAACACATTGTGCGGGAGACTGAAAACTTTTGCTAAAGGTCACGAAGGGGCTTCGACAACAAGTTACCTATAGAATGAACGACGCGTGTTGCGTTTTCAAATGGATTCCCTCGCTCACCACAAAACGGCTTACAAGGTGTTATGAGAAGCATTGTTCATCACATGTTTGTCGTTAGGTGTTTGATGACTAATCCATATTTGAGTTGAAAACATTTTTTTTCTCTTCTATTTTATGTTGGACATTTTTCTGATCTACATGCGGAATAATGTTAATAAATTAGGAATGTTAATTATTATTGTGTACGATGGATTCCTGATAAAATGAGAAGGTCCAGAATTTTTCATCAGAATTTCTGAACTGATATTGAATATAGTGTATTTTGCTAAAATGGAGGGAAATGCGTGATTACCCCATGGGTGCAAATTGAACCTTGGGAGCAATTCAAAATCGCTCATTACGAGCCTCTGACTCGTACGCATACGCAGTCCCAACACAACTCTTCAGAGAGGAGAAGGATTTATGGCTGCGGCTATTGGCTTAAAATGAGGAGTTTTTCCGTCCTCTTTACGAGAATGGAATTTGCTTATTTTTTTCGGCCATTGTGCGTATTACTGCGATTGTTTTGCTCGCAGTAAAAAATCTATAATAAATTTTTAAATACCGAGCAAGTTCTTTGCAGTCATACAGAAAGTACTCAACGAGACGTTTGCGCGATCAACTTATTTTAAGGTATAGTAATCGCCCATACAATATTTTTCGTATTCAGCAAGTCGAAGCAACGTTCCTTTACCGTAAAAGTAAAATTTAATTGTAGTCAATTAAGAAGTATTTTCCTAACGATTACTGGAAAATAATGCTCGGGATCAATGCAATTTAGTAAAAACCTAAAGGTCACGAGAAGAAGTTCGGACAACAAGGAACGTATCGAATTAAAGACGCGTATTGCGTTCTCGAGCGGATTCTCTCGTCCACGGCAAAGCGGCACACGCAACTCAGTGGATGTATGGGACGTCGATAGAGTTGCGTAAAAATTAGCATACCCAATCGCGCAGCTGGCGCATATCTCGAGTCTTACTCGACGATGGGTCTCGGGAAGCTTCACTCGGTGCAAGAAAAAAGAAGATCCGCAAAGTGCGTATTATACGCGAGCATGCGCCTTTAAGCTCACTGGAACTCGGAGAAACGAGAAGGAACGTGCGGCTGGAGGCTTAACCAGCTGGGAGCAGCGCGAGTTCGCACAATAAATGCCTTGTTCACTGCATTCCGAAGCCACGCACTCTTCTCAACGCGCACAATACCCACGCACAGCCAACAGCTCAGCGCACGAGGTGAACTCGCGCACACCGATCGCTCCACGCGTGAACCTTATGCACACGCAATCACAAGAGTTTGCACCGATGTGACGCGCGGCACGTCGACTTGATCGCTTGCATTTTGTACACAGGAGTTTGAGGAGTCCCGAATAAAGAATACAAGTAGTTATGGATTTTTAACTTTTGGGCTTTTTATTGGCCGGAATTTTTTAGTTTTTCATTTTAGCCTGTAAGCTATATGTTCAAAATCTTTGGACGTAAAAAACGGAAGTAACGGAATTCTGCCAAGTGCAAGTTGCATTCCTGTAGAACCGCGGGGGAAATTTTTTTGGGATTGTCGTTAGTAAATCGGTACATGATATTTACCGAAGATACGGGAGAAACTACAGACAGAAATACGAATTATGCATTTTTCAGTTGAAAATATGTTTTTTTTTCTTTTTTATTAAGTTTCTGGAATTAAAAAAAACACACACACACAGACAGAAGAATAAACTGTTACAAAAGATTGTAAACTTCTGGTGACAAGTGATATGAAATTCACAAAAGTTGCGGGGACATAATGTAAGACATGCAGTGTAAAATTAAGAATAGTATATTTATTTAGGGTTGCTTTGTAATTTTTATATGCTTGTAATTAAAAAATCCCGTTCGTTCTGTGATATTCTGTACTGTAATTTTCTAGTAAATTATCTTTTCTCGCTAACCAATAAGCTACTAACATTATTAACATTAGACTATAGCAAAACACTACAACGATATGTATAAATCCAGGGCTGAAGGACTTAGGTCGATGGCCCATTGACAGTGTAATTGTATGCAAAATCCGGCGCTGAGTAAACCTGTTTGTTGTTGTAAATGATATTGTATTGTCAATAAATGTACTTTAACTACTACTTTTATTTTCTCGATCCCCTCTGGCCGAGATCTTACCGGCTGCATTTGACTCTAGACACAACGAAGCTTGTGACCTGCTTGAATCACAGCGCGCTCTTAGCGGACCACGTTTTTTTTCGACTCAGTCGGTATTGCCGCAAAATTCCCTACGGTGCCTGTTTAATTTATCTGTACGGAACCTCAAATTTTCAATACATTAAGATAATGAACGTTTGATGTCTACTTGTGATACTTATATATCACAAACGCCGGAACTTCAACTCTATGGCCGTAATATACTATTAACAGTGTAGGACGTAATTTCGATTTTTAGTTTTTCAGATTATTCAGGGTCTGAAGAAAATGTTTTCTTTACAAATACAAATGCAACGTTGAATTGAAAATAATAAATAAAAAAAAACAAACTCTTCGCTGGAATCAATGAAACAAAAATTAATCTACCCACCTGTTTTTTGAGTGAACGGAATCTTTTCTCTCGGCGCATCCTTAAAACGGCACGAGAACTTATAGTCATTGCTGTCCCTTGCGCGACAGTCGTATACGAGGATGCACCTAATCCGATCTGAAGGTACATTCTGCGAGTGCGTGTTTGTGAACTTGGTCGTATCCCTGATGCCAGATGCCGGCAAAGAGTTTGCATAATTCTTCCGATTGCTCGTACCGCAGAACTCTCGGATTCGTGTTACAAGTAAATCGTCGAGTACTGTGGGGAGTTCGCACGAGTGTGAGCGTATCAGTGACTGACTGGCGGCGATACTCGGAACTTATGTATGTGAGAAAAGACTGTGCCTGTTCTCCGTCCTCTTTCTTTATTTCTCGTTTCTCTCAGCGTTCTATCGTTTGCGGAACGTATAGCGGCTCCGCGAGGCAAAAGAAGAAACGAGCTAAATACCAGATACACATCGGTATTCGCGGTGCGTACCGACGGAAAACGTCTAAAGCAGAACGAGAAGGAGCACGCGGGTCTCTTCGCCGAAGCACTCGCACGACGCATTATTTCGCTAGGCCAATGGCAACAGTTCACTGAAATAGGTTTACACGCCTAATATATTATATACGATAACTATGAAAAGCTCCGGGTTACATCGTGAAAGACGTTTTAACAGGCTTTCTCAGCAATGACCGTGCAAACATCTCGTCTCGACATTTCAACCCTCCTACAACTGGAAGGCTACCACCTTGTTACAATTGATTTCAACAATTTGCCCAAGAGTGCTAACTTGTTGCACACTATTTTCACACAATCTGCAATATTTCATCGACTTTTATCAAAGGAAACAATAAAGTATAGTTTAAAACACGCACACTGAGAGAAAAATATTATTAGATACACCAAATCATTTATCTAAAATAAATACAATTCATTCAACTATCTTGTATTCGAAGCAACTATATGTGTCGTCCAAATACCAATATATTGCGTTGAATGAACTATATAAAAGTGCCGCATTAGTTGAATGAAAAGAACCAGTTCAATGGAAGTAGCTATATATTTTGTTCAGTCGAATAAACAAATTATTGTATGGATTTTATATATATTTGAATCAATGGAATGATTAAGTTAAACTTGTATACTTGCGAAACTGTTTTCATAGATAAAATCGAGTATAACATAATGTATTTAGCGTAGACGTACCGTTTTTTGCGATCTTAGGACCAATGTCGCCATCACATTCAAAGGAATGAATCAAAACATTTTACCGATTTAAAAAAAAAACGTTCGGTAGGTCAATCAGTGAATTGACATGAATTTGTTTGAAAAATCAACGTGCAATTGTGTGAAAAAAATACTTTAGAGAAAACAATGATAAAAATGGTCACAATAGCTATGGTGGATACTAACGGTACATCTACCCTATTACTTTCTATCCTGTAAACTACGTAATTTCATTTTCTCGTGTCCACTACTAATTGATTCAAGTAGTTGCTTCAAAAATAACTCGGGTATGTTTCATTCGAAAACCCACTTAATTGAAGCAATCAAATATTAAAATGATTTAAATAAATATTTCTTGCATCGCAATAAATTTAACGATACATTTACTTGATAGAATTGACGATATAATTTGAATACCTATATTGTTTGACGTATTCCTAACATAGTTTTATTGAATCAACAGAATATTCAGTAGGAAAAAATAAATATTTTGTCGATTCAATGAAGTTTTTATTTAATTTAAGAATTCAAGAAACTAAATATATAATTGGTACAAATAAACTTTGCACTTGAATATTTTCAAATGAATGGATTATTTGAAAATTTAGTGTATCCAATTATATTGGTTGTTCCTCAAGTACGCCAATCGGCTTTTACCCCCCCCCCCCCCCCTTATTCCCGATTTCATTCCTCGAGACTCCCTAGAGTGTTGTTAGCAGCCACACATCCTAATGCACTACTGTATCGCATTTCCACGAGGGCACAGGGAAACTGCGGAAAACCTGGCCGATACAGACGGCTTTATTTTTACTAAGTTTCTACTGTATGAGGATACATTAGAAACTGAGAAAAACTGCCTCCCGCACAGCAGTAGGCGCGTATCCAATTATATTTTTCTCTTAGTGTAAACTTGGTAGAATTTGTCATGTGGTTTAAATTCATTTCAAATAATTCAATAGCTAAGTGTATTTTCCGAATTCTTATTTGCGGAGAAATTTGTTTATTTGTGAACAAAAAAGTAGACTTTCTAAGCGACTTTTATGCGAGCCTCATGCAAAGATCGAATCTGTAATGGATACACGAGAAAAAGTTGTCCTTTTTACGCACAGTGCCATACAAATAATGATTTCGCATACTTCTGAACGAATGTTCTCGGCATCTCCGTAGTCTTCGATTTTTTCTTGTCCTTTTATTTTCCTGCCTTCGGGAAGTTTCTCAATTTTTATTGGATTAAACTTTTGTTTGAGAGTGTATTTTTAATGGATTCTTGATCGTTTTTATTATAGATTTCTTTTACGAGAATTCATTGAGAAGCAGCTTGCTTCTTGGAACAGATCTTACCCTCTCGTCTTTTGCACGCCTGAAGGATAATTAATTAACTCACTTCCAAATCGTCCATTACCATATAAACTTCCATCCACATCTCTTTTCGCGGTTGAAAAAGTTATGAAACTACTTCGGAGTACCGCAGTTCCCTGTATTTCATATACTCACCAAGGGTAAAACTCGAGAAGAAAGCTAAGAGTTTCTACGAAGAGGCTCTACAATAAAAACGTTCCCTTACGAACGATTCATCATCCCTTGTTGATTTATCTCGAGTCTAAGGCTCGATCTTAACTATCACTAACTATCGTCCAAACGATCGTTTCTACCGCCTAATCCCTCCCGTTCAGACGGTGCCCAACGTATAGCGGAGCTCTTTGCTCTCACGGAGAAAAAAAAAGTCGCGACGACTCTGAGCGTGCGCGTCGGGCATTCTGAGTGCTAGACTCAAGCTGAAACGATACTCCCAGAGTTAAAACCCATACATATACATGCACATATATGTGAAGGCGGCTCAACGCTCAGAGGCTCCGAGACATAAAATCGTGCTTACGGTCGCAATAAAATTGCGCTGCGCAGAGACGCGGGCACGTAGTAGTAGTATTCCCGCGGGATGTAAATAGCTACGTGAGACCTGGGGTGGTTGCGCTAAAGGATTTTTGTGGCAACCTCGCTCTCTTTACGCTCCTCACCTCACGCTCTTTCCCATTCTCCTAGCCGCACGAGTACCCATACCAACTATTCCATATACATACGGCTAATCGAATGGACCTTGTCATCTGAAAAAAATTTCAATGCTGCCATAATTTCACATACAATATATGCAGTACATCCAATTTTTTCCGATTATCTGACAGAATTATCATGAAATTAAATTTGATTGAGAATAAAAGTTAGCATATTCAATATGGAAAGAAAACTAAATCGGCTCTCTTTATAGCTTTGCTCATGCTTTATCCCATTCTCTCCGCTACATAAGTACGGAGAAGTGCGGTTAGGGACACGGAACCTATAACCATTTT
Organism: Tromatobia lineatoria; assembly: GCA_949699805.1. Taxonomy (NCBI): domain Eukaryota; kingdom Metazoa; phylum Arthropoda; class Insecta; order Hymenoptera; family Ichneumonidae; genus Tromatobia; species Tromatobia lineatoria. The sequence goes on from OX453049.1 coordinate 266,995, forward strand.
AAGAGTTGAGACAACGAATGAGTGGATCGACTCACGAACGATTGGTTATATGGACTGACAAAAAGTGAATCGATGCAACAACATTTTCATAGTGGCTAACCCGTTATTTAACCCGTACCTGACATATTAAAAAATCTCCAACGTCAGGATAATTTCACACAATATATATAAATTGCCTCTAATTTTTACCAATACCATAATTAATAAGAAAAAAAACATTATATTCTACACGAAAAAAAAAAGTCTAAATCGGAATTGTCTCAACTTTTCTCGATTAGTAGCAGAAAAAAAAAACTCAAAATAGCTAAAATCAAAATACAAGTCCTTTTTTTAAATTGCTATATCTTTGAGATTATTCAGTGTACCGAAAAAAAACTCCTCAGTCATAACAAACTATTATTTTAAATAAACAATTGAAGGGAGTTTTCAATTTTAAGTTCAATAAATTTTTTTTAACAAATCAGTTTTTACATAATACAGACATTACAGATTCCGCCTGAAAACGTTATCCATCAATAGAAAATTGAATATAATCGTAGAATTAAGGAAATATTTGATTGAATGACACGAAAGCTGTACACCATTTGAGAATGATAGGAATATTCCATTTTTCTTTCATTGAATCTGAATTGGGAATATAATAGAACTTGATGAACATTCGGATAAAAAATCTTTTGAAAGAAGACCAATACTCTGAAAATGAAGTGTAAGATAATCCCGAAGCTTCAGATATTTTCGGAGCCGTAAATCTTTAAGTGTTGGCCTTATCGTGGAATACCTCATAGATGGTGCGTATTTCTATAATACGAGTGAGTGTTGACGCGCCGGGACCGTTGAAAGATACGCGCCAGGTCTCCATTCCCATAGATGTTGTGGACCACCACAGCTCACGGACTCTGCGCACGTCGCCTAGCACCGTATTAGTCGCTGTCCACGCGCGGTTTACGCAGCTGTGGTATCCCGCCTGGCAAGCGCGAGCAACATGCACTCGACACCGCATCCACACAACTATTTGGCTCGCCGGTTTCTCTATGTCCCCAGAGAAGGGTCCCCAAAGTCGACGGTTTATGTCAGTGTAACTGCCACACAAGTCATCAGAAAGGTCACAAAATTTTGCAACGCTCCCAAAATTTTCAACGGTGACGACGCGCGTTTGCTGCCCCTAAATTTCATGGTCCACAATGGTCGCGTGGCTCGCGTACGCCATTCATGTGGTATTTCAACACAGCGTACGCCAACAATTTAAGACGCCCCGCAGAGTCTCCGACTATTCACCCAGCTTTGATGCACATACGACTTCCTATTTCTTAGCATTTTACAATATAGTTTACAGGTTTCGTTAATTGTAGAAATCATCATCTTATACTATTTCACTTGATTTGAATTCATTTTACGCGATTACATGTTTTTTCGCGTGACTTCATATGGTTCAAGTGCGTTCGATTAATTTTATGTGTCTCCAAGTGATTTCATATGACTTTATATAATTTATTGTGTTTTCATATGGTTTTCCTTTTTGTTTCTTTTTTTCGGCACTTCCGGTATATACTTGGGCACTTTTCGCTATATACTTGAAAGTACCTTATTTAAATATATTCACTGATTGATACCGTGGATACGACGACTTAGCCGTGGAGTGGCCACAGCCAGTCCACGGCTAAGCGGTCACCCATCCAAGTTATGGACGCAAACAATGCTGCTTAACTCGGGGGATCGCCAGAGCCGTACACCGATCACACAACCACAAGTATCGGTGTGTCTTCATGTAATTTCTTGTGCTTTCATCTGATTCCACGTGACAACATATACTATAGTTTGATCTCAAAAGTTCATTAACACGATTTCGTGTAATTCGATTTTTGTCTTGATACGACTGTAAGCTTATTTCATGAACGTGTAACCCCTCGGGGTTAGCGTAAGGGTCATCGACCCGGTCTATAATTGCTATTACAGATCACGTTAGATGTGACGAAAGAATCTCTCTTTTTTTGTCCTTCTGAGTTCTGTCAACACCGGACGTGAAACTCGTTATCAAGCAATCACGTTAGGGCTCCGAGGAATTATGAATTCTTGTTATAATCCGATCGAACAAAATAATCACGGTACAAGGATGGAACTTTGGATGATGAAGAAGACAGCGAGGATGAAAGTGTCGGGGAAAACATCCGGTGATGTATGCATGTACAAGAGCAGCAGCTCGTAGAGCGGTGATGGCTCGGATCGCAAGAACGAGCGTGACTCACTAATAGCAACGCTAATTATGATTACGTATCCTGGACGTTTGAGTAAACTCGCGGTGTGGTAGGTAGGTAGGTAGGTAGGTAGGTAGGTAGGGAGGTAGGTAGACAGGGTGCGAGGCTGCTAGCAGCTCGAGAGGCCAGAAGGCAAACGAGCAGATGAGAGGAAAAGAGAATAAAAGCTGTACGACCGCTGTACACTCGGTGAGTATCGTTCGGTAGAGCGCGTGGTGCATAATATAGCATGGTTGTAGAGCCTGATGTAGTCTCCACAGTCACTGAGAGATCCTTCACGTCTTCCTACGTTCACTCGGTCCTCTCTACGAGCCGAATGAATAATTGTACGGACGTGTTCATGATTGCTTGATAGAGATACATCTCTACCTTCGCTATGTCGTTCTTCGGAGTGGCTTGTACGACACCTGGAACCGGGCTGAATCGCCTTGCACGATTCATGTCCGGTTCTTTGCTACTTTGTTTAATCGCACGTTTACGGAATACGATCTGTTTTCAATGAAAGGCGGTAGCCTAATATGGGCTGATGACTTATCATTGTCCACTTAGCCACGAGTCTGCTGGTTTGCATGATTTCTTCTTGTTCGGCGACTCATTTTATAGCGGATACAGTTATAATGCGATCGATCAGTCTGTAGACGTCAGAATGTCTCGGTCGAAAATATTTTTACTGTTATTTATTTATTTATTTTTGCTTGTATTCTGTACAATATATTCTCTAATTTTTGTGTTGTACTGTATGGGTTATTTCGCGAAGGGATAATTTTAAAAGAGAATATTGGGATTCAATTTCATCTAATTCCTGATAAAGAGCTCCCAAAAAAATCTCCCAAAGCCCTTCGAATAGTTTCGTGAATATTTCTAAGTATTTTGACATTTGCAAAATATAGGACAGAAACTTTTTTCACCAATTCACTACCATTGTATTCTACGGAAGGTATAGAATTTAGAAAGAATGAATGGATAAACAAGAATTTTATATGGATTTATGTTTCAAATCTGTACCATAATTACCAGCAAAACAATCAAAGCCAGAAATCTATTAACCTTCTTCAAATGTTGAAAATAAGAGATTGCAAAATAGAATCTTGCATTTTACTTCCGCATACTTTTCAACCGCAGCTCACGAACTTCTCTCTATGAGAAAGCGAAAATCTCGTATTTCCTCATAGGCAAGGTATGTGTATTGCGCGGTTCAAGTCAAATGAGGAAGCAATATGCAAGATTCTCTTTTACAATCTTATGCACAATGTTGAAATCGGCGACTTTTTTCGCAATTTTATGGATAGTTTCAATAAATGGGGAAATGCTGTTCGAAAGGAAAGGAGTTCCTCGATTTTGAATTGATTATTATGGGCATATGCAATTAGAAAAAAATAGAATCTTTTAAATGATCGATCGTTTAAGCTTATAAAAATAATAATATTAAGAATAAGATAACCACGTTGCAAAGTAAGACTTTGCATATTGCTTACGCATTATTTTTCACTTTTTATAAATCTACCTATATAAGGTATGTTCATCGATTCTGATTTTCTCATACTGAAAGCTTTTTAAGAATAAATGGAAAAAGGAATCAATATGGATCAATTCTACTTTGCATCCCTGTTTCCAATCAATAGGAAAAAATTAAGTCTAGTGAAATGACAGTAGTCGAGAAATATTGAATAAACATTTAAATTCCTATTTTTAAATAAAAAATTTTAATTCCTTTACATATGATAGTAATAATATAATGTAGTAATGCAAAACGTTAATTTTTCAAAAATTTCTCAAATCCATAAAATCTATATTAGTCTATCGATCTCGGCTAAATTCAATACGAAGTAACACTGAACGAACTCATGACAAATTATTTAGCTAAATATCTCAAACCTTACAAAAATTAAAGCAACAACCTCCAACTTTTTCTCAAATTTAAAAAGCTGCAAATCTCGAATAAAAACTTGCATGAAAACTAAGCTTCCTCGATGAGGAAGCAAAATTAATAGACCCGTTCATGTGACTAATCATGATATTCGGATTAGCCGCTAATGCACCTAGATAGCAATATATGATACGTTTAAAACAAGCCCAATGTCGGTATTAATATTTCGTTACTCATTTAGCTTTTTCCGCAATCAGTTAATCTGACTCTTCATCAAAATAAAATGAGTTTTGAATCAGCGATGGCGATAAAGTGTCGAGACTAAGGTCACCCCATTGCTGCTCACTTATCTTACGTGCATCGCAGTGAGTGCATGCTGGATAATCCTCCTCTAGTCTCATCTGAAACGCCGTAGTACGAATGCGATAACCTCGGCCTCACCAATTGTCGCGTGGGCAACGTTAAATCCCTGCATGAAAATCCGTTATGGACGCGTCGAATGCTGCGAGCCAGCAATTATTATACGAGGAACGAGTGAACGAGAGGTTCCGCAGATACATACGCACGCAATTACGTTAATCTCCGGGGAGGAAGAGATAACGATACCAGCACGTATATCCGAGCTGTTGAGTTTCTTAGTCGTTTATACAGCACTCGCCCGGGAGCAATTATTTTCTCTCGAAAAGACTTCTCTAGGCTCTATACCGTTAACATTCCTCTAACTTTGCTATAATTCTTATCGATGTGTGCCGTATTTTGTCTGTAGGTACGAAATAAACTCAACGTACTTCTCAGAAGGTGTTTGTGACTCTCGGAATACCACTTTGACACTTCCCTATTCTGTGGCAAGCCTGCAATTGAATCTTGCATTAAATACACAAAGGAGGAAGTTTAATGCATTTAGTGGAGTTTAAGGTGTCTCATTTCATTCTCCACCACTGAGAATGTTGAATTATGATTAGGAATACGACCAGTCATTAAATATTATAAGAGAAATTGAACAAGCTGAAAATGCTTTCGACGGACAATTCAAATGGCGTCCGAAAAGTGACAATAGGAATATTTTTTTTATCCTTCTTAACTACAGATTAATTAATCATATTTTGAAACACAACTATTAATGTAAATATGATAATGTAAATTGAAAAATTCACTTTTATTAGCTTGGATTTAAGGATATTGAATAATAATTCGGAAAACAACAAGTCATAAAACGACATTGAGAGGAATCGAGAAAGCTGGAAATAGTTTAAACAGACGATTAAAATGGCATCTAATTGAGTGCAAAGTGACATTTCGTATCCGTTTTCAACCTCTTCAACTAAAAATCGTTGAATTATAATGTCATGTCATAGTCATGTAAATATGGCAAACGAATTTGAAAAAGCTAAGCATAAGTTCAAGAGAGATTCAAAATGGAGCTTAAGTAACTGGAAGTCATAATCGTAGTCACTTTTCATCTCTCTAAATAAACAATGGAAGATTATGATATAGGATACAATCAATAATGCAAATATGATATGAAAAATTAAAAACGTTACAAATACTTCCTACACACGTTAAAAACATTCTAGCCCTGTTAAAAGTGACTTTTCATGATTTATTGCATTCAAGAATTTTATGCTGCTATAGGGAACAAAACTAGTTGCTTATGTTTGGCGAATGAAGACCATTGAATATACTTCCTCCAGAAGAGAGAAATGGAGCTGAAACGACTAACAAGTAACAATTAACGTTGCAGAGCAAAGCTCTCTTGATCGAAAAATTACTTTTCCTTATTAGGGGTATCTGCGGCATTTAACCAAGCTATACATAAATGCTACGTTTCTCGTGGCCCGATATCTCCGAGCACAATGCGCAGATAATTAAATTTCATTATAGCGTTCACCAGAGCGACACACCTAATTATGTAAAGCGAGGATAAAATACGTTTGCGGGTTCGCCGGAATTTCATAAGATGCAACAAAGGCATTCGCGGTATGTCTCGAGTATTTAATATATTTGTCGCGGTTGACGAAGAGAAAAGAAGCAAGACCAATGAAAATTGTCATTAAATTTGATTTTTATGGTAAAATAAAGACGATATTTCCATAGTCGGAATCGACAAGGGCGATAATTCTTGAGTTATACGTTTTTCGCGAACTCATTCACTTCGTCTCACTTTTTCCCCATCGGACGATGCATATGCCCATGTAGTTAACTATACTATGTCCGAATGCGGTCTGCCTTGAAGTTGCCACAGCACCTTCGCGACTCGAGCACGCACACACGCGCACCGTATAGAGGGTCATGAAAATGCAAATTACATGAGCGTATACGCCCTAACGATACGATCGGTCGATCGACTGCGCTCAGTGCAGGGCAACGAAAAATTCGAGTACCCTGGGTACTTACCGGTCGTGTGTGTGTACAGAAGAAGTAAATGCACCACCAACACCGGAGTCCAAGCTTCTAACTTTACTGCATTCAATTAAGAACTTGTTCTTACCTGAAATGAAAAAGCAGAAAGAAACGTTAGTTGATAAGTCCCTCAGTCGGTAAATAGAGAAGAAATTAATTACTCTGAATACTAAAAAAAACTATTGTAACGCTAACTGAGTTGATAAAATAAAATTTACTCGGGGAACCTATAACAGATATAGACAGAAATGATTTCACAGAGGCAACAAAAATATACGGTTTTTATAGCCTACAAAAAAAGATAGCAATAGTTTTGAAAAAATAACCTGCTGGAAAAAAATTAGTCTACCCGGTGAAAACTTATGCTGGTCGGACTAAGTGATTTGTTAGTTTATCACAAAGATTTTCAAGCAAATAAGGTCATCGTTAAGAATTTGCTCGCCCAACAAAATTATTTTTTCAGTATACATAAAAAAATAGAACGGATCATGGAAATGTAGAGAATTAAGAAAATTGTCGGTTCATTAGTTTCTGAATTTTTAAATATAGTGAAAATCTAGTATTTTCAATATTTGGATAATTATTATAATCCTAACTGCGTTTACGGAAAACGAACAAAACTCCACGATTATCCCATCCGGGTTCAATCGCATATAAGATATATCTCTGGGTTGTTAAAGCGCATTAGGAGTTTATGAGAGACTACAAATGAGATGAGAATCAACCAAGTCGTCTTCCAGGTGTGCAGCCAGAGAAAACCGATGGGGTTTTATAGTTCACACTAGCCAACGTCGTTCCAACATGTTTTATATTACCCATAAACTTCTCTCTCGCTCGATTGCTTTCAACGGTATCCGCATCAAACACTAATGCTAAGTATGACTATTCAACGCTATTCCGGAAATATCTTGCGAATTTAGTCAAATAGAAATTGTACGTAATTTCTCGATTGGCATTTTTTTAATCAAAAAAGAAAGTACGCCACACAGATTTTCTAAGAAAAGAAATCGTATTTCCTCTATCTATTTTCCGTTACAATAGTCAAACTGTACAGATCGTCTAGCTGCGAACTATGATCAATAAAAATGTTGTTGTGTTGAATGACATAGAATATGGTTCCGCAATCGTCAGAATGACAATATTATGTTTTTCGTGCATTATAAATATTTGAAATGAAAAATAATAACCAAGAATGAATTCTCTTCAGAGCGAAATTAACCTGGCATAAAATATAACCCGAAACGACTGCGAACAAAAGATTTTTAAGCTCGTTGGGTTGCCATTTAATGTACATTCGCTGAATATTCAATTAATCAGCTAATTACCAAGTAATCAAATTTAAAAGTTCACATCTAAAAAAAAAAAGCTATTTCACCATTGCCATGAAAGTAAATTAGGCGAACATAAAATATTACCACTTATTTCTCATTGTATAGACGACCCATTGGTCATGAAACAAATTAAAATATGAGGTCAGTGTTCCAAAGTACTTTTTCCGACTCAGGTTTCATACATTTTCGATTCGCCGTACAATTTTGAAAAATATGTTTTTCCTCAATGACTCCTTTTTTTATGAGGTTGACTACCTGAATTAAGCTGCTAAAATCAAGTCACGAATTGCGCGGATATCAGTCAAAAAATGTTGTTTCGAATCAATCTCAAAAGTGAGATTTTTCGACATATGTCGTCTTGTGATCTCAATTTGACATAATTATTTTTTCGCGGGTATTATAAGAATTGTACAATCAACAATCACGGTTCGTAGGTGTTATCTGCTTATCTTAATATACCAAAATTGTATTTGTCAATGACAAATGCAGCCGAAAATTAATATACGTTACATGTATCGACGCTTTAAACGACGGTATATAAAGTTTTGAGGGGAAAAAATGAAAGGGAGAAATTACGAGAAAAAGGAAGTTGAAGGAGAAGCTAAGTAAAAGAGCCTGAGAGATGTGAGTATGAATAGAGCCGGCAGCGACGGAAGGTGGGTTGTCTTCGCCAGGGGCGTGCGTCCGAAGTTGCAATTTACGTTGTAGCATCCAGCACAAGAGAGGACAGAAGTAGAAACGAAACTTTAGTTATGTTATCGACGCAATGTGCACACAGAGATACATTTGTACAGTTGCAGTGGAGTAAAATTCTTTATTTATTTATCGGGGCAGGAAATGCGAGTTGGCTAGATCGGTTTTTGTCGTCCGAGAGCTAACGAAATTCGACCAACTCCGTTAAACTTCATACCGTGAACTTGTTTAACTTCCTGTCCCAGTGAGAACTCTGACGATTTTTACTTCCATTGGCATCTAATGGCAGACTACCTTGCCTTCTGAATCTTGTATACAAACGCAGCTACTACTCTAGTCATTGCACACAGTGCATTTGAGGCTATGTGCACAGCAACCGTTGCAGCTGATGATGAATAGCAATCGCTTTTTGATGAAAACCCGACATGAACATCCTCGCGTATTCTGTTGAAACTTTAATCTTGCCGAGTTGGGAAATCAATACTTTATCACGCTTCTTGGGATTATAAAATAGCTTGTAACTTTATCCTTGCAATTAAGAGGGTGGAATAGCAAAATCTGATTTTATCGAAGGAGGTCTAAATTGGTGTTAAAAACTACTTCGTGAAACTTAGGAAAAAAATATTTTACACTTGCCTTCATTTGATCCATAAAATGAAATAAATATCTGACTGAAATACATTTGTTGAAGTTATAAATTAAATAATTAATTTTTTCGTGCTCATATTAAAAAATTCCAAATTTGTATGTAAGAACAAATAAAATTAAAATAAAACATACGATGAACGCTGCTTATAATCTTAAATAAGTTGAAAATAGCATAATACCTCGCCTTGCCTTTCAAATACAATGGGTTGGCGATTAATTAATATAAAACCAAATTACCAGGCTATAATGGAATTTCTATTAGTTAAGCTCGATTAAAAAATAAATCGTATCCGTCTTAAAAATAGCAGTGTCTGTAAAGTAACAGGCAACAATAAAAACGGTAACCACATTTCCTACAGACACCGTCATTTTCATGATTTATTATTCCCTACCCTATAACTTTTCAAAGGCAAGGGAGGTTATTAGGCTGTTTTCTACTTGGATATCCCCTTAAACGTATGAATGCTATATGTGCTGTAAATGCAATGTGATGTGCAACGTGGACGTCTAGACAGCACACGTGACAAAAACCGAAAGTGTGAAGCACCAGTGTGGTAGTGGAGAGAAAATACTGTTAATTGAATAACACGTTTATTAAAGGTTGCCACTGTCGACAGCCGTAAATAAACACTGTGTTGTAATGATCCATTAGTTTTCACTGCGTTTGTTTATTTAAGCTGTGAACCATTCAGTGTTAATGATTTTATGAAGGATACAGAGAAAATTTACTATTAAAATTCAGTACAAGATGTGACAAAAATAGAAATAATCAAGAAAATCATTGGCCATTTTCATTAACCAGTAATAATTATTATTTTTTCCCGACGTTCAATCGAATTCACGCAGACTTTTTAATTTCAATTCAATGAAAATATTAAATATTGAGAGGTTTGCAAACTAGCGAACAACTATTCTGTTACAGAAAATTGCCTTTTGATTAAAGTGTCAAACGCTTGATATTATACTCTAGATCTTATGATTAGCCAGGGGAAAAATGATGGAACAAACAGAGCGCCAGCTGGACTAAATAAATGGAAAAAAAAAATTGTGCTCATTTCTAGAATAATAAAATAGTTTCAATTCGAAAGTTGTCAGTGGTCAAACTCTGGATGCTGAATACTTATCCCGTAGTTTATAGTAACTAATTCTGGTTTGAAGTAAAACTAAAATAACGTAAAATCAATGACAGTGTTGTTTTAGTGTATTTTTCTAGCAACTCGATTGAAAGTTCTTCTTTGATCTTTTCTATAGCTGCACGATCATATTCCCGTTTGCTACAGATATCATTTTGTCCGCTATTTTCTTAATAAAAATACCGGTATCAGGAACGTGGGAGTCTTCAACGTGAATACAGTTCCACCGAAGAGAACAACTTTCAGCGTACCCTCAACCAACCGCAGGGCATCAGCATTCCTAGTATCGACTGCTATTGCTACCTACGAAGAAACCGAAGGATCGAATCGTTTATGCAAAAATTACATTTCGCTGTCTGCGCAGTTGTGAGGATGGAATCGAAAAATCGATTATGACAATTCGACTGAAAATGCCCGTAAGGTGATCGCTTATTTGGGTCGAATCCCTGTCTATTATTTTCAACCAACTTTCTTCAACAAATACCGGAAAACCAGAGTAGCTCGCTACAAAATTCTCGTTTAAAGAATTTCATTTTTACATTAATTTTTTTTCTCAAAGAATTTTTCTCAACACTTTATCAGCAAATTACACAACTCAATTAGAAAAACTGTGCTTAATTTTTATTTCTGCTTTTCCACATGTACACTACTTTTCTGTTACATTTATATTCGTTGTTTTCAAAAGACTGTATCGTGGCACCGAGTTTTAGTATTGATAATGAAATTCAGATAAGCTGAACTATAAAATTATTCCCATTTGTATTATTAATTTTGTAAAAATGAATGTGGATGTGAATACATATTTTTTTTAAATGTTGCCTTTCACTGAGTAAGTATATTGCAATAAAAACAACAGGAAAGCGTTACTAAAAAAAGGTATTCAATTATTAGGAATTTATGCTAATCTTAGTTGTACTAAAAATTTGTTTCGTTACTCTTTTTTTTGGAACTTGTCATTTCTGGATTTATCGTTTGCAGAGATGGCGACGGAATTGGGAAATCGATTGTGACAAAACACCTGAAGCGATCATCAATTCGGATCGAATTCTCGTATAACCTTTGGCAAGGGCGAATGCTAAAAAAGGAATAGCCGAAAATCTTTGAAGCTCCGAGTATGTGCGCGATGCAGATAGAATGATGCGTATGTGTTTCAATGTATGCGGCAGCTGCATTCCCACGTTGGTGAATTGATATTTCTACCATTGTCTCGTCCTTTATTGGAACGCAATGTGGTGCATTCTCAGGTGTAAAGTTACCTTGTTCTCCGCGGATATATATCGCAGGGAGAATTTCACGCGAAGTTGGTGTACCGTGCGGGGAATGCGCACGAGAAGAGCCACGGAGAGCGGCGTGCGTGAACTTTCTAAACCGCGGGCGCAAGAACGCGCAATTTGCCCGGAACTTGCAAACCAGCCCGAGATCTTTTCACCTTCGCGATTCCGGGAATTAAATTGTAGGCACATTGCAAATGCAACACTAAGTGTCTGCTGCACATATACTAATGTTTTTGCCCGACGTTTCCTGCATATCTGCTATTTTCCTCGATTAACGGTAATCGAGCTAACACCTGTATCCGAAAGTGCGAATTCTGAAAATCAGACTTTCCCTATTTTTTTCATCAGTTTACTAGTGACAGCTTCAAAATATTGTAAGCATCTTTTCAACTAACGGATAATGGAATATTTCACCAGAATTAAGAAACGTTAAATATTAAGGTCTAAAAGCAATGATTCGATAAGGAAAAAAAAACGTAATCACCGAGAAAAAAGATTTCATTGAATCACGGCAGTCTTCGTTAATAAGCAGAAATATTTGAGTTTCAATACTATCTTTTTATTGAATGATCTTAAACCCAATGAAAAGTAGTGACATTGAATCAAAAAGATTGTCTCTGTTGTTTTCATTGATTTCACTAAAAAGGCAGCGGCATTTTTCTCACCGCAGATCAGAATTTGTGCGCTCATTTTTTCTTAAACTACTCGACCGATAAGGCTTAAGTTTAGAAATAACGTGCTCAAGTACGTCAGAAATGGACTAGAGTACGGGCTCCCTGAAACGCGAAGCCCTTTATTCGCGGGAGGATCGGCAAACAAGAAAGTGAGATTAGGTGCGATAAAGGCAGCCACATAGGTGTTTAACATTGGACAATACAATGTCCAGCACTTGGTATCATCAAGTATATCTTTCTAGTGCATCAAGGAGCTCGTTCCTTGAATCAATAAAAACTTTTCTTCAAAACAATGAAACTTTGTGTTTATCATATGCTCACCAAGTAAATGTTTCACAGCAAGCAATGAAATGTTCGTTTTAAAATTTAAGTCCACTATTCCTCTCGTTGGAAAGAAATATTTCATAAAAAATGGACGGAAACAACAATCAACCCACCATTTCTTCGTCGTGAATGAAATCTCTTTTCCGAGCCCGAGATTTTTTCACCTTCGCGATTTCGGGAATCGAATCATCGGCACATTACAATTTGTACACTCAGAGAAACCTCAGTTGCCTGTCGTCGAGGCACGTTTCGCGCTAGTCTCGAGTCGAATATCCACAAAGCGTGTTGATTTCCTTTCGGTCGTTCTCGCACGCTCGAGAGCTCTTCAGGCTTAGACGCCCGCCGGTTTATATTGTAATCTATTATCGGCTCTCCAGGCCTCCGGAAAATAAATTTAAAGCGCGGTGACGCGGGGCCTTCGAATGCGTAGCCGACGAACCATCATAAATATCCTCAGCCTCACGATAATTTCTTATTCTATCGCTATATAATGCTGAAGAAGCGTAGTCTCGATTAATCGATAACTATTAGGCATGTCAATTTTACTCAAGAAACCGATCCAAAATCTCGTCAGATATTATGGTACGAAGAGGCAACGAATCACCTGAACCAATGGCATATTCGATCTAACAGCTTCAATCTTTATAGCAAACATATGAGTGATTGAAATCTCTAATTTTAACCATTTCTACCTTCCTCGTAGAGTAAGTGTTTTTTTTATCAATACTTTTTTTCGGAACTTTTATCTCAGTATAGTCAGTCCAATATAGTCTTTGAATAAAATGTCCATGTGTTCATGCGTGGATGTGCAGGGCTTCGATATTTGTATCTCCGGTGAATCAGGGATCGTGGAATCGATTGAGACAATATTGGGCACAGAAGTAAAGCAGCATCTTGTATCCGATTGTTACAATTTTCACAGAAATGTCCGCTGGAACTTAGATTTTATATAGCTTTTTGATTTAAAAAAAAGCATGGTCACATTAATTTCGCAAGATTCGCCATATTTTGACAAACAATTATTGATTAATGTAGGTATATTTTATGAAGTTTGCTAATGAAATCGGAAAAGCAGATTTGATTTTATAGAGTTTTGAAAGTTTCCAAAAAATCCACGTTCATTTATTACCTTTTCGAAAATATGATTTTTTGAACCTAAATTTTATCCGTTAACGAAATAATATTCTAAGATATTGAGTACACAATTTCGTGGAGATCGGTAAAAAGGTTCGGGTTATGCAAAAAGTCGAATTTTTCTTCTTCATTATTTTAGACGGTTGGAATTTTGTTAAACCTTAGGTTTTTAAATTTATTCAGAACAAAGATGCAAAGTAGCATAGTGTATATCGATTTCTTATTATTTTCTATTTTTCACAAAGCTTTCTGTGCAACGAAGACAACGTCGATGAACATACCACGTCATAGATGTAGAATTTACAAAACATAAAATATCTTGACGACGCAATATTCTAGGTTTTATTTTGCATCTTTTCCATCTCAGTGAACGGCCTCGACTATATCAGAAAACATTCAACGGAAACCTGGATCACGAAAAAGCTTTGAAATATCACATTGCCGATATATTTAGGAATTTGACAGAGCGGCTTATAATATATGTAGTAGAGTATTTGTATTTTATTTATATCGACAGAGAAGCACCTCCACTGACCTGCACCTCGGATAAGCTAGAGGCACATATACCACGCGATGCATTTCAAAAAATGTTTTCACACTCTAATATTGGTTTTCTTCTGTACTGTCTTCACATCTCCGCACAAAAGCACGGATAAAGTTTAAACGTATTTTTCATACTACATAATATAATATACATGCAATATAAATTATGGAAGTAGTTTTGATACTTTATCGAATATTGTTGTTAACAGAAGGAAAGTTACGCATTTGAAAATTTCACCATCGTTGGCAACCAAAAGTTCCATTGCATCCACACTTGTGGACCTACGACAGAAGAAAAAATGTAACAGGAACTTTATGTTTATTTTTTAAATGTAAAACTGGAAGATTAAAAAATCTTTTTATTCTAATAAACAGAAATTTCTCATGGCTGTTTGGAAATACAAAGATGTTATCAAAGAACGAAATAGAAAATCAACTTTTCACTGAATTATACAATTGATAGGTTTGTTTCAGCAATTTAGCAAATGACTTGATGAAGAAAAATTGAAGCTTATAAACATATCCAGGACGTTTAGGTTTTGTTTTCATATGATTGCTAAGAGCTTCAGGTGTCAATGATTTCGTTGATGCAACGGTGGCAACTCCATTATCATTTCCGCTCATCGAAGCATGCGATTATTACCACAAGATCATAATGACCGTACGTGATTTCGAAACCACAAAATATCGGCGCTAAAGGTTGATGGATATACATCAAGGGATAATTGATGTTACTTTCATACTGGAAGTATATCCGGGTATCCAGAGCTTATCGATTAAAGGCAAATTGTGTGCTCACACTACAATCGAGCTCACTGAAATTTCTGTCGTGGCTTTAAGCTATAGCTGCTAGAGATACGGACAGAGGAAGTGAGCGAGAAGGCAAAGAGGCACCGCTCACATATACACACTAATGAACAATAGAATTGGGCCACCGAACACAAAAAGTTTTCAACATAGTTTCCAACCGAAGGTAATATAGAGCGGTAAAACATATAATCCCATATGCACCTTGTATAGACAATCACGTTTGACACGGAACAGTGAATACCCGAAGGATGAAAATTCCGGTGACACCAACCGGTGAGAGAAGCATCGGACCATAAACGCTAACACGAAAGCGACATTGCGCCCTCTATAACACCAATTCTACTATTGTTTGAGAAAATAATTGAAACGAATGTTTCCAAGTTGGTGAGATACAACGAAATTGCATTGTCTATATATCGTGCAGTGTGTACGGTGCTGATATTTGGATTACGCAACGACATACATTTTTAAATCGATTCCTAGAATTTGTCATGTGAATACAAAAAAGAATCGTTCAAATAAGAGACAGGCATTCAAATTCGACAGAAGCAGTATTGATAAATGGGGTAATCAAAGCACGAACTACCCAACAGGTTGCGGAGATTGAAGTGATGCAATTAATCGTGTTGAAAAAAAGGTTTTTTCTTCATTATTATAGATAACCGAGCATTGCTCAGATTACATTGCTGATCCGGGTCTGAATCGTGCCCAAAAGACTTCAGGGAAAAAATTAAATTGCGATAAAATTTACTATTATTATCAATTAAAATTAAACTGCCATTGTGTATCGGTAGCACGTGATTCTCTTCCATGTAAGATTAACCTCGATAATGCTTGGATACATTTAAGCAGTATAGTTATGAGGAAATTATCAATTGCGGCAACTTTTGCAAAAAATTAATCCTAACCGATTGAATATCAACCAATCCACTTGAAATACAATTTCCGTTCAAGTCGATTACTTGAAAACTCTTTGAGTTGACTCTAAAACCAAAATTTTCACGGTTACTTGCTCTATGAGGAAACAAACAGTACACAGTAAAAATAATACCATGGACGACCATGAATTGATACAAGCCACTCATAATTCTCGATAGGATCACGTTTTCTCTGAGTGCTCTGCTTCATGAATACCATGTAGAAACCTCACTTAAAATCGCTTCGAGTGCATAGAAATCCAACTTCACTTGATCCTTTTCACATAAGGTCGAATCCAAGTGCTAAAATCCTTTCGTCCATCCACTACAACACCGAATATTTTTCTTGCCTTGTCGACCTATTCTTCGCATACCCTTTTATCGAGCAGGCGTTTTGATTTATTTTTATTAGCACCGTGTTCCTCTCCTTTTCTATCATCTCTGACACGTTTGCTTGGCGAGAAATAATGCGCGGAAAGGTGCAGCTATTAATCGAGAGACCGGGTTCAGTTCTGATGTGGCAAGCGGCATCCAACACATCTCGAATATCCTAGATCTCGGTCTCATCGAAAAGTTCAGGGACGACGAGGACGATTTAGTTTCCACAACATAGTGGGATGTTCTCGTGTAGAGTCCATTTGCCTCATCGTTTGATAAATGCAAGGACTTTCATGGGAACTACGGTTTAGAAAGGGGTTTATAAATAATAGCCTACGACGCATTGGATTCTTTAAGCACGGGCATCATTGGAAAGAACGAGGTAGATATTGAAGCCGGATATCTCTTAAGGTAGAGAGTTATTAGCTGGACCATTTTTGCTTCCTCATAGAGGGAGCTTTGTTGTAATGGAAATAAAAAATCGACAATTTAATGTCAGGACCCCAAGAATAGTCTAAAACGTCCAAAAAAGTAATCTAGAAAAAATGTCCGCACGCATGTGTGTATGTATACAACTTCTAAAAATCTAATGATTGTCACTTGAGAATCAATTCAGCTATTGTGCTAAAATTTGGCACACAACTAAAGATCACCGCTTTAATTGCTGTGATCGTTGACTAAATGGACGCAAAAAATCTAGATTTCGCAGCTTTTTTGATTTTCGAACAAAAACTGCGGTCGTTATAACTTTGGTAAAAATAGGTCTATTATGCTTAATACTAATTGTTTAATATTAAAAATGTTTAATTGTTAAAAAATATTTAGATACACGTGTATCAATAATAACGGACGACGGATTGCATTCTTGAAGCGGGGGCATAATGGGAAAACACGGAATACATATTGCAGCCGGATATCTCTCAAGGCCTTCGAAAGAGCGACGGCCAAAGTCCGAGAGAGCTTGCTGAATAGCACTGCAACACAATTATATACCTTTGGCCAAGTACTATAAGGTACCCTACACCTATATATATATATATATACTAGTATATATATATTTCCTATACAACTGAATGGATTTGCACGTGGTCTGTGCGCGCGTGCAACGTTCTAGAATAGCAGATCTATAGTCACGATACATCTGTTATACAAACTCAATATATACAAGTACGAATAGGTAGTAAGCCTGCTTTACTAGCTATAACTAATGTTGAGAGTCTGAAGTTTATCGGAGTATAACATGCATTATAATTCGAGTTTACGCAATTAACCGGAATACTCATTCGATTAATGTCAGATAATTATGAACGAAGGTGGCACAGTTCGAGAATGAAGTTATATAATAAAATGTAATCACGGTACAGGCCTTTGTATTATCGTGTGTATAGCAGTATTAAAGGATCTCCTCAACAACTCCAAGAGATTCCGAGCTTAACGATCATCTCTCATGAAACGGCTCAATAACTCTCTCTTTTTCATGTCTCTTTTACTCTTTTTCTTTCCCCCTTGAGAAAAGTCGAAACAACCCTATTACTGAATTGCCAGCCTGTAGTAACGATTGGAAAACGGGGAGCTGACTATGTTCTCGAGCGATTTGTGATACTCCCGATGGATTACGCCATTAGCGCCGATGCAGAAAAGCACTTCCGATCATGTTTGTACTGTGTTTAATGTTATTGTACTGACAACAGGCTTCACGCGCCTCTCAAAAGCTCACTGAATGCTCAAACTTGAGTTATTAAGAATGTTACTTATTTTATATGGTGAAAGCTCATAGGAAAAAAACGATAAATCATCTCAAGTAAATGCTCAACAGTTTATTAGATTTTTTAAATAGTTGGATGGAATGGGTTGCTTCGATTCGTTTGACTTATGGTTTTTTATTGTGTAAATACAATTGTTTGACAAAACCAATATTTTCAAGTGCATGTCTTCGAACCAACGATTTATGTCACTAACATAAGCTAACTAATAAACTAAGAAAAAACTTATAAGAACTCATTTAAAATTTGTGAATTATGAGTTCGTGAATTGAGTTAGTTGGCGTATTTTTTCCTTAGTAAAGAGTACAGAAAACAACTTTCGAACTCAATTTTTCCTTGTGTAGTAACACTTTTATTGAATTTTCTTGCAACCTCGGCGACAGATCTCGAATTTCCAAAGCAATAACCAATCAGGGATTTCTTACAAAATTAATTGTACCTTGCAGCTGCAATATGTTCCAGTGATGCAACCTGAACTTTGCAACAAATGCAGAATAGGAAAAAAATATTTTACCTATAAACTTGCGTTGAAAAAATTAACTTTCAATAATATTTATTTTTTCAGCGTTTGTTCAAGAATATTTAATTATCATTGTAAAAACTTGGTTGGTATGCACTCTATTGAATGTCACTTGATGAGTTTCCGAATTCAGGGTAGATTAACTGGAAACCAATATTTATTTGCCGTTCCTTTCTATCGTGCGAATAATGGTCACTACAGTTGGTTGCCGAGACTCTTGAGACTTAGTATCACCAATTAGAATAGATAAATTTTTTTTGTCGGGACATCTCTTACGTATGTCGCATTCAGGCTTTTACGTAAGCCTGAATTACGTCTCCCCTTTCCCCATTTCTACATAGAGTTCTACCCTAAAGTGTTGTCGGTAGCCACTCATTCTAATGCACTACTATATCGGATTTGCACTCGGGCTCAGAGAAACTGCGGAAAACCTGGCCGACACAGGCGGCTTTATTTCACTGAGTTTTTACCCTTTATACCGAATACATTAGAAACTCAGAAAAAACTGCCTCCCCCTCAACAATTTACCAAAGCCAGTGCGCAGCTAAGCGGTCACCCATCCAAGTTATGCGTCCGCAAACAATGCTGCTTAACTCTGAAGTCCGGCGAAGACACACACCGACCGCGCGTCCTCCGCTGACGGTCTCAATAATAGTACATGTTAGGTATAATAAAAGGAGTTATGTGTGTATGTTGTAAGTCCGATTCTTCGATTCGGCGAGATAACTATAACTGCGATAACTATAACTGAAACTGTAACTTGGGGGATAGGACTGTTATCTCTGTGAAACTGGGCATTGCCTGTATATTATGAAATGAATAAATGAATAAATAAATAAATAAATAAAATGCAAATGTACATTTGCAGAAAAATCCTATATCAATAATCATCGAATGATTCGGTATTTTTGAGTTCCCATTTATCTCTTCACGAAAGTGTTTGTTATTATTCTCCGTAGGCGGATTCTTCTGTTACGGTTCTACGTTTAACTAAAGTAAAACCGTATTCTGAATGAACTTGACTGTTCAAAGTATGTAATACATGTAGATGCACCGTCTCACAGAGAAAAAAAAACCTTGTAAATTGCTTCCTCATTATTTTTTGCTTTCGAAAAAGGTACCTCTATGTGGAAGTATGTTGATTAATTTCGGCTTCCTCATAGAGGAAGCTTTGTAGAAAGCAAAAAATAATGAGGATGCAATTTGCAAGGTTCTAATTTGCAGGCGTGTTTATACTTGGAGGACTTTTATAAAAATTCAAAATGGCGTGAAATTTTTACCACTCGCCCGATTTGTGTGAAATTGTTACTCAAAAATTGGTTAATGGACTATCCATATGTAAACTAAATTGGAACCCGATACCCAGTAATTTGCTTGAGCAAGCGCTCGAACGAGATTTTTCAAATAATTCAAAATGCCATAAAATTTTAGCCACTCGACCGATTGGTGTCGAATTTATACCAAATATCTTTTTAAATGGTCGTATAAGTGTGAAGAGAACTTAAGATAAATCTGTGAAAAATATTGAAAATTGTTTCTTTTTCGTAAAATCTTTTTTCTGTTTGTTTCTTTTTCTTTACCAAAATCGAACTTTTCTGACGCGTCAACAGTTAATTAGACTAAAATCTTAATCGGAAATCAATAATCAATCACAAATATCGGCAATTGCAGCCGGATTTTAGCCCGGTGCCTCTTTGATTGCGGAAGTTATAGCGTGAAAAATTTTTTTCCAAAGTTCATAAAACGGTGCAGAAAAAAAATTGTTAACCAATTCGCGTCAAATAAAATCCCAAACGAGGATACAAAATGGGTGAGACACACTTACAAACTGATTGCACTGACTCACTTTTTATTATTCCATAAAAGTACTCGTTTTTGTGTTAGGCCAACTACTTATTTGTTGTATCAATTGACGAAATAACTGAAGGCATCAAGTGAATAGTTCTAATAACTCATTTATAGCCAGCTTATAAAATAAGAGTCATGCCTGCTAACTTTTTTTTTTTCCTCCGCGCAAAAGAGTAAATATAAAATCTTTATATTTTTATCATAGTCGAGAGTGACGATACTGAACATAATAAACGACGACGGAACTGGAAGTGTCAACTATTACTGTAATATTCTTTTTTTTAATACTTTTTAACCATACGAGACGTCCGATCGCTCCTTTCCGTAGTGCCATTAAAGTTTCTCGATCCTCTCGCATTTCTTGTACACGTTGGTTTGCGGTTTGGTCCACTGGGAGGAGTTTCCGAGCTACAAACGGCTTAACAACATTCTATATAGGTACGCTGGAACTATAGTAAGTTAGGTTACTATATAGCGGTGTACATAGATACTCGGTTTATTCCGCGCGAGCCGCTGGCTCGCGCGACCGCAACACTCCCCGGCAGCCAGTACATTAATTTTTATTAGAGACTGGAGAGCGCGCGAGAGCTCGCACCCCTCGCGAGATCTTCACCTATTGATAAATCGAGATTTGTTTCGCGGTCGCGAGTCAGCCACGATCCAGCACACGCGACGCCAGCCACGATGTACTTCACATGTGTATACATATATGTGTGTGCGTCCTTCATGATTTACCGTGCAGTGCACGCTGAGTGCTTTAATGAACTATCCGGCGCGCATCTGTGAAGTACCTATACTTTTATTTCACACAAAATCAATTTAGTAAAAAAAAAATTGTATTTATTAATAATTACAATATATGGATCTGTTCGAGTCAGAGTTATTAGACTCCACTATTACTTTTAAATATAGTCGGTTTCGTTTTTGTATTTATTGGCTGGTATAAAATATTTTTATTCATTAGACGGAATTTAAAAAAATCCGTTCATTGGTGTTTAATAATTATTTATTGTTGATAGATAGATTGATATCCTGTGAATCAATAGTTATTTTTTATAGTAAAAATGATTTGCAGGACAATTGAAACATAGTTAAATCATTATTTAATTGTTAAAAAAAATTAGGTGGGAAGTGGGTTTAAGCATTGTGTATGTGTATAAGTAAGAGCAATGGTCATAATCCAGCAAACGTCAGTGAAGTGGTACCACTTTTTGTATACACTTTACACGGGAACCATTGAGTACAAAAACAGGGTTAATAAGTAACTAAAATATATGGATTTTTTCGTGGCTAATTTGATATTTTTACGAAAAGATATCAATTAAGATATCAGCATACAGATTTACCGTCTGGGTAAAAAAATCGTTTCTATTCCATACCTAGGAAAAAAAGAAACTGTTTTTATGATAATTAAGGATTTGAAGTTTCATTCTTCTATTGCGTAAACATTTATCGTCCGATTGACTAAACAGTTACATTTTTGTGAGACATACATGAAATGTGCCGTTTTACGTGCCTCGAAAATGTTGCAGAAATTGTACATTATAGCAGGCCATAATATATAAATGCCGATCGCTCTTCACGCACTTTCCCCTGTCAATAATTCACTTGACGCGCCACCAAGTCGGACGAAATGTGAATCGGTGTTGCCAACGTCCGAGTCCCGTTAAAACCGTAACATGATGAAATAACAGATCTCGATAATACGCCTGCGGAAATAAATCGTGAGGCTCTAATTCTCGTCGACAATTTGTTGCCGAAAAAGTTGTAAGTTGGAATCTATAAGCAGTGCGACGCTCATTTCGTCGAATGACAACAGGAATAAATGTTTCCAGTGCACTAATGGATTTGATGATTCTTTAATATATGTTTGTTTTTTTACAGTGAGGGGGCTTTGCCCCTGAACCCCACAGGGCTTCGTCTTGAACTCAAGCTTCTTGGCTCGACTTTCTAATCGTACGAATACGGATGTACACATATCATGCATTTTTTACAAAAAATACTATATATGACACTCGGGCCTAATGGTGAAATATATACGAAGAGTGTGAAGTTGGCCGACTTCACACTGTTTTTGCACTGGAAAGTAAGTAGTCTATATTTCTTCATTTTGGTCTTACAATTTTGTTTAAAGTTTCACAAAAAATGTATCCCCATTGAAATTATTCAAAATGTTGAACCCATTTTTACGAGCAGTCCAGATTATTCTAATCATCACAGTTTTGATAGAAAGAACCTCAAGTTCGCTGAATAATGGGATACTTCCATTTGTATTCCATCACCCATCACAATTCTTTCCAAGACTTTGTCGAATAAATCTACGTAGGAGAATGTAAATCCTTTTTGGTTTTGATATAAAGATATACCAGTTATTTAAAAACGGAATCTCAAATTATTAACGGTATGGTCAAATATTGCAGACTCAAATCGAATGGAATTTCCATATCTCTGGTTCACCGCGGGCTGGAAACCGCATTTACCGAAAAAGTACAACAAATAAATGTCCAATATGAATTTTTTTCATTTATTTAAAATCTATTGTCAAACTATTTGATGTATACCTGCAATTTTTCTTTCTCTCATCCGACGCCAAAGTGCTTCAGCTTTTCGCATGGGCCAATTTTCAACTTTGGCGCTGAAACTTCGGAAGAATTTGTACTCCTTGAACTGAGACATTCTCCTGCTACCGGAATGCCCGGAAGTCGGTTCAGCCATGTTTGATTTGGCTGAAGGAGCAGGTGAGCCACGAGATTTCGTGCCTTCAGACGACATCTTTACTTTTATTTATATTATTCACTTTTTAATTCGTAATTACTTTTCCACTGTTAATTTTTTCACTTTTTCTTAAGGTGTTTCAACTTATTTTTATTACAGATATTAATTACACAGTTTTTAGTGAGTCCGTGAGACTTATTATTTTGGTCATGAGTCTCCGATACACTAGATGGTTTGAAATTTCTTAACGATTCCAGTTGTCATTATATTTAATTGCAGTTGCTAGATACTGCTGCGAATAACGGGGAACCGAAAGGCAATTGCCATCTGCTGTCGAGGTACTGTATAGCGCACACTTCTCTAAATCGAAGAACGGAAGACCGAAGTCCTCGATGTACAAGCTCGATCTTTCAGATATGTAATTTTCAAACCTCTGCACCGAAGATACATCATTTTAATAACCCACAAGACAGACCGGAGGACAATTTATTGCCATCCGTAAACTTTTAATGACTACGAGGTGAAAGTACCAAGCGGATAGTATGAACGTTAATAAAAATTGTCGAAGAAGTTAGAATTATTGGACACGTTTACTCGTCACGATCATTCGGAGCAACCACAAATGGACGGATTATGATTATCCAATCACTTTTTAAACGATGAATTATGTTGGAAATTCAGTATTCGGATAAAAATTCGATAGAATTTTATGATGATGAAACGGTGTTTTCATTACAATGGAATATTAATGATTAATTAAATAAATAAAGATGATTAATTTCAGAATATTAAACTTGATCTCATGATTGGGTCAATTTCAATATTTTGAATCTATGCGTACAGAGATAAGGGCGGCGATGTAAACAAAAGTCTTGCATTTTTATTGCAACAAATTATTATTTTCCAATAAATGCTACTACACCTAATGACCGCATATTTTATGTCATGGATTTTCAAATTTCATATCTGTATATGAATTATGTATTGTTTCGTATGATTAATCATTTTATTGTTGCCTTTAATAGACTTGGATAGAGAAATGTCATTTATGAATTTTTGTCTACATTTTTTTGTTTGCTAATGAAATTATTGTAATATTCTGAATATTAAATACGTACAAGAAATGAGTTGGAGTGGGAAGAAAGCTCAAGACAATATGAGAGATGGAGGAAAGCTGCATGAAAATATAATAATCAATTCTATCAGTCAAGTAGTAATTAAATATAGTCGTCGGTAGAAAAATTAAGCAAATCCTTCCGACTTTTTTGTTATGGTAATTTCAATTATTATGATATTCTGTATTGATAAAAGAAATGAATCAGAATATTGAGAAAGCTCGAGACAAAATGAGAAATGAAGGAATTCTGTTTTTTTTTCTGTTTCAAGTAATGTTCTTGAAGCCTTAGTTGCGATTTATATCGCAACTGAGGCCCGAATAATGAATTATCATCTTTCAATCATTTGCAAGATAAAAATGAATTTATATTGAAAATACATCGTGTGGGGCAATGTAATAAGACAAAGGCAATCTTCTTATTTAATTCAAAAGACTTTAGGCAAATTACATTAATGGTTTTGTCCTTTATTTTCTATTACGCTTGTCTTTAAGTTTATTTTAATATTCCGAATTCATGCAAAAATAAAAACAAATTAGAATGGCAAGAATGCTCGGGCCAAAATACGAGATGAAGGGAAGCAGCCCTTTCCCCGGTTTAATTAAAAGTCTTGCGTTCCTATCAAAAGATTCGTATTTATTATTTTTTTGCAACTTAAATTCATTAGAGACCCACGTTCGTTGAAGCTGCGAGCCTTCCATAGATTTCATCGGACTTTTCACCCTCTAAGATTTATTAATTCATAAAAAAAAAAAAACTCGGGACAAGTCATTTAATTACCACGGTCGGGCAATTTCTCTAACAGCCAACTACGCAATCGTTATTTAAAGAGACAATATTTACGGCATCACGGACCTACTGAAAGCTACCTATTAGGCGGCTTTTCATGCCTTATCGAAAAGACCGATCGTGCCAAAGACCTCCCTTTTCGGCTTTTCCGTTGGGGATAGCAGTTATTTTCTAAATACAAGGGTGAGCTAACCAATTTACATGGTAAGTGCCTTAAGGCAACCCTCCAATGCTTTCATGTGAGTGAAATTATTTACGTTCGTGACGTTGAGTAGCATTTAATTGTCTATCGATATTCCCACGATAAGTATTGCGACACAAAGCTCGAAGGAAATGAATATTCGTCTCTTATGAAAAAAGGCTCCTACTATAGATTTTCAAAAAATATTTTTACCATTGACAATTCGAAAAATTCATTGTTTTTCATTGAAAAAGGAATTAAATATTGTCCATCGACAATTGAAAAAAAAAAAAGTATTATTTTTTTATCGAAAAAATTGTGTATGAAAGGATTACTTGGAAAGTCATGCCTGAAACAAGATAGAATGCAGAATAATCCGATAGAAATGTTATCCGTTGGTCAACGCTGGGCGGGCATCGGCGACAATTCCCGCGCGGATACGTTAACTAATTACATCAAACTATCTAATCATCGATCCTCTATAACGAAGTCATGCATCGGTAAATTAGTTTAGTCACGCGAAATGACAAAGTTCGTATACCTCCCGAAGCGATAATCTCGCGCTCCGATTAATCATTTACATATTTTTAGCTATGAAAACGTGAGCACGTGTTAAACTTTTTTTCTTCACATTTCGATATGCCAAAAATAGTCGGTCAATTTTATAAAAGGGCAACGGCGATAGTATTTTTCTCTTGTCTAAAAATATTTTTTTTTAACGAACCATGACCTTTATTGTGTCAATTGTCTGCTACCAATTATTTCTACTTTTTTATGTATCGTCGACAAATTTAATTAAAATTTGACGTAGAGCAATATTGAATATCTATCACCATGAAATTAAATTATTGTTTATCAAAAAATCCCCAAAAGCAGCAAATTTAATGTTTCACTTTACTTCGTAAATTTTAGTTTGAAATAGTGAAGTATGAAAATATAATCAACAACATAAAGATTGAAAAAATTTGAATACTGCATAGTGTTGGTAACCAAGAATTTGCACAAGAATAAAATTTCGTAAATAAAGAGTTCATAAATTGATAAATCTAATATAGCACTGTTTAGCTGACGTTTACATAAAGAACTAAAAACGGTGAAAATGTCATAAATGGGCTAAAAAATAAAAAATATCGGAGTCCCAAAAAACGCGGAAAAATCAATGTTCTAAAAAAAAAAAATTATCGGTCAATCGAATATTCCACTCCATCTCACATATTGTTGGAAAAATCAAGAGGATTAAAAAAAGTGAATACTGACATAAAGTGCGTCAAATTTGATTCTCACTCAATACCGTTACGGAATATCAACGTTTGGTGACTCACGAAGAGTTAAATTGGCACAGATGAGGAGCGCGTTAAGCATTATTAGTTGACGATTATTTAGAGAAAGGGGTCGACGAGAGAAGTAATTTTAAATGGTAAAAATTAATTTATGTATTTGGTTATAAAATTAAATAAACGCTTTAATTTTTGAAATTGAGCGGCCGCATGATGACAGGTTTGCGGTCGAGGAGTCGCGTGGAGGCGACTTTTAAAGTACAACGGCTCGCGGATCGTTCTCGGAGCGCGTGAGGCCCTCGTGATACCGGGCAACTGCGGGAACTCGTCGTGCTGTGGTGGTACCGCTGCCGCTGGATACTAGAAGAGCGCGCGCGTGGTAGGTGCCACCGAAGGTGCTTGTAGCGCGGGAGCGATTCCTAGCGCAGGCGTCCGAACCACTTTTTCTCACCAAACATACATACACTCCGGCTCTACTCCTGTAAACGCGACTGTATTATAGCACCCACCTGTCTTCTACTCACCCACCACCAACTTTGCATCGGCCTATCAACAGTCCACTGTGCTATATAGACCCTCTGCCCGCTCGACACGTGTTCTCGCTTTTGATCGCTCGATAATCCGATTATCGGCTGCATATCGCATATGCAAAGCCATACCCGACATTATGGTCGACATATTCACACCGCACGCATTCCAAGTGAATTACCGGTGAGTACACAACGAGTTTATGGGATTGAACCTCAGAAACACAATTGTCTTGTATAATAGTTATTCTTTCTCATTGATTTTCCTTGACCTTTCTTCTCTCAGTATGAAATGAGAATAATTATATGGGTAATTTGCAACAAGCGGGATAATTATGTCGCGACACGATTAGTATATTGACTTTTGCAAAAAAAATTATTCGGAGGTAGACATTTTTTAGATAAACAATGTTATACAAAATGTATTCGGACATTCAAATCGGAAAGGACTGCAATTTATTTCATGAAATAAACAATTACGCATTTTATTACATGTTGGTCCCTTTTTTTATCATTTCGAAACAATTCGAATAAAAAGACGACGTGATAAAATTTACCTCTCGTCCGAATTTTTTTTTGACGAACCATCGATCAGCTGAGACCTTTACCATTTTTTGTGCCAATCAGCTGAGACCTTCAACATTTTTCGTACCAATAATTGCCATCAATCATTTTCGCCTTATTTTCTTTTTACCGCCAAGGAATTCAACTAAAATTTAATTGAAGATGATGCTATTGACAGTAGCGGAATGAATTTTTTCAAAATCAATTCGTACACGCGCGGAAAGCTTTTCCGCACGCAAATGTTTATGAAATTTCGATCGTGTTATTAAATTTTAAACAATCGGTATATCAAGTATAAACTCATTAGAGTAGAATATTACCGTAAATTAAAAATAATTGAAAATTGTCGACTAAAAAAAGTTTAATCGATAAACGCATTGGGTGAACGAAATATAGTGAAATAATAATCATTCGGAAATTATCTCGAGATTCTCGCGACTACAATATGCGAATGATTATTATTTAACTGAAATTAAATTCCATTTACGTTACCCAATTTGTAAATACCATATACAGTATATTTAGTCTCGTAACTTTTGTTACAGGATAATATAACGTAAAATAATAATAAAATCACGAATCCACTTATGGAAAGCAATCACTGTGTTGACAGCATAGCCCTATTTCGTTCAGGTTGAGCCAGCATACATCCTACTTCCTGGCAACATTAAAACTGCCCTTGAGAAGAGAATGGGAAAAGGCCCCATGAATTTCTCGACACACGCAATAAAAGAGTATTTTGAAAACATGATTTTCAGGAATTTTTTTTGTCAAATATCATGCGTGCAAATGCTTCGATGATCGCTGGAAAGTAGGTTCATTGATATTGCATAGAGGTGGGAGACGCGTATGCGATGATGAGTAATAGTCGATCCGATGACGAATATTGAAAGAATCTTTGAGCACCTACGCAAAATCGTGGATTTTCCCGCCAGATATTTTAGAGCTCCTCCAACGGTTTCGTAACTTTCAAGTGGAGGGAGGGGAGGAGGAGTTAAGTACTTCGTGACTTGGCAAAGGACTTGGCACATACAACGAAATACAACAATCCTTGAGGAGTTACATGCATGCGCTCTGACAACGAGAAGTGTTACTGTCGTTGAGACATTTCCGCATGTTCGAAAGTCGGACGTTAGCCCGGTAATGATAAAGTGGCGCGCAAAGACCACGCTGGTAAGAGTAGTCTATACTTTGTAACGAGTCTCACTACAACACAACGCGCTGATCAAGTTAAGAGCTCGGAAGTCGCGTTGCGTAATACCTTAATGGTTCATGTCGTCAGGGGCTACTGTTAAGTCGTTCCACCTTCGTGAATAATCAAACGGCGAATGTGTAATTAACCATCATTTTTATTGAGGCATTAACGAAATTTTATAGAGTTCAGACCTTCAGTAATTTTTATCTACTTGTTAAATGTCGATGGTCATTCAAATAAGGAAATAATCGCAGTCCATTGTCGACACTTTATTTAAACTGTGATTGGTTAATATAAGGCTACTAATCAACAAGCCCAAATTAGTGTAAAGTTTTGTCGAAGTCGAAACAACATTCACAATATTTTCAACATCGAGATTTTGTCTTCCGAGCTCATTTTTTAATCACATATTTGTAATTTTCACAGTTTTATAAAAATATCTACAAGAGGATCTCGAGTCGATGAAGTTTTATACAAATAGAGTATTGTACAGATAGAGTCTGCGTAGAAGTGGGTTCTGTAGAACTAGGGTATTGCCCTCATAAGCCACTATCGAAATATTTCAATAAACCAACAAAGTGGAAAAAACATATTGACAAGAGAATTCTTTATACTTTGCGAAAGGTGGGAAATAATGAGGAAGCAATTTACGGAATTCCACTTTGCAGGCTTCCCGTTTTCGTGACCCCTACTGAATTGTTTTTCATTTCATTTTTCGATATTGAATAAAACATATTTCGCTTGAACGAAGCCACAGATCCATAGTAGCGAGAGTTGGTCCGCTCTTTTTTATCGACCAACGTCGTCCATTGGGTATCTCTTTTTCTCTCTCTCTCTCCTTATCTTCCACATTGAGTTATTTTCGGTTATATTTTTTTGTTTAATTTTTCACTGCATTATGTTTAGAAGGAGATGTGGCGGTGTGTGTCACTGCAATAAAGACCGAGTATCCGAGTCTATGGTCTTAGCAAAGCCACAGAAAGTCACCCACCACCAGAGGCAACACAATAGGTCGAAGCAAGCACCAGTTCTCGCAGCCTCTTATCATTGTCTGCCTTTATTAGTCTCGGCAAAAGTGAAAAGTAGAGCAGCAACCTACAACAAGCAGCGCCTACCACCATATTCAATACTGAAGGCCTATGACGTTGCCACGTGCGATTTTATATATATAGTAAAGGTTAATATTCCCCTCCCAAAGTTCTTTGCCGCTCTCAATGATCGAACCATCGAATGTATCACACAAAGATGATCTTAGTCGATGTTTGTTCATTGCCCAATGTATGCCCAAGATCTTACCTCGTTTTAGTGCATTTGTGTGACAAGTTGGGGGTGCGAAAAAAATCCAAAATTAAACGAAAATTTGTCTTAGAATTGAAAAAAAAAAAAGAATATATCATGAAAATCATCAGAAACAACAGCAATTCATTCAATTCACATAGCTGGATAATTTTTAGATACATCTAATGCCACTCATTTATCCTTATAACAAAAAAAAAAAGAAATGTGGAAGCTTGCGAACAAATATTTTTTATGAATGTGTCGTCTTGCATGACGTCATAAATAAAAGTACAATGCCTGCTAACTCCTCTTCCCCAGGATTATACATTATACCATTTGATTATCCAAAAAACCGAGCAATTTTTCTCAATTTTGGTAATTTTTTAACCTACTATCATGGAAATAAAAAAAAAGATTACCAAGTGTGAGGAAATTAGTAAAAGAATCGGCTCTGAAACCTTAGACCGTGCAACGGAATGTAGAAAAAGCAACAAACGACAATGAAAGAAAAAATAATAAATAAGTTCGATGAAAATACAGCTTCCTGTACATGAAAGCAAAAAAAAAGAACGATAACGGAAGTTTATAACAATATGGATAGTGGGTCTCACAGCGCTGAGACTTTACTCACGCGGGATAAATATTATACGCTAAATATATCTGCGTCAGCACTGCAAGAAGGGGAGATTTGACCGTGAAAGTTAAATTGATTATCGATTAGCGTGAACCAGCGGTTACCTAGAGAGAGAGAGAGAGAGAGGGCGAGATTAAGAGGGAAGGAAAACGACGAAGCTTCGCAGCTCCATCGAACTACATGCCCCACGCAGATGTTGCGCAATTAAAAAGCCACAGAGTTAGGTGAGGATTTAGATGTGCACGTATACAATCAGTTTGCGCGCTTACGTGCTTTGAATGCTACGAGCATTTGCCACTATTTCTATCGGTATGCAGGTCATACAAACATCCATTTGGTGTGGCGCATGCAATCGGTAACAAAGGGTCACCTTTTTTTCGATAATAACAAAGTTTTGTTATATATTGTGTACACGAAGCTGAAACGAAGCTTTGAGCCCTTCGCCCTGCAAACATGTGGTTTGAAATAGTTTTTGAACTTGAAATAACGAAAAACTAGAATGCGCATAGTTTTTATAATTGCATCAGGAGTTGCTGCAGAGTTTTTAGGAAAAGCATCGACGGTAATTTGCCGGGTTTAAAAAATTTTTTTCGACAATTAATCCTGAATTACAGTACTGGGTAGAATATTTGATAGGAAATGTATGAAATTCAAGGAAAAAAAGGCAAAGTATCTTGTTTTGTGCTAGCTTATTCAATTTGTAAACAATAACCAGGAAGATTATTAATCCTTACTTACAGTTTGAGCAAAGATATGAATGTAAAAAATGTAAAGATGACAAGCGAAATAACTTAAGCAGACTTATGAGCCACCGTTACTTTTTTGTATAAAAACTCATCTCTCAATGATTCCATAAAATTTAGTGTGGCCCGTGAAATGTCCAAATTTTGGATGACAAAAAAATATATATTTTGAATAAAGTTTGACAAATAAAAAAATCAATGATTTTCGATACATTTTTCTGTACTTTATGCATGCGACCAATTTTTTGTCCAGAAGAAAACTACGAAATATGAATTTCTATGAAGCTGCAGACAATTGTTGCAAAATAATAAATGGATTAAATAATGAAGGATTATTGGTAAAAAGTTTTATAATTCGTCAGTAAAAAACTCATTACAATCGCCGTTAAAACAGATTTCGAAATCAAGGTGACAAATAACTGTCGAAACTGTGAGGTTTTATGTACATAACAAAAGCTTTGAAAGAAAATAACGATGACAAGCGACACGCGTACCGGGTCCATAAAATAGCGACCGGCCGCTAAGGTCAATCGGTGTAACAGCGGCGATAGACGATATCTCTGTGCAGGGAATACGAGCGGTTTTATATTTCATCGTTGCACCGGTCTCAATGCGACGTGTAATAAAAACAGAGATTGAAAAGCAAATGTTCAAAAAGTCGTGTTTCCAAACATGGTATTAAACTCTGAGCAAAATTGTTCTTTGAATAACAACTTTGCCATATTACTTGGCTGAAAAATAAATATTTTTAAATAATTTTTTATCCACGATTCTTTTTTTTGAATTATCAAATGGTTTGTAATGTTCAATTTAATGATATGTAGTTACGAAACTGTAAGGGGTAATTTACAATCCATAATAATAATTCCTTGAGAGGATTTCTTTTTTATTCAGATAATCTGCGCTGCGGTATTTCTCCGCGGTTAATATAATTATAAAGCGAACATTTGAAACACTCACCTGATAGTTGACGCTCAGATTGCGACCTGGGTTGTCGTGGTATCTGTGGAAATAAAAATCGTAGAAGGTTTTTAAAAGAAGTAAAAATTGAAAGCGAAGTATTTCATACTGTCGAATGAGATTTGCAACTATTCATTCTTTCCGAAAGCAGTTTTTTTGTTAATTTCTGCTATAAAACACTTGTTATCGATTCTTCATCTATTCCTCACTATTACGAAAATGCGTGAAACTTTTTGTAGTGGAAAAGGTAACCCCATAACCCATTACTTTTGTGTTCATGGAAATTTTGAGCGAATCTCTGTAGGACATTATATACCTATTTTTATATTGTGTCATCATTTTTTTTGTGTCTTTTTTATTATTTCGACTCATCTAAAAATAGTAAGTATTAAATCGTTTATGAGATTAATTTGAAAGATGGTCTAAGCTAGCAATGTGAGAATTCAAGGTTCCGATAAAACTCTGCACGTTGCAATTGAAACATAATTTATCAGAGATATATTTCGCCAAATTATATTCCAATAACAATTCTCAGACATATTATATTCAACTTTCATAACTCCCAAGCGATATAAAAAATGTCATTCAGATGTACAAAAAACATATTCTCAACAAATTTTTTCGGTGTGGGCAGAAAATTCAAGGACAGAAATGAAGAATCTCCATCTACGTTCTACGGTCTCCACATCGCCTACGAATATTTAATGCTCGAGACCGCATTCGTAGTTGAATAGTCGATAGGAATTGTCCCTTCGAGCGGAATATCGAATAAATAAATTTGTGACTGGCTCGTGAGCGAGCGAGTATTGCCACGTTATTTTAGGGATCGATCCAAACACGTCGAACGATGACGGATTTACCGGGACATAGCTCGTATAGTCGAGAGCGGAGCGAGCGTTCAGCCTCCTCGTCTCGACTGGCCGCGAACGCGCACGGTCGCTACGCGTGCCGAGAGAACACACGATTGAATTATGCACCATCCGCACGAGGCTCTAAGACAGCCTCTAGGCTCTCCTGACGCCGACGACGCTGACGACGCTGACGACACTGACCCGAATTCCCCAGAAATATTCACATGTGAAAACGCAAGCGCCATGCAACGAAAACTACGCTCAGGCGCCGCAGCACCCATTCTATACATCTTCGCACTTTAAACAAATAGCAGGACGTGAATGATTAATTTTCGAAAATAAACAGCCTCTCAATCGGCTGATATGCGCTTCGGCGTTTGTGAAATCCGAAGCGTTAATCATCGACAAATTTTCGTCGATAAACAGAGTTTACATTCGCTTTAGATCCAAGGTTCTCTCTACGTGCACGAAATTGCATGATTGAAATATCGCAAATAAATTATTTCAAACTGCAGGACTGGGATGTTAAGATCTTCGTATTCGTTCTCCCATCTTCTTGCGACTAAATTTGTTTATCGTTGAGACTAGTGAAAACTAAAAAGGCCAGTCTAAACAATTCATCTTTGTTTTCTGGCTTAATTTATTACATCTAATATATTACAAGTTATCACTGTTAGTAACAAAACAAAGTTGTGAGGAATTGACTTTTAAACGATAAAAGAAATCGTGTGAAGAAATCCAAAATCTTAAAACTTTCACATGGAAATGAAAATCTGTAATACCAAAGTAGAGATGATAAGGAATTGCATTTATTGAAAATAAATCCGAGGTATTGTGAACGTTGAAAAAGGGAGCGATAAAAGCATGTTCCATTGTGAAACTCAAAGCATTAAGCATCCAAAGATACTTGTCGATAAACGACGTTTATATTTGCTTTCGATTCAAGGCATTAACGTGCTCCCTACTTCATAACTGAAATATGGCAAATAAATTATTTCAAATTACAAGGTTGGCCTGTACGGATTACCAGTTGGATTATGGAGGCGTGGAGAGAGGCAAAGTTTGTTGGTTCCAATGGACACACACGGGTTTGGATGTGCGGCGGTTTACCGGCCAGAGCGGTAAAGCGAGTTTTTTTGGAAACATTCTCCGTTTGATGAAACACGTTGAACGAGAGGATAGAGAGATTCAACGATCTACATACTGTAGTAACTCTATACGGGAGTTATACGCCGTGCAACAGCACCAGTCGATTATTTGAGGGTTGAGGGATGCCAACCGATTAATGCGCGACATGGCTCGCTGCTCTATTAGCTTTGATCATTCACGGACACCTGTGTTAAGCTCCGGGCTCGCGAGTGCGCTCTTCGTTCATGGACGTAAAACATGGAGGGTCTCGAGGTCTCATGTCCGGTCATCCAATCATGCAAGAAAAGGGCCGTTTTTATCGGCTACCGATACTTCATTGATAATTTTTCTACGAATTTTCATGGCTGTAGGAGGATGGCTTCGATCTTGTTGGTAACTTTCATATTCTGAGTTGACGATGGGTCGGAAAGGACTGCAAGATCATTACTTAAACTGCATGAGGAGAAGCTAGGTATCCTCGAAATATCTTATACATCGGGGAAGCAATGTTTTTGTAAAAAAAACTGGGTAAAAGAAATGTATTGTTTGCAACAAATACGTAAAATGTTCACCCTTTCGTACTTGCTGTGAAAGTGGTGTTTTTCGGGTGGGTATGAGTAAAGCGACTGCGCAAGTTAAATGCTTCGCCCTCTACCTTTTAACACTTTTTTTGCGCCCAACTTCTTGACCTTCGTCGAAAAAGTCCGGGTTTTCGCACTATCAGCACACAGTACTATCTCAATACTGATTTATCGCCGTTTTCATCCACTGTTATGCTTTTTGACCCCGCGTTGCTTCTAACAACATAGTATTTAAGACCTACATGGGCCTGATTTTAACAAAGTGTCAGAGGATGGTTTTTCAATATTGCTGACAAAATAACTCTACATTTTTATCGGAATCTGGTAACAAAGATCGAAAGTTGCACGTTGCGCTTCCTCATTATTTCTCAAAGATCACAATTCTACTTACATGACAAATAATCTCGGCCAATTCCGGGTTCCTCACGGAGCGAACTTAGTAGAATGGGTAAAGGAATGAGGAAATTAAATGTTGACGATTTAAATTTGCACCCTCATTATTAAGAAGAGCCCTCGATATCATTTCTAAACAATCTTAGTCATCACTAGGTGCATTTATGAATGTTCAATTTTATAGCGTTACAATTGAGCAGAACCTAAAAAAATGAAGACTGTCTCAAAATAACTTTCATCTTGTTAATTGCAAATAATTATTAACAACAACAACAACAACAACAACAACAACAACAACAACAATTAATTGTCACAATGATGGGATAATAAGTGTTTTACTTCCATATCAAATTTCAGGCTAATATTAATATATTTTCTCGAGTAATAATTTCCTTCGCCTAGGCAGAGGTGTTTCTGTAAAGAAGCCGTAAAAAGTATACGAAAAAAAAAAACCTCACAATACCACTATTTGTGTTTCAAGTATTCCGTTACGTAATCTTTGTATAGGAAAAAAAAAAAGTTTCATAAAACCCTTACATGAGAAAAAAAGGATTTGTTCAGCAGACTCGAAGGTCCATACATTTTTCGTGCTCATTGGCTTCGCAGCCATAAATAAACGCGACGAACTGAATTAAATGCCTAGCGGTTATTGCGATTGACCGTTCAATTCCGAGGGGGATATATCACCGCAACTTCGTTAAGAAATACCACGAACAATAAAGGCGGAAGGACGAGGTCGAGCGCAAGAAGCGAGAGAAACGATGATAAAGGAATTCGCCACGCATCGCACGTGTGCAAAGAGACCATCTGGGACGAGACTCACCGCGTGAAATCTCGATCGTATTGTAACGAGAGGGTAAGATAGAGAAAGAAGAAGCAACAGGCAAAGGAGTAAGTATTCGATGGCTAGTGCTCTTGGCGAGGTGCAAGATTTGTCTGCAAAAGGGGGACGGATGCGATGTGCGAAGGCATCTGCAGAGTGAAATACGAATACCCGCATTTGCAACGACCTAACCGGGTACACGCCTCGCGTGGGCAGTGACTAATGGCGTCCCATAAGCACGGATCTTTGCGGATCAAGGAAGGACGAATGGTTAGCTCGGGTGCTCATAGTCACAAGCAAACCAACGAACGAGTATCAGCTCAAGCTAATCTCAATACTCCGGAGTGCTATACAAGTTCGTCGCTCCGGTCAGCCGCGCGCAACGTGATTAATGCAGCAATATATATATGTATAAATAAATGGATTCGCGACAGGGTCCGAGCGAAACGTTTAGTCTTACTAAATCTTGAATTCTCAATCCTGCTACTATCGAGGCTATACTGATGTTTTTTTCCCCCTGTCAGAGACGTTTGAAAAAAAGCACTTTGACAGCAATAAAGTGTAAGTGTAATTTACCGGCTTGGTCCCGTTTCCCATGCCGGCTTCCTTGTTCTCCAGAAGTGGAGCACTGCTGCTTTTGCTCCCTAATTCCGTGGTGAGGGGCTCGTGCTTGAGCTGCAGGCTTGCCGCCGATGGGGACGACGGCGCTCGTGGCAACGCTTCCAGCAATTCAGCAGAGCTTAGTGAACTACTCGCTGTTATACTAATCGCTGAAAAAACCGAGAGTTTGGAGTTTTTCAAAATCACAAAGTATCAATAAAATATACAAATAATACAATTTTGGGTTTAATCACGAATGTTAGAATATTTTTATGGGAATTTCAAACTGACGACCACTGTCGATTTTTATTTATTTGTTGGTTAAAAGTCGAAAAGAGTGCCCAACATCATCAACAATTTAACAGAAAACCGTACTCGTTTTTTGTTGTTGGTCTGATCAATTGCGACTATAATCAATCTCTCTCGCAACTATATATGTCTGGTGAGGTTGAGAAAATAGCTCCCATATTTACCTAATGGAAGATTCGTCGGTCTCGGTGCCTTTACTCGAGGTAAAGTGTCATCCAAGCCGCTACTGCTGTCCACCGCGTCTTGAGAGCATTGATCATCATTTCCACGCGTTTGAGTGTGGACGCTTTCCCTGCGGACCCAAATGTCAGTGGAACCCCTTTCAGCGCGTGAGCTGAGCTTGGAAGGTCTTCGTCGTATTCGTTCCCACGTCTCTTTACGACTACATTTGTTTGTCGCTGAGGCTGTTAGAAAAAAGACAGGAGACAAGTAAGAACAATTAATTTTAGTTTCTGCCACAAGCCGGTTCATCGTTTTTTCAGATATTGGAGATGTTGAAAATTTAAATAGATAAAGTTAAAATTCATTTGCTCTTGTGGGTTCAGATGAAAAAACATCAAAGCCGGCTTTTAGGTTTGATGATTTCCATTCATCAATCGATTCATTTTTTTGCGAGAAAATATCTAAAATTTCAATATACCCTCACGTTTTATTGGCCGTCTGTCCGTACTTCTTGGAGGACTCGCAGTGCCAATTCCACTTTCCAAGGGCGAAGCTCTATCCGTTGTATCTGGCGAGATACTGCCGGAAGAAATTTCGTCCATGCTTTGCAAAAGATCCTGCGAAGAAGATGACGATCTATTGTCGTCATCGACAGTATCCTGAGGGGATCCTGGATCGAGAGCACTCTCGTCCTGTAGCGAGTGAGCATCTAGTTGCGATTCGGCTGTACAAAAGCAATTTTAAAAAAGTTCTGTAAGCTCTACACGTTTTTTATTCATCTTTGAATGAGGATCTGCATTATTTTATCAGTTTGAATTTTAATAGCTTCTGGAAATGGTTAAAAAGCTTACACAGTTCGGGTATATTTTCATTTAAAAAATTCGTATTAAATGTCGAAAGATTCGGGGTCATGTACCGCAGAGTTTCATAAGCACAGCATTAACATTTGTTGAAAACGCAAATTGCAAAAGTTGTTAAAAATCCACTAATAAACGGATTGTTGTTTTTATGAAGAAACGAAAATGAGCTCTACAAAGTTCATCGTAAAAAAATACTAATGATTTAAATGCAATGTTTTCAGTATCACTCACGACGGGGTTTTGTAAACAGTTTTTTGTCGCCGAGCAATACTCGAGTTCTAATATAATGTATCTTTCGTTGAAGTACATATGTACAGAGTAATTGTGAAAATTACCGCGCGGTGATTCGCAATCGCTGACCCACGTGAAGCTGGAACTTCGTGAAATGGCCGGAGACGTCTGTGTGGCGATGTCCATATACACGAATGATTCGTTGGGTAAACTGCTAGGACAGCAGGATCCGGAGCCGTTGCGTAACCGTGAAAAAAGCGATTGAATCGATATCGGCAGCTGTCATGAAATAAAAGATTCAAAGCTGTAGTAACGCCATTTCCATCATCGACATTCAATATTGATAGCACGGGTCATGGCCGCCCAAATGAAACATTTTCTTAGCCTCTATTTGAGCGCGCAAGTCTAGATTTTTACGCAGGCACCCCCCAAAAAACCGGATATTCAATATCCCTCACCCGTCCCGTAAACCTAAATTTCTACAGAATCCCGGAAGTTGCTCCCTAAGTGCTAAGGGGAGAGGGTAGAGTTTTGTTACCCATTCGGTTTACTTAATAGAGAAAATGTGCAGATCCCGAGTTGTACACGGAGGGAAAAAAACAGTGGTTGCACGGGTTTACTTTTCGTTATTTGTATAAACAGTCGTTTTTAAGCTGAGACGACCCCTTTTTCGTTGCCGCGCAACTCCCAAGATGATTGTAAACACTGAGTGAAACGTTCTAGCACAATTAGTTTATAAATTTCTCAACTACCTTTTTTTCTCCGTGTACAACTCGTTTCAATACTATTTCAATGTTACTGTTGAATAAGAAATATACAATTTCTTCATTACTCACCGATCCCGATCTCGAGTTATTCTCATCGATCCCAATACCCTTGACTCCATCCTCGATTTTCAATTTTTCCAATGACCTCTCGGTCTCCTGGTTCTCATCGGTGTTATCGCGCTCGCTATCAGGAAGATCGCAGCTCACGGCTACGTCATTGACTGTCGTTCGCGGACCGTTGAATTTCTTTAATTCAACAGGGCTTATCTGACTCACGTCCTTGTCGGACTCGGAGAGTCTCTTCGCGCTGACATCTGATCTCAAAGTCAAAGGAGAAACCGCTCTCGTTTTTCTGGTGACAGAAGAGTCCCTTGAAGGAGTCCGCGA
Source organism: Tromatobia lineatoria (assembly GCA_949699805.1). NCBI lineage: Eukaryota > Metazoa > Arthropoda > Insecta > Hymenoptera > Ichneumonidae > Tromatobia > Tromatobia lineatoria. Next base: position 306,574 of record OX453049.1, read on the forward strand.
GTTTGCAGGAATTTCCCTGAGACGTTCGTTCGAGGAAAGATCAAGAAGATCCTGATCCGGCAATGAAGATACTCTGACAAGGACGGCATCGCCGATACTTTCCCGGAAAACTGGCGTATGTCGTTTTCGAAGAATCTTGGAAAAGGGAAGTCTCTTTTCGTCCGTCGGGGTAACCGGAGCTGATCTTGGACTCGGTGCGCAATCCAAAGACTTAGATCTGGTGATCGATTCGTGTTCGTTCGGAACGAACACGTCGTCGTAGTCGAGTTCGGTCGTATTTTCACGTGGATTTTCCGTGACTGAATTTTTGGAAAACTTTCCTGGAGGGAATCTTCGTCGTTTTTGGCTCATCGGACTTGTTGGCAGATTCAATTTACGTCCTCGAGGCTCCAACTGCTGCAGCTGTCTGGGCGGCAAACGCGAAGAAGTTTCTTTGCCTTCGGAATGATATCTTACGTTGACTCTCGTGTTGTCTTCGACCGAGCCACTCGTGGAAGATGGACATGAGGAAGGAGTCTCCGTTTTCGAGTCCTTAGCGACATTCACAACCCTTCTGATTTTAACTTCTTCTCTAGGACCTTCAACGGTCCTATTTAACTCTAGGGAATCTTTATTCTTTGGCAGTACGCTCACAATCTCGCAGAGCCTTGAACGTTCCGAGGCCCTTTGTCTCGAGCGCTCAAAGTTTGTCGGTAGACTAGAACAATTGTTGTTGTGCTCGGCACTAGGCTGATGACCCGTTTTCCTTCCGCAACACTTCTTCAATGACGTCTCGTTTGCGCAAGGTTCCTCGTAATCGGAACTTCCAGTTTCGCGATTCTGAAGTTGTTGCTTTCCGTGACTCTTGTCAAGCTTCACCGGAAAACTTTGACTCTTACGCTTGGAAAATGGCGAGTGGGATATTATTACGTCTCTAGGCTCGTCGTAGTCAGAGTTGAAAACGTATGAGTTGGTTATGCCCATTTCTGAGTTTTTTAGCTCGACTGGGGTCGATGTGTTTTCGATTTTCACTCGATTTCCTTGGTCATTGATTCTGGGGCAATCGTAGGATATCGAAAGATCGCCATTTGTTCGTTTATCGTCGGCGGATTGTGTCCCTCTCAAGTTCACACGAGTGCATTCCGTCACGGCACTTTCCTCGCTCCCGCTGTCTGGTATTCCAAACTCGTTTAACAATTCCTTGTACTTTATCACACGCTCCTCGGCTACTTTGTTTCGCCTGGATATCGCCGAAATCGGAATACTGATCTTTTCTCGAGACGGCGCATCGACCAACTTCTGTGCTTCAATTCTTTCGCCGTATTTTTCAGGACGACTGACGTCCAATCGATCGCTCGGGTACTTTCGTCGCAATTCAACCGTGGCCAAGTCCTCCGAATGACGAAGCTTCGACGAAGCTTCGTTACTTTCTGACCTCGTGTGCAAATGCAATTCGTCTCCCGGACGAAATCCGTTTTCAATGTCGAGATTTGAATTTATTTGGCTTTGCTGTGATGAATAATCAGGTGGTTGATGATTGCTGAGTGGCGTGATTGGCGCCGTCACAATTATGTCATCGATCTCCTCCTGGAAATTGAAAAAACAAAAATGATCAATATACTGTGATGTAAGAATTAAGTTTTCTCGTTTGTAACTAGGCATTATTGATAATTGTGTGTGCTGAGAATCACACGGAAAAAGTGATTCTTTCGTGGGAACGAGAATAGCTAATAATTGTGTCATGTGAATTATCATCTTAGTTTATGAAAGTCATCAAATGAGTACTGAAAGAAAGCGGTAGTTTATGCAACTTTATGATGCTGAAGTTTGCATCGTTGGGATGCAATGGGGTAAATTCAATAAAATTCTTATTACCTTAAATCATGATAAAAGGTACGAATAATAATGACTTGGATTATTAGAATTGGAAAGAAAGGTTCCCTATATGATTTATATGATTTATTTCTTTATGTCGTCGCATGCGAAAGATGCGAACTTCAATAACATATCAGTTAGTAATTCCAGACCAGACCAGATATCGCATACCATTAAAAATGTCGATAAAAATTGGAAATATTGTTTGAATTTTGTGAAAAATTTTACACATTATTCAACCTCAATCACAAGTTCTCCACAAAGTTTTGATTAATTACCAATTTTCGGGGATCTTTTACTAAAATGAAAAAATGAAAAGCATTATTAATTAAATTTAACTTTCTTCAAAAAAATGTAAATTCGAGAATGATTTTCTATCCGAGAAAATGAGACTTCATTGATTTAATTTTAATTATAAAACTTAATGTAAATTTTTCCATAATCCTCCGGGCGTGGCCATATACAAGATTGTTTTTGTGACGCTCGGTCGTCGCGTTAACGTAACGGTTTGCAGCATAGAAGTTTTAATTCAAAAATCGATTTTGCTAGTCCATAACTAGGGCTCATAAATAATTACAAACGAATATAAATTGCGCAACTTAAACGTAGCTTTTGAAATGCGTTTGAAAAATGTTGTTCGGATTATAAATGAAAAATGGTTTTCAGCATACAGAGTTAATATAATTTCAGAACATGACACGTAGTATTTACGAGTGAAGCTAAATCAATTTGGAAAATCCTTGGGGCGAATGGAGGGACAAATAAGTGAGCGCTTTAAGGATAGACGGCCGTGGTGTACGCACGTGCGTATATATAGATACCAGAGATCCTTGGCACGTAGGAGCCCGACCTGCGGATATCCACTACATATATACAGACGATCGGTAGAAAATCGGTACTGCCTCTGCAGCTACCGATGCTGACTACTGGTAGACTATAGATAAGCTGGCCTCGAGCGTGATGTCTATACATCGAACGACTCAAGGAGGACATCATCGTGAGATCGAATTACCGACGAATCCAATCGATAAGCACTCTGAACAAGCATCGATGTCCATTTTCATGTCGTTAAGTCAATTTCCGGGTGCCTTTATCGTTACACCAAAGGTTGCACATTATATTTATATGTTTTTGACCTTTAGTAATTTTTTATTGCATAATGTTACGGGTCTTACTCTTTTATGATGCATTCATAAAAACCGTCATGGAGACGAAAAACATAAATAATCCGTTTAAGGATGCATTAAATATTCCCAACCAAAAGATGACGTCATGAGAATTTAACTACTTGATGAGAAGAGGAAAAACCCGAAAATAAACAACGTTGTCGAAAATACAAGGATAATTTATTTTGAACAAGGATAAATGTTAAAATCTATCAATGAGGACGAAATTGAAAAACAAAAAAAAAATGATTTTCGTTTAATTTTTTCAAGCCCGTGAACACAGCATTAAGAGATTATTCGAGATCGCAATCAAGAAAATTCCCAAATTCATTTTTGACTATTTTTCTTTGTTTACACATTTATTCACTGGATTATTGAGAATTGTCGAGAAATACTCGAATTCCAATGAAATCAAACTTTTTTCTCAAACTGTATGTGCGATATATCTTCAAATTAGCCATTATTCAACGTATCTTTCGAAAACATCATAGTCAATTTATTTTTGATTAAAAAAAAAAATTATCTAATGAATTTTATGCAAGAAATTACTTCTGTGAATTGTGTGTGTGTCTCTATTCCCGTTTATAAGCCCATACAATTGTTTACAATTTCCGTCCAACCGTTAAAAATTCACAATGTGATGTTACTTTTGCTGGAATTTGGCTCCAAAGGAATTATTTCGGCGGGAGTACAGCACTTCAGTAAAAGCCGATAATTGACCGATAATTTCCGGTGCGACAAAAAGTCAATTAGGCAAGAGAGCAGAAAGGATTCGTGCAATTTTCGATGCCCGATCGTCGAGCTTGAGACAGCAGAAAACTGAGAGCATTTCATCGTCTGTTCGGGGACTACATCTCTCAACCATTCGCCGCTTTATAATACAGAGTCCGTAATGAGGGGCCTTGGAGTCGCGTCTCGGAGGAGATTCACCGAGACACCGATTATTATTGTCGATTCTGTGAACGCGGCGACGAGAAAGTGTTTCGGCTGACAGTGCTCGCGAGTTCGAGAGTCACGATTCAACGCGAGACAGAACCATAGCAAGAGGTGCATGTAGATTATTGTCGTATCTCGGTGCCCTCGTCATTTACACGTACACTTGGACGTTTCGAACGCGCTGCTGCATCGTAGAGACGCGCGGCGTCCATGCACCACGTGGGCGCCCGACCGAGTACGTAATTTAATGGGTCAGACATACGGGCGCGTCGAGTTGCCATGTTCCTTTGCCGAGTTCACACGGTGAAATTCACCGATTTACCCTTTGCAATCCCCTCAAGCAAATTCCATAACATTATTTTCTTTCTTACATAAGATTCGTATTTTTCAAATTTATTACGATATTTAAAAAAGGGGCGAAGCAGAACTTAATATTGATACACGAATAAATTTCAGTAGTAGTAAACAAGTTTATTGACAATGCGTTGTACAGTTTTTTTTTCACCATGGTAATATGTTTTTTTTTCTCCAGTATTATATACTAGTGAATACTTTACTATACACGTATTGCCAATAGGCCATCGACCGGAGTCCTTCTGCCTAAATAAATTTCTTTTTTTATTTTTAACAATAATTTTGTCTACCGGTAATATGTTTTTCAATGTACGAGCGATAATTTTGTTTGTTGTAAGTTTGTTATAGTTACAATATTTTACTTTCTATATTATTTGGAACCAATTGAAAAAATCGGAGAATGGAGAAAAAAAAGATTGGTAGATTTGTAATGATTTTTTACGGAAATATATATATATTTTTTCAATTCCAATGCAAATTTGTTACTTGTTAATTAGTTGTTACAGTGTTCCGATTGTGTGAAATAGATTCCAGATCCGAAAATAACAAATTGTAGGAATGTTTTTTCAAAATCATTCTTCAGGCATTCTCGATTGATTTTTTTAAATAAAATATTTCTTCATATTCGAACGTAGGCAGTTTATTTCGATAATCTTAGCACCGTTGCGAATTATTGGATAAGATTTTTTCATCCAATTAAAAATGAAACAATTTTTTTTTATACGTATGAGGTTGCCTCTATAAATATAGCGTAAAATTTATTCCTTTTATGAGTGAAAATATGTTTATGCACCTACGAAATACATAGCTAAAAAAATCATTGTTTTCAGACAAACTTTTTCGTTCTCTATAAATATTCAATTTCCGTAATGCATTAAAATGCAATTGTTATCATACAACCGAAAGAAGAAAATGTCCAGTCAATCTTTCTGTACAAAAGTATTATTACAGGCATAATGTTCACACAGAAAACTGTCCTGTAGCATCGTGAGACTAAATGTGCTTCATGCAGGTATGAAGCGTCGTACGCAACTTTAACAACATGCACCGCGCCAAGAGCGACATCAGGGTGGCACCCAACATATATAAATGCTCCGAGACGTACTAACATTACGTATATTCGGTGTGAAATATGCGAGCTCTGTATTTCTGCAGATACGTTACAGAAAAGGCGAACATCGAAGTGTGTATCCATCTGTCTCTCTTCCACTTTGCAAGATCCCGCGAGCTCAAACATGACGTCAACAAGCAAAAACTCGTGTCTCTTTAATTGGTTCAATTCCACGGCAATTCAATACATCCACAGTTCTTGTTCGTGTTTCTGTGTATGTCACGTTTACGACACATTTTGTAAAGTACCGAGATCGTTACTTGAAAAAAATGAAGACATGCTTGGGAAAGAATTGCAAAAATATATATATTTTCCCTGCAAAGTTCACCAATGGCTAACCAAGTAATGGCGATAAAACTTTTCTCCACTTTCCTGTTTGCATGTGAAATATTATATTACCCTCGTGTTACAGATATCGGCAATCGTGTGTATCGTGTTATAGATATCGGCATTAAATGGAGAAAAAAAAACATTACGATCTTACAATAGCTTAATTTTTGGAAACTTATTCACTTGTTTTAGCTCATCGCTTCTTTTTATTTAATTTTAAGCCCACCTTTTCCTTATTGAGTATCTCTTTTTATCTATTAATATTTTGCAAATGAAAAAAAACGGAATAATAACTTCCCACGTTAAGGTTCACGTAAGTTTTTTACACGACTAGAAACGATATTCACGTAGAGCTAATTTTCGAGGTATCTAAGATAATTTAATATGTGGGGAGGAAAATACAAAATCGAAGCAGAATTTCAACAGACCATTATTGTCGAACTCATTTTATTCGTTGACTTGAAGAATAATCGGAAAACAAAAGTTTAAATATTATTACCAAATAAGACAAAAACCTTTCACATATAATCCTGCCAAAATATAAAGAAACAATGGATAATGAGGAGAATAATAATTTCTTTAATTTACTAAAAAGAAACTAAAAAATTTATTAAATATTATATAAGTGGACGCTTAAAGTAAACGAATCAGAGAAAAATGTCGCATTGTTCAGAGGCTTTTATTTTGTCTTGAAGGTAACCAGCTTTAGAGTGAGTGGAGGAGAGCTATATCGAGATCAATTCCCTTGCATATGAAAGCTCGAGGCTGCTTCGTAGACACGTGGGACTTGGAAAGCTCAATCGATATCGGTACAGAGGTACTACACATATATGTCACCTCTTTGACGCACGCGCTTGTACCCCCCAATGCATTTAATATACATTGTGTAGTACATAGAGTGGCTTGCACATGTATTATACATAAAGCATGTGCAGAGGGAAAGAGAAGCAAGAGGTGTTCCTCTGGCGGGGCATGAAGGGCCCACGGCTTTCAATGTACTATGCTTTCCTCGTAAAGTAACGTTGCAAATATAGACGTTGCGATGGCAGTATATAGCTACCTCAACAAAGTGTTTTTCTTTGAGAACTTACAACCAACTTGCTTAGTAACCCATGAAGCTATACTCAAACTCAACAATGCTTTGCTAAAAATAATTTATCAATCATAATTTCAATCAGGTTTTATCTTATTTAACTGAGTTACCTCGTGTTGCTTTTTATACGCGAGCTAAATTCAGTAACTGCTGATTTTTTCTCCCCTAAAAATCTTCAATATATATTAATTTTTCAATTAATATGCCATTTCTATTATTTTGAAATATATTCTTTTTATTTTTTTGCTTGCAAAGAGAGTACTTGACGATAAATTAAAATTTGAATTTTTTCTTACTCGCCCGGCTAAAAAATATGTATGCGTGCATATTTTTCTGTATTCACCCACGAGTTTTTCCTCGGTCCACTTATTCCTCGAGTATAGAACTTTATTACACCCACGTTGAGCACTTGTTCTCACCGTCGCCGACTATTAACTAGTAACACCGGACCCCGTAGCGATCCATAGTCAACTCCCACGATCGTTTAGACACAGAGCGAGGTGTATCGAGCCTCTTGAAATTAAATTCCATCTCGCTACCAGCGTTCAACGCAACAGTCTATCCAGACGTGAAAACGGGAAAAAATGAAGATATTCTTTAGTCTTCGCTAAAGATACTTTCTTTCTTAGGTTCTCTTTCCGAATGATGAAGAAACGATCAGGTCCAACGTAGCAATTTCCAATATACCAGATTTTCAAATGATTTAGGAAAACATAATTGTCCCTTCTATTAATGACATATTGTCGTATATAAAAATAATTTGTTTATATGACGTAAAAGACAGAGGAAAACAATTGAATAATAAAAATCCTTGAATGTCTTCAATTATTTTAAATCATTATCATATGTTTGTCTTTCGTCACATTTCGTTACTTTAGAAAATAAATATTACAAGTTCTTTGAATTATCGTTTAGTTCAAGTGAAATCAATGTACGTGTACACAATTCCTAGAAGGAAAGTGGGAGGCATAATCTATGGTATAGTTTAATACTAATACAAAATGGAATTATAAAATTCGTCGAGAAAAAAAATCTGGTATCGCTTCACTCAGTCACATCAGGTAAATATGAGAAATTATTGGAATCAACATGAATGGCAAATTAAATTGTTAAATGGGTATACACTTCCTAGAAAGGAAACGGGAAGCACAACTATAGTATATGGTTGTTTGCCAGTTTAAAAAAAAAGTGCAATTAAAAAATTCGTTAACGAAACATGTAATCTAGAATTTCTGCACCCACGCTCCGGTCGAATCAGAAATCGATTGCTGAAGTTTCACCCAAAAAACAGGAAAAAAGGAGTTTCTCTGACGTTAAAAATTTACCGGTTGATCGATACAGCAGAGTTGTGACAATCCAGTACTTTCAAATTGATATTATTTATTGAACTGATGCATAAATAATATGATATTTATCATCTGACGGTATTAAATATAAAAAATGTATAAACCTTTCATTGAATTTTGCAGAGATGAATAGGTTCCGTACATAGATTCATCTAAAAATGTCATAAACAAACAAACGATGTATTCATTCGATATGCGGCCTCACAGATTCGTGGAAAACCTTTTTCTATTTGATAAAATGTCTCTTTTTTCACTTTGTTACTAATACGTTAGGATATTAATAAAATACATTTTTTATCAAATGTATACATAGAGAAATAACCCAGAAACACATTTTTTTCATGTAATTTCATGGCAATATTTTCAACCGATTTTTTGAATTAATCAAAACGCGCCACAGTTCGGAATTATTTCACTTTTTTTCTTTTCAGCTCTTAATATCAATGGTACATGAGGAAAAAAACACCAACGCTCGTAGTAATTACAGGCCTAACGAAGCAACACCACCATAAATAACTCAAAAAAACGTACACACTACCTCGAAAAATTTCGGGGTTTTTAACCGTCAGGAGGGCATTTGTTAATTATTGTCGGGCAATGGCTGGGAGTACCGGGCGATAACGATAAGTGATATAACGGTTGATTCTCAGGAAGAGTAATGGGAATCGGTTGCGCGTACTCGGCCGCGAGTCTCCGATCCGCGAGAGGAAAGAGACACGCAGTTACTGCGCGAAATCGGAACCATGTGCGTCCGTGATTGCCCACTCTCCTCTCGTCTTCGTCGCAATCCCAAGGTAGGAGAGGCTGAGTATCCAACGAACAACATATTTTACACACACATTAAGTGACTCTTTCACTGTCCGTGTCAACTGTTGCACACATCTATGTATTTATATACATATATACCATATATAAAGCATTCTGTGTCAAATACTTTCTTTCAAATTCTCTCAGATATTTTCCATAATTCACCAGGTTATTTTGATCGTGTCCAATCTAATGTTTTTTCGGATCCATGAATCCATAATTGTAAAAAACGCGACGTTGCCGATCTCGAAAATTATAAATCGCGACAAAAATTGCGATATAAAAATTTGAAGGAATCAAAGATAGTTTCAGTCAAAGCAGTTGGAAAAATTAATCAGTTATTAGAAATATTTGTTGAAGCAAAGGTTTGTAAGAAAATTGCTAAATTTACGGAGAATACCCATATGAATATATATATATATATATATACATTTACTTGTGCGTGGAACGATGATCGTAGCTTGGTATAGCACACGGAACGTTCACCAGTACCCACAAACGCATGGGATCCCGCAGCAACATGCGACCAAGAGTGCCTCGTTATTGGGTGATTGACTGGTCGGTTGTGTCGTCGCCGTAGTTGCAACACACATAGAAATCGTTGTCGCTCGTCGAGGGCAAGCTGTCTCTCGCTCAAAGTACAGAAGTAGAGGAAACTCCGCAGTGTATACACTATGTTGCACTATCGGTGCAGTCTCCATCAGTGCGATACAGCCTGAAATGTGTGCTGCACATAGACTTCGTTTCTTCTCTACATTTCTTCTTGCGTGAAGATATCTACTGGTGGGTTCACTCGCGTAAGTCGGCAGATGCGAGAGATGAATACTCCCGTGGTATAGGAAACAGTGATCCTTTCATTTAACCGTTTCATTGAGAAAAAAAAAAAAAAAAAATGCAAAGGGATGGTCCAAAGAGTCGGCAGCTTGTACGACCGAATGGTGATGTATGGGATAATGAATCGTTGTCCGAATTCAACATGACCTGGCAATAGAATCCTAAAGACCTCTGAAAGTCTTTCGAATATCTCTTTCCAAAACCTATTTTTCTTTTTATTATAATGATGATGATTAATAATATGTGAGACATGTTAGTCATTCTATAAACATATTTTTTTTTTAACAAAGAAAAGCGCATAAAAGAAACATAAAAAATGAAAATGCATATCATTTATGAATTTTTACATGCAAGTTTAACTTGCAATAACAAATGACTTTTTAACCTAAGATCAATTTAATTTTTTTACGGATACGATTTTATTTGTTTGACTTCGAATTATTATTCTTATTCTTATTGTTATTTTCTAAAAAATATCGGTATGTGCGCAGTAAAAAAAAAAAACAATTTTACCTAATGCATGAAGGACCTTTTTGCTGCTTAAATATTTATTTCTACGATGAATATTTCTTTATAGATTTTACTCACAGACCTACATATGCTGAAAATTCCAAGCAGACCCAAAGAGTATGCATTGAGCGAAAAAAATAAGTTAATGGAATTATTATGCTCGAAATAGCTCTGTCTCATAGGACATTGCGGAGCATTGGAGTGAAATGCATAATTTTGTCTGGGGTTGAAGTTTATTGCCCGAGCGAAGTGAGATTGCAATGACGATGACTTGGAAGCATACGGTATTTTTTTTGTTAATTTTATTTGAAAGAAACGACACTGCGTGCTTGCAACTACACGCTCGCAAGAATTGTGAAGTTTTCGATCAATGTCGAGTGCACATGTGTAGTTGAATTTTCGTTTTTCCCACCGCACGGAAATGCAATGTTTTCCTCCCCAGAGAAAATTGAAAATGGATTGCGCATGCGTAGGAGTCGGAGGTTTGGAAATTGGCGAATCAGCATCCGTGTTACGCCCACCAAATGAAGTTGTCTTACGGAAGCCGGGATTTTTTTTCCTCGTTTTTATTGTTTTCTTTTTCGGCTGATGTTTATAGTTTCCATGACAAACTATTTTGAAAAACAAAGTCACCGAATTTTGTTGGAAAAAAAATTTGAGAAAGCTGATAAGAAGTAAAGTTGAGTAATAGTGAAATCTGGCTAATTATAAGAAACATCAGAGAGTTGTAAAAGCGACAATCAGTGTCGCAGGTTTGTTCTTATTCTGTAAATTCAAGAAATTTATGAAATCGTGATTTCCGGATGGATAATGAATTTGTTTACTGAATTTGATATTAACAAAGTGGAGACGGTAGATTTTTGTTCGAATCGTAGCTCATGCTGTGATAAAACTATAATTTGAGTTATAAATTTCTGAGAAGTGTCTTGTGTTGAGCTGGGAAGCGAAGGGCCTTTCGCAAAGTACTCGTCACGAACGTCCAAGTACAGGTTGGAATTAAGGGTAATCCGTGGCGGTGCGATAGAGTCACTGCAAAATAGAGAAAGAGGAACAAGAGAACAGAATAGATCTGTGGAGGCAAATGATTTCGATTTCGCAATAGCGGGAGCGGTGAACACGCGCGTGGGAGCTTAGACGGAACTGGTCTGCCCACCAGCGCGCACCGATGTAAAATCACGACTTATTATCGACACTCAGTTATTACGTTGCTAAAGAGACAGGCCGCCGCGAGTTTGGATCGTGCCGTGCTCGACAGGTTCCACGAACTCCAGAATCTCCTCTTTCTCTTTTCCACTCCAAGTTCCCCAAGTGTATACGACATTTTTTGTTGTTGCTTAATTTAGGCTCGTTATTCATCCATCATTTTTGCCCGTCCCGAGGCGATCGATCACTGTAAATACCTGTTTCCATTATGGGCAATGATCGATTTCGTACATAATGGTCTGGCGCTTCAGGGACAACGATCGATCGTCACCTTCGTACTAATCTGAGAATAATCATTTTGTTTTTCCTAACCTATCAGAAAAACCATAGCGGAATATTATCGACTACTCCGAAACATTTTTTTCAGCCATTTTTGTTCGACATTTAATTGAGATGAATATAGATGACATAGTAGATGAGCAGATCTTTCAATTTGAGCATTATTTCTTGCTCGACCTTGACTAAAATAATGATCGTTGTTCAGTTTCGACGATGACGTCCTGTGATATTTATTGATGAAAGTAACTGTAATTAAATCGCACATCGTAACTCGGGGTCCGAGTCAACCGATAACAACGGAATCGCCGGTTACAATTTGCCAAACTTCCATCGATAAATATCACAGGCTGTCATCGTCGAAACTTAATAACAATCTTTCATTTTGAGATTTTTTTATAACTACATTTAATAGCCTTAACTGCCAAAACGATTATTCTAAACGGTTACTTTTTTATTATTAAGAGTATTTATATATTTTCATTTTCATAAATTAAAATTCTTTCTTCGCAAAAAAAATAAAATAAACTTTAGCGAAATTCATACAACTGTAATTAATTTAAAAGTCTTGAATCAAACTATTTTATTATGTATTACTAATAATAAATATAAGAAAATGCATTGTAATGTGTTGTTGCGAAAAAATCGTTTCGCGTGTTAATTACTGCTTTAAATTTCTTGGAGTGTATTTAGAGGTAAAAGGATTTCACAAAGGTACAACAGGTACAACATACCTATCGCTGTAGCGGAGTCGAATAACAACGAGAGGTATATAATCGAGCGATCTATCCGCGCGTTGAAAAGAGGTCGATGAGCGAGAATAAACGTAGTGAAAGTGTTGCACGGTGGAGCAAAGTACTGTCTCGGTGGTGTTGCTGCTGCACAATTCGAATTAAAACTCCATCGGGTCTAATGAATGGTAAATCTCGAAGGGAACCTTTGTGAAAATAGGATAATCCAGTGTAAGATATTCTCCGAGAGCTTGGATTTAGGTGGCGCTGTTACGTGATATATATTGGATGGAATCTCGAGCGCACGGGGATAGCGAGCTTTGGACGAGTCGCGGAGAACGTGTGCGCCCTCGTGTAGAGCGCAACTCACGTATACACGTAGCCCACACTCGATGGATCGAGTTACGAGAAAAATCGAAATCGATGAAATTTACATGAGATCTGAGGCGATAAGTGTCAGCATTAAAAGACCATTCGTTCATGTCTTCGGCTACTACCTGGTAACATAACTAACTCCACGCAGCGGCCCATACAGACAACACTCTGGTATAGGGTGTCTGCCGGATAGTACTACTATTACATTACATGTTATGCCATTTTATTAACATCTCGCTATCAAGCTATGAGAAGTAGAAGGAGTGGGAAAGAAGAACGAAGAAATAAAATGGAATCGGGTCCACTCATATATCTTTTCTGTAGGCGTTTGCTTCTGTAGTTCATCGGATCACAAGATTCTCTTTGTGACATGATAATGTCCTTTTCAACGCATATTTTACTCTTTGCATTATTTACGGATTTAGCAAAGAACCAGCCAAATAACCCAAAGAATATGCATAGTTTGAAATATTGCATTGTCTTGGTCACCGTTTTTTACCAAATTTTGCTGCGGAATTCCAATCTGATTGGAACCCTGATTATTTAAATTCCCTACATGAAATCCACCCAACAGACTGATTATCCAATGTCCACTAAAATCCTCAATTTTGGATCAATATCAAGTCGTTTTCATACTAAGAACTTTAAACCCAACCTGTAAACTTAGGACCACCGCTAATAAGCGATAATTACACTAAACACTAAATACAGAATACCAAAATCTCAAGGGATATGCTATACGGGCGGTAATTCTATTCTGAATTGATAGGGTCGTGACCGATTTTTTCAGTTATAGATGAGTTTTCTGCGGCAAATAAATAGTAAGTTCTAATTTTTAAAGGTTAAGAAATAATGATAAATCAATTAATCAAAAGTTAGGGCCTATAATCTTTTGGGACACAGAAAAAAATCATAATGAATAATTAAATGTTTAATTCCATTACCTGAATTAATTTGTACCAATTAATTTATAATAACGCAAAAACTGTCGTAAAAAAAGCTCGCTCCTGTTCCTTAAGGATGCCACCAAAAGTGAGTTTCATCGACAATTTCGATCACTTTCCGATGAGATAAAAATCGGAAAAAAAAAGAATGCATACAAAACGAGCTGAAAAAATTGATTTCGCATAATAATAATCCCAAAATGTTATTAACAAATTAGCGGAAAAAACAATTGTTCAACAAATAAACAGTCAACCTAACTTTTCTTTAAATGAAAATGATATGTTAATTTTTTTGAATGCGTATGAATTTTTTCAGATTTTTTTCTTTATTTTCATTTTGATTTTTTTAATTTTGAACAATGCGCAGGATATAACAAAGTTTGGATATGCGCTTTGCAAAAAAATCTTGAGTGTAATAGATATCCAAAATGTATTGTTTCGCGCACATTGTTGAAAATTAAAAAAATCAAAATCAAAATAAAGAAAAAAATCTGAAAAAATTCATACGCATTCAAATAAATAAACATATCATTTTCATTAGAAAAAAGTTAGGTTGACTGTTTGTTCTTTTCGGAAATTTGTCAATAACTTTTTGGAATTAGTACCATGGAAAATTTATCTTTTCATTAACGTTTAATATCGATTATTTTTTTGCGATTTAAATCCCATCGGAAAGTAATAGAAATTTTCTGTGAAACTTGGGATTGGCGGGAGCGTACCTATCATACATCGTCAATGATTGGCAAGCACTTTTCATTTTCCTCGTCTACGAAGTTAAGGTTTACCGAAGAAGCGTGCATCACTATGCGATTACCTCCATATACGCGCATACCTCGCATGCTCCGTACGCGGTGGTATAAGGCGTTGCGACGACAGCCCACGAACGCATAAACCCGAAGCACTAACTTCTCGTCATAAATCATAGAGATAACGCGTGTGAGCCTGGCAAAAGGCTTGAGCGAGAAGCATAACGCGAGAGGGCCCTATAAGCACGAGGCGGCTTAACACGCGTGGTACGTAACGCCACGTGACGTAATTAATTATGGTCATTTGGCCGAAGCGCCCAGAGGAGCTGAGCGTCGAGGAGAAGTAAAAGACGAAGAAGAAGCAACTGAGTACTATGTATTATGGCTCGTACCCGAGACCCCGTGCCACCAAACACAAACTTCTGTGACTCTTGAGGTCGAGACGAACTATCCACACTATAAATCCCCCGATATACCGTTTTTCCCCACGATAACATTAATTCAATTGATTTGTGTAACGGTACTGAATCCTCCTCCACATTTTTTTGTACACAAACACTTTATTCTGCCCATTGTTTTGCGCACAACCTGATTCTACACTTTGCACGGAGAAAAGGATTTTCCTACATCACATAATGTTGCGCTGAAATAGTGACAACATTGTATTATTTGCAAGCCTAACAAGTTTCTTTCCCAGTTTTCAAAAAAATTGTTCAGCTAGTCCGACAGAATGTTTTGGTAGACTAGAGCATAATACTACCTTAGCAAAACACTTGTTGTTTCACCAGCAAGACCCACTTCTTCGTGCATCCACTCTGCAGCACCGACTCTACGCAATGGAAATTCTACACATGACTCGATTAAACACAAAAACGATGACTTAACTGTGCTTATCTGTGCACGTAACCAACTCTGCGCTGCCTGAATTTAACACAATCCCAACTCTACACAGACAAGGACTCTTAACAACACAACTGTCACGAACTAAATTCACGGAGGAAATTCTTTGCACAGCACCGCACTGAGAGAAAATTTCATTGACGTCAAAGAAATGGGTAGCTTAAGTTTGTTTTCATTGATTTTACTGAAATAGTGCACTTAAATTTCAAAGGGAATTATTCATTGCATGTAAAAAAAAACATTTATCTAGTGAGCATTCAATAGACAGTTTTAATTACATTGAAAAAAAGTTTTCATTGATTCAAAGAAACGTTCTCCTTGATCTGTTGAAAAAATAAACTTAATGATAGCAAGCTGGACATTTCAGCGTCAAATGTTAAACACCGATAGGGCTGCCTCTCTCGCACCTAACCTGACTTCTTTATCTTCAGGTTCTTCCAAATTTGAGGTACATCTGCCGAGTAGTTTAGGGAAAAATAGGTCTCAAAATGCTGAGGTGTGGTGGGGAAAGTGCCGCTGCCTCTTCAGTGAAACCAATTAAAAAACCTTGCAAATTGCTTCCTCATTTTTTTGCTTTCCGCAAAGCTACCTCCATGAGAAAGTATGTTGACCAATTTTCCAATGATAGTCCATATTATAATTAGAAACAAGGGTTCCATTAGGAATGCACCTGACATTTTTGATTAATGGAAAAAAACACTCGCACACACATACATTGATGTGAACGTAGAAACGAGGATACATTTAGTCGTGCCATTTTCCACTATTTTAAAAGAAAACAGGGCAAAGAAACAAGGGCAGGGCAAACTGATTTAAATCAATTACATTTATCAGCAAATATGGAAAAAAATGTTAATATATATTTTAGTCTTTCAAGTGTGTATTGGAACACATATCAATTTTGACTGCTATATAAAAGAGGTGGGATAAACGACAAAAAAAAAAGTTCGCTTTTTGGTGAACGAAAGCGTTTGAAAGTCGAAATTGGACGCGATTCGAAGCAGAATGCCGGTTCCCATTAACCGTACAATTTTGTTTGAGTCGCGGGAATTTGCAATTTCGTTGTCAAAGTACTCTGGCTGCTTTATTCGTGTATTGGACATTTTGAGCTCTATGATCGATTCATATTTACTCGATAACTTGTAGATAACGAGCCACCGGATTTGATTATTCTTAAATAATTTTATGGCAAATGACATAAAAATTCGAAAAACAATATTTCAAGTAAAAATTCTTTAACAAATTACTTTAATGAATAATGGTGGTGAAAAAATTCCAAGTTAAAATACACTCCGTTAGAAGACGAGACGAGGTATTCGCTAAAAATGTAAATAATAATTTCCTCGTGTCAGAAGCTATAAGTTAAATATATGTTAAGTATATAATCGCAGAGGGTTGAGTTGTGGGGAGCATCGAGGACGTAAACTAACAGTGGCCACGACGACAGTTAGGACAAAGCAGTGGCAATCCAGTGGCAAGCGTCCGGATGAAGGAGAAGGCGAAGCGTGTATGCGGCGTCGTACCTGGAAACGCAGTTCGAGCATAGCTCGTTGTAGCAGAGATCTGCTGCAGCGGCAAGTAGAAGTAGCCCTTGTTGGATCCGACAGGGAAACGGTCGCGCGAGCCTCGACCGCCTCGACCGCCTGTCCAGTCGCCCAGCCGAGACTACTACTACAGCAAGAGGGATCTCGTGCGCCCGCGTAATTGTCGATATTATCCCTGATCTCGGAGATCCCTATCGCGCGCACCAGTGAGCGCAACCGCCGATTCTACTCCTCCTTTTCAATTCACTTTGTGCAACTGCCTGCATTATACCTCTCAGTATCGTTAATATCGCTCTATACAATGACCATGCTGTACTTTAAAGCCCTTTGAAGCGCTGCTCGCACCCTCCGTGCCGATCCTCGTTACAAGCGTGAAACCTCGCACCTATTATAATAGATATTGGCTACGCAGTTACCAGCGTTCAGTAAAGAGATTACAATAACGTAAAAAGCGCAATATGATTTTTTTGTTACATCAGGCGTAAGTCTAATTGTCTTTAATATAACGATACAAATTCATCATCTGGCAGCTCTATGAAAAATGAAAAATAATCAGAAAACAATGTGCAAGGTATCACTTTTTATTGAAGTAAGCGACTACCTGTCGACCAATTTCAATTGTGGAGATTTTTTATTTTCCCTCAATATCACTGGAAAATTAGTATACGTAGCCGCCTACTCAAATAAACATTGATTCCACTTCAACGACCGCTTACAACACGGACTATTGCTTTACTTTTTTTCCTTGCTTCGAATTAATTAAATGAATTTGCGGTTAGCGATATCTTAGCGTTTCATATGTATATTATAATGGAAAATTCAAATCCTTTTAAGAATTCTTGTTTTACATCGCCGAATATTGTTTCTTTCAAAAAAGAAATTTGGTCAGACTATTTCATTTTTTGTCCGGAAGCCAATAATTTTAAATCCAAAAATTGTATTATTTCGAAACCTGTTCGCCAATCTCAACTAAATTTGATACCAAATAACCTTGACTGACCTCATGGAATACTATTGAACAAAAGCAGCTGAAATTTTACGAAAGATTAAACAACTACTTTGTTAAGGAAACATTTGACATTTTATGAAATGTATATTGCTGTATAAATTTGTTAAAGTTCGCGAAAATCGTAAATGTTTCATTTGTGTGCTAACTTCTATCTCGACGGCTAGAGGGATTGTTGAGTCGCGGACAATGAAATTCTCAAAACCACGATGACACACACACACACGCCTTACGGACATTTCATCTAGACTACTTTTCACGATATTTCAGACAATCCTAAATATCCTCAAATAAATACTTAGTATTTATTTCCATGAAAACAAAGATTCCTTTATAACGATGCAAAAACATTGATCTATATTTTATAGGAGTAACTACTTGATAGTATGGCAAAATTAATTTAGTGAGATTTGCAAAGTATTGCAAATAGTCACATGGACCAACAATAGTTAATATTTACTTGAAGTTTAATTTTTGAGAGTGTTTGAGTAAACGACAAAACATTTAGGTGATGTAATGTAATAGTTGCTATGGTAAATAAAAAAGAGTTAAATGAAGCAACGATCGAGACGATTTAATTTCTCTTTGTGTTAATTTCGCTTGACCAACAAGACACAACAATGTTATCACGAGAGAAAAGCGCATTGGGGGTGGAGGAATCACGTACATCCGCTTACGTGGCCGACGCTAGCATTCGCGCATCTTGCATAACATCCTAGCGATGTCCCAGGCGCTGTTGGAACAAGAGCCCCTACCACACGTAATCCCGTTTAAGTACGCAGAACATATGCGGACTCGTCACGGAAATACCGTTCATGCATCTCTGATTGTGGAATCGCAATAAAAATAAACAATAACAGATACCAAAAACAGCACAGAAAACATTTTACACCGAATTCCATCAAAATCCAAATACATGTATGTAGCAGCGCTATTATTTCGCGGTAATATGTTGGCGCTGTTTCCCATTATTTTAAATCTCTTTTCATGAAATCGATCGACAAAACATCCTATAACTTCTTATGTTTAATACAGAATCGTAATTATAAAACATGTAAAAACCACGATTTTTTAACTGTAACTTAAAATTTAAAAATAGACATTTAAAAACGTAAGAAAAAAAACTGATCATAATTAATCGGGGAAAAAAGAACTCAACGTTGATTAATATATGTTCTCTTTACCAACATCACATTTATTGTTTAAATTTTACTCATTACGTGAAGTATTCAACTTCTAACGTTATAAAAGCATGGTTAGTAATGTTCACGATCTTTAATATGCATCTAAGATAGAACGGCAAATTTAGTTTTTAATATTCATAGCAAATTTTGTGAATGCATAATACACGTTTAAGTAGTACAACAAAAAAAAAAAAAGAAGATGCGTGAATGCCGAAGGTAGTATAGAAATCGTTTTGCACTGAATTACACCAAGAGAGAGAGAGAGAGAGAGAGAGAGAGAGAGAGATGTATGTAGCACAATATATATCGTGAGGCGATATATTCCTCATAGTCGCGAGATTTATACTGTGGAAGAATGGGGAGGCATGTGAACGGTCCGTTACTCTCGCGTTCCTTCTTCGTGTGGATCGATATCGGTTCCGGCGATCTTTGCGATCAGACACGTGAGCCGCTGCCGCCGCCGCTCTCGAGTCGCTTCGTCGTCTCTTCGAAATTTATACTACACGCCGCATCTTAAACGCGCACTCTGGGACCCCCGAAAAGAATACGGAAAAAAAAGAAAAGGAAAAAAAAGGAAGGATGGTTGAATGTATGTTTAAGGAAGAGAATCGGAGGGCTTGGGAATAAAAAAGGTTATAAAAAAAAAGAAAAGAAGCCAGAGGCTCGTATGTGACGACAACGCTACGTGGGGGCTCGTCTCCGCTGTACGATGTACATACAATGTAACCCCCATTTACTGGGCCCGTTCGAATCCTCCTCTGATCTTTTCCTCGGCTTCTTATTGCACGGATATTTCGCCTTGCATTATTTATCCTGCCGGGAGCATTGTCTCACGGTGTACTTGTCGTTATATAGCATCTGCACCGAGATTTCGAAGAGACTTTTCGGCTGCAGACTTTTCGATGTGCGACCCAGTTCAACCTCTTTCACTTTTGCATTACTGGGTGTCAGTAGAGACCACAGATGGTCACTATTCGAATGGAAAAATATTTAACACATGCACAAAAAGTCCGTCTTTTCGTGCTAGCAATGCGTGGGCAAGTGACTTTTCTTGGTTGGGTATGAGAAAAACAGATTGGGCATGCGTAATGGTGCGTTCTCTACTTTTTCGCGTGACTGCGGAAAAGCTATTATCTCGCACTTTTTTTCCCTATTTTCTCGCACACTTTTGCCGCAATGCAGACATGAAAACGGGGGTTTTTGGCGCACTTCTTTCAAAAAGTAGTATGTGATACTTGTGCGAAAATGGTAGTTCTAAAGGAAAAGATGTGTGAGTAATTTAATTTATATTTCTCTTCAACATGATCATTACTCAATGTCGATAATCTGTTATTAGCGAATTGGTAGAAGGAAATTTCTTACCAATTCCCGGAAAACTATTTCTTTTCTTCATATGTATAACAGTTTTGGAATTCTTGTTTTCAATAACTTTTCGAAGCTCTGTTCATAAAATGAAAAGAAAAACTTAAAGTCAGATTTTTGTTCACTAATGAATCTGTTAGAGCTATAGAATGTTTCATTTTCCGAACAAATCTTCGAGCAAATTTCGTAATAAATTGTTAGTTTCATTATTATTGAAATTAAATGTTCTTAGTATCGTTAATGTCGTCGGCTTCTTTGTTTGTTAGCCGCGTGCAATCACCATTCAAGTAGAATGCGGTGCTAAGATACGTCAGTAAATAAAATTTACTCCAATAACTGAGTATGTGTGCAGCAGCAAGAGTTTAAAAGTACACTGCGAAAAAGCGTGGTGCCAGGAGTGGTGCTGTCGGTAGTCTGAAAATTTCATAAGTGCAATTGCACCGGATAGTCAATAAAAGCTCATTAAGAATTCCATTGATGAAGGCACACATAGCGCCGCTGTCTGTCCTAATACGGTAGCTTGTCGTCTGGGGGCCAGCGAGATGGTGCGCACATGCACACGTTGCACTCGTCCCGAATTAAATAAGCATCGAGGGGGGATCGAATAAGAGAGGCAAAAAAAGTTGGCAATCATCGCAGCAGTCACAAATCGAGGAGAAGGGAGATCGTATATACGCAAGACTCTCTGTGAATGGCTATCCAATGCGCATTGCCCGTACACATATATACAAATATATATACACACTCTATGCTAGAAGGATGACTTTACGAGAAGAAACCGAGAAGGAATGTCGCTGCCGAGGCTCGACGTTCAATCGACAAAACGAGGGAGGTGAAAACTCGTCTTCCAGAAATATATTGATGATTCTAGCGTTGAAGCCAATTGAGCGTCGCAGTTTCGCTGAAGCGAGTTGAAGAAATTCAGGCGTCAATCAACTCGGTCCATGAATAGTAATCATCGTGCTTTCAATTCATGGAGCATCGTTATCGAGATATGATAAAATTATAATAATTCGGAAATTCAGCAAAATTCTCTAATAGCTGATCGGTAATTGATGCATCTCGCATATAATCGTAACCAAAAAAAATTGGTGCAGGACAAGTAAAAAAAAAAAATTACGAGCGAAAATAAAATGAGAGAAATGGAACAATATTTATCAACACATTTTCCAAAAAACTAATTTTTGTTTTATACAAATTCGCATACTCTTCCGAACTAATGATAAAAAAAAAAAAAAATTCTTCATCTTTTTGAGAATTTAGTTTTTACAATTTAATTAACGTTGTTTTCATGGAACCGTTGGTTTTGTCGAGTTGATACTTCGTATGCGTGAAATGGGCTTTTTTCAACCAATTATAAGCTAAAATATAAATAAAACAGAAACCTGGGGCAACACTTTGAATGTTTCTGCGAAAAACGGACAACAAAAATTGATATGGACATTTTTAAAAATAAATTTTCGATATTCTTTACTTTTTGTAATTCGTTCATTATAATTATTTTCAGTATACATTTTCCCAGTGTCAAAGAAGTTGTTCTTTTTCTAATTCATCCTTATCAAGTCCTAATGGAAATCAAATTTTTTGGTATTCAAAATGAAAAATAAAAACTTTTTTACCGACGTATTCATATTCCAATATTATTCATATATACCGATACCTTCTCGATTTGTTGTAACGTGATAAAAACACTATATCGACATTCCTGGAAACTTACCTCCGAGTAATTTGACAAGGAATGTCATTGGTGAGTATGTAAAAAAAAAAGATTATCGGTACGAATATATGGAATTGCGCTAATTATGCCGTATATTTGCTTAGCAATAGCGTATATATTATGATTATTACGCCTCGTGTGCAGTAAACTATTCGCTAAGTACTGTTACTTATTCGAGGTAGTTATATGCACAACGTGAAGTAATACGCGTACTCTGACTGGAGCAAAGGGGGAGAGCCAAAGAACCGGAGATAAATATATACGTATAACGTTAGTTGGTAACGGCTGCAACGGTGGAATGGTCCGCTCGTTAAGTAGATAAAGCCTGATAAGTCAGACATAAGCCTCTAATTCTTTATTAGGACAGTGCCTAGGGAGAGAGAGAGATCGAGATTGTTACTATGTGGAAATATAATTTTGACTTCCTTAGCTCCGCGTAATAAGCTTAATAAATTTTCATTTTGTACATTCGCGCAAAAGTGGGTCGTAATATTCTCGACGGATCATCGTTAGGATTAGCGTGTTATGCTTGATTGATGATCGATGTCTTTCTGCTTAATCGACGACAAAAATTCTGAATACCCACTTACTCTGCACTCCGCGCCATCTCTCATGCAACGCCTCGACTAACTTTGAGACTCACCGCTCGACAAAGTCGCAGCCTGCAATTGCTGCTCCTTGCCAGCCACTGATGAATCAACGTCCGACGGTCTAGTCACAATTAAACAAATTGCAAGTTTTTCCTATAGTTCTTATCGACCAGGTACGTTTTAAAAAATTTAATTGGCGGTTAACATTTTTCAGAATATTTTGATTGATGAATATTCAACCACTTAACATTTTTTTCAATTTTTGTGTATTTGGCGTCGGTAAATTAACGACTTTTCCCCAGAGACACTCAAATAGTTTTCCGCGTGATCGACTGTTGCATTTCGGAATTATTGGACGTTTATTGAAATTTTGGCTGGAGATGCTGGTCATTGGTAAAATGGTTGTAAATTTAAAGAAAATTTTCAAGTAGTCACTCTACATTGTTGCTCGTTTCATTCGTAATGATTCCATTGTGTATTAAAGAAAATGTACGAAAATGATAAAGAATCAATTTTAGTTACATGCCAAAAGCCAATCGGATCTAAAATTTTCCATTGTTTACGAAACTGATAATTTTTCGGTCGATAACTAAAAGTTGTATAACGAAAACAGAATAAACCCTCTTTTTCCCGGTCGCATATGGCAATTACGAGTTATTGATTTATGTAGTTGAGAGTCTTCATTTTTTCACCCTAAAAAAGGTCGAGCATGAATATCGGCGTTTAAAAAAATGAAAATGACTCGTTATTTTTAGTTGACTCACATACTGTTTCTTTTGTCGTTTAAAAGAACACCCCAAAATGTATGAAACGGTACGAAGATCATTTTTCTAAAAGAAAATTTTTTTTCTTTGCCTCAACCTTAAAACTGTAAAAAAAATTTTTATCAAGTACAAATTCTACGTCGATAAAGAGAAATGTCAGGCTATGTTCATTATGGAGAAAACGAGTACAAGATAAAGTTGCTAAACTATTATTTTTCAAGCAAATTCAGTCGAAAGCTAGGTTTTTTTTATCACTAAATAAGACAATTTTTAATTTTTTCAACGCCATACCGATGTATCATGACAATTTATATTATTGAGAAGTTAATATTTCTCATGCAACGTCCCAAGAAAATCTTTAATTTTCTATTATCATACATTATCATATTGATAGAAATTTTTCGAGATTCATCCGCATATACCTCGGTCAAAACTCGGGAACCTCGAATAAAAAGCAGAACTAATTGACCAGCTTAACCAACAACAAAAATTGATTCAAACATTGCACCGACCAACATTACCAACATTAATGAGGATTGCCTTTGACAATGATTGAGTCGAAGAGTCAGGAGAACTTGAAGAAGTGGAATTCGACATAATTAATGTGGAATATTCGAAAAGATAAAAGAGACTCATCATCATTATTGGGCTTCAGGGACTGAAAGCGATTAAGGATCTTACGATTTGGATGATTTGTGACCGTGGCACTGGATAGATTTGAATATCAAATTTGTTTTCTCAGCGAGACCCTTAAACATACACACTGCTGAACCAGAGAGTATCGTCACGATGAGGACTCGGATCACTGAACTCGATTTTCGTGAAAATAAATGATTGGGTAGACAGAGGATGCTTTGCGCAGGACGAAGATCATAGGGGTTCCCGAGAGCAGTTGGAAGAATTATCCAGGCGCGGTTGTTCACCAGTGTAAGTACCGTGGACTGTGCAACGACCCAGTGACCCACAGGTACACAGATACACAGGGAAGCGATCTCCAAAGCGTTGGTGTAACGCATTGTTCTTGCACCGAGCCACACGTGTAAACATATACGCAACTCCACAAGACTGTTGTGAACTCTACCGCTACGTCATTTGACTATTTATTGTTTTTATCTTCTTTTTTCGTTTATTTCTTCTTTTTTTTTCACAAGTGTCGTTGTCGCGAATGCATGACTATTACCATACAATAGAAATTGTATAATAAGTAGTTGCAGAAAACATTTTGCATTCGCATATATGCTCGCTTCGTTGTCCCGAATCACTTCCGTATGGTAGTTATAGCCGCATCCGTATTTTAATCGTTGCAAAAATTCACTGATCAGTTTATTGTTTTACGACTACAACAACTGTTGACATTGCTAAGCGACGGTCGGTTACTTTTGTATATTTATTGGTTGTTGTTTCATGTGGAATATTTCTGGCAAATTATGACGAAAAATGACATTGACAAAAATGTGCATTTTTGTGCAATAAGTAGTGTTGCATTTGAGGGAGACGATCCAAGGAATAAATGAATATCAGCAGACCTTATCTCGAAACGTCAACCGATCGAGTCCTCTCGTATCGTGCTGTCAAACCGAGATTCTCGTAACCCGATTGAGACGCGACATTAAGTTATACGTATAAAAAACAGTTCAGCTCATCGCAAGGAAATACCAACAAATAATAATTTTCGTTTTTAAGGGAGGTTACCCACGTTAGGACGCTCATTTACACTGATTTCACAAGATTTTTTTTCTTGTTTGGGTGCAAATAATTTATTAGAATTTAATCAAATTAGGACAGACGTTGGAATTTTTTCGACGCCTCCAGCCTGTAGCTTGTACACAATAAGTGCTCGGTTCTACGGTCATAAGTTCCGAACGAATGCGAATATCGCTTTGAAATTTTTTCAGCATATTCTTGGATAGTTAAGCAAACGATATATGCAATACAACAATACGATTGTTTTACCCTCTTAACGTGGATTCCTCCCGTAAGAGTAGAAATGTTTCAAACTCGATGCATCGTCAATAATTTTCAGTTTATCCAACGAATGTTCAATTTATTTACACGTTGACAAGAGAAGAAATTTTCGCACGCAAATCACAGGTGGCCCATGAACTGAAACAGAGTAGAGCCTTTGCTAATGCACTACTCAGTCGATTGCGGTGTTTCGTGATTGTCAATAAAGCTCGGGAGATTAATTCAAGATTGATATCTGTATTAAATGCCGATAAACTCTATAGACATTTACGACTTTATTAGCAGGTATCACACTCGCTCGTACGTGATCGTAAAATCGAGACGACACGAGACGATTAATACAAGAGAGAGAGAGATTTATGCTCGTCTGATAATGCAACACTAGAAATGAGCTCGAAAAGTTCCACACCGAAGGTACCACCGTTGGCCTCACCGGATAAGGCTCAACGAATGAAAAATTAGTGAATGACCCGCATGCCAGCTGAATCGACTTGCCATGGGATCCACGTCACCCTATAACACACAGTTTCAAGTGTTTGAGCCCATAGATTCTCGTGGGAGCCGAGCGATCTGACAGATAAGTTGGATCATCCGCGTGACTTCGGATGGACCAACGGCCACGTCCTAGCAGCATTTTCTCCCGACTGCCTATCTGCTTGCCGGCTCGTTCAAGCCCGAGATCGGAGATTTACAAACGGGTGCTCGAGACGCGCTACGTCAAGCTGAGCTATCGCGTCTTTATAATAATTAAACACTCTATATTCCGCGATTACGTAACTACAATCGAATGAAGCGGACTTGGATTATGACCGCACAAGTGGACAACAATCGATCGGCAGTTGTTCATGCTTCAAGAAAATAAAAAAGATAAACGATTTAATGCTATCCTAAGCAATTAACGATATAGTATGGTATAACTTTATATTAGTTGATCAAATTCACACGAACGAAAAAATATTTGTCTTTTTAAATATGTTCCAGACAATTAATCTGATTGATCAAGCCAATTGATTATTTGGATCACCGGATTAATTTGTCAATCGTACAGATTAGTTCCCTCAATCAATAATTTATGTTCCTACAAAGTAATACAATTACCCTATAGCCTACATCGACAGTTCCGAGAATTGTAATTGAATGATCATTTGGAAAGAATCAACTATATTTATTTGTTTTTTTGTTTGTTTTTTTTTTCCAACGTAATCAATTAATTAGATTGAACTCATTGTCAGTTCCCAATGAGACGATTACTACTCAAGTCCCTGCGAATGCATGAGCGCCACGCTCAATGGAAAATATATACAGGTCAATAGCTCACACGTCTCGCTCGTCTCATTCATTAGTTTATTTACTCGTTTCTACGAAGTTCATGACACAAGTTGCGAGAGATGTAACTTATAATAGACGCAGTCGTCTTTTGCGAGGGCGAATCGGTGACTTATCGGCGGCGACATTCACGATTATATAGTACAAGGAAAGTTATATACATGTGTATGCATGTATGTATATATATATATATACAGACGATTTCCACTGAATGAGAGCGCGTCGCGTCAACCGGTTACGACGGAACGCGCGCGACACGCAAAACTGATTCAACGATCGATTTGTCGCGACTAATACGTCGCTCTCGAGCGGGGGATCCGCGGAGCGATCGATGAGACTGCAGACTGCAGACTACACCACCGACGGGCTCTTCGCGCCCGTTCGACACTGACAGTCATTGAACTCCACGCAGTCGAGACACTGACCTTTTAGTTATACAGTAGTATTACCGATGACATTAATCATCCGTCGATGCACTTTGGCATCGCTGATCGATTGCACTTTGAGTCAAACTGCTTACAATACTGAGACTCGAAAGAGTCGTCGCGCCAATCGTTGCAAACTTGTTGATTCCTTCATATTACTAACTAAAAGCTACATGTGACGCAAATGAGTATCTATATATGTACATCAAGGGGATGAGGTACCTACAAATTCTAAAAAGTGAATTCAATCTTAATGGCAAATAATTCTTATTTCTCGGCGGTTTATATTGAAAAATATTAATCAAAAGTTTGACCTCGTTTCCTGACTGAGCAACCTAAAGACTTATGTTTCGGATAAATTTACCTGAATACTAATTGTTCTCGGACGATATAATCTAAATAGTTTTATTTATTGACGGCTGTTGACGTTGGTATGACATTTTTTTCTCTGATTTAACGTCAAGACGTTCTTTGGTAGTTGAGCCGAAGAATTTTCGTATAATTCCATTTTTATAATATTATAACCTAAAGACTTTTTCATTCTTATTTTTTATTTTGTTTTTGTGAAAGATTGAACTGAAATCTTTTGGATTCAAACGATTAAATTAAAATGCAAATAAATATACGAAACCTATACTTTACGTTAAATGTTCTTACCAAGTATCTTGTTCCCTATACTTTACATTGTAATCACTTTTATACACTTACAAACGTGTTTCATTTTGTAGTGATTCGTTGAAGCAACGAATATTGTCAAACTTATGACAATGCAACACGCTCGATTGTACGCTGTAAAGAGGTTAAACACTCCATGAAATATCTCTGAGCTACTGCTCGACATTATTTTAAAAATTGTTATAAAATCCACAAGTATTCGATAAATCAGCGAATCATTATTTATTAAGTAAAAAAAAAAAACGGTTTCTGAAAGATTGTTCAACAAATTTATTTCAATTCGCCAAGATTGCACTTTACTTGCAGCACCGAGACTCTCGAGAGTCGTCTTCTCGCCGATCGTTCGTCGCAATCGTTGCAAACTTGTTAGTTCTGATATTTCCAACAAGAAGCTACATGTGACCCAAACGAGTATCTCCATTAACCGGTATCCAATGGAGAATCAAAGACTAATTACTATCTAATCGTTGTATTGGTGAATCATCGTACGATAAGTATCAAAAAGAAACAGAGAAAGATGGAGAAAGAGAAGGAAAGAAAGCTATAAAGAGAAGAGTGAGAGAGTGCGAGAGTGCGAGAGAGAGAGAGGGACAGAGAGGCAACTCTATAAAGTATTCCGATGTGCCTTATAAATGAGCCGTGACGGGATATAAATTCAGAAATAAATAACAACACGGGGTAGGCAGTAAAGTACAGGTTTACGAGCCTTCTCTCTACTGTGCTGAGATAGTATGCGCGAGTAGGGAAGAGGATTTTGTGTGTTGTCCTGAAGGACGACTGTCCTGAGAGACGAAGAGAGATAAGACCGCGAGAAAAATGTTTAGATGAGTGCCAATAGGAGTAAACATATGTATACACATATATATGTGTTGGCGTGTGTTTTTGTGTTGGTATATCGATACGAGAGAAAAGAAAAAATAGAAAAATAAAAAGAGTTAAGTGCGATCTCGACTGGTGTCTGGTGGCGAGTAGTATATACATACGAACGAGTAAACTGGATTAACGATTTGTGTCGACAGTCGTTTCACGTCGTGCCATTGCGAACCTTCGACAGAGGAGACATGCACTCCTGACTGGATGAGTTAATTCAATCGGCACATAAATAAAAAGAAAATTACTCTCTACTTCGCTACTGCAAATGCACGTTAGTATAGCAGAGGCTCGGTCAGCTTTTACCTGTTCGCCTGTGGTGAATACGCGCTGTAAACAAGCCCAAGAAGGTTTTTATATTGGCGTAAAAATGTACGGCATGTTTTACACAGAAGACTTTATCAGTCTGGCTCAAAATAATTTAATCACCGAAGTCAATAACATTTGAATTATTACTTATTCAATATTATACAGAACTTTACAAAATAATACTATGAATATAAGTTAGTCGAGCGAAAATCAATGACCACTATTTGAATGCAGTAATGGCAAAAATACGGAGAAAATAAATAGTTATGAAAAAAATAGTATGGAATTTAATAGTTATAAGTAAGTATCGCTAATACTTACTAAAATCTGTTCCATTTACACAGACTTACAATAATTCGATAATAAATAAATGGATTGGATTAAATTTCTACTTAATTTTCTACTTCGGATCAATCCCTTCCGGAACAAGTGTAATGAAAAGCATGATAAAGTATCCACCTTATTTGCACTTCACAATCGATTTACGGTATTAAAAATCGAGGTTTTAAATATTTTACATGAATACTCGGTTCCCGGTTTTCAAGAACAGAATGTCGCATATATTAATGCAAAGTAAATATACAAAAAATATATTACTCCGAATCACAAATTAACATCCAAAGCAAGTCAATTACTATTTTCAAAGGTAAAATCGTACAAAAATGTAATAGTTATAAATAAAAGTTTCTGAAATCACCAATAAACTATGACATTTACATCGACTTGCAATAACTGGATCGTAAATAAACAGATTGGATTAATTTCTACTTGAAACCACTTCCACATGGAAGAACCGTAATAAAAAGTGTAATAAAGTATTCGCGTTAGTTACTTTCTACAATCGATTTCTTGGTACTTGGTATGTTTAGGTAGAGTAGGAGCGAACAAAAAAGAGGTGAATAAAAGTTGTAAACATTGGACATCGGGGGGAGAGAGAGAGAGACAGAGAGGAAAAGTGGTATAGGAATGCAAATTCCATGTGAGGCTGAAGCCGCGCGGGTGGGTAACGCTGCCAAATCGCTAAATTTGGATATCATAAAAGTCCCGATAACTACCCCATAAATGTGAGCCTCTTGTACGGATACGAGATGCATTGGAGGATCTCCTCTTATAGTGCGTTCGTGCGAAGCTATGCACTTTTTAGAGCCGATCGTAAAACCGATGGATATTCTTTTATTTACTTTTATTCGTTTCCAAAGGATACGTTAATCCGCGCAGAGGACTCTTGATACGAGAGAAAAAGTCGTCGGAGAAGTGGAGAGAGAGCGCGTTGAGAACGTTCTGGGACTTGTAGGCAACGATACTCAAGAGCATTCGAGCTGAGTGCACCTCGACGCAACTAATAAACTCGACAAGAGTACTGGTACACTTACACGGATTTTATTAACGCGACGAGTGGGCTATATATACCTATAGACTCAAACCCTGTCCGCTGTATTATTTATATTGTTACTCGGAAGGAAGTTACTTTGAAAAGCAGCGATTTCTACCTGAAATCCTTCTAATGGGTGTGTAAAAACCAAGTACGTAACACACGTAATCAAAGTTTATTTATTTTCATTCAATGTCGATGTTGAAATACAATTTAATTGAATTTTCATAAAAATATCTTAAGCAAATTAAATTATATTTGCATCTAAATATCTGAATCCAATGAAAATTGTATTTTTATGCAAATATTTGAATAAAATATAATTGCATCCTCATTCGAATATTTACATGGGACAAAATTAAAAATTTTTGCAAATATCTCAATAAAATAAACTGGTATTCAAATCTGCGTCTATATGAATACGTCAAATTACATTTGCATCGAATACATTTATTCAGTGAATATAACGAGTTTTTGTTATCAAACATAATTTTATTTGATCTAAGCAATTTTTACTTCTTAAACATAATGTTTCATTGTATTCGACTAGATATCCCGTATCTGATTCAAACAAACCCGTAAGGGCAATTTCTCAGAGTGTCATTTGACAGCATGACTATAACGGTGAAAAATTATTAATAGCAATTGTAATTTGTTAATTAAAAACTTTCTCGTACTCTCATACGCTTTTCCTGCAGATGAACGGTAATATAATCACCGATTTATCGATCATCACTGTATAAACATCTGTTCGAGTCAAGGAAGGAGAGAGAGAGAGAGAGAGAGAGAGAACATGTGTTGGCTACCACTGGCCACTAATGTACTTGGACTAATGGTCCCACAGCAGCACGCATCGGCGTCAATTCGCGGTTTCTAACGAGCATGATCTACGACCGCGTGTGTCCGAACGCTGACTGACGTTGCTGACGCAAGCATAGATGGAAGATACTCCAACGATATATGTACCAACGAAATTATGAGATACGCGAGAGCGGAACAAATTTTCTTCATGCTCATTACAATTCTCCGTAATTAGAGAGGAAGCCGACCCAAGAGTGAGCGCTAATCGGTTCGTAAAATTGGTACTATCCCAAATTATACTTTCGCTTCATTCTCTCTTCCTGTTCCTTCACATTATACGTGTAATACAAGTTAATTTTAAGGATTTACAAGATCTGACCTATAGGCCACTGCGGAAACGGTCCATCATTTTTTTTTTAATCGTATATATTCCGGAAAAAATCTGAAGCTTCATTTTGCAAATAGACATTAGCTGTTTCGAAAATGTGTTTGACAGTTCATTTCCTATTCCACTTAATTTTACTATTTTAATCGGTATTATTTTAATTCAAAATCAAAGTTCTCAATATTTTTGCATTCTTAATTTTAATCTTTTTCAGGTAAAAAAGTAAAATTATAACCTTGTAATGATTCAAATTTGGTGTATTCGTAGCAGATAATTATCGCTTTAATCGGCGAAAAAACCGGATACTCAAAACAAGGGACGATATGATAAGTTACGCTTTTTCAGATTGTAAGATGTGAATAAATATTACGACCCTATAGAAAGTGTAAGCCATAGGAAATAAAAAGAATCATATGTTCCCTTTATCGACAATTGGTCTCTGATTTATCGTATTTAATTGTGCAGTACCTGAATTCATGGTCCGTTCTGCGATATAGATTAATCCCAGTATTGAATTTATCATCAATGCAATTATTCTACGTACAATTATTCGATGTTAATTCCGGCAAGCCTAGGGGTCCGTTAACCGTCATAATAAATTTAATGTCGCCATTTGTGCCGTTTTTTTTTCTTCCCAAGCTACATGCTTCGATTATTCGTTTTCATTTGTCCCAGCTCCAAGGCACACATGCCTTATTGGCTTTCTACCTTGCTCCGTCCTTGTTTCTGGCTGTTCCTTTTTCTCGTGGCCCGCGCTTCTGACCGCTCGTATACTAGATCAACGAACAAAGGGCAGAGGGGGAGAGAGAGAGCGGCAAAGACATAAAGTGAGAGAGTGAGGAGAGGAACACAGGGGGCTACAAAACAATCGACGCGCGTCGCTAATAGGCGTAATTGCGGGCTTTAAAGGGATCGCGCATGGACCGCCAGGCCGACGTCTATCGACGACTTATTTGCCGACATGCGATCTTTACGAGTTTGCGGCGTGCCTCGCGGTGGCCAACCACCATGAGAGACTTTCCGTCCTCCTTCCTTTCCTACCGTCTGTCGATTGGCCGATCTCAGCAGGCGGACGACGACCCGTCGTCTTTGGGCCCCCGCGCCTTTACCACCTCGTATTTTTTAGCATTTCAAATGTCCCGTAAATAAAAATACCATCACCGCAACAACAAGTAAAAACGAAGCGGATGTACGTATGCAAAAGTTGCAACGAAAAATTTCGACGCCTCTCAGGATAATTCGATAACGAGCGTAATTACCGACTGGTTAATGTCTTACTGCGATACATGTGCCAACAGGTTTGTTTGAAGAACCTCCTCTCACTCCGCTGTCCCGCAGAACGGTCTTTCCTTTTCCTTTTACCTGACCATTTCACCTCGCTGAAAGTTATATGGCGCTATTATACTTTCTTGGGCTCTTCGGAAACTAAGGACTTCAGGTTAGAAGTTCGAACGACCTCAGATTGGAGATGTCACGTGATTCAAAAAATTAGCAGGGTTACAAAAATTTTATTGACAATTAGTTTGCAAATAATTTTTAAGCGAAACTTGAGCGTTATCAAAAAGTTGTATTTTTCAGATTATTCATGAGATAATCTTATTGGAGATGTCACGTGGTTTACGTCATTAGGTGAGATATTGTTTCCAGCTCATTTCTAACCAATACTATATATTGAACATCTCTCAAAAAATGATGAACATAAGATTAATTTCGGAGTAATAGAGTCATTTTGTACCTGGCCACTTCAGCCCGTTGAAAGTTTTACTTGGCTACAGTGTTACTATACTTTCTTGGCCACTTTGAAAATTGAGGTTCAACTCGGTGGAAGAGTGCAGATTGACCGTGTTACGTAACTTACGAAAATTGGCGGATTTACATCTCTAAAAAAAAATGGGGTGCCGTCCATTTCACTGACAATTGAAATCCCGTCAGTCAAAATACCGACAGATAAAATACCGAACAATTAAAATACCGACATTTGAAATCCCGACAATTAATCATATTTGAAACTATTAGAATAGTTTTTGAAACTATTATCATACTGATGATTGCTACTATAATTATATTTGCTATAACCCTAAAATATAGACGTTCCTCCTGGTAATAATAGTTTATAGTTAGATTATCGTCAGTCCAACTATGTTATTGTTTAAATTACCAGATTCTTCTCTTTGTCCGAACAACAATGGTAAATACATCCAATTGCGGTAGTTATAGATCTTTTTTTCAATACTATCGAGAAATTTTTTTTTATATTTTCGAAATACGTTCGAAATTAGACGTATTCGTAGGCTAAAGCAAGTCTCGTAAAGCAATTCTTTCGGCGTCGACATATTATCGTGTAGTCCCGTGTAATCCATGCACGTCTATTCTGCAAACTCATAATATATTCATAAACTCTTGGTAGTCAATATGAGAATCGTTTTCAATGGAATGTCGAGACTTTTAATGCATACCAGCATCGAATCCACTCGAGTACAGTGAAATACAGCGTTGGTGGCAGTATATGAAGTCTCGACGCATGAATAGCTTATAGTATATATACATATATATACCTACTTAACGATCGAGCATGCGGTACTTGATGCAGCGGTGTATATTCACGTATACACTGGATATATATCGATGTTGACTAAACGGCGGAGGCCCCCGTTTGCCTTAGCGTTACCGAGCGAGGCCCCCGCGCAGCCCCTTCCGAACGGTCAATTTGCGGCACGATTTGCACGCTCGCCGAGTTACGAAATGTGCGCGGTGCGCTCGCGTTGTGCCCGCTATTTGCGGTGTATAACGAGACAGAGCGAACAAGAAGACGGACGAGAGAAAGATATACGAAATAAGATTTAAAAACAAAAACGAATGCAGCGGCAGCAAAAGCAGAATTCATACAGCAAAGTTTGCAGCGGCATTTTTACGCGGCATATATATAAATAGATTAAATGAGCGCCTCTCGGGTCATAACTCATCGGTGAAACTCCACCCTTTAGCGAGAATTCGGGAGTTCACGAGACCAAACGAAATTATTGCTGTTACCGATCAATCCACTTGTCATTCGAATCACGCAACCGATCGTGCGGCTCACCATAGGTGATCGTCAATGAAAACAATCGAAATCATAGTGGATGATTGGATTTTCAACACATTCAATTTAATGGAAAGTGGCAATGTAAATTTTTTGAGCTTCCGTGTATTCATTCGAACTATTATTTTTATTATTTTGTAAACTTATCGCGCTATTTGTAAGCGCTTGTCATTTTCTCGCAAGTGTACGTTCAATAAATGTTCAGAAACACCGACTTGCGATCAATGTTCAATTTCAATTCGATCGGTACCATTTTTCCAGAGCTTGCTTATATTATTCTCTGCCATTTTTTCGAAACGATTTCACGCTCGGTCGGAGCGCGCTTTGTCTCTGATTCAACGCTATGAACTCTAGCTCGAGTACTCACAAAACTGAATTTTTTTCATTTCGTTAACTACAGAAAATGTTATCAAAGGATCGTGTTCTATCTAGTCTAGCGCAACCATTTAAAGTAACTTTAAACGCACGTTGCCATGCTGAAAAAAAACGCGATTACTACTTTTGTTTATTTTTACTACTTCAATTTTTCGGCAGCCTAATTCATTTCTAACGCAGTCAACCATAAACAAATTTTGTCTCATACATCTCAATTAACTCAGAGCAACCATAACTTCCATTAGCAATAAGACCATTTTCTTCTCTACTCTCTAACCACCCCCCATAATCCCAGACAAAAACAAGCTTGTACGTCATCTTACATAATTCGAGTGGTACATAAGCGTAATTATAAGCGCAAAAAGGTTGTACACATATACATATATATGCTGTCGAGCCATAAGTAACCTGTGTCGCAGTGAGGCAGTATTCCTGTATAATATATAAATTCGCTCGGCGTTTAAGCGTGTCCGCGGGCCATAATCCGATCACACAATATAGTCAAGTTACCCACTGCAGTTCCCCATGCACATTGACTATAGAGTGCGCGCAAGTTTTCGATGTACTCTCGGTATGCGCGACATATGTTTATACATATATATCTTATATATTATCCACATATGCATACATATACACATATTGTACAATATATAGAGTTTAAGATACGATGTAGAGTATAGCATGAAGCATACGCCTAGCATACACCATCGGGCAACGATATCAGAGAGCCAAGCGGGCGAGCGCCTTTCCGAGGAATTATTTATCGCGGAACAAGGAAGGAAAGTTTACAGTGAGGAATTACGAGAGGAGCCCCGGAGACATACCGGGGCTCTTGGACTCTCACGACGGTGCAACAGCAGCAGCGGCAGCAGCGTTAGTAGCAGTGCAGCAGCTCACCCGAGCGCTTTAATGAGAAATGCCGAGCGGGACGCGGTCCTCTCCTCCTGCCGTACTGTACCGCCGTACTGGTGCTTCAAACTCATGCGCAAAATGCTTCAACAACACGCAAAAGAAAGGGATAGTCTGTGCGTGGAACGCACCGACCCGGGCGCTCCTGTTCATGTGATTACACTTCAATTGGACCGCGTGCCAAAGTTATAATGTCACTTTGTAAATATATTGCGTGTCGTGTTGGTTCGCGCTGGACTTTGCACACGTGTATATATGTACGTCTTTGAGAGCCTGCACAAAGAAATTTACAGTGTTGGTATATGTATACATTGTATCTTGAGCCGAACAGTTTCAGTGAACGACGCTTACTGTTTATATACACATATATATATATATATATGTGTGTGTGTTAATGTACGTGGGTATCGTAGCTGTAGCGAGAGTTGCGTAGAAATGTCTCGTCGCCGGTGAGTCTCTGAGAGCGATAGTAGCGAGAACAGGTGGGTAGAATAGGGTATGGCTGCGGAACATAGTGAACGCCGCTCTCAGCAAGCGCTTTTATTGCTGCGCGCGTGGCCATGAGAGTTATCAAAAGAAAAATTGCACCGAGTATACCGATAGCGACGCAATGTTGACTTGGAGAAGGCATCCGGATTGCATGAGTATCGCGATGCCGGTATGTTACATAGAATGCATACCATGCCAACTTACTCGTATAGTATATTACTAGTAATCTGACGTGTTATTTAGTACCTAGATACCCAAAGTTACAGCAACTTCGTGTAAGACACATGGCGAAAATTAAGTCCGCGCATGTCAACAAAATTCCGCATGTCAGTTATGGGTGTAACGGTAAAATGGTCACAAAACAAGAAAAAGTTGTCTAGCGACTATTGCATCATTAGTACAGTACATCGCTGTGCAAAAAATAAAAATTAATTACATTTCGTCCTGTGGAAAGATGAATGAATGTCAGCATTGGTAATGGTTTAGAGGTCTATTTTTTAGCTCAATTTACTTTGTGCACTTCCGTTACGAATCGTCGACGGTGTAAAGTCAATGGCGTACAGTCGATTGTGTGGTGCCGATGGTCAAAGAATATGGACGTGCATAGAAGTGCAGACACTATGCTTCGACTGAAGCTACGCGGAAACTCGAGTACGCATAAGAAACAACGAAAATACATGGTACTCCAGTTTCTGCGCAGCTTCAGGAGGAGCATAGGATCTGCACTTCTATGTACATCCATATTCTTTGCGATGGTGTGGAGCCGATGGTGTAGAGTTGATTATGTAAAATTGATGGTATGCTCATTCGATCCCTGACGTCTACTAATCATGTACGAATATCGGTTAACA
This sequence comes from Tromatobia lineatoria, assembly GCA_949699805.1. NCBI lineage: Eukaryota > Metazoa > Arthropoda > Insecta > Hymenoptera > Ichneumonidae > Tromatobia > Tromatobia lineatoria. Next base: position 344,088 of record OX453049.1, read on the forward strand.
CGTACTTCCACAATATTTCGATTTATAACCGACAAATGAGAGCCAAAGTGAACCTAATGGAAGACTGCAAATCGCTCATTAGAAGTATGCTACAAAGAATCTTGTTAATGATCTGAATTCTACAGGACTTTGGAATTCATTATTTTTAAATGGAATGTGAAACAAAAATATAACGGCGTTTTTTTTAAGTTGACAATATAATTTGTGAACAATAATACAGTCGATCTCAAGATGTCTTATGTGAATAGTAAACGGTTAACGTAGTACAGCGAGCGTTGTAGAGTCTGGACTAAGAATCACAATAGATTCCGGAGGATCCATAGAGCGTGGCCCGCAATAGTGTCGATTACATCAATACCGAAGGAAAGGGCCTTAGTGAGAAGAGTGAATCGAGTATATATAAGCACGCGAGCCATCGTATGCGAAACGTGATCGAAAATAATGGACTTATCGTGCCGATAAATCAATGATAAAGGCAGCTAGGCGTTTCGTTCTTGTGTGTCGAGCCTCCACCGTTCCTCGACGCTTTTTGTTTATCTACCTCTTTCTCTCTCAATCCCGAGATTCTCTCTATTCACTTCCCACAGTTTATTGTCTTGGCTGAAGCGACCGGACGCGCGCGTTCACCGCGTCAAGAAAACACGTTGCGCATTGCACGTCGACGACGTGTAGTAAAACGCTCGCCAGTCGACTCGACACTATTCTAGGAGGTGTCTATGCTGGTACACACGCGCGATTGGACCTCAAGCCTCTCTCATGCTATACAGCTCTCAGTGCCTCTCGAGCTAGAGAGAAATATTCGCGAGGTTGCGATATGTTACAGCACACGAGACTACAGTCACATGCTGGAAACTGAGGCGCCAGCAACATCGAGGAATACATACAGCATTAAATAAAATGCATCAACGACGATAGACGGTCAGACGGACAGTTAAAGTAACGCCAATTTACTAAAGTTCACGATTCACCCAAGCTCACTTGTGAGAAGATTCTGTGACAAGATTTGTAACGACGACAGGTGACAGACTGCAATAAAGTTGGCAATCAGTCAAACGTATCTGGTTATGGGTTTGCAATTATGTCGTCGTGGAGACGATACTCAAGAGAGACATGATGCGTAATGCATCGTAACTATTACGAATCGAAAAATATGATGCAGCTTAAGTTAACTATTTATTACCATTTTTACAGATGCTACGAGATAATTGTATTAAAAAGTTACGGTGCTACGAAAAATTTGATGGCGAAAGTATATAAAATGATTATATACTTTCATTGAGAAACCAATTTGGCTCATGTGTGCAAGTTAAATTCTAAGAAGAATGGGGAATGGTACTAAAAAACTCTTTTCCTTAGAACTTAGCTAAAAAAATTAAATTTCATGTATAAAGTAGTTTCCCTTTTTGCGCAATACTATCTTTCGTTCTCTCATCGAGGGAGCTCTGTTTTTTTATCGCGCTATAATATTTAATATTCAAACGCGATTTTTTTCTAGATTTATGATGATAGGCGGAGACTTATCAATAAATGTCATTGTCTATTTTTGCTAAATGTTTTGTGTGTATTCTAGAATTTTTCAAGGTGATATTGTTTACTTTTCATTCTTAATGCTACAAAATGAACGAATAATATTTATATTAAAGAAATTAATAAAAATAAATTGTTGCATTAATCTCGAAACGTTCTACAAACCTGTTTTTTTCGTAATGTGTAATGAATAAATAACGTTTCATATAAATTAATACATTATTTGAATAATGGTTTTATACAATGAATTTCCATTAAGTCAACTTCTGTTTCGTAATGTGTAATAAATAAACAATGTTTATGACAAATAGATACATTATTCGAATAATAAATTGAAGCAATGAATTTATTTAAAAAAAAAAAACAGCACGTTTAGCGGACACAAAATTGTAACATCAGCCACAAAAGGTTTTGTTAACTTGTTCCTCCATAATGTGTGTTACAGGGAGTTTCGGATGTCGAAGAGGTCCTGCAGCCGTAGCTTCTCTCGTCGGACAGCATGTATACATAGTCATACGCGACTCGGAGTTGGCACGCGACTGCGTTCCGCCACGCCACGCAACGACGAGCAGCATATACATGTGGTACATAAAGCAAAGATCACAGGCTCCGTCCACACCGTCGCGGCGTGTCTATAGAAAATGCTACCTCCAAGAACACACATAAAAAGTTATACTATCTCTAGCAGCCGGAGAAAATCTAACGTAACGGTACGACACGATTGGCTTGCGTGCCTGCGTTCGATGACACAACACTACGCCACATACCCTACGTCTCATAATCGCCTACGTATATATCACGTAACGTACACACAAAAATCACCCTTCAGTTATTACAGCATATTTCTATCGTTATACAATTTATACTACACTGGAAAAGAATTACTTTATTCAACCCTCTGACCTCTGAAACAATCACATATCCATCCCATAACCTAATAATTGAAAGAAAGAAAAAAAAAAAAAAAAAAAAAACATTTCCGTGAACCTAACTGATCTTATTTTGACATTATACTATTGAATGAATAAAAACATTAATGTATTTCGATCATCGACTGTCGGTAGTAAAGTGCTACTTCGAAAAAGATTGTTCACATAGCGTTCCAAGAGTCATTAAAGCGAGAAAATTAGTAAAAATTATGTAATAACATTTTGTGCCATTGAAAGCCCAAAAAAGGTTGTAAGACTGCTGAAATATGGTGTGCAGATCGTAAAAACTTCCATCATTCCTTATGACGTTCATCTTAAATCGCTCAACGTTGCACGCAGGTGCCCAATCGATACACCCATAAAACTTGCAAAGTACGTATCTTCGCTCGTAAGAAAAAAAAAAAAAAAAAAAAAAAAAAGATAGTGGTGCTGTCGCAATTTCACGCAGAAACTGTTGCGTATTGGCATTAAAAAGGGCCTGCCGGGTACTCGTCGTGGGCGTGTCTACTTTTCATGTTGAAGACGGCTCAATCGGGACCACCTTTCTGCTCTGGTGCCGCACAGCAACAGATTGCTGTTGCAGCGACGCCAGCCACTACTCACAGACTCAGCGGTGGTGGCGCAACGCGAGAAATATCCACGTTATAGCAACGAAGTCACGTGTCATCGTTCGCCTCGTAGATGTTTTTTTTCCTCAGCATATTTATTTTTCATATCTGCATCATCTCCCAATGGTTTTCAATATTTGCTATTTATTGACTTCTCTATCTCTCTCTTCACACGAGGACACGTCCATCAGTTACATTACGTGATAGCTCGTTGAATCGAGAAGTGATATATATAATACTTATATCTGCGTTTGTGGATTTTCTGCAGTTCTCAAAAATCACGTGTTTTCGAATCTGTTGTAATTTTGAAGCAAACGAAAATAAGATTTATCGCGTGATGAACATCGAATTGTTTGGATTAAACAATGGGTTCGATATCCAATCGCTCGTAGAAATTATTTTACTCCATTTGAGTTGTAATTACATTTATATAAAACATCGTAATGAAAGAGAAAATGTAAAAGTTTTTCTGTGAATTATTTCATAAGCATTATTGAACAACAAAAAAATGAAATCAGTATAAATTTGCAACAAAAAATGCCAATATGTATTTGATTGATCTATAATTCCTTTTCTTCCACGATGACACGTCATTCATGCATATTACGTGACCCCGTTGACGCTATGAGCAGAGCCCAGATGTGTGTCTGTAGATGTTGTGCATTTTTCGAAACTATGGTCATTTTGCCGAGTGAAATGGCTAGAGGGAATTTTTCGCACCGTGCATACTGGCGTAGATCACGGCTCGGTCCTTGAATGTAATGCCATAGCGTGCACACAAGTTGCTTATGGTGTTAGATCGTGTTGCGAGGCGCAGAAGGTTCCGCTACGTGGGAACCTCGATTATTCTATCTCAGTATCGACAGGATTATTCTAGGTATGACGTGACCTCGGTTCGCGGGTCCGAGTAGCCTGCGAGATCCTGGGGGTCGCGAGTTGCCCCCCCCCCCCCTCCCCCCCTCCCTCCTTCCTCTACCCTCTTCTGCTTCGCCACCGGTGAACTCCAGCAACCGCTGCTTCAATACCTGCAGCACATCCGTCCAGTCATATTTATAACAAGAACCCCGAGGCACTCCCTGATTTGGCCTGGTGCTCCACTCGTGTACCGGAATGGGCGAAGGAATTCTTGCAATTTCGTTTACGATAAGTAAAATATCATGAGAATTTTTTTCATAGATTGTAACAACGTCAAAAAAAAGTAGTTGGGCACACGCAAGAAGTGGTTGCGCGGACTCACTTTTCGTAAATCAGTACAGCCTCGAATTTTGTGAGTTGAGACAACTACTTCTAGTTAGTTGCACAAGCTGGGTTGCAGTGACTATCAATTGTGGTTGAGTGCAACCCATCGGTGAGTTGACACAACTCACTTGCCAAACAGTAAATTGACATATGGACGATGAAATTAATGCGGTTTAACGTTTTACTCAATCAAATTAATACGTATTGGGATACAGTTGGTATAATCCATTCAGTCTGAGATGCCCGTTGATGGAATTACGACGGATTGAGGTTATTATGTTCCATATCTTATTCCATCTGTCACAGAGGCTATTCTAATATGACTGTGGAATCATGTCTATCGATAGTATTTCTTTGTAAAAAAATGTCCATCGACAGCATGTCTTTGCAAAAAGTGTCTATCGCAGCATTTTTTTTGCAAGAAATGGCTATCGGTGTCATTTTTTGCAAAAAAAAGTCAATCGATAGCATTCATTGCCAAAAGATGTCCACGTCTAATAAAGAAGCAAAACTTCACGAAAATAGTTGTTCGCCACACTTTGATTATCACACGCTTCGATTAAAAGAAAAAATGTTTTGCTGCGAGCGCTCGTCACGTTGGTTTAAAATGGTTGTGCGATCTTACAGATTAGTTGGGCGAACTCACTAGAGAGTTGCACCAACTCACTTTTCGTTGTCACGTCGCCTATTCGAGATTGTTGTAGGCACCGGGTTAATCGTTGTAGCAACTTATTTCTGGTCAACTCATTAAAGCTGAGTTGGCCCAACTACTCTTTTTTCTCCGTGTAATTTTGAAGAAAAAATAAAATTCAATATTTTGTTGAATTGAGAGTTGTAAGTACGATACTATACTTTCAAATGGACTTTTTTTTGGTACCTTGGATAATTCGACAATTAGAAAAAAAAAATTAGAAAATTAATGGAGAATGTATGAGAATTTTATTAAAACACACAGAACGAAGGTTTTGTTGAAATAAGAAATTATTTAAAAAATTTATTGACCCAAAAGTCATGGAGAATGTGGTTTTTTTTTTCCATTCGCGAAGATTTATGGAATTTCCTTTTATTTTTGGCTTTTAATCAAGTGTTGTCTGTTTTACCAAAATGATACGGTATGTTTAGAAAAAATAGTGTAAACTAAATTGTTGCAAAAACAATGAATTACGACCAATTAAATATTCTAGAAGAAATTCCGTGTAAGTACGTTTTGTACTGTAATGGGTAAATATATTGTAATCGAGTGAAAGGAACGAATAATAAATATGCCATTATTCAACTAAAAAAATAGTAACGAGAAAAAAAATGTAATCTTGTCGATTACAACTAATATATAATCTACAGTTTTCCCGGAAGTGAGCTATGTTCGGATTGGTAGATTCTGTTGTACAAAAGGGAAAAAAAAATTTGAATGAATTGAATGGCTCAATTTGTCGACGCTTATTTTTTAGGATAAGCATTATTTCCCCGGCTTCGCAAATAACATATGAGACTGTAAGATTTATGGCACTTTTCAACTAAGATAAAACACTTGGAACGTGGACATTGTTATGCATTTGAATATGTATATCTGAGTTATACAAATTGAATTTTGAGTGAGAGTAAAATTATGCGTGGTCCGAGAATTGATGGAAAAAAAAGTAAACACATAAGTGGCAAATAGAAGGTTTAGCTTTTCACCGCTGCGGTCAATTAGAGTCGAGTGCGAGAACTCCCATAGCGAAGGGATGGAGCATGAGATCGTTTACGGTGCTGTAACAAAAGAGAAGTGTGTACCGACACACAAACACAGTGAAAAGGGATGAAAGAAGAATGGCGATGTGCGCCGCGCACAATGCCCCGCTATTCTGCGGGGCCTACTACTATACGGGAATTACGTTAAATGGGTGTAATTTGAAGGAGTTAACGATACGTTTGGCTATGGGCCGCATCTGCCGACGTGTTCGTCATCGTCAGTCATCCTATATACCTATGCGGTGAGCTCAACCAAGACTTGAGCCACGGCCAAGTATAAAGTCGATGTTATAGCACGCTCCACAGTTTTCTCTCGCTCTCAATCGGCCCGATGAAGCTGCTGCACTAAGAGCAATAGAAACAGCAGCGGCCGCAGCAGCTGTTGGACAGTTGGAGAATCGTGCACGCTCAGTTTCGTGTTTCACAAATAGAAATAATGCTGCACACGATTAATATATAGGTACATCGAGGCGTCAAAACATTTACCGATACGCATTGTTTTCCACCTTAATTCACGAAATAACAAAAATTTCAAAGGCGAGAGGAAAATACGTGTATTTAGATATTTTGATGCAGTCTATTACAGGCCATACATTTTATGCTACAAATAACTCTGAATTGGTTATATTTTTGGATACCTTGCGGTAAAAATAATTCATGAAAACTTGGTTACAGATGACAAAATCATTTTGTCACATAGTTTCATTTAAAGATGCCATTAAACGCTAGATAATAAATGACAAATAATGGCAAATAAATAAGTCACTGCTTTTTCTGTTACCTTAGTTTTAAAGCTTAATTTATCTAGAAAAGCTTTTTTTAGTTGAATGTTTATCCATTTTTTTCTAAAATAATTGGAGTTCTGTAAACATTGGTTATAGAAATAATTTTTGTAGCTTTAAATGATATTAATTGTTTACTTACTGCAGTAATAGTTTTTGTTACTACATTTGATAAATATTGTTTAAGACGAAGAATATATTCTCTTCGATAATTGATAACAGAGTATACAATTAGACGATCATTAATTACACTATATTTTAATAAATAGAGTAGGCGAGAAAAAACAGGAAAGAAATAATACTCTAGAATTTGTTTTAAACATTTACGTAGGTTTGCTACGGTTATTTATGTGAGTCATGTTAAATCACTAAATTACACTGACTGTCTTGTTAACCATTTTTCATATCACGAAGGCGTGCAATCCTCTATAGTATCGTGTTAACACCCATTTTTCTTGTCAGAAGTTATAACAGCAATTATCAGCATTCGGACTGCATGAAAACATTATAATGCCATAATTTCTTGGATTTCAAAGAAAGAAAAAAAACACATTTCACTGAACCACTACTCTTTCACAATTTTTTTCGGTAAATCACTGCAACCAACCAAGTCGCCTTATAGAATTTCTGCCTACAGATTGGCCTACCGCAATTGCAGTAATTACTACGACATTAAACATACAATTATACGTTTTTTCTTGTCAAGTTGCCTCAGTGAGTATACATGTGGCATTGCGGTTACTACAATGTTCACTAAAAACGTTGATTAAAACTCTTTAACGTGGGTGGCACTAGTGATGTAATTCTTAAAAAGAACACAATTTCTATTTCTTCGTAACCGATTCAAAATTCTATTCTTTGGGATTACCAAAATTTTCATTTATCGTAATTAAATAAAATTTCTATCATTCATGAACGATAAATATTTTTATTGATTATTACCAATTTTTATTTTTATTTTTTGTGACCAATCAAAATTTTCATTTTACGCATTAAAAAATGGCATGGCCACACATTTCGTCCTGACATAAAGATCATTATAGATCGTACACGAAAATAAAAATAGCATTGAATCAATAAAATCACGGTTTGCGGGCTGTCAAAAACGATGTTTTTAAATTAACTCCAGTCGTTGTTCTCACAATCGGATTTAACATTAAAACGAGAAAATATTTTTTTGCCTGTATTGAAATTATCATTTCAATATCATATGAAATTGTCGGAATCGGAAGTGAAATTGAATTGAAAACTCTTGTTTTTGGCAGCCTGCAAACCAAGGTATTATTGAAACAATAATATTTTTTTTCCGTGTACCTATCAAAAATATAGACAACTTTTATTAATAAAAAAAAATCCATTATTTTAAAAGGTGTTTTCAAATTTTTTTTACGTTGCAGAATTTTAACATTGGACTGTACGACCTATTGCCTTGAAATTTGCATGCGAGAGCACTAATCGTACACGGCCTACGTATACAAGCAATAAAGAACTCTGTGTCGAGCACAACAGTTCACTGACACAGTTATCACGTAAGCGTGGAGTTTCGAATGCACAAACGCGTGCGTTAAAGTTTAACGTGGGTGTAAAGAAGCGAGCGTCGATCATATTACGATAAGTAATTGTACATATCGTCGCGAAACTCTCGACGTGAATAGCGTATTTAACTGTTATGATGTAAAATATTGGCTTGTGCGAAGAAATTTCATTTCGATTTCATTCATTCATGAGATTCCCCGCAGTCCAAGTATATTACAATGTACTCGGTGGGCTGTGAGGACAATTTATGAGGTTCGCGCTTAGCACGATTCCCGAGGAGGATAGACTGCAATAGCTGCGCGAACCTCTGATGATGCGCTTCATATACTCGTGAAGCTCAACTAGTGTTTGTGTGTCGGGGAACATCGGGCGAGGCAAAGCGAACATCCGACACACCCAACCGGATGTACCGCTGTAGTACAATCGAGCGAACCACACGCAGACACCCACATACACACTTCGACTTATACACCCCGAAGCGCTCAAAGTTCCAGCTGCGCGAGTGTCGCATCTGCAACTCTCTTATAACCGCATAAATACATCACGTGTACGATCCTAGAAGATCGTAAAAAGAAAACTGTACCACTACTCAACCTCGGCATTCATACTTTATTGCTCATTTTTCTCAAAACTACTACAAACGGTTACTATATTTTAAATGGATATTTGGGTAATATTTTGTGGTCAAACCTATACATGAAAGATAAGTTTTTTAATATGATCCTAGAAGTTACAGGAAATAAAGAAACGGAAGAAAAGATTTTGGAATAATTTTTACAAGATGATGGAATTCCTGATTTTTTTTTTTCTTGAGTTTCAAACCACTGTACAATTTTTACTCTTCAAGTATTTAATTTAATTTTTCATTTTATTCCCAAAATATATTCATAATTATCATATTTACTGTGGGAAAGGAGTATATTTTCTGTAAACCTTAATATATTTTACATAAATATATATTTTTCTGTATTGACAAATATATATCTCTCGAAATGCATAGAATACAAATAATTTTTCATCAAGAATATTTTCAATAGTCCTATAAATCATATTTGTACTACCGTTCCATGATGATAATTTTCAACAGAATTGAAAATGGCAAACATGGAAATTCATTGAACCAGCAGATTTTTAGTCATTATTACAGGAATTATGTCTACCTTGTGACACCGGCAAGCGTGTTACACTGCTATTATCTTGCAAAGTATATGCCTTCACTTTTTATCGTAGGCTACGCGCGATCTATTCGTAATAACAATAGTTTTTAAACAAACAGTAAATTAATTCTCGAACTGAGAGAAATGTTGTTGGCAAGATACTATCTACACGACACGTAAAAAAATATTTTGTGCAGTACATGCACTTCAAAGTAAACGTTACAAAACAGCGTAATCGACAGTAAATATGTGAAATATTTCCACATTTTTCGAGAATATGCGAAATGGAGAAGAAACCAAAAGTCACAAAAGGTAAACGCATATACTTTGGGGGATAATTTGATAATTTCCAACTTGAACTGTTTTATATGCATTCTACAACAACAAAAAGTAGTTAAAGTTTAAACTTGGACGATAAATTTGATCCTAAGTTTATTTTAAATTAAAAGATATATATCCTTCAACCTCGAGAAGCTGCTTGAAGTGCGTAGTGAATAATGCTATTTAAAGCACAAGCGACTGAACTATGCATGACCCTTCACCAGTGACTAAGTACATAGGTATAAGAACAACGTTCGTTTCGCTCCTTAATAATTTTCCATTTTATTTCACGTATCTTTCCCTTTTTTCGTTTTTTTTTGTTTTTAATATACACGCGTATTGCACAAAGTAGTTGGGACAATGGCGTGTAGGCAACGGCGTATATATGGCGTATTACGTATTGTACGTAGGTACAGACCATCCAGCTTATTGTGTACTGTTATAGGGTGGAAAGTATGTACGCAAGAGCACAAGGCACGAGGACAATGCCGAGAGGATCGATATGGGCCAATAATATAACGTAACCAGCGGAGGAACCCAGCAAAGAGTCGTACGTGGGGCCAATGGACTTCTCGTGCGCATTCGCCTCAGCTGCACCGAGCAGCGGCAAATAGTGAAAGTAACAATTGCCATCATCATCGTCGTTGTATCTTCTCGTTTCTCGTGAAAATTACGGAGGGAGCCAATTATCCACGATTTTTCACGCACAAATCGTTGTCGACCCAAAGTGAACGTCTATAGTGCCAGAAAAATGGTAATATCGCCGGAAGATATGAATAATAATGTGGGAACGTCGTCGAACAAATCATTTTCACAGCTGCAAATAAGGCTTTCTCTGTCAGTTCATTCACTTTACTGTTGAGCCACTCTGATATTTCTCATCATTAGATCGATTTTTCTACTTTCGGAAAGAACTTCCCGTGTTAGTATTATCACTACTTTTCGGCAACTGAAAAAAACACACGATGTAAGTACTATCTTACAAATCCATTTTTTCAATGATCTTTAGAATACGAGTTTAGTTACCACATATTAAGAAAAATTTGCGGAGAATAATGCCAGCAAATTTTTTCGCTTAATCCGATATCTTTGATTGGCCTTCGAATTAACATCGGAAAGTCAGATCTTAAATATTCGCGCAGCAACAAAATCGCATAATATCGTTATTTGGTCCTTTTTTTCTGCAGAAACAATAAACATGCTTTCGATTTTTCTTTGCGTTCTACACACATGCATGCGAATTCACAACTTTTAAGTATAAAATAAAGAATATTTTTACTTAGCTAGAAGAAATGGATTAATCTATTTTTATTAACTTTTTTTTTTGGCCCTTCGACTTGATCTTGATTTTTCGAGAATATACGTCAATTTATGTAAAGTTAGCAGCAAAATCGATAATATAAATACATAACAGTTGAATTCTAAAGTTTTTGAACAAGTCACTTGATTTTATTCTATTAATGATTATTATTTCGTGCGCATTTTTCAAAGTGAATGTTAAAAAATCACAGCATTAGATGAAGATTAGTAAATACTGACCAATTATTGGAAGAAAAAAAAACTTGGTTGCGTCGACACAGAATGCCTTATACGGAATTGGCGAACAGATTTTGCAATGCACTTGGCGTAGATTCTAGTGAATAGATTGTCCCGTCTATCTTTCACTCTTTCCGCAAAGCACATATACCATCATCCGCAGGCAATGCGCGGATCCACATCTCGGCCTTTGGCCGCACGCTCTCCGCAGTTTCTGTCAAAGCCTCTACCTAGAGGAAATCCTTTCCTCGATGTTATTAGGAACTGGCTGACAGATACGAGATGCCGCGACGGCAGTGCAGTCGAGCGGGCGCCCGCCGTGTCGCCGTGTCGCCGTGTCGCCGTGTCGCCGCCGATGCGTCGAGAAGAAGAGTGGCCTGAGAGCTTTGGTGGACGATAGTTCGCGATTTAACGATCTCGTGATAATATTATGATAAACATATAATCCGAGCGTTACCGGCGAAGCCGAGAATGTCAGGCGACGTCAAGGTTCTCTTCAGGGTTCGTCGATCGCTGAATTCTTGGTTCTTGGTTTTTTTTTTTTTCTTCTTTACTCAAGACTAATTGGAAGATATGTCGCCGAAGTTGAAGCGCTCGTGTGCTCATCTTGGCAAAATTATTGCAAACTTTTCGAGGGGTCTCGAGCAAAGCACTTCGGTATAATCTTTTCTGAACGTATGGCTCTCGCGGAGATTTTTTTTTCTCTTAATCCCATCGCAGCTTTACACCTGCGCAGTTACGGGGCTCCGATTACGTCGACACGAAATTCCCGGCGCGCCTTCGTATAGTTGGTTATGTGTGTGCGTACGTATATGTACGCATATGAATGAACGTGTACCTATATATGAGCGAGTGAGTGCGTGTGTGTGTGTGTGTGTGTGTGTGTGGCTGCTGTGGGGTGAAACCTCTTGATAGCCCGCGCGAGCTACGTACTTGACTTCGTGGAATCGATGCCCACGACTCGACTTTATTAATGCCCGACGACATTGCGGGGACGACTACCGGACGACTTGAGAAACGGGAGACCCTTTGCAATCCGTACAGGCGATCATATGAATGGAGGCATACGGAAGATGCTTACGCTTCAAAATGTCCTCATTCAAGAAAAGGCTTTCATTCTAAGTATTGTCGGCAATGTTTGATTAGCTCTTTTTTTTTAAGGATTAATGGTACGTACAGTCCCGCCAAAAGTGAATTGCAAAGACTGTTTCCATCACTTGCCGATGGGATAAGAAATCGAAAAAAAATTATGCATCCAAAACGTGCTGAAAAGATTGATTTTGCATAGTACTAAACCCAAAATGTTATTAACAAATTGGTGAAAAAAAAATAATCAACCTAACTTTTTTCCTAATGAAAATGATATTTTAATTTATTTGAATGTATACGAATTTTTTCAGATCTTTTGCTTTATTTTGATTTTTTTTTTTTTTTTTTTTTTTTTAGCGCAGAGTATAACAAATTCTGGATATGACAATTCACTATTTCCTTATGAGCTCGCTACGTTTGATTTGACTTTCGATCAGATTCACACATATTTGCAATAGCAGCATCATTTAATTACAAACATTTTGAGATGCCTCAAACCCCTGAATGTTTCATTTGGGATAAGTAAAAATACAATCCATATTAAATAAATGACCCTTAAAATATATTTTTCTAAATACAAGGATATTACATTTTTATTTGTATTAAACGGGAAATCATTAAGCGGGAAAGCCGCTTCATTAAATTCAATTAAATTCTATTCCCACATGATTTTGCAGAAGCTACAGTAATCTAATCTGCAGTTGTGCTATAAACGATCCCAAGCTCAAATATCGTTAGACCGTTTTTTATTCCAAAGGCTACGTTGATTATCGGTCAGATAGTCGTATCGTTTTTAAGAGGGATTTTCCGAGAGTTAGATGTTGGAAATGGCAGCGAATCGACAGGGGGAAGGATCGATGTGGTTAAGAGCCGGAAAGTTAATCCGGTGAACCCGGGCGGAAAAGTGCGATATCGAGAAGAAGAGAAGTCGCAGTGAGCGTGCTCGCGCTATACCAGCGGCAATAGCAGCCGGATGTCATTCCGTATTCCAGCATTCCACTCTCGTGCTGGGTGCTCGCTTGTATCTTGTACCGGTGGCTTTGCTTTGCGCTCGGTGAGGAACTCGCACGAGCACCCTGATCCTGATGCCAACTCTCTATGTACAGTGTACACAGTTGTTAGTATGTACCGCACAGTACAGGCGCCGCATTCTGTCGAGCGACACACAGCACACAAGCAGCTCTTTTATTTACTCATTTTGCATTTGGCGATTTTATCGACGGTCAAGCCGCGAGTGACTGCCCGCGGACCAACGATTTATGTCCCAGTGTCCACTGTCCGCCGCAGAATATATACGTATCACCTGTTACTCACCTGGCTTGCCAACGTCATTATAATAAATTTTCCGGTTTCCAACTCGGGTATTCCGATAAAAATGGCTCGCAAGATTGTTTCACGGTAAGCACGAGATAAGGATTTCCAGTTATCGATATGTCGCCGAGTGGCTTTTACATTTTTATTCTCCTGTTGCTACGATTTATTGACGGATCATAACATCCGATTTCTCGAAGCTAAATTGCGCAACTGGTAATGATCGTTGGATAAGTACGGGACATGATGCCGTGTATTTCTTGATGATCTAGCTTGAAACGTTCAAAGTGCCATACATGGCAAAAATTATTAAGTTTGATGGACCGATGATAAGATTGATTTCAATCACCAGTTTTTCATCTTTTTTATTCAACCCCATTTACAATCGACTCCTGATCTATATCGACTTCCTACAAGCAAAAACACGCTATTTCTGGAAGTCAGACAAAAGATTTCGTATCGTGGGATCTAGCAACTCATTCGAATTCACTCTAGATCATGAACCGAAGATCTAGAATTTTCTTTCCAATCCCCTCAGTTCTAAATTCTAAGATCTTGTTCCAATTCATCTTAGATCAAGAATCGTAGTACTAGAAGTTTTTCTCCACCCACTTTACATCTAGAATCATTTTTTCGAATCCACTTCAAATTCATAATCTAGCCTCTAAAATTGTCCAAATTCATTGTAAATCTCGTATCTCATTTCAATAGACCCAAGGTCATGAGCCCACTATCGAGACTATAGTTGCAATCTATTTACAACGATCAGTATCTATAAAATTCTGAATTTATCTAACAAATGTGTATTACCGACTTACATTTAAGAATTACATCAAACGCTAGGCTGGCTTGAATAGCACTTAAAAAATGAAGTTTTATCGAGATTAGAGCCAGAGAAAGAGTCTATAGCATAATTGTCGATTAGCTTAATTTATCTTATGCAAGAGGATAATGTGGACCTTCCAAATGATCCATGTTGGCTGTCAATGCACGAACTATGCCACTTCTAAAGGTCAACCGAAAGATCTAGAATCTTCCTTCAATCCACTTTATTTCATCGACTTTCACGATCCAAGTCCTGGAAAACCTTTATTTAAATTAAATGTATACGTACTTCCAAACCACATTCAACTATCACATGAACATCGAGAAATGGTAGATTTAGCTGGAATCTCTCTGTGGAAAAGAGGTTCAACGATATTAAAACCAGAGGGAGCGTTTATAACTTTAGATTAGGTAGGTTAATGTACGTTGTGCAAGCCGATAACGGCGGACGATCAAATGGACATGAAACGATTCCGAGTTTACGATGGGTCCTTTACATCGATTTTTTTCGGTTGCAACGGAACCGACTTAACCACCTCTGCGCATTACTTTTATCACAATTATTGCACAAGTTTACAGGGAAAGCTGAACAGCCCGTTTAGTGTGATGGCGCCCCAATAAGTGATACTTTTGTCGTCGTATTGTTTTGTTGCCGGCATACGCATGATGTTTTGTTTCATTATGAACGTCCGTTAAATTAATTTAAATTAATTGATCAATAATAACAACATTGTCAGATTACTACTTCAAAATGATGAAATTAACTCACACCAATGATTCCATATCTACTATATAGATTTCAACTGATCGGTACACCTCAAAGCCGTGAACAGAGCTCACAGAAAATTCCGAACCATCCTAGGGAATACAATCCGCAATTCCGTTTCCAAACCCGAGAGAGAAATATCAAACAATTACTTTTCCGAGTAATGTCTTATTTCGATTTGATTGATGGGCATTGAAAACCTCGGTTGGCTATTCGACCATTCATCCCTCCTCGGTTTTTTATTGTTATTGCGGTCTCTAACCTGACGCTGTCCACTGATTGCAAATGAGTAGTTTCACACACAGCGTCAACAGCTCAGACTGAACAAGGCCTAGGATAGAGATTACGTTGGTGATGGCTCCCAGGCGAGGCTCTACCAATAGTTCACGTGGAGGAGACGCAAAGTGGCGATATCACGAACGCGAGGGCTTCGCCCGTTCCTTAAGAGACGAGGAAGGTGTCATGAACCGGGCGGCAAGCGTCGGGAAAATGCAAATAGAGCTGCAGGGTCGCAAAACCGCGTCTTATGCACACACGTTTCTTCCGAGCATAGAGTACTTGAGGAAGCGCTGGGAGGTATAGGAACGATGTGTGCCACTGTAGTTCGGAGCTCAGTCTCTCTTTACTTAAGCGGACGGACGAACCGACGGATGAATATACCTAACGCTTGTATCGCAGCGTATGCAACTCCAATGCAACGCGCTGTGAGAAACATTTCGCGTATACGTACGTCGTGCGCTCGAGGTTACGGATAATAATCAGAACGGAACGCAACCGAGACCTGAAGCGTAAACGCAAATGGCAAACGCAGGGGCTCGAGTGAGAGATGAGGAGGAAAGAATGAGCGAGAGAAGAAAGACGTACTATCGTCTCCCCCGCATATACGTCCGTGGTCCGTGGTACAGAAGTACAGGAGCAGGAGTAGCAGCAACGGCAGCCAACACTCGCCACACGTCTATCTGCATAGCTATCTCTCGATCTCGGTTAACACGTACTAAGTAACAGAGTAGCGAGGGATTCGTGCCTCCCGGATGGATATATGCGAGTATATCTGCCGTGCTGCGTTATACTCAACTGCTAAACCGAACTGATATATTGCATCGAGGGCCCCAAGCGGCAGGCTGTTGGACTAACTTCCGTAAAATGAGAGTAGGTGAAAAGACCGATGTGGAGAAAAGTCAATGGAATTTATGCTAACAGTTAAATGAGGTTCTAGTGTCGATTAATTACCTGATAAAATTCGTAGTTTAAAATGTGTTACCCAAAATATCTATGCCAAGAAATCTAGAAAAGGATCGTCAGTTTAAACTTCCATATTGCTTCAACATTATTTTTTATATTTTATCAAACTTATTTTTGTGATTTTTGTGAAGAGTGAACAATAATAATGAGGAAAGAATACATAAGAGTTCACTTTGTAATATTGTTTTAAATGAATTAAGAAAAATTGAGTGCTCAGTCGTCAACAAATAAAAGCGAAAAATTCAAATTTCATTGTAACCAGAACCCTTATACCGTGTATTTAAAATCACTGAATATTATACCGTTTACATACAAAATTTGAGCGCGTTGCTCAATGGTTTTTGTGTTACAAGTAGTCGGCAATCCAAAATCCTGCCAACACAAACACACACATAGATACGTTCACTTATATTTACGGCTCTCTTTTTGAAAATCATTTTTCTCGATTTTTGTATAATTCTGAGTGTTGTGACATGAAATTGTCGGAAAAAAAGTCATAAAGAAGGCTTTCTTATAATCAATGTGGCTTCTTCTATGTGGTAGCAAAAAATATAAAACGTTTAGCTCGGAATCAATGGAATGAAAAAATCGTTGAATCACCACAGAGTAAATTCTGCTTTCTCAGCCGTGAAAGCAAAATTTACTTTCGTCGTTAAACGATAAATATTAAAAGGTATAAACCGCGTGAGGGTAGTTTGCGATATCGTTAGTGAAGATCGAAGCTATTTGTCGTATCGTCGTTGGAAGCGACATAGAGATTTGTCGAATCGATAGTTTATACCGGGATTCCCGAGGCAAGGAGTTTGCAGTGTCTCTGGAAGTAGTTGTTTCGTTCGTTCGTTCGTCCGTCCGTTCGTTTGTTTATCATTCTTCAGGGTGGAGGGATAAGCACAGCAGCGGCTTCGCAAACGACTCACTGAATTATTGCCTCTACAACTTCCTTCTCGAGTCTCGGGCGCGCATACATAATACGTATCCACGCGACTTAATCACTTTTCCTCGAAGCGAACTCGCGGAGAGAGAATATCGCCAACTTCTCGGCTCACACATCTGTGCACACTCGCAGCAGTCCATGGATGTCTCTATTTCGTCTTTAGTATAGATACAGGTATATAATAGCGTATTCGTAACATACAGCGCTGCGCGAAACACACTTTTCCACCAAGATCCTGTTCGTATACATAGAAAAGAGCTGAAAAAGACCGTGACGTATTCACTCCTCCTTTCGCCACTAGGATGATGTCTATACCTATATGCCTGTTCTTTTTTTTACGGGCGTCTGTTTTTACTCTGCCACGAGCCTGAGACCTAAAGTGTATTTTATACCACTTGACTCTTCCGTGAGAACCAGCGATGAGCAAAACTCCTCGACGAAGATGTGCGCAACAGATGCGCGAAAATTTACAACCGCAAACCCGGAACTTTGAGACCCTTTCAAGGCATCTTTGTGAAATTCACAAATAGTTTTACGAAAATTACGTTTTCTGTAGATGGAGCGCCGCTAAACTTTGATAAACAATTTATGTATCGTAAAACTCTATTCAGGGAAAATTCGAAAAAACAATTACATTCTAACTGTGTTGTTCTTTATTTTTTGCACTGTAGATACATTTGACAGATTTACAAGAATGTTGTATTTGCATGGTTATCATACATGAACGTTATGCACTTGTTAAATGTGTAGCAAAGTGTCTACAATGTACAGAAATAGGGAACGCATTTGATAACTCGCCAGTTTTTATAATGTGCGCCGGACAGACTCCACATGGTTGGTAATGATAAAAACAACATAAATATCGAAAAGCCTTGCACGTGTTGACAGGTTGCAACACTGTAAAGACGACCAACTGTTGGTTTCACTCACTCTCTGTCTCTCTTTGTTCCATTCAACAGAGGTTTATTTAATACATACAGAATCGTTTGAAGAATCGAAAATGCTAATTCGTGTCACACTAGTACGATAAAGTGGACTCTTCGACGAAGGTTACGAAGTTGGCCGCACGAGCCGTAAGCGAGTACAACGGAAACACGAGCCGAAGACGTGTCGTCAGGTGTCCGCTATTCTTTACAAGTACAACATAAAAAAGGACTTTTCCTGTCTGTGGCGTATGAAAAACATTTTGATTCTCAAGTACAATTTATTTTGAATTAGAGAATATAAAGATCCGTAAACACGAAGAGCGTAAAAAATAAGCGTAAAAAATATTGTTCAAGGTCCTGACAATCTAGGAACTTGAATCATCGGATCGCGCGTACTATCGTGAGGCTGAATAGTAGGAGGCTGATGTTGGCGCGGCTTCCGGCGTGCGAACGTATGCTGAGGTTCGCGCGCGAGCCGGCAAACTCGTTTCTACTGTAACCAGGAGCAGCAGCAGCAGCAGCAGCAGCAGCAGTAGAAGCAGAAGCAGAAGCACGAGTGAGCGCGAGAGTGAGTACGGGCATATGCAATGCATGCAGTCGGTATACGGTGACGCGAAACGGCCACGCTGCATGCAACGGTGGCAGCGAACTCGCTGCTGGCTCACTCGTTTGTCCCGCGCAAATATCAACCCGCCTCCGCGGTACGTAGCTATGCAGGCAGCACAACATGGATCCACTGTATAGCTATGTAATGCCCATGTACATACAGGGAGGACACGGTGAAACTAGACAGTCCAATGCGGCTCCGTGAGAATTTAGGAAGCCTGATTGGCTACTGCCTACGGCCGCCAGTGCGTCTCATCCGAGCGACGACTGTGTCCCCTCGCGCCATCGGAATGGGCCAGTAAGGGTAGTGGTAGGGGCAAGGGACGTTACCTGAGCTGGTAGGGCAGACGCCAGAAACCAAGATTTATTTACTACTCGGTCTGCACGCATAGAGTGGGAACCGTCGGTTTGACGCGCAAGCGCATTTGCGCTGTCTAGTTTCACCGTGTCCTCCCTGTATATGGGCTGTATTATGCCAAACTCGGACAGTATATTTACATTTTTTTCACAACTGCCACGAATGTGAAAAAAACACGGGATGGAGATTCAAAGTTTTATCCGCTAATTATTTTTCAAATATCAATTACTTTTAAATTCAATTGATCACATTCTGGTGAACAAAATCAATTGAGTTACATGAAAATATCATGTAATTTCCTGTAGAGTTATAGAAAATATTCATGATGTTATTTCCTAAGTATTCATTTGATAATTAACTCAGTAGTGTAATAAGTGATAAGTGGCAATGTTACTAATTTATCTGTGTTTATTCATTTTGCGTCATATATAGTAAATTTATTTTTCGTCATTTCATGAGTCTGCTCGTGCAATATTTCATTTTTTAATAGCCTGTTAGATGAATATAAAAAGCTGGAATGTAAAAACGGTGACAATTTGGTGTGAAATTCCCTGTATATGTGTATAGAGACATATATATATTGTCATTGTCGTACTTATGGGAATACAGCTTTGACTGTAGTACATGTGTACACTGTGTACAGAAGCGGATGCAGAATGCGGAGTATCCTCTGTCTCGGCCGGATATCAAACACACCATCGTGGATCGTGCGCGATGCACCTACGTGTTTAAACGCTAGCGCGCTATCAACGACAGATTGTACAGAAGCTGCAATTCGATTGCAAGCCTCTTTTTCCCCCACTATGAGGCGAAGCTACTTCCGGCGGCGATAAATTAGCCGGTCATCATGATTGACATTATCGAAGATCACGAAAAGCAAACACGAAGGTTTATGGGTACACATGAAAAGGTATACGTGTATACTATTGTTGTAGGATAAGAGGCGAAGGCCGGTAGAGATCAGAGGCTAATATACTAGAGAAAAAATAAATAAAAGAATACAAATATAGCCTATCGAAGAATGGAGCGGCGCCGGCGGGAACAAAGTTATTCGAGTGAACCGCAAGAGATTCGTAAGTTCGTGACCCTAATCAAGTGTATCGCGTGATCTATGGGACGTCTATAGCCATACGGGAAGGTCATAGGGGCAAACGGCGATGCATCAGTGACGAGGGAATAAAAAGGCGTTATTACTATTATTTTGTGTCTCTCTATAGAAGAAACAGTGCGGAGAATTCGATCAACCCGTAAAATAAATTTTAACTGAATTCCTTTGGTAATTATGACGGAAGATTTACGATGGCAGTGGAGGTTCAACGACTTTCTGGAACCGGATTACGAGTTTAATGTTTCGAAATTTCTCATTGTATGTAGATAAACAGATGGGTTCGATGAACTGTATCCAAGTTTGTGCAATCGAAATTAGTGTCGCTTCGAAAGTGTCGTCAATCGTTGGTTGTATATTTTGTATGCACATTTTGGCAATTAAATATGGCAACGTGAATATGTTTTTATCATATTAGAAATAGTATTTTACCATCGGAAAGAGTTGATCCTTTCGTAAGGATTTTTTTTATGAGATTTTCTACATATCATAATTAGGGATTATTACGTTTAACGTTTGTTATTGCTTATACTAAAAAAATAAGTATACTGAGTCATTTACAATTACAAAAGTGTAGGGGAATGCATATCCGCACAATAATTAGCTGTAATTATTTAGGTTTGAATATCTTGCAAATGATTATCCATTTTGATGATGCCCGATGTCTGATGAGCAGACTTTTTATATTCGTCGAGGTATAAACATGAAATTTATTAAATTACAACAACCAATTCTACCATAAGATGTGATGAAACATGCTTATGGAAATCAGAGTAACGGAAAAGTAATTTTTATTTCTTAGTATTCTTCATATGACACATTCAGACGAATCTGTTAAGAAATTTTTGTACTCTCTTATAGATATATGTTTCTATATCTATATATGGTGGAACAACAGACATAAAAATGTATCTTTTAATTTGGAAAAAGTATAGAGTAAAAATAAATAAAATTTGTACATCTTTGATTCGATGAAATCAACGAAAAAGATTATTTATCATGGCAAGTACGTGATTGTTGAAAGTACTTACGATAACTCGTGCGAGGTAAAGCTCCAGCTCCTCGTAGGGATCCATTGATTTGCGATGATCTTTGTTCGTGCTGTCAATTAGCACGCCGCTAATGTTACCCTCGTCATCTTGGCAGCGCTCGCCCGTTCCAGCTTCGATCACCATCGATCGATCGAGGCCCTTAGAGATTGGTTGCCGAAGACGCGACCCGGCTAGGATACCCGTGGTTCTATCATCGACCCGCTGCTGCTGACCTCCACTCGACTGAAACCTCTCCATGCTACGTCACCTTGGTCCCGGGAGCATTTTCACGAGAGCGCCTATAACAAATAACACCAATGATTATCAGTATGATTTATCGTCAGTAAAAACCTTCATTAAATTCCACAATTTGTATCCGCTTAGGCATTAAGAGCCAGTGATACACCCTCTCCCCCGCAGAAATTTCGAAAGCTGTTTTCTCCCAAACGATACGACAGATAGGGTCCGGATTTTTAGAGGGTACGCAGGAGTATCGTAAAATCTGGGTCCTCATTCGACATAGCCGTTTATTTTTAACAATTAAAAGATAAATAGTGCGAGAGAGACAGACCTATAGGCGTTTAGCATTGCGCGACGAAACTTCTGGGGGTGTACCACTGCCTCTTAAGCAGCCGAACGGTTTATCCCAAAGAAAAGAATCTAGAATGTTGTTCACATACCAGAAAACAAAAAGATATATCGCGCTATTGAAAAACAAAATTACCTCATTATTACGTGCAGATACGTTTCCCTTTCACGTAATGATACATTTTAATTGCATTCCTGATGAAATTTCGCCGACGTACTTTTTTCAGATTTTTTACACTCTATTAAACAATACGCGATATATGCGGGAATGAAATAGAAGAAACATAGTTTCATACATAAATAATGTTTATGTGGGTGTACAGATAGCACTTTTTTTCGGATCAGGTCGTGTCTATCAAATGAAATTTTCGTCAATTCGGGTACCCGAATTTTTCGAATACTTGTATCGCGCCAAATACTCGAATAGATTCAGGTACTCGAGTAGTTTGGGATACTCGAAGGCTTTCTTGTACTTAGCTCTAGTATCCGTTGGATTATCGAACTATATATTCAACGATCGAAATCAGTGTATTTACAGACATTGAATTTCCGGTGTCCCGACACACACACACACCTGCGAGTGCGTGTCAGAGCTGCTTTCTCTATGAAGAGACCAAAATCGATTAACATACTTTCTCATAAAGGTAGCTTTGAAAAAAAAACCAAAAATAATGAAGACGCAATTTGTTCACAGTTCTGCAGACATTGTGTTCTGTAACCTATCGACATTATTTCAAGCATCCGTAGGTACATTCTATGCAATGTGTATGTAAAAAATAGACAATTAAATGAATAATCTTCCGTGGTCATATTGGGTCAAAATGACCCCACTACGTGTTACGGCCACAAAGTGTGACTCCGGGCGGCTCTGAGAGATTCAATCTGTCAAACTAATGAATAACTCGTTTTTAGCCCTAAAGACCGAAAATTAGCACTCACGGTCTAATAAGAGTGGTACGGATATGTTTGGTTTAATTTTCAATAGGCTAAAACTCTCGAAAACTTCCGTGTACTAAATAAATTATCGTCACCTTGACTCTTTGTCACGTTTTGTACAAATAACTACACGATAAGTTTTCTTTTACTCGCAGTCATAATAGTCAAACTGAAAAACTCCACAATAATACATTTTTTAGGAAAATGTAATTCTCAACTAGACAGTGATGATGCTAAAAACAGAATATTTGATTAAAAGAATCCATGAGTATTTTGTTATCACTCAGTTAATGACGGCATTTTTTCATCTTCATCTTACACAGGGGGAAATTAACACCATAATTCTATGAGAATGAAAAATTAAAGAATTATTTGTACTCATAAGTTAAACTAAAAAAATCCCTTGTTAAATGTTCCATTAGTCCTGCTCGAGAAACTTAATTTGTTATGAATTTTGAAAATCCTTTTTCGATAATCTTTACATGACTAGTGAAGCCGTGACATACTTGAGATTCACTGAGCCATGTTGGACACGATGATTATTAAATTTCACAACTCTCTCGATGACATTCGCGTTGTTAAAAGAGAACGCGTAAGAGTTTCGTTAATTTTAGAATGGGGTGTGGTGTTGGTTCGTTCGGTCGCGTTAGTCAATGCCCCCACGCTAAGGCTAATTATAATTTGCTTAGATTAGTTTTCATCGCTACTCTCCCAGCGATGGAAACTCGTAGGTGCCTTCTGTATGTATATCTTTCTCTGTACGTACGATGTAGTGAGGTACTCGCGCCTACATGCATATACATGATGTCGCGCGCCAATTCAACGAGATTGCAGAGTCCGCGGCCTGATACGAAATAATTATTCAAGTCAAGAGAGACCAGAGAATAATTTTCAATGATAAGGGCCGTCTATCTTGGTGAGCGAGCCGATCGTCCGATTCAATTTACCGGGACCGGTCGTATCGCGCGGGGCAGGGCCCAGACCCTCGATACATAAGTCGAGAGACAGACTGAGAGACTGCACAGCGCAAACGCTGCTTTACTCCTTACATACTGTAAGGAGCATTTGATCGAACTAACGTAGTGGCCCTCGAGGCATCGATATCGCAACTTATTTACGACCTATTCCGTCTTTATCTAGCGCTACAAATTCCTACGCTGCCTACGCGGCGATGCCGCACTCTCGCAGGTACAGAGCGCGTTGAATATCGCGCCGGAAGTCCTCCGACGTGGACACCACCATCGCGTACAC
Organism: Tromatobia lineatoria; assembly: GCA_949699805.1. NCBI lineage: Eukaryota > Metazoa > Arthropoda > Insecta > Hymenoptera > Ichneumonidae > Tromatobia > Tromatobia lineatoria. The sequence continues at coordinate 368,422 of OX453049.1, forward strand.
ATCTTTTCCTCTTGTACGCACCATGTTTTCCTATTTTAATAAAGATCTCCCGTAAATCCATCGTAGCCAGGTTTTTCTCAACACTGCGAAGCCGGACGGCCATGTATGTACCAAAAAATATATTAAAACAGAGTGTAGAAAAACTGTGGGTATGTGGAAAATTATGTGCTAATACTGAAAACATTTGAAAGAATTGTAAAAATTTTTAATAGTTGGGTGCATGTGAATTTTTCCAAAATATCTTCTGTGTAATTCGTTACTGGGATCTGTATCAATTTCGTCGACTGTTTTTACTCAGTTATCAGAAAATAGTTTGGTTGCAAATAAAAATGCAATCAAATAAATTAAGTCTTATGAACAGTAAAATAATTGGCTATCAAGTTGTTTTTAGAGCTCTGCCGAGTTTAGGTCAGCAAACCTGTTTTACTTTTTATATCAATATAAAAAAATTATATTAAAAATTGTATGAATGTATTTGGAATTTTTATACAATCTTTACACAGTTGATATAGATTATCAGCATATCAGCAATCATTTACACTCGATCTAAAAACGCTTAGGTGTTTTCAGAGCTCGAAATATGTTCGCTGATTTTGCAGAGTTATTGATTATTTATCTAATATCCAATATGCGCGCCTTTTGCAATTTGCTAAAATGAATGAATCCCGAACGAAGGTTTTATCAAAAAGATATTAAGCTTGATTCGAAAGTGTCACTTGAGATGTTAGTATTCCTGCTATTTCCATAGGTTTGATTGTTTTTTTTAAACTCTGGCAAAAAGGAAAATAATTTGAAAACTTTTATTTTGTATTTAGTTGCGGGCTGCAAATTGAATGATGGAATTCCAATACCATTCCAAATTGTGAATTGTTTACATGATATTGAAACAACAAAATATTATTTCTCTAGTTATATGGGATCGGAAAATTATGTCAGCTGAAAGCAGAGTTGAAATCGCAAATTATGATTTCCACAACTGACAAGGGACTCGATCACAAATCAATGATATCGTTCTTATCAGTGACTCTGGTATATCGATTATCGATTGCCGATAGTATTTTGGTTGTACAATAAATACTATTGTCTGCAGACGAGAATGAGAGAAAGAATTGGTGAACGATAGAGAAAAATAGAAAAGTGTATTGGCGCGAGGGAGTAGAACTCGCGAATGTAAAGATCAATCTCCTTGCGGTGGATAAGCGCGGTAAGTCTCCGGGCACCTCCGCGTGGACGATGAGTCACGCTCCCGGTTGACTATCTCGCTCTGCCGTTTTCCTCTCTTTCCCACCTTGCAAGTGTAGCTCTAAGTAACCCACAGCGGAGACACCACCGCAGCTGCTCCGAGCAGCAAACCGACGAGCAGTCTCGTCGAAGAACGCGCGCGCGAATTGTCGCCGCGTGCGAAACTCCTCGATAAAGTATCGCGACGCGATCGGAGGCGCGAGCGATCGCGTTCATCGATAACGATCTCGATCTCGCTCCCCTCTTCCTCGTTCTCTCGCCAAGCATTCATGCACAGGAAAATACCATCACCACCGTTCGCACCACTTGACCGTTACATTTTATTCTTGGATTAAAATTTATTTAGAAAAAAATGAATATCAATTAATTCAAAATCAATTGCATATTCAAATTATAAAACGCCTTGGAGAGGCTCATTATTTAAAATGCATATATAATGGATCCTATATTATAATTATGACGTCTAAATTAATGTCAATAAACAAATAATGAGTTGCCAATTTATATTATAGATTTTTTTGCGAAGAATTTTTTCTCTTACCTCAACGAACATACCATTATAATATTTATCGAGAACAAAGAATAGCATCAGGGAGCGATATTTCGATATTCGCGAGATAGCTCGACTCACCTACTGTCAAGAAGACTACTTCGTAGTGTCGATACGATTAACTTCAAGATTAAATTGAATGTTGAATTCAAAGGGTTAAATAAAAAAAAAACTTTTAAGTAAACAAATTTATAAAATATTGACGTGTACGTAACATCATGTTGACGAGCACGTAGCGAAGCGACCGCTTTAAAAGAATAACTTGTAAGTCTTTGAAAACTGATGGGAAGAGATGGATTAAGACGGGATGGATGGACGTAAGAGATGGATTAAAGCTACGATCGATATTATAATTACATAGAACGTCAATCTTGTACGTGTTGGAGAGCGAGGAACGTCGGGGTGATCATCAGAGGCGATGCGCAGAGGGGCTGAAGGAAAGAGGAGGAGCGGAGGGTCTCCCCTCGTCGACCTCGTCGTTGCTGTCACTTGTGCGCTTTCTCGGTTCCATGGGCACACACGTCGAGGGTCCGATTTGACAGGCGGAGGCTGTGGTAGACACGGCATGGCGGTCTCACTTTGTCAGTCGAGAAAAGATAGTCGAGCGAGAGAGAGGCCGAAAAAAAAGATGCAAGAAAAAAAAAGAAGATGGAACAGTGATGAGGGCAGAGACTAGCGAAAGAATGGTGAGAGCGTGACAGACGTCGACGCGCCAACCAGTCTCAGTCGCCAACGAGCAACACAGACTCTTGCACTTGGACGAAGCAGACGGCGCAACTCGTTTCCAAATAAATCATCGAAAGGCCAATATTGAGATGAGTGAAGAGCCAGCCACGAGTGCTTGCCCACGGACACTTGGAGGATACACGCGAGATCTCCGAGAACGTCTCAGCTCCGGGAGATCTCGACACCTTTTTTATCATTCTCCATATCTCATTACGCTTTTCAACGAAATTATCCTAAATAACGATCTATACGAGACGAAATATCAGATCTTCATTTACCAATACTGTTTGGCTCACTTTTATTTCGTCAACCTGATTTTCATTGGTCGAGTTAAAGTTTCTGGAGGGTAAATAAGCGGTGCAGGCTATGCAAACGAAGTGTACTTGGTACTTAGAATTGTGCGTAACTGCTTATTTATAATGTTATATTTCCCGCAAAATCTCTTTTATGAAGAAATATTATGAACGATTTTAACTTGTCCATAGAAGACGCTGTCTTTAAAAAATTCATGTTTGAATTCATTACATTTTGTATAAAATTCGGGAAATAAAATCATCATGATGTTTGAATGGTTTTGTCGATTTCTATGAAATTTAATACCGGACATGTGCGTCAATATATTGTATGACTCATAAATTATCTTCATTATTATTAAACCCATTACTGGCGATTTAAGTAAGACATATTTTTGTGCTTAAAATCGGAAATTACCGGAAAAATATTGTACGGCAAAAAAAAAACTTGCTAAACACACATCAAGATACGCGTTCGGGACATATGTGGCGTCTGTAATAAGATAACGAATGACCATCCGGTCAACATTTATCGCGACGCGAAATTATCGCGCCTCGGCGCACGATTATTAGTTCTTCGTTGTTTTATATAAGTGATGACGCGATGTCGTAAGCTCCCGACGATTGGGACAAGAAAACTCGCAATATCTGTCGTGCCATTAATCATTGTCAATTCATTAAAATAACATTTTATAAGATGTTTCTTCGCCTTTTTTTCCCACAATCTTGTCCTCGTTACTTTTGTTTTTTTTTTTGGCCTATTTCTATCTGGCTTTTCTTATTTTCCTTGAACTCGTCGTCTCATGCGGTCAGGAGTGACAGAAGTCAAGAAAATAAATGCTAATCTCAGCGGGAGCTTAAGATACAGAGATACAAAGTTCTGACTGGAACGATGGAGTGATAGAGTGGTCGAGTCACTCGTCCGCGAGGCATTGTCTGTATCCGGTGCAAAAGCCGCCGTTCATGCAGTCACTTCACCTTCCAACTGCTCGTGGTAGATTGCTGGTAGGAATTAATGTCATGGTAATTACTGGTTGCGCGTCAACGTGGCGTACGAGTCACGCGCCGCTGTCTTGACCTAGGCTTGAATAGCTGAGCTTCGAGCCCTGCTAAAGCTTGGCACACGTTACTAGTACCATCATATCGAACTTGCGTTATACGAGATTTCCAACGAACTTCCACATGTAATAAATTTCGGCGACGATGGACCATAAATATACGTCAAGGTTTTCATACCACTCACTGAAGTTGGGCGTTTTTCGCTTCTGAGATCATGCTAAGTTTTTCGCCATAAGAAAGGACTAATCGAAAACTGTAGTTGGCTTTCTTATTAACACGGTAAATGACTAATGTTAAAGATTGAGTTGTCAAATTTGATCGATGTCAACAAAAATATAAATAAGGTAAACAAAACTTTCATTCGGTATGTTTTTGTAAAAATGATGGTGGTCTTATTAAATAAAAAGGTAAATAACGAACTCAAGTTTGGGTCATAAGCGCAAGTCAATAAAATCCTCAAATTGCTTTTACAATTGATTGATTAGATTTCATGAAAATAAAAACTCACATTGGAACGTTATTGCAAAAGTGATAATGAGTTTTCCAACCAAAATGCCAAGAAATAATGTCAACTTCAGAAAAAAAACAAATCGTGTCTTTGAAATAAAAACCGAAGGGTTAAAAAAAAATTGTTACCGAATAAAAATGATGAGAATAAATCTGCAGGACGTTTTTACAAAAACAACAACATCTTTGTCAAATAAAATTATAAAGGAATAACATTTTATGGAAAATGTCATAATGCGTTCCAGAACGACACTAGTGGTGGCGCGGTCGGTCGGTGTGCGGCTCTGGCGATCCCTCGAGTTTAGCATTGTTTGCGGCCAAAACTTGGATGGGTGACCGCTTAGCCGGGCACTGATTTGCGCTCCAACCGCTGAGCGGGAGACAGTTCTTTCGAGTTTCTACTGTATGAAGATAAAAGTAAAAATAAAGCCTTCTGTATCGGCCAGGTTTTCCGCAATTTCCCTGTGCCCTCGTGCAAATGCGATACAGTAGTGCATTACGATGAGTCGCTGCGGACAACACTCGACGGGCGGTCTCAATGAAGGAACTGGGAAGGGGGGGGGGGGGGGGGGGATCTATGAAATGATGAGGAAAAAGGGGAGAGGGGCAAAAACGTAGAAGCTTGAAGAAGGCATACGGAGAGAAACCAATTATGATGATAATAAAAATAAATATTTCGGTTACTCTTTAGCCCTTTCAAGAGCAAATTAACATATTTTTCAAAAGTACAATATTAACATATTTTTTTTTACGTTTCACTGTCAACGGCCATTCCAAATTGTCGCTCTGGCTCAAAATGTGATGGTTAGGAGTCGCTGAGTCTCTTCGACCTTTATTTTTTCAGTTATGCGCATGCTTGTGTCGACATGGATGGATTCACTATATTTCAAACGCTACAAGTGTACCGTGGCGTTAAGATCGAATTCTTTAGATAAAATTTCTTAATCATTAATTCAGGTAAAGTTTGCCAGCAACAGATTAGATAACCATCAATTTTCCACGAAATATTCAACCATCTCAAATTTACATCTCACGAATGTTTTAATAAATTTTTCACGATATCGAATCTATTAAGTTTGATCGATTTCTCAATATCATGATTTGAAATATTAATACGACTACAAATATTTTCTTCGCTTGGGGTAAAAAAAATCTCATCACACGCATAATTTATTATTGGAATGAAAGGGTATTCTTAAAAGTCCCATATTGTTTAACAGTAACATTGTTCGAATGTTTTGATATTAAAGAGAGTGAACAAAATTATCAAAAAGGGAATTTCACAATTGAAGAGTTCACCTCCTGAATTTTGACGTGAATATTGAGTCAACAAACCGCAATTAAGAAATTTTATTTATAAATTGACGAATAATGTATAAATGAAATTTTTTCAAGCAAAATTGTATATACATTTTTTCATTCACAAATTGAAAAACTGAATTTTTCAAAAGTATAATTTTTGCCGATATTTCGGTACTAAAACCGTACCAAGAGATGACGTTTTTTTAACACGAAAGACACTTCGGACTTTAAGTATTGAATTCCTAAGTCTTCGAGTAACGATCACGTTAACAAACATCAAAACGATGTGGTGCAGTACGCATAAATGTAAGATTTTATCAGTGAATCAATTGAATTAGTTTAACGATCGAGTCGAATCACCGACGCAGAAGAGTATAGAGTATTCAACTGAAAGGGGCATCGAACAAGAAGAATAAGAAGAAAAGGAAGAAGCACACCGAGTGAGCGCCAGAGCCAATAACCGCGGCCACCTTACTCGTGGCTAACGGAATATCTCGCGGGGCTCGACGACCGACGTGCGGAGGCGTCGAGGAGAGCTCGTCGTGTCAGTTATGTCTTTCCCCTCAGCTGTGTCTTGCCCGCGCCATATACCGCGACTCTCCTTCGCTCGCCACCTCTTTCTTTCTTTCTTTCTCTCTCACTCTGTAGATTTATCACTCGTTAAACGTTCATGTACATTTAGGCAAATTACGAAGGCCACCGAGGTGCAGGTGCAAACGTGCGAACGTCTCGCTGAGAGGCGTGAGATTTTATTCCTTCAGTAGGCGCTAAAGAGACGAAAAGAAGTTTTTTTTTTACTCGTCTCACACATTCGGTGCGGTTGTACATACGTAGCAATATACATACCCGGTGACGTCTTTCTACTCCCTTATCAGTTGGCTACTATCGCCGCTGTAAATTGTTTAAATTAGGAAACTGCTGATAACCCCATCTACGATGTCACGCGTTAGCTAGAACTAGCGTTAGGTGCACACCGAAGCGCTATGAATATTCACATATTTATGGTTTTTTTTTCTTCCATTCTGCTAATTTAAAAATAAGCTAGTGAATCCCTGCTTCTGCTGAGGAATTTAGAGTTCTATTTGAAAATTATCGGTTCTTCGATGAATAGATTTAATATTCTCAAAGGATTGATAATAATGGAAAAAACGTTGAAATAAAAATGCTACAAAAAATATCGTACTCAAGTTGTTATTTCGTGAATTTATGTTTGGAAAAAATAAATTACCGATCTCAAAGGTTCTAATTCATTACTTTCTATGGAATAAATTAATTATTGTGAAACTGTTTTTTTTTAATGACAAATTGAAAAGTTACGAATATGACATTGAGCATTATATCTTTCTTTGAGGGATAAAAAATAAACAGTAATTTTGTATTAACTTTCCATTGATCAAATTTAAAGCGGTGAAAAAAATTAGACTGAGTTTAATTATTATAAAAATCTACGTACAGTTATTTATGGATTAGTTGGTATGTTGGATTTGCCTATGTATACATTTCTGTTGTATATTTAATTGTCCAGGTGTTTTAAAAACCCTTAATTTCGGTTTCCCACAAAGAAAGCTTAGCTTGGACTTTACGAAGAAGAGGAGGAGCCAATGAAATTTCTATATGTCGATATTATGAAAATATATGATCTCAACGCGATTATGGTTGACGTTGAATTTTTCATCGAATTGAATAGAACAATGAAAATATGTCATTATTTTGATTAAAATTTTCGTCCCTCGTTTGCGTATCCCATGCGGCATTACGTGTTCTCATGAAGGCGTGGGAAAGCGTCGGAAATGAAGTCGCGAGTGATTAAGTGCATGTGTCACACATGACACTCCTCTGCCCGCAAGGAGGGTTGATATCCGTCCAGAATTTTTGTCCATCAAAGTGTGGGAGTCGCGGTCTGCGATGAGAAATAATTTCACGCTTGTAGGATAAAACGGCGACAAAATATATAGTTTTTCACTTAGGATATATACGTGCGTTCACCGCGTGGCAAACGTCCTGCGGTTTGTAAACTGGTTCTCTGGCGCGCTCACCCGTGTATACTATATATATACATATATATGCATCGTGTGCATAGTGCAGACTGTCGGTGAGTCTCTCAGGCACATGGGCCTGCGAAGAAGAAGAAGAAGAAGAAGAAGAAGAAGAAGGAGGAGGCAGGCAGGCAGGCAGGCGCCCGCTTCAACGTTTCGGATTACGTTGTGCTTTCGTCTCTCTCCTTCTCGCCCAGTATCGGAAAGCTGTAGATACCGGTATACTAATTGGAATTAAATGCAGCCACTTTCTCACGCGAAGAGGGACAGCGTGGCTCCCGCGAGCACGGATTCGATGACAAACGCGCCGATGATAAAAACCTAAGCGAGTAATTAGGTGTACATGGTACGTCCATTTCGTTTACGAAATTCATGATTTGTTTACCTGTCATCGTGACACTCTTGAGATTTTCCAGGGATCTCAAAATAATATCCGAGCACTCAGAAAAATCGTGATAGAGTTGACAACTCTTAAATGACAACCATTAATCTTTAGTTTACTTTATTTTGTAATTTGACATTTTTAATTCTACTATTCGAGACTTATGAGATCTTCATATTTACAGGTGAAGAAACTTTGTCTGCTTTTAATTCATTGATTCTTTTAATAGTCATACGGCTTAACTTGATCAACACTTGCTTAAGGTAAGTAAAAATGTTGATTGCTGGTAAAGCATTAATTGGTGAATCAGATTTAATTAAGCAGATTTTTCAGGAGACATTAACTTTTAGAAAGAAAGAAAATAAATTTGCCGGTACTACAAAATTCTTTGTTACCGAAATATATGGGCGGAGACACTATACTGCTTTTGAACAGTACTAAGTTATTTTCTGCAATTTTTTGCATATCCATACTTATCGATTCGCAGCAGCTAATTTAGTTGAAGCATACAAAGTATTGCTGTAATAACATTCATCTTTGTGTGTTAACGAAAACCACAAGAAAGTTGATTCAACCCTAACATTAGTTTAGTAATAAATAGTTATCACAAAATAATTGATAGTTGTATAATAAACAAGGGAAAGGTTGATGGCGACTGTCTATGACTTTTCTTGTTTTACTCTGGAGAGCCTCTTCATCTTATAGCACGACAGTTACGTATTGGTTTCCACTCATCAAGATACATATCAAAATATCAATCGTAATTATTTAACGAAATAAAATATTGAATGAAATTGTATCTTTTTATCGATTATACAGCGAGCTACTCTTATTTATACCGTTTGTCTCAAATGTAGAACATGAAACATAGTAACATTGTTCAAGTGCATCTTTCTGTGAAGGTGATTGGAAAAAAAAAAATTCCATTCCGTTTAGTTTCGTACGGTTTAATGTATGAGCATTTTGGTTTCCGTCACTACATATTTGCTCTTCATGACGAACGTCATAAAGAATTTCAGATTTTTTATATAAAAGAAGTTTACTAAACGACAATACGAGAGTAAACATCGACTGACGGGATGCTTATCTCATCACGTGATTATGGTATACACTCTTGAGCTGAGCTTTGGTATAAGATCCGCGTGGTTGCTGATGGTGCGCTTACGCAGCAAAGCGCACACGACTCACTCGGCGATCATCGTAGCTGTGCTATACATTTGAGTAATCTAAATAGACATTTTTATAATCCGAGTCCAATGCACCCAGTTTATCGATAGGGGACTATCGCTTAACTATTATATACTGTATAGGTCATTAATTCAATGGAAGAATAATGTTTATGATGACAAATTTATGTGTAGCACTTCGGTAGTGTTAAAAAAATCAAAACAAATATACAAACCGACATGATAAAAAAAATGGGACGAAAATTTGGGACTTTGTTCACCGACATAACCGATTTGTAGAAAAAAAGAGAGACACAGACGTAGAAAATATAGTGAAATGCGGAAATAAGTTGAGTTATATTTTTTATTTCTATGGATTGATAGGTAATTTTAATATCGTCAATAGTTGCGACGTGATTGTCGATGGCGCTTACGAAAATTCGTCACATAGTTAATTTAATTATGTTAAATAAAGATTTTTTTGCTCGGTAACAAAAGAATCTGAGTATTCTCTCGAACAGCTACAATAATTTTTGTTCATTTTGCACACTATAAGAAAAACGATAGATCAAAGATTCTGTAATAATTGTCTGTTGTGAGAACGATTAATTCTTCCACCATGAATTTAGCGGTTTGAGAACCAGTAAATTTTGTTTTAAAAAGCCGTGAATTTGATTGGAAACTTAAAACAAAATTACATGAATTATAAGTACAATAATTCAGAACAATTAAACTTATTTAGGATGAATACATTTTATACATAATTGATGAAAATCAAAATTGAACTTTGTCAAAATGTAGCGCCACCACATTAGTTCAGAGAGAAATGTGTCCAGGGATTTTTGTTCCTTTTTTAATCCCCCGATGGCGGATATTTAAAAAAAAAATTTAAAAAATAATTCTCGGAAATTAATAACTAAAATTGCGATTTCCGCGAATTGAAAATTTTTCACGCTATATCTTTTAGTTCCAACTTTCGTTACTCATTTTGAACTGGCGGTTATTAAACACTAATAATACTTATGCTTGGGGTAGTTATTTGTACTTTTGTCCTTGTCCGGGTTTCCTGACTAGAATATTGATCAAAGGCAAAAATGCCGAAGAACTTTTTTGCAGTACTCTTGATTCTTTAGTGGCGGGTTCTTTCCGATTTTGTTTTAAACGCGATGAAATATCTTTTTTTGTCATTTTGAATCTTTGTCTAGCGATATCTTGGCTGGAATAGCCTCATATTTTTCTCACGTGACAGAAAAATATTTGTTTGAGGAGTCAACAGCGCATATTTCTTGATGTAACATGAACTGCTATAAGCACCTAAGATATCTGTCAATAAATATTGCAAATTTTCCCCTGACTTCCTTCCCTTGAATTTCATTTCGAACTTGAGGGCATTTCTCAAAATGTTCATTCTCAAGTAATTAATTACACTCCCCTCAAAAAATGTTACTGTGTATGCCCAACTGATCTAGATTTTGTGATTAAAAGTTTAATTAATATTACTGTTTCAAAGTATGCGCTAATTCCCGTCAGCGTTTGAAACGCTAGATTAAAGCGCGCGAAATCGAAGCCCAATTGAAATTTCGCAAATGCGACCCTTTACAAATATCGAGTGTAGAGCTGCTTGATCAATTAATTCAATTTATCGACGAAACACGAAACACGTCGACGACACCCGACGAAATTAACCTCAACAAATTGCGAAAAATTCTGCCATGACCCGAGTTCGAACCGGTAGTAGTCGCATACCTTAAAACTGTAAACTTGGCAGTACATGGTCGCCGCCTATAATAGGTATACTAAAATTAAAAGCTTTACATCTTTACATTTGTCGCACGGCAGTAGAAAAAAATAATTTCTGCCAACTTGGACCATCTGTCAGATGATTTAAATATGATAACGGCATTCCAAGTACCTTTACCGAGCGCTATATTAATATGATACACGTCGCAATGTTAACTACATGATAACTCCATATGACAGTATACTTCCAAGGCGTTAATCATGTTTGCGAGATATCTATCTTCTAGTTTGGTTAAAAGTGACCATACAGCAAGAGGACAACGCAGAAAGAGAAGAGAGAGAGAGGGGGGGGTGTCCGCAAGGCTTCTGGGAGCTCTGGTGTACCTACGGTGCTCGATTTACTTCCGTCCGTTGCCTGCAATCATCGCGTCAACCCGAGTAGCACGATAATGGGGCCGGGAGAGCAATTACAAAACGCTTAGGCTTGCTCGCGCGCTTGTCCAGTTCCCGGCCTCGGCCCTCAGTCAACGTACGTGTAGCACTGTCACGCGCCGTACGAATTAGCTTTCGACCCGTGAATGCTGCATGCGATACACTCTATGTGTGCTATGGTATCCCCATATTGCGACCGCTGCTGTGGAGGGCACCACCACCAGCTTGCAAACGCAGACAGCACGTACGTAACGCCATCAACAGAGCTCCACAGAGTCCGACACACGCCGCCAGAGATGAAGGATAAACACCGCTAGATAATTCACTTTCGATTGAGGCCGACGTGTATATGATCAAATGATTATGCGAGTCTCACGTGGCCGCAACGATTGCCGGACGATTACAAATCATGAATATATAAATATTCATAACAGGTCAGGGAGGAAATTTTATTGAATTACCGGCAATTGAGTAATAACCTTATATTGTTCAAAATGTAGCAATTATGTAGAGATCGTATCGGTGATTCAATGGCGTAAAATGGTTTTGCTGTTACGGGTAAATATAGAGTATGTCAAATTTGTAATAATTATATTTACTTGGAGCTCACTATTTGCTTAATCATTAGATGGCATGATATCAGAGAAGTTTTCAGGAGATTACGACGACGATGATGGCATTATTAATATTTTGACATTTTTCCTGGTGTTTATTTTTTTTCTAAATGAACAAAACATTCCCGCGGGTGTCAAATGAAGACAAAACAATAATTGGAATACTAATTTTATCATTATTTATTATTCGAGAGATGATACATTTTTTGAGTTTTTACCGAAATGTGTTTTTTACATTTTCGCGGCAAGATTTTAAATCACTCAATAAACATTTATCGTATGATTCACGCAATATATATTATTTTCGATGCATTAATTGCAGCCATTTATTTTAATTGTTTCTTTAATTTTTTTAACTATCGTTGAGAAAAAATATATTTCTATTATAATGAATCACCTTAATAGTCATATCCGACAGTGTATCATTTTATAAACTGCAAATTATTACTATGGGACAAAAGCGACCAAATCTTGAAATACTTACAACCTCGCTACTTTCTTAATTTTTTCAAAAGTGTTTTATTCTATTTCCAAAAAATATTTTGAACAAAAAAAGTCGCAAAGTTAAGTTTAATTTATCCTGTAAAAAAAAAAAAAAGTTCCAGTCAAAATGGAATTATATAAAAGTCAGAAGAATTCGCAGCATATAGTACAAAAAATAGACATTGAATAAACAAATTTGTTTCTTTGGGTCACTAGTTCCCATTCTCTATTACGGTACATTTATTCACAGCACAAAGTTCGCGGGACTGGAAAATCCTCTTCGAAGATTCACCCGGATATTCCACATAGCATTTTTACTCTTCTACATAGGATAGTGGGAGAATTCCCGGTAAACCTCGAGTTTACCGATTTACCTCGTAGCTGCGTACGAAGCAGTCCATTTAGAACCGTTTAGCGGGCGCTAAACACCATGGGTATCTCTCCGAGTAGAGGCAGAACTAGAAGAAGAAGAAGAAGAAGAAGAAGGAGAAGAAGAAGAAGCAGCAGCAGCAGCGTCAGAAGCAGGCCTAAGCGGCAAGCTGCGCGTCGTCCTAGAGGAGAGTAGCAGTCGGCCTGCTTCGAGGCTCGATCTCTTCTCGCACTTCTCCTCCCATTGAAACTCTCGTAGCGGGTTCCTTGCTGCGCGCGAGAGGTTGTAAGGAGGCCTTGCAAGGTTGTCTATCGCTAGCGAAAGCTACGAGTCGCATATGAAGCTGTCCAAATCCCCGTAAACTATCGAATTCAACGATCTCCTTCGAATAAAATATATATTCAAAAGATATGGCATTTGTTAAAAAAATATATTTATAATATAAAAGAGTACCGCCGAATTGAGTCGAGTAATTAAATTTTTGTCAGGGCGCCCGAATTTTCAACTACTCGTATAGCACTAAATACTCGAATAATATCGGGTAGTCGAATACTTTAGAATATTCGACTATTCTCGGGTACTCGAATATTTTTAGGTACTCGCGGAATATTGAGTAGTCGAACGTGGTCTTTTGTGTACTTGGTTGTTAAAAGTTGCTTTAGCCGTTTATGAGGAATATTTAGGAAGTGCTTTGGCAAATGACGTTATTCACCGAAGCATTTCCTACATATTTGTGTACTTACTTCAGAACGCGTCGACTGCAACACTCAACGCGTTTGAGAGCGCGCGTGAGTTAAAAGAGGACGCATTCCCGGGATTGGACAGAACGGAGAACCTTACAATGTCATGCACTGCTATGTTTAGAAACATTCGACTGAATGCACAATCAATCCGCATACGGTACACTTTTTCCAGCCGCAGTAGAGATCGTTCATATGTAATTTATAAAATATGACATGTAAATTTATAAATCATCTTGGCATACTAAGGAATAATTAAATATTAAAACAGTGCCTAGGTGACGGGGACAAAAAGTCGGCGCATATTTGCACAGTTCTGCATCCGTTATTATTGCATGGGGCCCTCGATTACATCGGGTAAGATATTTTGCATTCGTTATTTCATTTATATTAAGATATATTCTTAATATACTTTACGCGATGTACTAAGAAATATATTTCATTGCTCTTATAAATGTATAGATCGTATATTGAAAGATCTGTCTCTGGAATTTTGAATTGTTGTGGATTGTTGACTTATAAATGGTTAATAATAAATAATAATGGCTTTAGTAAAGTTCTCGATTGGGATCTTGATTCATCCCCGTGAATGATCTTGCCGGGCGACCACGCGCGTGCGTCCTTGCAACGATATATCGATTTCTCAGCACGATGTAATGTTACACCGTTTACACCAGATGAGTTCGTTCCTTGGTTCGTTCTCTCACGATATCGTGCGATGCCAACACGTTGCTTCTTGACACCCTGGACCGAACGTCCAAGCCGCCCGACGCCGACTGCATCACGTCCAGTCGGCAGGTCCCTTGACTTCCCCTTCTTATAATCAACTTGTACATACAAGTAACACGAGTCATACTGACTCCGCGGGCAATCGCAGCCATTGATATTCTCCTAGAGATCTCCAAGAAATATAAATATATAATAACGTTATTAATCCGTCACAGTTGGAAATCAATATAATTTTTTCTATTATCTATGATCTCTAGATAATACGGAGCATTATTCAGTCATTTGGTAACAGACCTTATTACTGACAAATAGAAAAATATAATTTCACAAAGTTTTTGTGATGAATGTATTTTCCCTGTCAAAATATTCTTTGAAGTTTCAGATTTAAAAACAGTAAGCTATATTACTTATTTTGATAACCAATTGATTGCTACATCTACCTTTTTTCAGATTCTTGTAGAAAGAAAAATTCTTTTTTTTAATAATTTATTTTAAAAAAGTAAAAAAATCTATACTTGTTTTTCTCCATTGAATTTTTTTCGAAGATTGTAGACTCAAGAATACTACTCGGAGTTACTTATTTTCATCGATTGATTCTTTATTCACGTTTATACTCAAATATCATTGAAAAAACAAAAACATGCATCCGTTTTTTTTATAGTTGTGAACTATCGACAAATCTGTTATAGCACAGATTCCTTGGGAATCTGGTAAGTGGATCTCAGTCGTTATCAATGGAGAATCGCTTATTAGCGACTGTGGAATGGTTTGTATATGAAACTCGGAAAGTTAGAGTTAGTTGAAAGACTAGGCGACACACAGAGGAACAAGCATGCGAACGATGTCGCATTGGATCGTGAGTATCTCGGAGCGCGCCCGCGCATAGCCCCGCGGAACTGGTTTTATACGCAGTCGATTCCAATATGGTCGAGATATCGGCCCGGATCTTTACAGGACCGCCCCCCCCCCCCCCCCCCACCCTCGTTGGCCTTGCTCTTGGCTGTTCGAAGACGTTCCTTTTTTTTTTCTTTTTTCCGTTTTTACCCATGTCACCGAGTACTTCCCAGGATTTGTCTAATTGGGCAAACTCCTTTTGTTACTGTAACAATCGCACACGCCCTTTAGTGCTCTGCACCTCTTTAACGATCTATGATACATACAGTCCTGCCAAAAGTGAGTTTCGGAGCCAATTTCGATCACCTCCCGATGGGATAAAAGTCGGAAAAAAAATAATGCATATAAAACGTGCTGAAAATATTGATTTCGCATAATAATAATCCCAAAATGTTATTAACAAATTGGTGAAAAAAACAATTGTTCAACAAACAATCAGTCAACCTAACTTTTTTTTCTAATGAAAATGATATGTTAGTTTATTTGAATGCATACGATTTTTTTCTTCATTTTTCAAAACATAACAAATTATATAACATAGATATAAGCGTACGAAAATCTTACCATATCAAACTGGGACTCTTGTGGTACGAGAAAAGTCAAAACAAAGTTTCTTGCTATCGTATTGAATAAAAATAGACAATGAGTATTAACAGTTATGGAATGTACAATTTAAATAAATATCCTATTCGCCAACATCTGGAAGGTACACTGAGAAAAGTAAGTGTCTTCCTTTGGTAAGTGTATTGGCTATGGTTATTTGTACCCGAGGTTTATTTTCCTACAAGTGAAACCGATCATTCAAACAAACCTACTATATAAAATATCTTGAAGTGCACCCCTTAATCATTTGCTATTTTGAAGGTCTCTTCGAAAGAAATTTATAATCGTTCAACGTATTTACCTATAAAATTCGATTCGAGTAGCGTCGGAAATTATAGGAGCCTGCGAGGTTTTCGATATATACAAAATTAATACAATATTCATTGTAAATTGTCTCGGTCTATATTCAATTTCTAGATACGAAATCTTCGTTCCAAGTTGAAAAGGTCCAACATACATCTTTATAGAGGTCACTTCAAGAAACGTCAGAAATGATTAGAACCGAGTTTTCAATACACCTAAAATTAATTTGATATTTTACAATTGCACATGATTTTTTGAACACAAATTGTCGTCTCCAAGATCAACACAACAGCTGAGAGTTGTAGTTTCACAGTAACAGGACAAAATTAATTAAGTCGTCAGACATTATGACTATGCACGTAGGAATCTGAACGTGCTACTGTGCCCCACTTTTCCATTAGGAATATTATCATACACGATATACATGTATATCCAATTTACGAGCCATTTCCGTGTTCGTAGCGTGTTTCTTAGAGCGCGAGCCCGCTTGCTCTGCTTGCCTCGGAAACTTTATTTAACCTACGTCTCGAATAACTATTCGATGTACTGTTGCCTATATATATATGTATATATATATATGTATTGAAGCAAAGGTAGAGGAGAGAAGAACAAGAAGCCACGCGCTGGAATCTAGCTACGAGAGATTCCAGTTGTTAACTTAGCTGCTCTTCGAGACCGCAAGAGCCCGATCTAATAATTCGTTTTGCGAGATCGCTTCGCATCGTCTTCACGAAGCTCCGTTCGATATTCTCTCCTCTCCTACTACTGCAACAACTATACATACTACTATTACAGTTTCTTCTTCTCGTGGTGTATCTCCGTGGCGTGTATAACAAAAATTAGCATACGAATCGCTTATACTGTACATAACCGTGCGGATATTCAACCAGAAGTGTGGAGGAATATATAGTAGGAAGGGAATTGTAGTCAGAGGGCAGAGAAAATATAGAATCGGCATCCGGAGAACATAGAGGAAAACCCCTACGCGTACGAGTCGCGCGGTAGGCGTTGTATCTCGACGAACGATTTCCCGTGCTTCTTCCTTGTTTATCCCCGCGTCCTAACGTCCCGATGATCTTCACGGTTACGGACACGTCTCGTCCGAAGACTAATCTATAAACTTCCGGCACCTTCGCTTACCGCCAGTTTCTTCAGTTCAGAGATGATCGGACATTTGAAACGTGTGCGTCACGAGTTTACTTAAAGAGGAATACCTCATGCGTAGACAATGGGTGCTGCAAGTTTTTTACAGGTCGCCACTAAAGTCATTGACCTTGACCGTGTGAGTCACGGACTTAATTTTACATGGTGAAATAACATTTTTTAAGTGGCACGCATCTTTACATAAATTATAGCTATTTTCGGCAGAAAATTTCAGAAACGAAGTTGTGTATAAGCATTCCATTAGATTTTCAGCATGTCGAAATTCTTATGTTTTTTAAACATTTCACAATTTTATTAATCGAAATATTCAGGAACTCGGAGTTTCTGGATTTTTTGCATTTATATAGAGGGAGCTTTATTTTTGCTAATTTTTTTTAACATTATACTTGCTTAAGTTAATTTCAAATTGGGAGTTTGAAATTATTTGTCTAATATATGTACGAAAAGACTAGAAGAACTAAAATTTTTTTTTTTGCGTAAAGTTGGGGCTTTAAATGAAGTTTTGACGTGATGAGATTTTAGATTTCATCAATCTACTATAAATTGTACTTGTAATAGAAAATTTCAAGCTTTTGAAAGTATGTCAAACTTCGGTTGTGCCTAAATATTAAATGGGTTTTCTTTCATCCGCGTGGACCTAAGAAAAAAAAATTGCCACCACGGGTCAGAATATAGCACACGATTTGCATTATCTGAGTTATATACAAAACTTTATATCATACTACAACATTATAAATATAAAATCAGTTGAAATACGGTACCTACCTTTCTAATTTTTTTTCAATTGTTAAAAAGTTTTAAAACCCCCAATCAATTTCAGACAAAGAGGGGTTTCTTTCTTTTCCATCCATAAAAGGAAGTCTTATTTAAAATCCAACAGGGACAAATATTTGTAACAGTGTTTTGATCCTTAAAAAAAACATTCCGAGTCCTGAAGATGAAGATTTGTAGCACTCCATTTGCTTAAATGATTGTTAATTCGTATATTAATAACAATAATAGAGTAATAAGTAAAGTTAAGCAAGATGATTGAATTTAGCAACTACAAATTAATTACATAAGGTAAATGCTAGTTTATAAAGTTAAGGAGCTAGTATTAGCTATACATGTTGGCAAACTTGCATCATTTCTATTTTATGCGGCTATTTCATGGAAAATCTGACATATAAAGTTTCCAATAACTGTTTTGTTCCTTATGCATGTATATTTCCAATGATAAAAGTCGAAACGAACGAGAAACCGCTATATCCACCCACGTTTTTGCGGTTGTGTATCACCAGACTGGAGCGAGGGTATATCCGGTGATGATACTACGCGATAAATTACATTATTACTTTCGTTCCTCGCGTCACACCCCCGTAGTGTCAACCAGGTCGCGTTGCTCGCTTGTTCTTTTGGTGCAGCACGTTCTTGGGCTATTGTGTGTTAGTATACGGTTCTTCCGGCTTCGCTCGTACCCTGTTCAATTTCACGCACCAACGGCGAGAGACGCCCGTGAACTTATTTTCTCTTATCTCGCTGCTACCCCATTCAGTTCGCGCAAGTGACAATACCCTCTTATCTCTTAATTGCTATTTTAACTGTCGATTATTTCCTATAGTCATCGTTTCTGCTCGTTGTATTCATAATAGTCGATAGAAGACTCAAGGTAATTCGATTTGGTATGTACTGCTGCGACAGAGTAATAAATGCACTGGAATATCGGTATAACGATTTTACTGCTTCGTTTATTATTTTATGATACCATTTTTTTTAACAAATTCTTTCTTCGATAGTGAAACTACTTTTCGTGCGATAATAAATGGGCCCAAGTTTTTTTTTCCAATTTTAACTTAAAAATGAATCATCACAAATGTTAAATTTCTCGTTCTATTAATAAATTTCTTCACTATATCATTGTATTACCGCATCTATGGCATTGGACATTCAAAAAGCTACTTTCTAAACTACGTTCTAAACTGAATAATTGTACGCACTTGGATTCGCAAGATTCTACTGAGCATATTTTGACGTTTTTCTAGAAATTAGCAGTGTCGTAAAATTTGAACCGCTCGACTGATTTTTATTAAATTCATACCCGAACTTTGTTTTATGGTAATCGAAAAAGTATATGAACCAAATCTGACATCTGTATTTCCTATAAAATGTTCTATATTAGTTAAAGCTGCTCTATCGTAACTTCATAGCTTTTCATTGGATCGTAGATCTGCTTTGTTCTCGAAATGGCTAAATAGCTGTTGTGAATAATCTCGTCTTCCTCGCACTAACGTCAAATCCTCAAGGGGCCTCATAACACGGAAGCCGTTTGCAAAGTGCGGATATGCCATCGTTTACGATGATATTACAGTTGGCAAATTGGAGCAAAGCGGCAGTAGCAGATGCTTCATCAGCGGTACACGATGCGCTCTATAATCCCGAGTTCTTGAGAATCTTCCGTCTGCTTAGTATCCTGTGGAAGTTTACTCAGCTCTAATCTCGTGAAATGAAAAAATATTCCAGACTCTTCTGGACTGCACTTTAGACTGCGGTACTCGTGCACTTTCTTTCTACGAATGACGAGGTTCACCGATGATGATTGTCCAGGCTTCTTGTGCCGCCCCGCTTGTACGCTTCGTTTTCAGGGAATCTCCATTCATCTACCAAGAAACGTGAATAGGCTTTCGGCACACTCGCTCAAGTGCATATATACATTTGTATACATGTAGACGATACAGCGGTTATACGTTATATGGTGGTGGTGCAAATATCCAACTCGAGATTCTCCGCACTATGATTCATAGGCATAACGTTATACCGCAAACTAAACCACACGAGACTTAGAGGTATAAAGACTGGCTTGCTTGCTTGCTTGCTTGCTTGCGCACTCGCTCGGACGATCGAGTGAGTGCCTTCTTGAGCATTACGATGAATAATTCTCAGTGCTCGTGATGGCAGCCAGTGCAAGAAATAAATTCCTCACGATGCGCGAGTGACTAATACACATAAACATTTAATTGATAATCGATAAATCGTTTTGAGAAACTGTTTATTGATTTTTATTTTAAAAACTACTTTTATTAATGTCAATGAAAAATAAAAATTGAGCTTACCGGTGCTGTTATAGAGTTTAGACTGTTTCATAAAACTAATTCTGAAATCGTTGCAACTCCGAAATTATTTGACTGGTAGAAACTTATTTCATATCATAATTGGAAGAATGGTGAATGCATTTCTTCAATGATAAGGAAATAAATCGGATCGAATTCGTAAGGAACGAAATTGATCTGGAAAAAAAACGATGCCGGGAAAAATCCTTCAGATTCTCAATATTTTCTCATCGGAAATTCATATAGGAATACTCTTCAGATGTAGGAAGTCGAGGGGAAAAATAGTTCTCTGGTCAAAAGACTAACAACATTAACATTTTTTTGAATGAACTGTATTATCGATATTGATACACAAAACCAGTTAATGAACAATAACCATAATTGATAATGTATTTGTTGCAGAAATATAAAACCTTTTTTATTTAGTTTCACCTGTATTATACATTGTATTGGTTTGTAAAATTGATTTTTCACAAAGTTAGTAGCATAACAACTGGAAAGTTTTTAATAATTAAAATTGTAGGCGGTTCAATGTAATCAATGGAATGTGAATCGAAATATAAATACTTGGAGAAATACCAAAGAATATATCATTCGTTGTGTCTATGTCTCTGCACGCAGTCATAAGCGAAGGCATTCACAAGCGTCCCTTTCGATCTCCGATGCTCTTCCTCTACGCGATATTCCACCTAGGAGAGTTTTCGCGCGCATACGATTTTACGTTGCGTCATAAATGCGGGACGTAAATCATCGAAGGTTTTCAAGACACTCCGGAGTGCTCGTGGAACGAGCGGAAGCTGAGCGAGGTTTGCTCTTCGCTGTCATGCACTGTTGCTGATGCTGCTGCTGCTGCTGCTGCTGCTGCCGCTGCTGCCGCCGCATCGGCAGCGGCCTCGGGGCGATTCCTCGCTCGCCAAGTCGAGATATGCGCATCGATCTTGTGTTGCCTCTTTTCGCTCCGGTAGATACACAAGATCATCGTCGCAAACTCATCTCGGAGCAGTCCAGCATTTCAATGAGAAAATTAAATGACTTCAATGGAATTTGTTTTGATTTTCAATTTCCGTTTGGAATGTTAACGAAAGTGACAGTCAAGTACCACATTAGACGTGAAAAGACCGAAAGAGATATAAAAAAATTATGTACATGTACATATGTGCATATTATATACAATAAAAAAATGTCATGTGCTCAATCACTGAGAAAACATAACTAGCAAATATTATGCAAGAATGTTTGGTCCCGATTATTTAAAAATTCAATATTTATAGAACTATCCCATCACTGATGAAATTAAAAGCCAAGACCTGTCAACGGTAATATTACGTTTTTTCAACTACGCTGAAATGACATATTTTCGAGCCGAAAAAGCGGGAGGTAAATTGCCGATAACTGACCGCGAGCAGTGCACATGCGCACCGGGCGAAAATATGGACGAAAAGCCCCTACGGCATCGTGCTCACTTTGTTTGCCCGGCATGCAGTTCCCAGCGTGACCATCGCAGCGCTCGCAACTACACAGCGCGACGCGCTGGTCACAACAACTTTCGATCGTTAAGAAATAATAACAATACTGACAATAAATGTCAGTCTTGTGATTCAATGATCTGGAAACAAATTTAAAAATTTCACGAAATTAATTTCTCCACGGGACCTTTGTAACGATAGATCAAACTCCATCAGCAAGTTCTATTACTAATTAACTCCGTGTCCGAATATTGATATTTCCAGCACCAGAAGTAGCTCGTCATTGAAACACCAACATTACATTTTTTTTTCATTGTAATCACAACTCGACTTGATACCATGTGCCACTAATTGAATGTACAAATGTAATTGATGATTTATCTGGCGCCTAGAGCCCCCGCCCCCCTCCGCCGAGCCTTCTTATACGTAGCATCACCAACAGCAACACAACAGTGTTCTAGCAGCTGAAAGAGCCATTTCCAGCGTGAACACGTGCTTGCCACTATCATTCTTCACACATGTAAAAAACATTGTGGAAGAAAAGTCGAAACAAAGACACGAGAGAAGATCTCAGCTGGCAAGTATTATTCAAGGTACATACATCGTAGTTCAGGGGTCTATTACTACCATACTCGGTCCTTTGGACTGGGAATACCCGAAGCCCTAAAACCCATTGCTCAAACTCCTCGTTTGCCTTCTAATGTACTATTGCCGGGTTCTCGACTAACACAACTTGTGCTGCTTGCTGCGGCGGCCGACTGAGAGATATATACAATAAAACGTGCGCGGCGCAGTGCCAGTGAAAGAGAGAGAGAGAGAGAGTGAGTGAGAAAGACAAAAGTAGGCACCCGCAGGCACAGCAATACGCCCTTTGCGTATCCTCTGTCCGGGTACCGTGAAATACGAATCGGCAATACGTGCGGTTGAAAATAAATTTGTCAATGTTGCCTTCGACCGTAGAATCGATTAACTCTCGAACGAATAACAATTCGATGGCTTATTAGTTTTTGCGTCACTCACTCTATCACCAACATTATTCATCCTGATTAACAGGCACAATGTTTACTGCTATAAATCTGTCGTATCGAGACGGAACATTTGTTTTTTTAGTGCTCTCAATTATATGATCGTTCTAAATTCAGCATGATTTTTCCGACCACTGAATATTCCGTATCTTGTATGCAACCATTGTATATAAGAGGAGAATTGACGATCACGTCATTTTTAAAAACATTTGTTTATTCGGTTATGAAAAAAAATTCTATTCGCATTGTATCGATTTAAAATGAGTTTTTGTGAGCAAACTTTTCGTTGCAAATAGATTATTCTCTTTCAGTGTAAATAATTTTTGAACAATATTTCATGATATTAAATGAGTTTTATTTATATAAATAAAAAATACTACAGCTGAAAATGAGGTTATAAAAAATAAAAAATTACAATTATACTGAATTGTTTGGTAAAAGACAGTATCGAGAATTTTCTTTGGAAAGCTCAACTGTCTATAAAACTAGAGAATGAATTGTCTTCGGATAAGAAACACGTATGATTGTATTTCGAGATAAGCCACAGACAAGCGATCTACTAAGATTACGAAGAAGTGAGGTAATTACTCGGGCGTCAAAATTCCCCCGCACGGCGTAGTGTATCGTACCGGGAAGCCTTGTTTTACAAGACGATTAGAAATGTAAACCCACAGGATCGACGGTCGCAACAGTCATTGAGAAAATCGTAGAACGAACATAACCTGCTCGCGTGCGTTATCGACGTGAACGTTGTCAATGGTCAGCCATTATGAACCTCGTACTCCGTACGATGAGAGATTCTAGTTGCTCGTTGCCCTACCACATATATGGTATCTGTATACATATATTTTTCGTCGTTATCGCCGAGGAAGGAGCTCCTTTTGGTGCGCGTATGAACGAATGTATGTTTATTCGATAATACCGCCGCGTGTAAATAGTCGGGGCGGCGTCGAACCGGCGGCTGCGACGCTTACGTTTCCATACATATATCTATATCTATATCTATCTATATATATGTCTGATTAGCTCGGGCTCTGCGACACGATGAGTACTAAAAACATTGCAAAATCAGTGTATACAACTCGTTACATATTTTATTACGTTTTTTTAGCCTTCAAGAGAAGAGAATGCCTCACACATCTATTCATTGTTAGAATCGCTTTAAATTCAAGATTGGAAACATTTTTCTTGTTTTCACTGTCAATACAAACATCGAAATACGTAAATCATAAATTGTGATAGCTATTATTATAACGAAAATGTAATAAATGTAATCCGACATTATAATACTGGCGGGGAAAGGTTTTATTTATAAAAATTGTTATCAACACCAACCCGTGACACGTTGGATGTCAAACGCGCTATAATTCTTTCAAATTTGCTAATACCGCCCACGGTATAAGCCATTAACCATTTTTAGTTGCGGAGAAAAAAAAAAAAAAAGATTTTTCCTCACGGTATATCGCACAGCCCGAGGTTTACCGCACGGCTCACGGCATACCACACCGTAAGGTATACCGCACGACGGTAAATATCAGAGCTCAAGGGATACCGCATGGTTCCCGGTATACCACACGAATCACGGTATAACAACAACGGTGAAGGAAACTGAAACCAATTTTTGAACTTATTGCCACCTTCCATCATTATCGTAATCTCGTTGATCAATAACAATATGTACATTGAAATTATCGATAAATCGTTGCTCGATTTTATTTTTAGTACCAAAACTGTGTCATTCTGTTTTTCATTTGGGAATAAGTAAAGAAAAGATTAATGTACCGCAGTGATACAAAGAGGAGCCAGTTGAGAAGCAGCTCGTGCGCAAAAGTGGTGACAGTTTGGCGTCAATTGCGAAACTGTAAGGACAGCTCCACCGTCTGTCCCCATCATTGACAATAGGAAAACTAGCTCTTCTCGGTCCTCACTTCAATTGTTGGCGGGAGAGCTGGGTTATATTCAGAGTCCGCGCCGATCACCGTATATATCAAACGAGCAAAGAGAACGAGGTACGGGCGCCTGGGTACATGCGAATACGAACGTGGGACGAATTTAATCAATGGACGATAAATTTAACGAGGACTCCGTTGTCGCGGTGACACGCCGCGATTCCCGCGGCACCGCTTTATGACCAACGGACGTGTGCTGATTGAGCGGAAACAAATTTTCGCTTTCCCGATACTCCGTCAAGTTCGAAATTGATAAAAATTAACAGTTAATTATGTCTCAGCGAATTGTATAGAAATGTAAAATATTCTTCGGAATTCCGGTAAAAATGAATTAATATTCTCGGACAAATACAAAACATATTCAGACATGTTATCAATCAAATGGTTTTTATCCCTTTCAAGTTTTTGTAAAAGAAATTACAATTTTTAACACATCTACCTCTATAAGGAAGACATTTATTATTTATTTTGGCTTCCTCATAGAGGTAGATTTGTTTAAAATTGAAATTTTTGAATATCCTCTTTGCAGCTGTCTTCAAATTTTATATGAGGAAGCAATGTGCAAGTTCTACTTTGCATCTTTTTTTTTTCTTTAATTAGCCATATTGTGTGCAGCTATGAAACACCGTTAAAACACCCTCACATCGCATGTTGATTAAGTACAAATTTTTATCTTACTCTCTTAACTTTTGCGAAAGTTGTGACCGGAAGTGTACATTTAGTAAAAAGTTTAAAATGCCATAAAATCCGTTTCAGATTTTACCGTTCAGCGTCAAATTTCGTACGTAATAGGGCTGTATGGTATTTTTCGATTGTAGAACATTTCGGTTCATTTCTTGAAATTCGACGTGATTTAGAGAAAAAATAAGTTTTTTTCGAAAAATTCAAAATTCTATAAAATCGGAACCGCTGTACCGATTTCGCTTAAATTCAATACCAAACATCATTTAACGTGTCTTTATTGATATAGAACTATTTTGCTAAACTGGCGAACTTTTACGAAAGTAAGAGCGATCACACATTTTTTAGACCACTTTTCTCGACGTTTTAGGTGATTCTGAGTATGTTAACATGAAAATCTCGAAAAAAAAAAAAAAAAAAAAAAAAAATCCACGAAAACAAAGTTTTCTCTATAAGGAAGCAAAAATAACCGTGTAGTTGAGATACGAAACGGAAGATGGAAAATTTTGCTAAATTTTGTAATCCGAAGAGTTTACTTGCCAAAATCAAGGACAGCTTTTATTTATAGTTGGTCCATAAGATAAAAATTGAATTTTATTGAACATTAATCATAACTTATAATTATTGTTACATAAGATGCAACTTTTCTATCACCTTTGTTTCAATACAGGCCTGAAAGTTTTAACTTCCGTTCGAGATAACGTAGAATTTTCCTCGAAATTTCCTAGGTCATGCTTCCTCGATATAGAGCCTTATCTATAACTCAACCAATGCAACCCGCTACGATCGTACATCAATCCGTCAGAGTTGCGCTGCAGCTAAGAACTGGTTTCCAACGCTCCAAGTGTCAATGATTTAAGCTCCCACCCGGCGTCGGAATCCTAGATCGTAAAATCATAAATCGTAGACCGCGCTACCGGCTAAGATGTCAAGGCAACTTGGATAAAGTTCTCGAACTCGCACTAGCTCAGCGCGTGCCACGGTGTGAAAAACAAAACGGCCTCAGAGCTCGCAGGTGACCAAGAGAAGAGAGAGAGAAAGATAGAACTCCAAAACATATTTGCAAGGGAGACTCACGTCAATTATAGAAAAATTCCATTGAAAAACATGTTGAGAAAAAACAATTTACTCGAGTTCCACGTAACCATGAGTCTCGATAATTGTTTATGCACGGATGCTTCGGAAATGTGTTCATTCCATGCAAATTTATAGAAGCAAAAAAAAAAGCATTAATCCTTGTCCTTATACAAAGAAAAAAAACGTTTTTCATCTATTTTTACTGCAATAGGAAAAAAATGAAAGACTGGAAATCCATGAAGTAATTCTGTACTTTTGCGTGGTCAATTAATAATATAGTACCACACTTTTTGATCAAACACGAAGAAAAAAGTTCCAATGTCCATGAACTAAAATATCTGGTCATTGTAATTATTTGATAGCAACAATTCCAACTCGTTATTCAAAGGTGTAAGTACCGCCCTGATTATTTTGTGTTAATGTATCAGTTGTGAGATTTCTTTAGTTTTCTTTGAAACAATATATTGTTTTTTCCAAATATAAATGTTAATGAACAAGGAATGACCCATTACTTTGTGCATGTATTTATGAAGGGCTGTTAAATTAATTTCCGCATAAAATACTCTATTTACGACAATAACAGATCTCAGTATTCAATTATTGTCAGAGGGTGTCACTATTCTTACTACTATGATTTGTTGCGGCCCACGAACTTTGACGAAGGCTAACTTCTGCAATTTTTAATATTTTCCTTAATTATTTTATTCAACATATCCATTGAAAAAACATTAAACTCAAGTTGTAAGTTAATATAAGGTGTGGAATTTCGTTTGATCCAACTGTTGGATGAAATTCCAGACATGAACCAAAGTATTGACAAGTTGATAATTGAACGCACAAAGAACATGTAGATAAAAAAAACACTTATTGGATGTTTCAGTAGCCACGACACTCGATAATCGTTCGAGCACAGATGTCTCATAGGTGTGTTTATTCCGCGCAGAGATTTAATCGCGCCGATCGGGAATTCCACGAGGATGATGATTTACACGCATACTCGAAGTATCTGCTTCGCCTCTGCGCATTACGATAGCAATTTCGTATTCTACGCATAGCGTCTCGCACTCACCGAGTCTTCCGATACGTCAGAATATCAAGAGAATATGGGGATACACACTTGGTGTCTCTCCTATTGCATACTACGCGCTATTCTTTATAGGTATAATCTTGTAATACTTGCCTGGAGCGGAAGTTCCGGTGATCCAGCGCACCGGTAACGATTATATCGTTGATGATCCAAGCGTATATATCCGTCACGCTGTAACCACACCACGTGCTTATATCCAATATTCGAAAAAAGAAAAACGAAACACTCTTCACTTTTCCACTGGAAATATTTCGTACAACGAAATCTTTTTACGAAATCTTCGCCCAATACTCAAAAGATTATATTCATACGAACTCCTTGATAACAAAAATTTGTTATTTCACCTCGTGAAAACACTGCCTAAAATCATCCAACAAAAACACGTCAAAATATACCAATGTTTATCGTACGAAAAGATCGATATTTCGTAATGTCACTCTATAAAAAC
This sequence comes from Tromatobia lineatoria, assembly GCA_949699805.1. Taxonomy (NCBI): domain Eukaryota; kingdom Metazoa; phylum Arthropoda; class Insecta; order Hymenoptera; family Ichneumonidae; genus Tromatobia; species Tromatobia lineatoria. Next base: position 396,576 of record OX453049.1, read on the forward strand.
ACTGCTGAAAAACTTTCAACGAAATTGTTCACAAAACACCGTAAAAGAATTATGTTTATTTTACGAATTTGGTGTTCCGTAAAAATTCGTGTGTCTCGTTATTTCGCGGCGTGAAATATATTTATCGTAAACAACTGTTTGGGTCTCGTAAAGAGCTCGTGTCGAGGCTTCCGTTGCTCTAAGCGGACTAAAAGTTGGTCCGGCGCACGTGCTTGACACCACGCGCAGTCTCTGACTGTTCGCACCGGTGGCCGAAAAGTATCTTCGGCACATAAGTCACGAATCGTTGCTTTTATCACCGGCGATTCGCGCACGTAGAGCCCATAAGTTTTCTCGTCTTTAAGTCTCGTTGTCTCTCTTGCTGGTCAGTCGAAGCACAAGAGAAAGAGAGAAATACAGTAGAAGAGTTGGAGCTGCTGTCCGGGGAATCTCAAGGTCGTCCAGAGATCCTCCTTCGCGTGTATGTATCGCACGTAAAGATTCCGATGGATCCTTCACCCTTCCAAGAGAACACAAACATCACAAGAGCACTGCCACAGCACTATATATGCAGTATCTGAGCGCAAGTGTCTCGACAATAACACTACGGACAATCTGGCGGGAATTCGCAATTCAAAAAAAGTCAATTTACGAAAGCATTGATAATTCAACTGACTATACAGCGAAAGAAGAGAAAAAAATACACACATACAAAGTGACAGATATGCAAACAGTGATCGTCGATGTGTTGATAATGAGGAAGGAAGACTTGAAAAGGAATATTGCAAGTATTTGGGATGATTTTAAATGGAGCGAGTCAATGCAGCAGTTATGGAGGAAAGTTTGAATGTTTGTTTTATTGGAATATTGTCGTGTATTTGCCGATATGTTTGACGGGGCTCTTTCTGTTTATCCACGAGAGCCGTGTGCGATAGAGAGTTTTGTATATACACGCGACGCGTCCGAATGCCTCGACGGCCGAAGCAACACTGAATATACTGACGTTGAGTAGTGCTGGGGAGGCGCGCGCGCGCCGGCGGCGGCCCTGTTCGTTTCTCTTCAACAGGCCGCGCAGTGGCGACGGGCACACGCGGCATGCACACACCGCGTACTCCTCCTGCTTTTCTGCCGCTGCTGTTGCTTACTCGCTGCCGCTGCTGCTGCTGCTGCTGCTGACATTGCGGGCTCTTCCGATGGGCTCTATACTGCAGAGGACGAGGGCCTGCTACTCCTGCTGTTGGACTTGTCCACGCTCTCTGCATTATACCTACATACTTACTTAAGCTAAGGCTACTGCCTGCTTCACGTCCAGTGCGCGTTTCTCATGCTTCTGGAAACGCGTCATTGTCGACAAAATATCAATATTCAGATTCGATTGAATCGTTCTCCAATTTATCGATACTCCACCAGGTCGGGCGGTGTCGACGGTTACACGGCGGATGTACACATCGCGGACTCCTGCTTTTCCGGTGTTACTGTTCCTGCTGACATTGCGGATACGTTCGATGAGCTCTACACTACACCGGGAGAAGAGATTTCATTCAAGAAATGGGTGGGTACATTCTGTTTTTATTGATTTCGAAGAATTCTCTCTTTAACATCAATGAAACAGTGCACTAAAATTTGAAAGATGCAAGCATTTTATTGCCACTCAAGAAATATTTACGTAGTGAGCATATGATAAAGGAGCAGGTTCATTGTTTTGAGCAAAAGTTTTTATTCATAAAAAGAAACGGTCTTCTTGATTTTTTGGAAAGATATACTTGATAGCAGCAAGTGCTGGGAATTTTATCATCCAATGTTAAACTCCTAATAGGGCTGTCGCTCTCTCACCTAACTTCACTTTTTTGCTTTTCCTTTCTCCCGAACAAACGGCTGCGAGTTTCAAGGAGCCCGTACTTTAACCCATTTATGCCTTACTTGAATACTTTTTATCTAAATTTGAGCTTTATCTGCCGAGTAGTTTAGGAAAAAAAATAAGTCGTAAACTTTGAGATGTGGTGGGGAAAGTGTCGCCGCCCCCGCATTGAATTCAATAAAAAGAACAGAGACAATTTCTTTCATTCAATCTAACTGCTATTTATTGAGTTTGAGATCATTCAATGTAAAAATAGTATTGAAACTTAAGTATCTCTTTTCGTTGGCGAAAATTGCCGTGAATTAATGAAATCTTTAGAATATGATGCGCAAAATATAACAAATTTTGGATATGCGTTTTGTAAAAAAATCTTGAGTGTAATAGATGGTTTTAGGCCGAACACATATCCAAAATTCGTTATATCGCGCACATTTTTGAAAATAAAAAAAATCAAGATAGAGAAAAAAATCTGAAAAAATCCGTATGCATTAAAATAAATTAACATATCATTTTGATTAGAAAAAAAGTTAGGTTGACTGATTGTTTGTTAAACAATTGTTTTTTTCACCACCTTGTTAATAACATTTTGGGATTATTATTATGCGAAATCAATATTTTCAGCACGTTTTATATGCATTATTTTTATCCGATTTTGATCCCTCCGGGAAGTGATCGAAATTGTTTCTGATACTCACGTTTGGCGGGACTGTACGTATCATACATCCTTAACTCAGAGTGACTTTTTCCGATGGTCGCATGGTCCCCACACGAATCCTATTTCCCAAATATGTTGACAAACCGAACAACGATGCACTGAAAAAAATTGTACAATAACTGCAATGACCTGGAAAATGTAATGAGATAAATGAATAAAACAAATTTTCTATAAATCACTACATACTATTGTTCGAAAATAAGCAGGTTATGGTATACAGCTGCACGTGAAGCCTGTCGAAACAGCACTCATAATTTGAATTTCGTGATCCTCGTAAAGAAGAATAAATAAAAAAAACAGCGTCAACGAGAATCTTTTCTGACATATTTTTTGAGCCGGGATGTGTCTTTCGCTCGAAAGATTATGTAAAGATTATTCGTCGGGGTGTATAATGAATACCCGGTATACATGTAGTAGATGCATATACGTATGTATCCATGTATGTATGTATTCACACAAGGGAAGAGTTTCGTTCTCATTTAATCGCTTTTATATCGCGGGTGGTCCCACCCGTCGCTCCACCTCAGAGTTCCCTTCGTACACTCTATATAGTACTAATAATAATAATATTGGTATATAGTGTCGGAGGTCCACGCCCCGGCGGGCAGATTTCTTTTTCCTCTTCTATTCTCTTCTCTACCGAACTTGTATATTATAGTCGTCGTCTGGGCGACGACGACAACGACTAACAGCGGAGAGATGATTTTTGCCTTCGTCTGGGGTTTTAATGCTGGTGCGAGGCTCGAGCGTCACAAACCAACGATGCTCGATTCGAGTTGAGGTGATGAGTTTTCGAGGTTTTTAGTCTTCTGACGAAAAAATTAAAGATTTCAATGTCGGTGCGAGTGTCGAGCGTCAAGAATGAATGATGCTCGATGCGCTGAGGGCTGTCGACGCCAAAGTTGTGAGGCGATGAGACGAAATACTCTCAGGCGCTGGCTGGGCCGAAATACGAGAGTGTCGGGACAGCGAGTACGACGTCGCAGTGTCGCGGCGGCTGAGACGGCGCTGCGCACATGTGCATCTGGATGTGAGACAAACAGTCGTAATGCCGTGCCGTGGAGGAGCGTCGGGCGAACGAACGCGCCTCGGCAGAAATAGTCCGACTACGACCAAGACGACCAATATCCCGGGAGCATGGGAAAAGGCGTGGAGACCAGCGAGAACGCCTCGATACAAGAATTATGAGCCATAACATATTGCGAGCTCGTCAGCACGAGTCTAACGATGTACACGCCTTACGAACTTTACCGGGAATACATATAAATGATTTTTCTTCTAGCTTTGCTTTAGAGAACGGAGATGAGGTGAGACATTTGAAATGTTATGCCAGTGGTTTCTTAATGCTTACGTTTTCGCTTCCGCATAGAGGCAGCTCTGTTTTTACGAAAAAGTTCAACATTACGACGTAAAAAAATACGAAAATAATATGTAATAAATCCATAGTAGAATGGTCGTTAAAAAGTTCCATGAACGGGGTTTTATTATTTTTTGAGAAATTAACAAATTTTTTTTCCGGGCGAGTTCAAACTGAAACAGCCATAGAAGTTTAGTCTTCCTTATTCCTTAACGACGTTTTACCAAAAATTAGTGGAGAATTTGTTTAAAATTTCTGAATTAGGAAAATCAGGGCTCATGACTAAGGCGAAAAATGATGGTACATTATTTTCTCCGTCATCTCGATTTTCGCTTAATTCTGTGATAACTTTCTTATTTTATAAGAAATATTTATAATAACATATTAATATCGCTCTATGTAAACTAGCGAACCCATAACGGACTCAGTCATTTTTTTGTAGGGTCTCCACAGTGGGTAATAAATAACCAGCTGTTTTATGCAAATCAAGATAAAATTGAATTCCCATTCCAAGAAAACCGCTAAAATCTACTGAATTAGCGGTTGTCAATGGAATATTTAGGTGACCGATTAAATTCTGCTTATTTTTCATGACAATCAAGTAATTTTTTTCTAGTGGATTGTTTTCGATTTTTTTTCAGCATCGTCCGTTTTAGACTGTCCATTTTTTCGATGCAGTTTTGCGGTCGACGTATTGTAGGCGTTATTTATCGAACGTGACAGGATGGTGTCTGTGTCCGGTCAGCGATATTCGTCGCGCAACACATAGGGTTGAATGAACCGGAGCAACACACCGCACACGATCAAAGTAGTGGCGAGCACCGACAGCTTCTATACACGCGACGACGACACGACAAACGCGCGGAAAGCCCGTACACACACAGACCGCTCGTTCAGATAGAACGTGTGCTCAGCACCATAGAGACGCACACGCTTCGCGTGCATCATCATCATCTTCTTCTCTCCTGCTCCAGATGAAGTAATAATGGAGCAATTTCGTCGATACACCGCCGCCGCACCATCACCGTCAAACTCGTTGTGTAACTCCCGTGTTCATCGCATGGCTTTCATGCACTCATGCGATATACCTGCGATCATGCATCTCTTTTGTCGGTAAGTTATACGATAATTTAGTTATCTGAAATTTTAGTTCGATTTTCGATCCACTATGACGATATTTACGGCCGCAAGACGCACAACAGATATTTATCAATTTCATAATCATTGATGGCATACATAAATACTTAGCGTCGAAACGTTGGTTAATATAGAAAAAATAAATCTTTGGATTTGGAATGTAGATGCCATGTAAAAATAAGAAAGTTTTAATTATGAATTCTCTACGATATATCTTATTGATACTTGAAATAAAATGACTAATAAGTCTGTAAAAAGGAATGAGCTTATTAGTAGCGTCTCATTTCAACAAAACTAATATTATAAAACCATTTATTTGATTAAAAAAAAACAATCTTTATAAATTGTATCATATTTATATATTTTTTTATCATTATAGTCATAGAATAATAAACAAAATTTGTAAAAGTATTGAAAATTAACAAGTTTCAATCGACAAAGACTTTCTTTCAAAAGTACACAATACTTCTGTTCACTTTCAACCCCATTTTTATCTCAGCCATTAGCATTATTAATTCAATTAGTACCAATAAAAAATCTCCGCTGTGAGCTCACCCTCTGATATCGCAAAATTATTTAAAAAAAAAAACAAATCAGAAAGTAGAGCGTTTGGCATTGATTTTCTTTTTTTTTCGTAATAGCGGAAGTCGAACAAGCGATCGATGAAGGAAAGCTTGATTAATAGGCTCAATTACTGTTAGACGCACGTGCAGATCCCGCGTGCACCAGTGATTACGTTATCGTGCCTCGATCGACTTTCAAAACGTCAGTCATATATCTCGAATACCGCGCAGCAGCTGATATACAAAACACAGCTGGCATAGCAGTGCGTAAATATCGTAGGAATGGTATACGCACTCTGTCTCACTATTCCGGTGTGTGACTTGCCGTCGGATGACTTTCGCCGTTCAGTGAACAGCGTACGCGTTAAACTTTTAATTCCTCGATAAAAGGGGTTGATATAATCCCGCGCGAGCGCGCGACTTACACTGACCACCCGCTTATTCGTTTGCCTTGGCTGTACTCGCGCTGCCCGCATGCCTTTCCATTAATCTCAATTACCGCGGCAATTATAGACGGTTAACGAAAGTGGGGTCGTGAACCTGCCGCGGGATCCACCTTTGTCGTCCGAACATGGCCCTCGGGTGAACCGCAGGCTCATCTCATCGCAGCTCCGTCCATAGTCTCTCTACCGCTAATTCTGTTGGACCGTTATTATTACGCTGGGACAACAGGCATCCTAACGGCTCGTAACAACGGGGGGCGCTAAATCGATTGATTCTCATTGTTATATTCTAAAAAATATTATAATTAACTGTTAAAAAATTATTCTATCTCTAATATTGCTTGTTTACACGTTAAGAATTTATTCAATTAGGAGAGGCTCACATTTCTGAGACTTACTACACATTTGGAAAATCTAAAAAAAGTTGCGAAAACAGACTCATATATATTCATTGAGCTTTTGTGGACTTGAATAACTAATTCAACTGCAAGATTATAAGTAAAGTTGTCATTGTCAAAATCACGTGCACGAAATACCATCAATATTTTTATTACATTTCTCCTCATAATAAACTGTAATGAAGAAAAAATGTTTACATTTTAATTCTTCTAATTTTCAACAAATGAATTTTCCAACATTCAGCATTGGGTAGGTATTCCATGTGTAGCGGGACCGATTATCGCTGAGCAAAATTTACGGGCATATAGTAATAAGAGAAGGTACTTCTTAAGTACGTTTAGAAAATGTGAAGTTGTAGAACGCCTTTTTTCTGAAATGTACTTTCTTTTTCTCAGCTCGAAGCGGCTATTCAGTTTGACTCTGATGTCAGTATTGTCATTTATAGCAATGCCTAGCGATCCCTTTCACTGATTGACCCAGTTATATTTATTCTTAGTATTTCAAGAGTTTGATAATTGTACCACTTTAAAAAGAAAACAAAGCTTCCAATAGTAGGAAGCAACTGCTTCCATGCGTCGAATCTTTGTGCACCATTCTTATTTCCAATAGTATTTTCATTAATAGTTATACAGAAAAATTCCATTTCACTGTAGATCCAAAAATATCAAGTATTTATTCCACTTGTTTTTTAAACTTCGCACACCTACAAAAGTTCGAAGATTCATCTCACGATAGATACCGAAATATTAAGTATAGGGCCCACGCGAGTCACATGTTATTTTATCGCTACGTTAAATTACGATGATTCATTTGATTACGAGCATAGTAGAGGACCCACCTTAAAGTACCCAATTGAACTTGTGCGCGCTGTTGCATTGCCATATGGATAATATATACTCATACATTTTTGAGTAATACATTAATATCTGTCACGAGGAAAGCGAGTCGTCGAGAGATGTCGGAACGTTTTTTTCGAATTACCCCACGTGGGGCTCTTTACGTCACGAGAAAATAATAAAAAGGGCAAAGAGGGCTCGCGTCGGCCGGTCTTTGGCTGGGAGCTCTCGAGGGATTTTTATTGGATGAGTGAGAGCGTAAAAACGAGGGAAGAAGGGCCTCGATGACCATTCCTCCTATACTGCTATACTGCTGTACTGCTATACTGCTATACTGCTATACTGCTATACTGCGGCGCGTTCTGCGGCAGCGTCGCTATAACCTCACTCGCTTTTAATCTCGAGCACCGAGGTTATAACAACGAGAATGCTGCTAGCGGCCCATTCCAGCATATATATGTATATATATGGGATGTTCCACGTTAAATTATCAGCCCAATCCCTCACCCCTTGTGATTTTACTTGTGGTTTCGTATGATATTGTTTCCGACGCAATAGGGTTTCAGAGTTTTTTTTTCCGAATACTTTTAATTTACACTGAAAATTTATAAATATTGAAAAATCGTTTCTGGGAACGCCATTTTTCAAAACTTCAAAAATTCACACTGTTTCTAGAGCTGAGAATATGTTGTTTGACCGTCATGAATATTCATAAATTCGTTAGATTTTTTTCTGTAACCTATAGAAATGCCCGACCCGAATACAGATAATATTTAAGAAAGTTACAACCGATAAACAAAATCATTCCAATTTCTACATGAAAAAACTAAGAGCCGACAAAAAAAAAGTAAACATTGAGAACTCATTACCGTGGTGTCTAAAAATCATACATTAAATCATAGCACGAGTGTGATTTTTTTTAGATAAAAAATAAAACGCGTTCGTAATCGGTTTTTTTTATTTTTTCAAGTTTCACTGATAATTGAAAAGTATGAAACAAATTGTGAAATCCGTTTGGGTCGGAATTAACATTATATTGAAAAATTTTCAATATCAACGCAAAGACATCAACTGCCGGCTTAACGTGATATGCCCCATATGTATATATGTTATATCTGGAGGACGGTAAGGAGCCGCGTCGCCGTCGCCGTCGCCGTCGCCGCCGCACTACACAAGCCCCGACGATCCAAAATCCTGGACGAACTCTCGGTCTCACGACGGGCGGTCACCGCTTCCTACGTCCACGCCAAGATCCTAATCTCTTCTGCTTCCATCTCCACTCTCACTTGTATTCTCGTCGTTTAAGTATGTGGGCAGCTAGTTCCTCTCAAATTCTCGTCTCCGTTGCCAGAAACTCCAAAGACTCTTGAGACTTAACGAATTAAAACATTATTATATTTTAATGCTGGCTTCGGAATTTTCTTTAGACCTGACTTCATTATTGAGAGACGTGAAAGTCCTTGGAATATCATTGAGAACTGAACAAAACACAACTTTATAAAAAAAATTGTACTTCAGGGCGAATGTCTCTTGATAGTCTCGAAGGGGTTGATGCAAACAATATTAGAACTTCTTTTAGAACGTTTTTATAAATATATTGACTAAGATAATTGAAACAATTAAATATCAATATTAATAACTATAGTTCACACCCAGAGAAATCGGTCCGATGAGTTTATTTGAATCCATTATAGGGTGTATTTGCAATAAATGAAATTTTATTGCAATCAAATACAGTCTATTTTGATGAGATAAAATTTTATTTAGAGCAAAAAAAGTCTAATTATGTTAAATAACATTCTATCAGGCTTTTGTGAAATTAATGTATTTAATTTCCGGCACAATATAATTTGTTTGATTCACGCTCGTTTAGTCTTATGAAAAATTCAATTGTATCAGAAATTTAATAAACACATATTTTTTCAAATCAAATAAATACACAGGGTTAATCTAAAAACAATATTTCATTTATTGTCACTACATAAAATACAATTTGTTGAAGTCGTTATTGCGGCTTGGTTCTCATATCGTTGTCTCTATTTCGGGCTGATTACGCCTCGTGAAAGCGATGAAAGAGTGCACTTTAAGCGCCAACGATTATGCACGTCTGCATGGAGCATCGTCATCATCATCATCATCATCGTCAGAGCCGTCGCAACACATTACGCTTATCAACGGTATTTTATCAGCATAAACAAAAGTCTCGACTCCGTATGTATTACAATACCGCGCGAGCATCAGTCTGTGAACTGCAGAGAGAGAGAGAGAGAAGAGTTCAGCTCATTCTGCGGAGATGATAATTGATAATTCGTGGGACGTCGAAGGAGGCAACTCAGCGAGTCATAAAACCTGACGCTTCACGTATGTGTACACTACGACCATAATTTCATATGGTAAATGAATATTGCCGGTGCATCGCTAATATTCTTTAATTTATCCCCTTTTGGAAGCTGTCAAAATTTTTGCACGATTGCTCATATTGATTTTCTGAGTTTATCGATTTTTGCAGTTTTTAATCATATTTCCAAATGATTGCTTAACTCCAATGTGGCTGAAATTGATTTTTAAATAAATTTATTTCAAACAAGGATCCAAAGTAAAACTTGGCACTTGCAAAAACTATAATTTATCTATTTATTTAAAAATTCCACAAAACTTGCACCGCGTTATCCATTTTTTCCGACTCTATACGCAATATCGTATCACTTTCTTTATTTTGATACAAATTTCCAGCCCCGTAGCTAAAATTTCTACAGCCCCGACGAAATTTTTCCGAGTTCTTAAAAATCTCATAAAATCGGAATGGTATTAAAATTTTCACGAATTCGCTCGATTAATTCACAAATTTAATCATCATGCATTTCAAGATCAAGATTTCAAGAATATTTTACTAATTTATTTTTTTCGTCATTTGAGACTATTTTAAATGGAGTGACATGAAATTTTTTTCTTTTCTCTGTGGGAACAAAACTTTTTGTATGCGGAAGCAAAAACCACAATAATATTATATATATACACAATTGACAGAGCCACTGAATAAATTCAATAAATTCTCATATTACGTTGTCATTTTGTTTTTTTCGGCAACCATGGGAACTTGCAGGAGATAATAAAAGTATATCCGTCTTTATATGAAGACGCGAAGGAAAGAATTTTTATTCTGTTGAAACGATTTGTCATCTGCGCAGTACCAGTTTTTATAATCCGATCGGGAGCCCCGAGGGCGCGTCGCGGGTCTTACTCTCGGCAGTAACAGAGTGCGGATATATGTAGAAGGGGGTAACGGTGAATGGGTCATTTTATCAATGAAATCGAGGCTCTGGTGAACGACCAGAAAGGGAGGGAGGGAGAGAGAGAAAACGTAAGTGAGACGAAGAGATAGAGAGAAAGGTGTGCGCAGGAGGCGCTCGAGGATGAATGGACTATCGAATGCGCTCCCGCGGTGGGATCCAGAGGTAATGCGTCGATGATGCTGCCGGATACAAATGTCTCAACCGAATAACGAGGCGAAGGGTGTGACGAGTCCTTTACTTTCCATTGTCGCGAAGCGTAATTCGAGATCATCCAAATCTCATAGAACTTCTTCACATCTTATTTTCATCCTATCAAATAATTGAGTGAATGTACTCAATGATTTATTCATTCGTTTATTTCGAAAGTTGCGCTGAGATTAGCTATATTTTCTATATTATACTATATAGAATATATTTCTAGAATATATCTATATATATATTTTCACTAGAATTCGCATCAAAGTGTTTTTCAGCGTTTAGTATCTTATGAATATTGATTCATTTATGCATTTATTTATCTGTCTATGTATATTTATGCATTCGCTGATTTAAATAATTCTCGTAAGATGACAGCAATATTTACACGAGATATTTGTTTTAACAGAATTTTGATAAAAATTCACAGCGCTTTTTTATAGTACGAACATTTACTTTTGTTATTTATACATTTATCGACGGAATCAATGTTCCTAAGATGACAGATTTTGATTTTATATTGATTTTTTTTCAGACGGCATTTATTGTACTGTCACGTCACTAATCTTGAGCACTTCTGATCGTAAAGTCATTTACTTTATTATGACTCTATACATATTGAGTGTCGTTTTGTTTATTAAAAAGTGAAAAATTGATGAATGAATAAGAAACAAAAGATTCAGTAGAATGAATACCAGACTAATTTCATGTAAATTCATTACCTCATTTTTTCGTGGTCGCTGTCGTCAAAATATTTCCGTGCACATTTGTTTAACTTATAGTAATAATTATAATACAATAATGAATAAAATGATTAATTAATTAATTAATTAACTGAATTTCCCTAAGGTGCCAACAACTATTCTACGAGCATATGATCCATAATTAATGATGACTCATTTATTGCAAGGGAAATAAAGTTGATTCCGGAAACTGATCCCTGGCCGATGACTTTACATGTTTAGGGAATCTTGTTCACGGGAAAATGAGATTCGCAACTGGTTTACGGGGATTGATTGGAGGAGTGAGTGCGGGTAGACTGAACGCTGTCATATTGAAGGCAGCTTTTCCGACGATGTCGAAAATGACGCGAAGGCTACGTATACTTATGGGGAAGAAGGAGGTCTAACGCGCCGATTACAGTGCTGGATACAAATGTCTTAACCGAACAACGAGGTGCTCTGAGATTAAGGTTATATTTTCAACGATATTGATTCAATAGAATCGACAATCGGCAATTCTCATTGAAATCTTTTTCAGCGTTTGTTATCGCGTTAATATTAATTTATTTATTTATGCAACTTCACTACCTCATATTGCCAGTGTTCGCCGTCGTGAAAATCTTTCTTTATATATTTATTAATTTATTCATCAATTAATTAACTGAATTTCCCTAAGCTGACGGCGGTAATTGCATTAACCATTTGATCGACGAAAATAACATCATCTTACGAGAATATGTTGCGTAATTAATTATTACTCATTTATTGCAAGGGGAATAAAGTAGATGTTTGAAATTAATCCCTATCCGATGTTTTCACATATTTACGGAATCTTGTTCACGGCAGAATGAGATTTGCAACTGGTTTACCGTGATTGATTGGAGGAGTCAGTGCGGGTAGACCGAACGCCGTCATATTGAAGGCTGCTTGTCCAGCGACGTCGACGATGCCGCCGAGACTGCGTACACTTACGGGGAAGAAGGAAAGTATCCTCGACACTGCGGGCGAAAACAAGGCTATATCGATATAACTCGTTCGGATATCGACATGGTGCGCTGCGATGCGAGCGCTGTTCGCGGCGCGACTATGCAAATCGATGACACGGCCGTCCGGCTTAAATAAAGAGGGAAATAAAGAGAGAGAAGGAGTGAGAGAGAATAGCATTCTCGGTATGCAGAGATGCTTGGATAGAATTCGCAACCAGACCAGACTCAAGGCTACCTAGTTTTGCTACTCTCGCGAACACGCGCGCGACAATTCAGCTCGCCGGTGCGCACAGTTATGTACGTCGCCGCGACAATCGGCTAGCCGTCGCCTCTCTAAAACTACAAAACGAGTATACATATGTACTCGTACAACTTATGTACAAAAAAGACGTCAGAAGGATCTTGGTACGAAATAACCTCGGTACCTTGTATACTCGAATTTTAGCCGATCTACCAACACAACCCTTATTTTTCCATCCTCATACAAGAAGCTTTGTTTTCATGAAAACTTGTGTTAAAATATTTTCATGTCTGTATACTCAGAACGGTCCAAAACGACGAAAAAGGTGGTTTTAAAAAAATGTCCGTATGTATGTGTCTGCAGGGCTTCGGAAAATTCAATCGCCGAAATTTCTTCGTCTCATGCTAAACGCTTGTAGGTCTGTCTCTCTCGGATATAGCTCTCTCTCTCAGTCGCACCATTTTTTTTTAATTCTTAAAAAAAACGGCTGACCCGAATGAGGAGCCACAAGCTTAGGGGATATAATTGTATCCTAAATTCAATAAACGAAAATACCCTCAGAATAATACCACAAAATCTCATGGTATCTGTCTTTACTGTTTAAAATTGAAAAGTAAGAAAAAAGCGTCCCCAGAAATTTGGCTTCAGTAATTTCGTCCTCAAAGGCGGTTATGTAAATAAGAATCCTCGAAATAATTCGATCACATACAATACTGCTGGCAATTATTGCGATGGTTGCTGAAAAACCTTGAAACAAACGGCAAAAAAGAAATTTAAATGCCGATGTGGGCGCTGCGTAGTTCCCGATACTAAATATTCTGTGCGTCCTCCCAATCAGCGACATACATGCATAGATTCACAGGGTCTCCTGTCGCACACTTATTCGGGGGAAAAAAAAATGATCCCTTATAACACGAAACTTTTCTCCGCACCCACTTGAAATGGGTTAACGAGACAGTAACGCTCGTGGTACGGGCGCGTATCTCGAGAAAATATGTAAGGCATAAAGATCCCTCTTATATGCATACCCGGCGGATGAATATTTCGGCTACACGCGGCATCATCAGCGGAATCAGCTCGAGTAGGAATGTCGGGAGGACAGATAAAGGCCTCGGCTTTTTTCTCACCCAGACTCTTCGTCTCCTCTTCGTCTTTTTCCTTTCTCTCTCTCTCTCTCTCTCTCTCTTCGACTCGGAGTTGAAGAATTTACCTCGCGATTTCTCATATCTCGTGACCAAGTAATAAATGCCTAGTAATAATCCTTTCGCACAAACGCAGAGTTCGAATTTTTTTTGCATTCTAATTTTTTCCTCTTTTTTTGCTTCGTCAGCCTCCACATCTTTATTTGGTTTTTCGGTCACGAAGAGACGCGAGGCCTGCGTACAAATGTTGATATTGTGAACCCGCCGAGAGGCGTTACAAAGCGAACTATTCCACGCTCAGACATTAATCAGTTATGCGTATAAAGAAATATTACCACTGGCACGCACCGCGCCAACCAAAAGCCAATGAAACCTGAGCAATGCGTCGCTGGAGCTCGAGTTTTTGTCGTTTCTTTACGTCGATTCAGGGACTATCGTATTGATTAGAGTTTTAATTTTTTTCAGCATGTCTTTACAAATGGTGAACACTGCTCGTTGGAGTTATATCTATTCCAATTACAAACAATATGAAATTATATAATGGTTACATTTATTTCAACTATTTGAAAAGGTAAATTTTGTTTTCAAAAGAAACCATTGTGTTTCATAATCAATCTGAGAGTCTTATTACAAAGGAATCACAGAAATTATATGGATATGAAAATAATTTATTCTAAATAAATTCTCTTATAAAATTGAGAGATGAAAAAAAAAATTTCGGTTGGTTTGAATTTTTTTTAAAATAATAATGTGAATACGTTGATTTCATTTCTACAGTCTGTAATAGTTATTCCCCCTTAAGCGTAAAACTGTCACATGACGTAAAAGTGGAAAAAAATAGTCGCATATTACGGTCCATGATACAAGCATCGATGAGCTCATGTTGTATGAGAACGTGTTTCTTATGCTCACCTGCAGGATGACCGTCAGTGTGAAGTTATTAGATACTCAAGATACCGCTTACAACTTGTCTACTTCGCACACGGTTATTTTTATAACCCTCTCCTTTTTTATTTCCCTTCAATTCAATAACGATTCATTGCTAGTCTCGTTTCTTTTTGACGTCGCGTTGCCTCAATGGTTTTGCTTCTGTTGTCACCCGATGGAATTCGAGTAATGAATCATCGTGAGTATACGTGTAGTTTTCTCGAGTGGCCGAAGCTACGCAGCGAAAGACAGTCACGATGAGGAGCGAGCGCCGAGTCTCGCATTTTAATAAAAGTATTGTATTCTCTTGTCAGAGGCTGCGAGGTGGAGGGTAGAGTAGAAGAGTGAGTCATGCTATCACCAACGAGGCGGTGAACAAGCACCAGCAGCAACGAAAGAGAACTTTTCACTCTCTCCGACCAACGGCTCAGCTGGAAATTATTTATCGGCCCGTATACGTGTTTCTGGAACAAAAGCGTTTATTCGATGTGGAAAAAATGAGAAGAAGAAGTAAAATAAAGCTGTGAATACTTCTCCGAGGTCTCACAGATAAGTCCACATATATACTCCACATTTCCATATAGGAATTGCATTACTTTCATGCTTTTCGTTTATTTTTTTCTCTGTGACTGAGTCATTTTACCTTGGGTTTCCATTATTATACGAGCTTTGAGCAAAAATCGCACCAAATAAGAGCGTCCAAAGAATCGAGCCGAATGATATATTTGCTAAGCGCTTTCGTGAGTTTCGATTCTTTCTCTATAAATAGAAGACGCCAGGATTAAAAGAACTTTTCTGTTTACAATTTAACCACAAAATTTTCAAAGAGTAATTTTTTTACTTTTCAATTGTAATTATCAAGCCATAAGGTTCACCACAACAACTACTTGATTCAAACCTTTTCACAGCGATTCGAACAGTTTTTCCGACGGTTCTGATGTCAGAAGTGACATATTCGGCTTAACCTTGTAAGTTAAGACGATTGTCCAGAACTCGTATATTTCATTGCATATCGAAAACACTTATTTCAGACCCGGTTACAGGAATGGAAAAAAAGTGTCTACTTGTCGCACTTGTATCGTGATATACTTATATGCAGTACTGATGTCAAAATTTATCGATTTTTATCCACTCTTAAAAAAGGGCCGAATCCGAGTCTATGAAATCTTATTCCATGACAAATTGACGTTTAGATTCATTTATTAAGTCATCGATTTCAAACAAAGCAATTAAAACATTGATACATTCATCGAAAGAAAATGCTATAGTTTCTGATTTCGGTTTTCATAGAGACATCTCTCTATGTCTCATTTTCTTAACAAAATAGTAGGTTATTCTAAGTGAACAGTAAAACTAAAATTATCATCGCGTTAAATAAACATACCGAGCGGCTGAAAACATTGAATGTTTACAATTCTATGTAAGCGATATTTGAAATGTATCTTAGATTATAATAACTAATTATAATTATTTAACAATAATTACAACCACAATGATTCCTGAGCCAATACATTTTGCTTCCTTATAGAGGAAGCTTTGTTTTCGTGAAAATTTTTTTTTACGAGATTTTCATGCTAACGTACTCTGAGTATTTCAAAATTTCAATTTTTAACCAATCTACATCTATGAGAAAGCCAAAATAAATAATAAATGTCTTCCTCACAGATTTGAAAATATCCTCTTTACAGCTGTCTTCAAATTTTCTATGAGGAAGCAATGTGCAAAGTTTTTTGTATTGCTATAGTTCATCATCATAGCTTTTCTTTTTTTCTAGTAAATGTATATCCGATACTTTTTGTGTTGTATCACATCCCGCAGGAGATAATAAACCAGAAGGCTCTAATTCCTGACCCGTATTTGGTTACTATTGAATTGCGAAAGGCTCGTCCCTCATCGGCTAACCGAGAGGAGGGGCAACCGTAGAAATAGTATATCTGCTTGCGATAACTGTAGCTCGAGGGGTAGCTATTAGAGAGAATCATCTCTCAGGCATCTCCCGTTTGTGTTATCGCTTTGTACACTCTACATTTCCTCTGCCCACGTCCAGTATACACACCACACAGTGAGCTCTCTGAAAAAAAAACCAGCTGCCACAATATTGAGGAAAAAAAGCCACCGTTGTTTTCAAATCTTTGATGACTCCTCCTTCTCTGATATTCTCACTGTATAGGTATTCTAACATGCCAGAAAATTCCTTATGCAATTCTTCAGGATAATCGTCCTTTAGCTCTTTCCAAATTTCCAAGATTTTTCTTTCGAATACTTATAGAGATTAGTCATTGCTGAGAATTTACCGAACCCGAAACTGTTGAAATACGAATACCTTGGGAACTTTTCGTGTTTCCTCTCAAGAATGTAAAGATAAACTTTCTTTTTAATTAAAAGTATCGATTTTTAGGTTCCATATGGGCGTCTTATCACTAAGAACTGTTTTCGAGTAAAATTGAGGGACTCCAATCGAAAAAAATTGTTTTGTTCATTTTCTTACGTAGAAAAAAAAAGTATAAACATTTCATATGATTTGTTATTTTGTATCGTTGTCTTGATGTAAATAAAATGTTAAAATTGTTGAAAAAGATTTTGAGATCCGAGTATGAGTCATCATAGGAAGAGTCTCATTTCAGAAAAACGAAAAACTTGTTGAAAATACATTTTTTTAAAAATCAACCCAAATATAACGGGGAAGGGGCATGCGATTTTTGACAACGTTGTGTTCACTGATACCATAGTAAAAACACTTTTTCAAACACATTTAACATACCGGGCCAATTATTTTTTTAATACTTCCACATTTCGCTAAATGTTATTTTACGATCTCATTTCTGTAAACAGGAGTTTCGTCTGAGAACATTGTAACGTAAGAACTGTTACAAAACGATTCTAAAATCGATAAACATAATTCCTCGAAGAGTGCAAAGTCTAAAACATAATGGGTATGATACAAGTTTGTACTTTAGATACTTTTTCTTAACGATAAACGTATAATGATTCAACAGAATAAAGTCGAATAATTATGAAAATAATTGAAACAAACTAACAAAGTGAATTTGAGAAATTATTATTTCTTAATTTATGGGATTTTTTTATCTGTTCCGTAATAACTCACTATCCGCTTGAGTTAATGTGTAGACATGTCGGCAGGTTTTCATACAATAAATTTCGTAACTCTTAAAGAAATCGTTCTACCAACCAAAATGAGCCGACGAAAAAAATCTTTAAACATTATTCTTTGTCCATTTCTAAGAAACACGACCATCCAGTCTGAGAAAATGGAAAAGTAGAAACGTTAGAAATACGAATCCTTAGCCAAGGATCTTTTTTGTATATCTTTTCTCGGTTCCTCGAATGAAAGAACTCGTGAGGGGTTAAACTTTCGATGCCACGACCTTTTCTCCATGTAAGCTGAATTTTCTGCCTACAAAACTGCACGAGGGTCTTGTGGAGTTGGAGGGCACGAAGAAGCACCCCGTGGCTCCTCGTGTCGAGACGCCGAGTGGCATTATATGCTCTCGCTGTCTTTTCGCTCGTCTCATCTCTCGAAATATTATCATCATTGTTATTTTAACGCGAGGGTACAACCTGTCCATTACTAGCTCGTAAAACACTATCGAAAGGCCATAAAGCGACGAAGGGACGATGAGGCTTATGCACGAAACAATATATCGTCCGTCTGCCTGCGCGAAGAGACGCGAGTGTCTCTCGACATGTTTATGTTTATTTGTGCTCTGTGTGGCACCGAGAAAACAATAAACTCCGTAGTGGGAGTCTCCCGCTTTTGTTTTCGTTTTAACGCATCCCGTGATGATCCCGAACTCTCTCAGATGTCTAAGAATATACCACATGTCGACACTGCAGTGGCAGACTATATTTCTCCGGACAGCGAACATATTTATGACAAACGATACTTTCTTGTTTCATAAATTAATGTTGCGCAATGCGAATCAATCCTTTATATTTTTATTGTTGCCTACGGCCAGTTCAATACTCTGTATTACAGATAAAAAGTTATGGACGAATCGAATCTGAAAACTCTAGTACTTCCATCTTTCCACACTTCGATGATTGTAATATGCAATATATGTAGAAGAATAGTAGTCATGGATATGTAAAAAATATCTGGGAGATATCCAAGTTTACGGAGTCTAGAATATTATATGGGTGATTCTTCGGAAATAGTCCGTTTGCATGAACCCACTCGTTCTCTCCATAATACCTAAGGTTTCATTAATTTTTTCGCTGAAAGGATTATTATATCATATTTGAAGGAAGGCTAAAAGCGAGATTATATATTCAAAATCGTGCTAACCGTTTTTTCTCTACGTTTAAGTTATTCTCCCAGCTCGTACCTTCAACATTCTCGCGTATTCTAAGTGCTTATAAAGATACTTAACATTGTTCAATGATAGAATCATAAACATTTCCTACAACCTACAACTATACTCGTTCTATGGGAATCAGTTAATATTTACGGAAATGGACAGCGTTAGTAGCCTCGAAAGTCAGACTGGTATCGATCGTCTCGATTACTGTAATCGATCGGATCGATCGTAGATACATTGCCTTCATCTTTTTGGTCGTCTTTCTTGCTGAGGGAAGGTGCAAAACGCCGATGTCACAAGCTAGCACGTCATTTCTCTGGTACGTGCTGTGTATACATTTTCAATTAAAATGAATCTCTGAATTTTTTCTCTAAAGAAACTATTGAAAACCGACTCATCATTCCCCTGGGCTAGAGATATGAAAAATCTTATAGAAAACTAACACCACCTAGATTATTTTTTATGCGATTGCACGATAGTATATTATGCCACAAGTGCGTAAAATGCGATTTAGCGAACGAGGTTTTTCGTACTCGTAGCGATCGTATAACATTTGTGTTCGCTTCGCCGGCCACTCGTGCACCCGATCGCTACGATTACGACATTGAGTGGAAATAGTAGGGCGGACGGAGCGGGTGCAGGTCTGCAGGCCCCGCTGGGGGGGCAGGGGGTAAAGTCCGCGCGGCGCGTGGAGCCTCCACCCCCATTCAAGAGAATACTTTTCTAAATGACTCATAAATTTTCACCCATCTATTTAAAGCCGATTTAATAAGAGATTTGGCTTGACATTATTTCGTATCTTATTAATCTTAATTGTGTTGACGGTTGCAAAACTTACAAAGATGACAATATGACGTTGACATTTCTAGTTGGATTCCATCATTTTTTGTCGAATGAATTATTGTGCCGAATATTAAAATTCTTCTCAAGTAATATGGAAAATACGTTTTTTTGAGATCTTACACTTTCTTGTTTCATAACAGAGATACTCGTTGCGTTACGAAATTCTCTAGATTTATAAATCTGCACCCAAAAATAGTTGCTGGATTAGATGCTCCCGCCTTGCAGCTCAAGTTTATTCAATTTCCCACTTCCTGCAGCAGCCGGAACAGCTAAAAACATTATAACCGTTAAATCCGTTAACGTAAACCCTGCACCCCGTATCGTGAACGAATAGCATGCGAGGGAGAGCAAGAGCTCAGAGGTTGTGATGCTATAAAAGAAATTAAACACTCTGTGTTGCACAAGAAAAATATTTTCTCAATAAGCCCAGTAACTTTCCCTTTTATTTCTGTTCGCTCTAGAGAAAGACATCGGAATTTAAGAAAACAAAAAATTAAGTTATGGCTTACAACACTTCTGGTATCTGCGGAAGAAACTTTAAATCCGGATACTTTACAATCTTTTCTATCGTATGGCTGAATGTCTTGGAAAATATACTTTTTCATTGATGATGTATAGTTAAAACTTGATAAGGCCATGATCGATCTTGAGAAACTGTAGATGACGCTTAAAAAACAATTTCAGCTATTGTTCAAACTTTCATCTCTCTATTTTATCATTTTCAACATTTCCAACACTTCATAATGAATCAATATTTTCTCTTTAGAAGAACTCAAAATTGTTGAGAATAGGGCTTATTTGTGCATAAAACATCCCAACGGCGAAATTCCAATATTCTCACCGAACAAATATTGAAAATCGATCTGTCTTACGGGCCCCAAGCTTAAAGTACTATTTTAGTCTGCTTAGTTATTTCATCGCCTCACTATGCACCAAGCCATCCTTAAAGAAGGAGATGTTTGGGTCAAATGGCCCTAGGATACGAAATTGCTTATTCACGAGAGTTGAATTTGAAAACAAGGTGCGAAGTACAGAGGTTCGGTTAAGCCATAGGATCCTATGGAGACCTGGAAGCCGACAGCCGGTACCTGAAAACGAAAAGGAAAGACCACGAGATGAGAATTTGAAGGAAACAGAAATTCGAATGATGGCTTCAAACACTTTTAACATCTATGGCAAAAATTTCGAATTCGGACAAAGCATAACTTATAATATTATCTATCGTAAGGCTAGATGGTTTAAAAAAATATATTTATGCTTTTGTGAATAACAATGATAAAAATTATAATTTTTTCCGAATTTCATGTCTCTCCATTTTGGCATTTTCATATTCTGTTCCAATAATTTAAAGTGAATCGGACGAATTAGCCATTTTTGTTCATCCAAAAATGGCAGAAATACGTTCTAATTGTGTGTAAACACGCAACCTCATTGTCTCCACACTCTCGCTAGAAAAAATATAGAGAATCGACCTGTTGTATAGGCTCCAAGCTTAAGGTGTTATTTTCGGCTACTTAGTTCCATCGGGTTATTATGCGCAAGGCCACCTGAAAAGAAGGAAGTGTCAGGGCCCAATGGTTCTAGGCAACTAGATTGCTTATACACGAGAGTTGAATTTGAAAACGAGGTGCGAGGATCCTATGGTGACCCGGAGAGCGAGAGGCGGTAAGGAAAAAAGGAAAGGAAGCGCACACGAGATGCGTATAAGTCTGTCAAAGGGCTGTCGTGTCCGGAGCTCCGGGAGTAGAGTAAGCGAACATAGCTCTTCTCTTGCAGCTAGCTCGGTCGTATGCACTCGCCCGTTCACCCGCAACGTCAAATTTATGTCCGACGCGAATGGGCCGGACCTTTCGTGGCTCGCCTAAAAATACAGAGAGCACGCAGTCAGGAGCACTGAGAGCCTCCGTAAGGCGCGACTTCTTTCTCTTTTAAAAGGAAATTCCGGCTACGCAGCTTCAGCTTCACTACGGGATATAGAGGTTGCCTTGTTTACCCGTCACTCGGTGCTCTGCTTTGCTACTGAACAATGTCCCCTGCTCTCTTTTTCCATGTTGCCGAGGTCATTTCTCTAAAAGAAACACATTTAAATTGCTTTATAGTGCTGGTTATTATACAAATGCATTTGTGGCAAGACGTCGCGCAGAATTCTGTAATGTGAATTCGGACGCTTTATCTCTTTTTTTTTTCCTTTTCAAGCTGTAGTAAGTGTATTTATTAACAATACATGAACTTTTCTTTTTTTCATGTTTCTTTTGTTTATACAGTTTATTGATAATGTTTGTACTGTTAATGTAGGCCATCGACCGTAGTCCTTCAGCCCTGGTTTTTCCGTTCACTCGTGTTTTACATTACTTAGTATTGATAAAATAATAAATAGTTACTATGCAGACATAACTTTTGTGGGCTGACTAATGTTCAGTTGTTAACATGGTTTTCCTCTCCTACAGTCATTCTTTCTAATTGTTGGGGAATTGTGTGTGTGTGGGATATTTGTGTCTGCGGGTTAAGTTTTGCTTGGGTCTTATGCATAAATGCTGTATATTATCTAATTGTGAGTTTGCGGAATTCTGGTAAGTTCATGTATTCTAGTTGTAATATGTGTGATTCCTGTTGTGTCATAGAGAACTGTGTTACGGGGATTGTAGAGGATTAGCTGGGTGGCGAATCCGTGTTAAAGATGTATGATACGTACAGTCCCGCCAAAAGTGAGTTTCAGAGACAATTTCGATCACTTCCCGATGGGATAAAAATCGGAAAAAAAATAATGCATATAAAACGTGCTGAAAAGATTGATTTCGCATAAAAATAATCCCAAAATGTTATTAACAAATTGGTGAAAAAAACAATTGTTCCACAAACAATCAGTCAACCTAAATTTTTGTCTCATGAAAATGATATGTTAATTTATTTGAATCCATACGAATTTTTTCTTCTGAGCTTCGAAAATCCATAACTCGCAAACTATCGACGTTAACGAAAAATTTGTAAGCACTTTTTCTCTTCCGAATGATCTGAAGATAATGAAAAAAAAAAACGCGAACATCAATATATCGTATCGGTAATTAAGGTACATGACTTTATTGAGAGCCGTATTCACGTACGTGTTAATTAAATGGGAAATCGATCCATCGTTTGAGCCACCTCTAAAAAATTTGTTATTACGCTAACATTTTCAGAAGAGTTGTTTTAAGGTACAAACTATATTTTAAAACGATGCAAAATAAATAAATATTTCCCGCTTAATGGCTCATTACTCACGACATACAAACCACTCAAAATAGTAACCACTCATACGAACAAGTGTAGACCGTGATGCAATATAACTAGTACTATTGATTATACATAATTAATGCAGAACATTACGACCCATTTTACCTTCGAACTCATTATATTAGATTTTTGATTCCATCAAACATTTGACATCTATAACTTTCATGAGAATATTCTACCACATTCGTGATAAATAGTATGAGAATTTTATTTGCAAAGAATAAGAAGAATAAGAGTTTCCATTGAAATATCACCAAGATCAAACTGTAACGTTATTAAAAATAAAAATGAAAAATAAATCTACATTTATGACGTTTCAAGCAAATTTGTGTTGATATATTTTTTTAATTATTTGGATCTTCATAAGATTTTCTTACATTTTTTCTTATGTATTCTATGGCATATCCTAATGAATAAAGAATGACACTTTATTGCCCAATAAATAAAGAAATGCGCGAATAAAGAAATAATGGTAGTTAACAACATATGCTGTTATGCAAGGGACTTTGTAAAACACTAACTGCAACAATCAAAGATTTAAAAAAATATTTCCAAAGAATCGATCATCTTGGTAAAAAAAACAAAATTTTGTGAAATTTCAAAATAATTTTTAATTGTGGTATCTAACAGGGCTTGTATGGTGAATTTAATTGAATGATCCAATCTCTTTAATCCCTGCGCACTAATCAGCCCGAATATGTATATTGCTACAAAACACAGGATAAAAAAACGTACCGTGTAAATCGGGTCGACTACATCGCGAGCGTGCACGTCAACGTGCCGTCCATCCTCAGCGTGACGTTGAAGTTAGATGGCGTCCCGGCGGCTCACCCGCGTCCATGTAGCCGGCAACCCAACTTCCAAATAGAAAACGCGATGCGTCTTCTCTCCGGGACTTTTTTCACGGCTCCATTAGGTCTACCAGAGAATAACTAGAAACTCTTCTCTTCAGCGGCATTCAACAGCATCGGCAATGGTTACGAGACGTCAGTGGAGTAGCATCGAAAAGCATTGCCGCGGCCGTAGTTGTCGCAGCACGATCACGGATGCGTTTGCACGGGGCAAGCAATAGAAAACGGGCCACCGCGCGCGCGCGCGATACTTACACGATCGTAAATCTCAGTCATTCATGATTTCTCTCCGCACGCGTTTATGCCGGTTTGTGTACGCACGAGTTCGTTTTGCCGAACTGCGTTGAAACTGTTGAAAGGCGGCGTCTGCAGCAGAGGGCGCTGCACTCCACACGTTCGGCAAATAGTGGAAGCTTCGCCGACATAATATATCCACGCTGTCGTCGCCCTATTGTTAATACTGTTTTAGAATCAACCGCTAAATAATGCACCACAATGTTGCACTCGATATGCGCACAGTACATAATGCCAGACATTTGCGGCTGTCAAGTACCATACGTGAATACTCGAAAGCCCCCATTAAATTCTCTATATGCCAATTATAAAGTTCACGGGAAATATAATGGAATGCCCGGTGCGCGACGCCTATATATCCAACGGTTCAACACACAGTCCGACACTAGGCAGGTACGTGTGCACTCTCTGTGAGAGATCATTAAATCTGACTTATTGAGAAACAGTCGCGTGGCTCGCACGCACCCAATCTTGCAGGCTCGTAAAGGCCTATATGGTACAGTGATCAGCAGTCTCTCGAGTTAATAAAACACGGAATAGTGCAACTGGCTTAAGTAGTCTAACCGTGTAGTGAGTGAGTTAAGTAGTAGTAATTAAGTAGTAACAGAAAATGATCTTAAAACATTTTTCCAATTCACCCATTAGTGATGATTTTATTTACACTCAACTGGATTTATCAAGGAATACCTGATACCAATTATTAAACTGGGTTGGGTCAGTTCTTAAGTTATTACTGTAATCTTATTCGTTTTTTTTCTCCTCACCTTTCTCGCTTATGGTAATCTTAGAGAAGTTACCCATTTCCATGTTATTATCTTATTATCATTATTATTGTAACCATTCAGTTGGCTCTAAGTATGCAATTTTATTTCGATATTTTTTAACTTTAAGCGCAAGTGCGTAAATGAATGCTGGAAAATATGTAGTTGACAATTCATGCTGCAGATATTATTTGTTTATTTAACAACTTTTTACACGATTTCATAGTGCACTAATTTAATCTGAAAATACTGAATCTTTTGGGTTGTGTAGGATACGGACTCACATAAATGGACTTGCCTTGAGCGGTATCACTAGACTGTATCTTCGAACAAAAACAAAACGCTGATCTTGCGGACATGTTTGTGTAACAATTATGTGATCATAATAATTTCTTTAAATGAAAATATCCTATTTTCTGTGACTAATGCACCAACTCCTGCGTATTCAACAAAAAAAGTTTTTCCACTGCTGCAGTGGCTTTTTGACTGCATGGAATTGAAAAAAAAATTGAAGTCTATTAAGCTAGAAGGTAATTTCCGGGAGGTGAATCAAATTTTTTGTGAAAAATTAAAATCCAACAAAACGGCGGTGTTTCGAAAAAAAATTCCAAATTTCGTAACTTTGAATTTTTTTTCTCAACTCCGTTATTTTGCTGGATTTGTTTTTTTCACAATCCTGCGTCATCGTACGGCCAATACCTTCTAGTTTGACGCACTTTTTATTCTTATTTAATTTCAGGCAGTCTAAATCACTGTAGCAGTAGGAAAACTTTTTTTTTTTTGCGACTCAGCAGATAGCTCATAAGTCGTTGAAAGCTGAATATTTTATGGAGACGAATTATCATGATCACATAATTTATAGAAAAATATAAAAAAATTTCAGAACGTTTATTTTAATACTTCACTCTCAACAAATTCCCTAGATGTCACCTTTTTTTTGGACCGTCACGCTTAAACTCCGGACCTCACGAAAAAACGCTGTTTTTTTAAGGGAAAATTTCTGCCATAATTTTCTCTGCGAACATTTTCGCCATAATTACATAAAATATCTGTTCAAAGTATTATTGTTATGGGCGATAATTATTCGAATCTGTATTGCGAACAGTTTCTATTCCAATTATGTCCAGCAGCGACGAGGAGTCAAGAATTTCACTAATAATCGTACCACTCCCGTGCTTAGATGGCCAATTACTGCGCCATTGATTATTTACGTATTGCTATGTGTATTCTGGACGCTAGATACGATCAGTGCTGCAAACACGTGAGAAAATATTGACTATGTTTCTCTTATTAACTCGAGATTGAGTTGGAATGAGAAGAAAATGGTACAAAAAAGTTGATGCTTGCGGTTGTACATGTGCTGCAAGGGAAATTGTGCTGAACGGTGCATTCTATGTTTGTTTCCCTTCATACGTCTCTCTCACCACCTCATCAACGTTCATTCACGTGCGAGCTAAACCACGAGTTTTTCTTATCGGTCTTGCATACTTACTGCATTTGCGCTGATTAGAATTGTCCCCGTCTTTAAGTAGGTACGTTCGTTCGATGTGCTCTATGCATCCAACGGTCGTATCCTGGAATATACGTGGCGCAATAATTCGCATGTTCCGGTGGTTTATTCGCAGTAAAACTCGTCTCACCTGGTTGATACAATGCGAATAAAAAACTCTACGCTTTCCACCATCAGCGACTAAGCGGTAAACAACTAAAAGTACAGTAATTGGCAGTTTATTGTTGATATAGAACAACCTAACGAGAAATATTGATTCAAATTTCGCAACGTTATTGTACAAAATATGTTCATTAAAACATTATTACATTCTACAAAATTTCGTAAATTGATTATGACTTTTATCCTTCTTATATAGATGGTTCTAAATTTAACATAACGGTCTTTTGATAATATAAAAATACTGTTCTAACTATAAACAATGTTGGACCATCAATTCGAAAGGCAATACAAATCCAAGTGAAATTTAAATTTAGAAACTTCTCATTTTTCTTATGTTTCGTAATACACTTGTTTAAATAATTAAATAAGCCGTTACAAGCAATTAGCAACATGGATTTTATTTTCGCTTTTCTTCATCGACAATAAAAAATGACCTATATTATGTCGTTATAAATCTCTGGAGGATGGAGACAAAAAGAAAAGTAGTGAGTACATCTACGAGAATTCACAAATATTATGTGGAAAGATCTTTAGTAGTGACTTTGACTCTTTTTGAGGACGTTTTCTCTAATATTACTTTTTGTTCCGCGACACTGTAACGCTGTTTGCGGACAGTTTTTCTAAATTCGCTTGTTCTTTCCATGTGGTTGTCCTGAAGGCTTTTTGAGGAAATTTTTTCCGGAAACCCTCCCTAGGAATGTTTACACATGAAAAAGGAATTTTTCCCAAGGACCATGTTGAGCGAAATCCTTAGACTGGCAATCACTGTGCAGATAAGCCTATACAAAGGGAATAAGAAACAGCGAGTGCGCTTTCAACAGTAGCGAAACTCGGTTACACCGTAATCGTGAGCTCCTTTCTCACTCGGAGTCTCAGAAATTTTTCTTCCACGTCTCTGTCTCAAGCGTTCCGAGACTTTTCTTATGTACGCATTCTACGGTGTACGCTTGTTTCAAACGGGTTGAATCGTGCGTGGCCAGAGTCTATCCTAGATGCAGGTAGGTAAGTGTACCGAGAGTGCATAGGTACGTTGTTGTTGCGGGGTTTCACTCGACATGTCTTTGCCGGTATATACACAACAACTGAACAGTGCCTTACGGTGCATTACGGGTCTCCTCCTCGTTGCATCTGCTTTCTGCGCGCAGAAAGACAACAAGCACCAGTGGCTCCTGAGACTCGATTCTCTCTTTCCCTGAGTACATCGACCGTTTAGCATAAAACATTGTTGATTACGCTCGACGTAGACCGCGTGCACGGTGGCCGTGATGTTGTACCGTATTGGCTCACGTAATACTACGTACGTTGGGAAGTACGAAATACTGGGACAAGCGGACGGAGTGTCGAGAAAACAAGACGCAATATATTTACCGGATACTTTATGGCCTTATATATCCTTATGACAAGCCTGAACATTGTCAATTATCTTATTGATAAGAGCGTATTTTGTGGAAGCAGCGGCAAGAATTACTTCTGACAAATTGTTATTATTAGCAATATGGGCATAGTTTTATGGGTTTTAAATTTTTACCCATGCATATTATTTATTCTGAATGGCAATAATGCCAGAGTCTTACCAAATGATTTGTCAAAACTTGTTCACCTCGTTTATGGCAAACTCTATTTATTTTTCTAATAAAGTGAATTTCCCGAGTGTTCTGAAAACATACTATTTTTTTTAATAACTGGCGATTTGAAAGAAAAAGGTTAAAATCATGGTTGAACTAGTTCTTAATTCTTAAATCTTTTGTGGGACGATTTTATTTTCGACATAAGAACTTTTCCGGCACAATTACATGAAAACAGCCTTAAAAATCCGGTTTCTGAACGATTCACCGAAAAAAAGGTTCGGTAAGACCAACCATGCAGCTGCCATTAAGAAACATTTCGTTGAATCAACAGAGGCATATTTGAATTGACTGCACCGTTGTTGACACAATCAAACTGGTTTGGTTGTATCGAATGCGTACTGCAATTGCCGCAATTACAACATTGGATCAAAGTAAATGATAACGAGATCAATTTGAAATTTTCATTTTTTATTCAACCAGATATACGGTCATCGCTCAGTAGGAATATGTATTATATCAAAACGTATAATTCGTTCGCTTTGAGTTTGGCAGAATAGCGAATCTATTCAATTTAAATGCTGTAACTACATTATTATTCTTTTCGTCCCTGTACACCGAGAAAAAGGTTTAGTAACATTAATCTTGCCGGTGCGGTGGGTTTTATTCCGTAACTACAAAAAGTTGCTAAAGGCTTGAATACGAATACAGCTTAGCACTCTTATATACACTAAGGCTGAGTTCGACTACAGTCGAGAGGTCTACTCCTTCGTTGAGTGATTGAAAATGAACCGTCCGGTTCTGGTGTCCACCTTTCTGGTAGACCTCACTGGGTGACCTTGCTTTTCGAAAACCTACCGAGGTATATCGCAAATTGAACAAATATATTTATCGCCAATTCCACTAATTACATGTATCGAGTTCGTTGTATCGATTAAAAAATATAATTCTGCAGTGATTGCCAGCTCTAGAAAATCACTGGTAGCAAATATTGCAATTGCTACGAGGAAGCATTTCTGACGTGATACGCGGTGCGTCACAGCATGAGTTATACTGGGCGGAGATGCGCTTGAGCATGCGGTCGCTCGAGACGTTGTGCATTCGCAGTGGCCGAAGCATTGATAGACGCATAATGCCGGCCTAACGAACCCACAATATCCTATAATTATGCGTACCAACGTGGAATGTATTTCCTTCACTCACGTTGTTCGATGCTCTGCCAACTGCTACGACTACCGTGTGTATCTAATATATGAGGCGTTCTCTGTCACTTCCGTCGCACATTTTCAACCCTCTCCGATATTGGTTTATAATTGACCAGATTCGACAACGACTTGATACACTCGGAGAAAATTTAATCGTGCGGTCGACTATAAAGTGACGATTATTAATTTTTACTTCATCCAACTTTTTTTTTTCATATTTACGGTAACTATGTAAATAGTTATGGTAACTAATTGATAGTTGTGGCATTTATAGAAAAGTCGGTTGTAAGAAGTGAAAATGAATAGTTGTCAGTTTATAGTTACTAATACCATCAATTTTTCTCAATGTAATACCATGCGTGCATGCCTTTTCAGATCGTTAAATCCTTTGGTCAAATTCAGACAAAAAAGTTTGCCTGAATTGACATAGAATACCTTATATATGTATACGCAAGCTATCTACATATATCTGTATATATTTGCAGCGGCCACAGTTGAGTCAAGAGCAGTCACTAATCTGCATCGCTAATCATCGAACATAAAGCGTTCGACGAAGTCTTCCGCGATGCATCGATGCTTCACAGCCTCCTTTTCATTATTTATGCTACTGAAAAGCTCACGCGGCTATTGACGCTAAGAATCTTTGGTGCGAACACGCAAATCCCATTATTCCAACAGCATATCACGCTGTGAATATTTCATCAAAGTTTATTTGTCCTGCAGTGTGCTTGCAGAATGAGAAGGAGATGCTCCGAGATTATAAGCTGCAATTTTTCACCAAGATTATCCGGCGGAATAAAGTCTATGGGATAAACTATAAGTCCGGAGCAAAGCCTGTTGATCTAACGCTGACGAGGACGAGCTATTAGCCAATTATCCATGGAATTAATTACTGCGTCTGGAATATAGTTAGTCACGTTGACGCAGCTGTGGCCGCGGACTTGATCTCTACGATCATGTAAACGTGGCCTTCCAGCGCGATATTTTATGCTTTATTACATCGTGCGAAAAGTTGAACTACATTTTTAGTGATTTATAATGTGTAAGACTATGAACATTTTATTCGACTACAAAACGCATTAGCTCATTCCGAATTTATTCCATTTGTTTTCTAGAGTTTTTTTATTAATATTTAATAAGAAAAAATTATAAATTTCATAAAAGAGTTTTTCAAGATATTAAAGTATTCATAATATTATCCTCTCTTGAAAGAGAGATGGCACATCGATAGTCGAAATATCGAGGACGGAAACGACCTTTCTAGCATTCTGATAAGTCGTCAATGGCTTTGATTAAAATCAACTTCAGACTGCGTTATTATCGCTGCAGGATCGCACGTAGCGCACTCTTTAAATTGTTGTTTTTTCTGCAGGTGTACAATAGAATATGTTTTTCATTCGGCGATAGATTTTCTTTTATTTTTTCTATTTTTCCTCGTAAAATAAAGACATGGCATGTCGAAAGCCGATTATATCAAAAGACTAAATCAGAAATAGAGTCACGTAAAATGGTGAATGATATTAAACATGAGAATTTCATGCTTAGCCATAAAAACAGACAAACAAAAGGAAGAGAGTATGAGCGGAGCAAGCACGTTGCTGCTAGTGTTAATAAAAATGTTAAAATATTATAAAAATAATTAACATCGAATAATGTGTAGAGTAAATAAAAATAAATAGAGTGAAGCATGCGTCAGCGTATTACAAAATTCATAAAGAAAAAAAAATAACCGGAACACGATTACCAATAAATTAAGAAAAACAAATTTCAAGAATTGAGATTAACTTCCAAACCGAACGCATGAATGATATTTCTCACTGTGACGACAAAAGTGTACGACACTTTTTATCTAATGTCCTGCATCTCCTAGCGACTATTTTTGATAGACTCAAGACTCCTATTGTCTCCGGCTCGAAGTGATTCCGACAATGTATAGCTTGAACCACTTGGAACATTTCGAACATGATCGTGACTAGTTGATCGGGCTCATGTCACGCTCACGCATGCGGTTATCGACAGCTACACGCGTGTCTCCGCAATCGTGCGGCATACGTTAGACAACCTGTCCCGTTCACGGTTTGCTGATCAATAGCGTTTCGATTTGATTGCGGTAGTGATACATAGTATTAAGCGTAGAATGTATATTACGCGCATTCGTTGAACTTATCGTTCTATGGCTCAATTCTTCTTCAAAAAGTTTCAACAAAAGAATTATTTTTCATACAAGTTTTTGTTCAAAATTTTTGCGTTGTTTTGCCAATTGCTTTAGGAGCCACCTCGACTATAATTTCGACAAAAATGGGATAAATCGATTATAATTTTTTATACTATTTTTACGAGTCGTAATACCATTATATTTTGCACTAACAAACCACAATTTAAGCGGGTGAGTCAGTGAAAAAAGTATGTTTTAAAATATGGGCGTGCGGGTTTTCAACATTATTGCAATTGTTTTGTATGTGGATTGTTGTTTATTCATGATTTATAGCTGCAACTAGGAGGTTACCGATTCTCAATCTAGTACACTTCGGATGATCTACATTCGCCAAAACTTAAATTGACCATTATATTCCCTGAAAAAAAATCATTTGCTCATATACCGACAGTAAATATTTGTTACTAGGGCGGAAAATGTTTTTTCCAGCCTACCAAATTATTGCGAGTGCAGGAAACACATTTGGTGACATAGAGAAAGATTTGATAATTAAAAAAATTCGCTGTCCGTATATTATGAAATGATTAATTGAATCACGGTGTCGATATTTTTTCGTTTATCCACATGTGGTAGGTAGCAATCTCGGTGTAAACACCCGGATATCCAGGCCTGGCGCATCCATTCCCCCAAGAGACGATGCCAGCGAGGCGTCCACCGATAGTAAGCGGTCCACCGGAATCGCCTTGACAGGCGTCTTTTCCGCCTTGAGGATGCGCTGCGCAAATCTGACCTTTAGGAATGCCACCAAAATCGGAATAGGCTTCGCTACACGTAGCTTTCCCGACAATTGGAACACGGACGGCTTGAAGTACTTCGGCACTACTGCCACCTTCACGGATGGCACCCCATCCGGTGATAACACTCTCAATACCCTCGAAAGCTTCCTCTTCATAACCAAACAGTTGAATCGGTTGACGAGTAGCGTCCAGCGTAAATGGAGTTTTTACACGAATGACAGCCACATCATTCTTCGGTATTCCATTGTTATTGATTGCGAAATTCTCGTGGGCGATTATAGCACTTGCCGAATGGATGGAACCTCCCGTATTTTTCGTTGCCGATCCCACTTTAATCGATGTTGCCGAGACCGGATAATTCGTGCAGTGAGCTGCGGTGACGACCCAGTCTTTAGAAACGATGCTAGCGCCACAATAAGCCATTCCGTAAATCTGAATTAATGCCTGCCAGGGATTTTCTTCGATCGTCGTGGATTCTCCTCCCACTATGCGACCGTTTGGTGCAGCTGGCAATGCAGGACGTATAAAGCTGCTAGCGTCCGCTGCGAAACAAAATACCTCAATATACTCTCTGATTATTCATCTTAACTGTTTCAACTCTTTTCTCAATGTTATCTTTTTTCTAAGATATTTTGCATTTGCATTTAAAATTACGACGAAGGACCTCGAAGGAAGTTTCATGTCAAGTTATCAGAAAAGTAGAGAAAGTACATCTCCACTTGTAAAGATGTGTTTTGTTTAATGTATTTGCTTTTCAACTTACCAATGCAGCAGAAAGCAGCCATAAGTGGCAGAACAGAATTCAAGAGCATGTTTCCTCCTAGGGGGCTACCACGAGACTGCGTGATTTTTTGGATGGTCCGAGGTATTTGAGTTCCACAGTAGGCGCGGATAAAATGTCCGAGTTCGGATCATCATTTTATAGACTCATAAGGCTTATAATGACGGAAGTTTAACCAATGTAAAGTGCAGGATTTGTTATTTTTAGCCTCTTCATACGCAGAAAATCGATAATTCCTATCAGGTCGCGCGGATAAATTGATATATTCCAAGTTATCTCACCTCGATGATCCACGTATTAACATGATAAATGTTGATATTTTGCTAAAGCTATATTTTCAATGTTCACTGAAGCATGTTTCTTGTCAATATTGCTGATACGAATCTGTGATTCTTTCTTCCGAGACGGAAAGCATTGCATTTCCTTTCGTCCTATCGAAAACGATCAGCGACCTTTGGTAAAACCTCCACATGCACTTATCAGGCCTACTGGGGCTTGCGGAATCATTTTTCGCTATTAATGCTCGATAATACCGCGGCATAAGTCCGATAGGAGGTAAAGCTGTTTTTGTACATTGCACATTATGCGATCGGGCAGGTCTTACATCAAACAATTAATTAGAAATTGTGATCCACAATTCATCGCAGTCTACATAAAAAGGGGTGTGAACTTCATTAATATTATTGCATAGAACTTTTAGAACCGACGAAAAATTTGAAGAATTTGGAGACCTTCACTATGACCCCAGGTTGGATGTGCAATAGAAAGTCAATATTTCTAATACTATATAAGATATAGAGCATATACTCTAAATTAAAAAAAGGCCCTTACACCGAAAGAAATAGATAATAAGATTTTTAATATCCAATATACTAAATAATATATACTAGCGGGTAGTATTTGGATAGTACCGTGTATTATGTGTATTGTAAGGGTTATTATACGGAATGTAGTTGGTACAATCAGATATTAACCATTACTATAATTATACTAACTGTTGCACTCCAGAGAGTGATCCCTATACGAAGCACCCTACTGACTTACAGAATGCCGCTTTCTTCTGGCTGCTTGTAATGATAAATGGAGATGAAGAACTTGATTCTTACTCAAAGATATAAGATGAGACGCATTACTTGCAAAAATATCGCTGAAGCATTATGTTGTCATAGCTTCTTTTGTCTTCTGAAAATCTCGGAATTCTTCGTAAAAGATTCAACGGAATGTGATATGGATGACAATCGAATTTTTAATAATTCACCAAATTAAGCCGGGGGATTAAACCTGACAGAATCTCCAAAATAATTGTCATTGCGAGATCAAATCCTTTGTATATCTTGACATGGATTACAAATATTTACCGTCAAAATCTCATCTCGGGTACCGATCGCTTTATCGCATCCTGGTACATCGTGGTGAGCCGGACAAAGTCAAGAGG
The DNA here is from genome assembly GCA_949699805.1 of Tromatobia lineatoria. Classification (NCBI taxonomy): domain Eukaryota; kingdom Metazoa; phylum Arthropoda; class Insecta; order Hymenoptera; family Ichneumonidae; genus Tromatobia; species Tromatobia lineatoria. The sequence goes on from OX453049.1 coordinate 431,317, forward strand.
CGCTTGGGATGCTTCCACGTAATAACGTATTGCCCAATGAATATCTCGATCATCGTATCACTAAAGGATTTCCGTGCTTTTTAGTCGGGTGCATTATGCAAAAATATCAAGCGCAAGTCCGTATCAAATCAGTCAGTAACACAGCGAGTTTGAAAGATGTTCAAGTTACTAATAATCGGAGCAGTGGCAACAGTCGCCTTAGGTAACTGTTTGAAACTATAAAATATGTTTTGCATATTTCACTAATTTGAAGAATCGTTATATTCTTGCAATGAATAAAGAAATTCACTCGTTGTTGACGGATTTAATACCAAAATCCAATAGAAGCTGATTATATTCCGTTAGGTTGGAGGCCCATTCGATGGGTAATAAACTTTGTTGTAAAAAAAAAGTTTTATCAACGTTAGGCTTGCTCCTTAATCGAAACGGACTTACAAAAAATCAGTTAATGAACATTGAACATTTTATGTTATTATATATAAATACACTTTCTCTGCTGGTATTCGAGTTTTGTCATTTTTCCCTTCAGAAGAGTCAAAGTCGGAGTGTTGGGAGCATTTTAGGGAAAACAACATTTACATTAAGTGAATCGCTTCCGCGCTGCTTGTAACTTCCATTGTTGGATAATATTTTGTGACCGCTGTTGTTTATTGATGTTGGAGTTTCGGCAAAGGAACGGCCGATGGAAAATCCATTTTCAAACAGGTATCTTTAACTTTTTAAACAGCTAACAATACAACCAACTTATACGTAAAAAACTTCACACCTAAAATTTTTGCAGGTGCAGACATAACCTAGAAGACCGGAGAACCAGTTCTCCATAGGTTCCAAGAATAATAATTCTAAAAAGAAAATTTGAAGAAGACCAAAGTTAGTAAGATCACAAACACACATTAGGTTTTTCAAATAATTTACATGTATAAGCTAAAAATTATATACGGTCAGAAAATTATATTTCAACTTTTTGTAAACAAATATTAGTTATATATTTTCTTTCCATCCTAGACATAACAACTACATAATAAAATTTCTGAAGAGGCCCTGATCAGGGCGAAACGTTGGAATGAATAAATAAATATATTTAATTGGTAAAAAAAACATCAAAAACCATGAGCCGTCATTAGCCGATGCAACACTTGAGAATAAAAAAAAAAAATTAATTGAAAAATTAGTCAATTAAAGTAAACTATTATTGAAGTACCTAATTCTGGGCCAGATGACGTTACCTAACCTAGCTGTCATCCGATTTTAGTACGAAAAAACATTTTCAAATTTGCACTGAGAAAATAATCAACTTGCAAATAATTTTATCAACCTCATTCCAACAATGTTTAACAATTCTCAAGAAAAGGAGAAAGATAAACTCCAAGTGCGTATTGATTAATTGAAGGCGTTGAAATTATAGCGATGCATAATAATTATGACTTGCTTGCACGGGTGTTCGTTGTATAGAAATCGAGGGTAGCTTGTAAGATAACCAAGTATTATCATCGCGTGCCGGATGTAGAGCAGCAGTAGCAGCAACATATAAAGTGGCAAAGAGATATGTAGCGTGCTAGAAGGAAGGGAAGAATGATCGAGCTTTGCGTGGTAGTGGGTCCAAACAGTTTCATTACTCACGACGATTCACGAACAATTGGCCCTTTTGTGCATTCCCGACGAGACTCGACGTCTCGGAACGCCGCGCGTGACTCACGTTATGGACGCGCGAGCGCGAATTGCGCTGCTCTCCGTAGTCCGTCTTCGGAAATTATTACGTGCCGCCACCGATCGCAATAACTGCGTACGAGCACGTGCCGACAACGCGCACTTGCTCCTTCATCGCTGAGTTACATTATTATGCTGACATATTATGATCATTGTTTTTCCTCAATATTGTTTTACGATTTTTTTTTCTTCATGAAATCACTCTTATAATTATAATCACGGGATTTTGTTAACGTTCGTATACCCAGATTCTCCCAAAAATATTTACATAAATTAATTCAACACCAAACAGTCTATCTATCGATCTCAAAATGTGCAATTCCTACAGTTTATTTTTTTTCCTGCAATATTACATGGAGACAAGAACTGGTGAAAAAGAACAATGTCCGAGCAAGAAATGATAATTTTCAATGGTAATGAGATCCAACGTCGAATAATTATGATCCCTTTAACCATAAAACATTGTAAGCTTTCCTATATTCGTTTTTTCATGTGAAATCGTTAAATAAACGATATGCTTTTCTCTCAGTGTGATAGCAACGAGAGATATCGTCGACTTTGACCGGAGCAAGCACTTCTGTAGGAAGCTGTGTCTTTGATCGATTGTCAACATCGTACGTAGGTATAGACTCGACGAATATCGAAGTGAACTCTGGATACTGAGTAACAGGAGATCTGGTTCAAAGATTTGCGAGGTAGCTCTGCCTGATATACCTGACAAACAGTTTCAGGGGCATCAATGATGTGTCTACATAAAATAAGAAAAAATAACGTTATTAGATCAAATAAAATCTCAAAATCCACCTGGACTTTTAATATTTTCTCATAGAGCCTTTTTTCATACTCAGACTTGGAAGATGTTCGTAAAGTGAACTTAAGTTATTTGGAAAAAACGAGTGTGAAACGTCCGTCACCAGAATACTCTTCCGTACTGGTTAGAAACTCACCGAGACTCTCAGTTGTAACGAGGGGGGGATCTCCGACTCTTTGTCGATGTCCATACGAGGGACTTCGGTTATTTTCCAGAAGCCCTGAAACTAGAGGGTTCACTAGTAGTGTCAGGCTACGACAGGATTTTTTTTTCTAAATATAGTAACGGCTGAAGAATGTCTTCTATCGCGGTGAAAGGACACGAGGTTTTTCCAAATATTTGTCTTTTTACGGAAATAACGTGTCTAAAATGTCCTCCGGTAATACGTGCTTTGCAGGTTCACTTTCATACACAGTAAAAATTTTATTCGTGAGAATTGATATAACGATATAGAAATGGTATTGGAAGCTTCATCACCAAATGAACAAATAATTGACATCTCCATAAGCTTCAATTCAAGAAATGAAATAAGTAATGTTATCTTATTATAATTTGCCCTTTCAACTCCGAAAATTAAGATAAAACTTCTTAAATACGCCAACAAAATTCATGTAACTCATCGAAGTTTTAACATAAAAAGAAGGGAACATCGCGAAAAATAAACAAGTCATTTCGCGAATGTCAATTTTTAAATCTGCATAACTGTGAAAGTAAATTGAGTTCAATTTCTATTCAAAAAAATGAGGGAACCCACTTAATTCTTATATTTATTCTGACAATTTTTCGTACATGTTACCAAAAAATTTTTTTTTTTGGCAGACTATTTTTCTCAATATACCCTGCAGTGTCATTATTTAAATATATATACATTTTTAATAAACTTTATAAACTTTGAACGCACTCGAACTCTGGCGAATACTATTTCCAAGATATTAAGAATGATAAGATCTTGAAAAGGATTTCATAAATTGAGCTACATTGAATTTTGTGAGCTCGATATAGAATGAATTCAGTGCTGACTTCATCCAATAATTAGATTGATAAAATTGTGTGTTGTTATGGAATAACGTCACATTCGGTATTATATTTGGAGCACAACTGGTAGGCAGTAAATATTTGTTGAAAGTTGATTACGATGATGAGGTAGGCGTGTCCGAATATGGTTCCGTTCGCTGTTGGCGCTGAGTGAGCGCTCGCGGCTCTCGGAGTTTGGAGCAAGAGTGGAAGATACGCAGTCCGTGATTTCCTGATTTTCGTGGCAATTTACCGCAATTTACGACCCACGCGGTGCTCGCCAAACGCAAAGTCCACGTAGGCAGTATAAATGCATGGCTCTTGGGATGCACTCTCTCTCGTTGGTGCGTCGCTACAGTCGCCCATTCCCTTACAGGCCGTTTACGCATCTCTCAGTGTAGATAGCCACTCGGATGAGTTGAGAGCGAAGCAGGCTCACGTTTGGCCGACAATTCGGACAGTTTTGCCAGTCGACGTAGAAGCGGATGATGACGATGACGTGGGCGTCGATGAGCGTTCATACGTTTGTTGAATCTCTTGAAGAAAGTCAAAGATTTGTTAAGTTCAATTTTTTTTACTTCTTTTATTTCGTACATCAGAAGGCTTATTAGAACTAATATCATGAAAACGTAAGTAATAAGTTCTAAGAAAATGCAGTGGTTCAACCGGAACCCGCTGAAAAAAATTAAATAATCAATTATATTTCATTTTCAATTAATTTAATTAAATTTTAAATCGAGATTGATGAGATTTTATTAATTTTAGAAAGAATAATGAAGAGTTAAATGAATATCACAGTTATTATGTTATAATAATGACCTGTAGTGATGATTAGAAGTTGTTGAAACATTTTTGTAGCTGCAATAAACTGATTAACAATCGATTTTCTGAAAAATTTAAGATACCGTCTATACTTTATTCCATCGCTATTTTTTAATACATTATTCATCCAGGAATATCAATTTTATTGAATACTTATATCGAACGAAATTTGAATTTATACATTATTCGTAAAATGAATGCACACCTTCATACAATAGAAAACTACTGTTTTAACATTGTACATTGAAATTTTGGGAAGTTCATTTACGAAAATTGTCGTTACCATTCACCAAAACTTGAGCGATGTTTTTCTATACATGGAAAAAAAATATCATTGATTCAATAGAAGCACGGTTTGCGGGCTGCCAAAAAAATGTTTTTAAAATTAACTCCAGTTGTTGTTCTCACAATCCGACTTGACATTGAAACAGAAAAAATATTTTTTTTGCCTGTAGTGAAGTTATTGTTTCAATATTATATGAAAATGTATGAAGTGGAAGTAAAATTAAATTAAAAACGCGTGTTTTTGGCAGCCCACAAACCAAGGTTTTGTTGAATCAATGATTTTTTTTCCGTGTAGTGACAACGCGAGCATAAAGTAATTTTCTAAGGGTCAATAAACCTATGAACATAGAAAAGCAAATCGGTATGACTCACCCAGTACTTGCCTCTATGATTGAAAATTATTGTCACTGGTCAATCCATTCGATGTATTTCTCCAGTTAGCTGCTCTTACAGTATCCTACAATAGTGCAATAGGACAATCGTAAGAGAATTTCTTATACGGATACACATGTAGTACAGTATAAAAGAGCGCGACCTGATTAGAGGAAAGGCGGAGAGGCGTGCGTATATATCGCTGGAATTCCGGGTGATTAATTTGTCGTCGTTCCAATTTATTAGCGGGAGCAAGAATATGTATATATATATATATACATACACACTTCGCAGACTGTAGCACAGCATTTATATCAACGAGAGGCTCTCTCGTAGATGATTTTCCGCCCTGAGTTCTCGTCTATACATCGAGCGGTTAGAACATAGGGCCTCCACCGACCGGCACGCAGAAACAATTTCAATAGGCGTCAACAATCCGGCCTATCATCCGGAGCCTTGGCGTTAGTACTCGAGATACATAAATGTATACATATACATATATTTTTGTATATATAAACTGTACTGTGCCACACAGAACTGCACGTTGCAGTATATTTATATGTATATGCATTTGCCTCACACGAGCAAGACTATACACCGTCAATAATTCACTGTCGTGGCGATAGCGATCGCTGAACCGCCGAAGCGTAGTAAGTGGATGAGAACGAATGCTCGACGATCGTTCGAGTGTGAACGTGCCAAAAGCTCACCGCAGAAGTACAACTATACGACGATCCTTGGTCTCTGTAATGCCACCAAAGGATTTTGATCTATGCAGAAGAGAAACGAAAATCGTTAAGGATGCATTTTTTAAATTAAATTGATAGATTGTTCGCAGAGTTGGGCATGATTGAAAGGAAAAAGGATTCTAGATACGTTCTCGAATGAATGATTATAAATTGTTATGCCTGTTGAACTTTATAAATCATTGCTGTTTGTCGTTAATAAGTAAAAGATCTGGACTATTTCTAATGATTGTGAAAGGGTGATTTTTATTTCTGCAGAATAATTAGTTATTTCTCTTTAAAGTATCAGAAGTTTTTTTCCTTTCAACAAAAATCTCATCCCTGAATTGCGCAATTAAACGTAATTGAACGCGCAAGCTAAATTTTGATATTAGTTTATTAACACCTGAATTGAATTAATCCGTTTCCTTCTTCAATAAAATCAAATTTTTTATGCTATCCATCGGCCAGTGCAAATGTAAAGCAATGTATAGTGTGATCAATTGAAAAATCTTTGACAACAAAATCGAAGTCTTAAAATAAAATAATTGCAATAATATAAAAAGTATTTACTGTAATTTGGAAATTCTACCTGGTTTTAATAAGTTCTAATAAATATAAACATTACATGTTTATGTCAAAGTCAATTGACCAGAAGCTAATAGGTTTTTATACAGTAGAAGTAAAGTGCAAGAGGCATATCTATCTACTCCGATTTGCATCAACATTCAACGTGCAATTTCGCACTTAGATTAAGCAGCGTTTGAAGATTTCCGCAATCATTTAATCAGCGGCTTTCCCAAGTGCCACATCCGAAGTGGAGCACCAATCAACTAAAGCTCCGAGTGCTCGTTGGCTGCGACATCAAATCCCATACGTTAGTGTACTTCCATAGCCATGGCAATTGAAAGCTCGTATTATTTTATAAAAGAAATATTTGTACATTTAAATTTTTTACCTGCTGTGCCCATAAAAACATTTAAATATTTGTAAAAGAAATATTCTATCAAAATTTTCGAAAATAACCCTTTAAAGTAGAAGAAGCATTGTATTTTTTCTAATACACTGTTTTTCCATTTTGTATCAAGAGAATAACCGTGAATCGCAATAATATTTTAATTTTTCGAACAATTTAGATGCTTACGACATTTATTTTCAGCACGACAACAGTTTTTTTTTTACGTATTCCTATAAATTTATAATATTTTACTGCTTCAGATGAAACTGCGATACAATAATCGCAAAATAATAATTATTAAATAATGTGATAAATATTTATGAAAAGTAGTTTTACGTGTTTCCAATTTTGATTTCTAGCAAAAAGTTTGGTTCAGGCTTCTTCCTATACACTTTATAAATAGTCACGAAATAAAAAATATCAGCTAGCACAATAAATATCCATGTAAATACATTATGGATACTTACAGTTTTGATTTGTAGCGAGCTGCAAATCAGGAATCCTTTTTACTAGTTCCCATAAACTTGTTACATTTTGCTATTTTAGTTAAAACTACGTTACCGATTCATAAACCAAGCCAATACGATCCAATAAACGTAGTTGAATTTGTTTCTTATCTTTACACACAGATAGCGTGGTTTTAAAGCCTGCCTACATACAACCGCCAAGTGCCAAGATTTATCGACACTTGGCGCATCCTCGATGCATTTCACTCGTCCTGATTGCGATCAGGCACAAACCATAGAAATGCAAAAATATTAATCGTGATTTAGTGGGCGACCAAGCGGACAAACGGCGAGAGGAGAGAAGAGGTGGTGAGCTCGGCGGTCGCGTCGCGTCTCGACGGCGCGGCAAATGCTCTGCGAAGTGACTGCTCACGACGATCGAAGAGGTTTTGCCCGATCGCCCGTGCGACGATGAAATCAAGTTCGAGGCTACTCGACCGGTGGATAATGGTAACACGAGTTGTGCCTCTCAACGTCAATGTATGCAACTATGTAGAGTACATTTTCAAATACTAAGATAGTCTATTATATGCATCAACGATCCTGTATTGTTAAAAATAACAATAAGCTCTCTCCGCTTAAAATACTAAAGCAATAAAGAATCAGGCAAAGATTAAGAGAAATAAAAACGTTCATTTTACCGTCGAAGAAACTGAAATGAATTTAAAATTAAATTAAAATCTTTAGAAGAATATTTTCCATGCAAGCAAAGTTTCCTCTATGAGTAAGCAAAAGAACTGCAATGTCGGAGCTTGCAAGTTGTTTGCCTTCTATCTTTCAACTTTGACAAAGGTATATAGCTATGCTCAGAGAGAACAAGAGAGAACATTGATTCACGGGAATCGTTGCCAATGAAATGAAATACTTGAGTTTCAAAACTTTCTTTCCTTAATATTAATAAATTGTATGTATGTCAAGTATGTTTTTCTCATTGATTTCAGCGAGGGACACTTACTTTACCACAACTGAATAGTTGGAAAACTTTTTTTTTCTCAAATACGCGGCACACGAAGCTCAGATTTTGAAAGAAAGTGGGGAAATATGGCAGAAATAGGCTAAGCTAGTGGCTCCTCGAATGGTAAAATCGTTCGTTCAGGAGAACGGGAAAACTCTAGGAGTGAGGTTAGCTGCGAAAGAGTTCTATGGACACTTGCTACCATTAGGAATATCTTTTCTCTGAATTAAGGAGGCTGTTTCTTTAAACCAATAGAAACATCTCTTTGGCACGATAAGACTTTTTCTTCATTATATGCTCACAAAGTAAATGTTGCCTTACAGCCAATGAAATGTTCTTTTTCCAATTCTAATGCACTATCAATTCCGGCTTTGTTACAGATAGGGCTTTGTCAGAGGTATAAAATACTGAGGTAGCAATTTGCAGGGTTCTACTTTGCAGGTGTTTTTTCCCCCAATCGCCCGCACGACGATGAAATCAAGTTCGAGGCGAATCGCCCTGTGGATAATGGTAACACGAGTTGTGACTCTTAACGTAAATGTATGCGTGTACCTAGAATATATTTGTACATACTTATATGTATGTATATATATATTGCTCATACAGTGTATGCATGTACTGGGAGAGGATACCGGGCATACCAACGGACCTTTCGCGCAAGCTTCCTTAAAAGGTCTCGGCGCTCTTTACTTACACTCAGCCACGGGAAAGCCGCGGTATTGCGACGGCAAAATGTTCACTCAGCCGCAGATTAGCGGCCACGATCGATTAATTCACCTGAAATAAAGTCAGCCGACTTATCAAGCGCGAGCACACCCGCACACGCTTCACAAATCATTCTCAGTCAGATCGGTATTGTGATAAACATCTCCAGTTATCTTTGGACGCTCATCATTATTTTGCTGTTTTGTGAAGTTAGCTTCCATTTCATGACATTTTTCTTAATACTGGAGACAGAACAGTGAAAAAAAATAAAAATTATATTTACGCTGGCTTAGGATTGAATCTGAGATGAATAAATACATAGATTATATTACAATTATAATTTGATGAAATTCAATTTCAAGACATTCACTCTGTATCTGCACCTCATGTAAAGTACTTATAATATAATATTTATGCGTGATATCAATATACAGTCTGGTAAAGATTAGCATGTGTCCACATTTTGTTGCAATTTGCATTTCACAATTTTTCATCCCTGTTCATGTTCACATCAATCAACGGAACAAATTAACTACTTACATGTAGGTATAAAACTTTCCAAGATATTTGGCTTCAAATTTATTAAAAGTCGATCAAGCCGTTGGAGTTTTATAGACATTCAATTTTCGTTGGGTCGAAAAAAGCTATATTTTGAGAAGGGAAAGAGGTTTCATGTTGTTGCAATCGGTTTAGATGTTTGACGGTTAGTTGAATTTAAAGAAACGTCTTTCTTCAGTATTAAATAACTCTGCAAAGTTGAAGTTCGAAGATTATTATTTGTAATCGCGAGAAGTGATGAAAATATTTTCACATAAAGGCTATGTGAAAGCTGCGAATTACTAAAGGAGCGCAGTGCATAAGTTCCTACTTTGCATCCTTGTTTGGATATTACGTCTTAACATTTCTTCGTTTTACCCTATCTCCGGACTATTTTTATATCCAGCAGATATATTACGATAATTATTATCTTTTAAGCAGGAATATCCTTTAAGAAATCCGAGAGCTCGTCTTTGGTGCGCGGTGAGTCCGCAGAAATGCGAGTGGGTCGTCTGTAGAAGGCGACGATCAGCCGATGTGTCCAGTGCTAAAGTGATTTATCCCTGCGGAGCTCTCTCAGCCGTATCTAATGAAGGCAGATACGACGATTTATTTCGATCTCTTTTCTCGCGTCTCTTTCTCCATTTATTTTTTCTCACACCTCTAGTAGACTACTGGTAGACCTACCTGCCTACACACGAGACCGTTCGTGGTTCGTGAGAAGTCTTTTTATTATGATCCTTATTTTCACACGCAGAAACCGATTTATTAAAAATTAAGATATATGAGAGAAAATCTGTTATGATTATCAGCCAGCATAACACTACGTCACCATTTTTTTTAACCTCCGCATTGATATTTGTTACTATTTCCCGCATGCAATCAGTCACGGAACACGTAAATCATGGTGAATCACGAACCGCCGTTGTATAAAGAAAAAAGTTACCTAGTAAATTTTAACAGAATGATAATAAATAGAAGTTTCTATCTCCCCGAATTAATGCTGGAGTTGGATTTTTTTATTGACTTTGGTCAGTAAAAAAGTTCGATTTCATAGCTTACAAACAAGGCTGTTAATATGTTACAAATACCCGTGAAAAAATCTTATTAGGGCTTTGCCAAGGCCTTAATTAATTTTCCCTAATTATATTAGGGGCCTTATGTGTAAGCCTTATAGGGTTTCCTGAGGGACGCTCACGCTTTCCTCTACGGGTCTTTTGAAAACTTAATATTAGGTCCGATTCCTATGCTTCATATTGCACAGAATTATAATATAAACATTCGCGCATTTCCGTCGACTCGAATTTCGGTTAAAATCGCTCAAAAAATGTATAAAATTGTAAAAATTTTCACGTACCGTAAGCCAACATGGACGCTAAAACTGTCACGAACTGTTTTGTATTACACTGAAAAAAACTAGTTGGAAAAACCAATAAATGGGTTCTGACAACCACTTGAAGAAGTTGATATAGCGTCAACTACTCAGTGGTTATATGTACAACTAGTCGTTGGGTATAAAAACTAGTCATTGGCTGTCCAACGTACTATTTATCCATCACCACTGGCGAATACATCAGTTTGCAGATCGGGTTAGTTGCTGTAACTAATTTGCTGTACAGCATATGCTGGAGATGGTTTTCCCATTTACTTTTTTTTCCGTGTATATAAACATTTTCAGCAATCACATTCAATAAACGAGACTGGGCACAAAACCTATGAATTTCTCCGTACATATAAGAATTATTGGATTGGCGATAGCACAAAAGAACTGTACGTAAAATGTAAACTACGTTCACGCAGACTGTTCGAAAGAGATTTCGATAAATATACTACGAAACTGCCTATTTTTGCCGACCAACGGTAAAAGTAAGTAGATATGTGTTCAATTGATTAATAATGTTTTGCTCCTATGTCATCTTTATTTCAGGATGATTCAATGATGCAGCAGAGTGCGCATGACGTGCGCAGTTGTAACACACACAGGCGCCGCACTCGGAGTCACCTTAAACGAGTGGTTGACTCGCGACTGCATTTACGCATAGAAACTCTTTGTAACTATTATCGCCCCGTACAATAGTGTGTATCGACAGGCGGTGGTCCAGGGCCCGTATCCAATCGATATCTCGGAGCGATCGAGCAACACCGGCGCAGTCTCTTTCTCTCTATCTATCTCTCTCTCTCTCTCCCTCCCTCGACCTATCGCTACGTAATACCGGAAGCGAGGCCCGGATCACGTCCTGGTCGTCAATCGTCGTGCCTGAACGCCCCTATCCACCTCTAACTGCAGCCGCTCGACGTGTACACCGTATGTACCCACCGAGCAACGATGTATATGTACGACGACAACAGCTCCAGTTGGAATGCGCGTGCGAGCAATGCACCGCACGCATTCACGCACTAAAGACGTAACTACCAATCTAGAATGACTGCTCCACTTTTGCCATCGGGTCGTTCGATTGTTTCACGTAACGCCTCCACGATAAAATGATAAGTATTTTTATAAACAACCTTTCAAACATATTGTGATATAGGTTAGACTGTCAAGAAATACATTGCTCTTTTTTTCTCTCGTCACAGAGACTTGGGGGAGAACGGGGCAACGTCGTACAGTGGGTAATACCGAACACCCCGATTACTCACTATGTATTGATAATATCTGATTACAATGTTTTGCGTCGATTAATGTACATGAAGTGTGACTAAATCGTACTTTTTGTTATTATTATTAAATAATTATAAAAACATTCAAAAAGAGATCTGACATTTTCAGGCGATTCACGATCTACAATTCACCTCAAAAGAAATAAGGATTTCTCCCTATGTATATTTGCTAATATTTTACTTCAGATGTTCTCATGTATTCGTTATTATTTTCAATTTCATATCGTTTTTGAATAATTGTTCTCGCCGAAATATTACCGGCTGTAGACAAAAATTACGTCGTGAAGGCGTTTTGGGGTAATAGCGAACAGCATTTGTTGGTAATCACACGTCACACGTGGCACGAGTGACGTCTAACGCCGAGCAGGTGTGGCGACCGAGGGTAGCATGATATTCATTCTCTGTTTAACTCTCGGTATCGATGAAATAATGGTATTGATATATTGAGATATTCCTCCCAATATTACATATGCCTCTCTCCTGTTTCTCTGTTCCTTCGTAGAGATCCCCTTGAAAATGAGAGTGTTTCTTGCAGCCACTCATCCTAATGCTGTATTTATTAATGTATATTCTTTATGCCATATTCATCCTAATTACTGTATGGCATTTACTCGAGGACATCGGGGAAACTGCGGAAAACTGGCCGATACAGACAACCTTTTTTTAACTGAGTTTCCATCGTACGACCCGCAAGAAAATACAGTTTCCTGGAATAAAATGTCGATCTGCAAGTTGACAAAAGATATCGTCTTGTTTAAACTAAATTCAACCAATGGACCGATTTTACTCAACCAAATACTTTATCCTCTCAATGCAAACGATAATTAATCAAACTTTACTTGAATTCCAAATAACTATGTAACGCATTAACAAAGTAATTCCATTTTGAGCAATGGCTCATCCGTTGTCTCATTTTCGTGAGAGAAACCGTGCAAATATCAATGTTTTGTTTGACATTAAATATCTGCAAATCACGAAAATTGTCGTCTGTTAGCATAAACTTTTTTTTATAACGATCTCAAGATAACAAACCAAGAACCAGTTGGAAGAGAGGGTCGCCATCGGAGGAGAGACCAGTCCATCGGATCTGGTTGTTCATAGCCGACAGTTCATGGGGACTGAGGAGGAGTAAAGTATTCGACTCTCGCCGACATCAGTGAAGCTCCTTCACAATGGGACAGTTCATGTCTTATGCAAATACGCGTTACCGTCGTGTCTTTGTGGCCGGATCTCTTTCACCTCCTATCTCCTTGACTGTTGGTGGTGCAGTGCAATGCTGCGGTGATGCTCTTCTGCGGTGTATACACTATAGATAATAATATTATGTATACATATATATGTATCCGCAGGCAAAAAACACAACCGCGGTTTATGTATACACGTACACATATATAGTTCAGTTTGTATACATTGTGTGGGTGGCGAGTGTATAACCGTTTGTACATATAACCTGTGTATGCCTACACGGTGAAAGGACCTAATGGATTTCTGATGCGCTCGTACACTCGGCTACGCTACGTGCCCACGTAAATTCGTATATTTATTATTAAGTGCGGACTCGCTCGGCGTATACACAACAAACGTGGCTCATATCCGCTGCCTCAAGCTTGTCTAGAGGAGGATCCTTTCGGGATCGTTCGGTGCTCAGATAGCGTGAATCCTTCGGCCTTGGCTTCATCGACAGTCGACCCTGAAGAAACCCCTCGCTATGAGATTAGCTTCAGTTATTCGCAATACCTGGATGCTGTATCTCGAACTCGTTTGAAATCATTCGAATAACATATATACGTTACATTAAATTTATTTGAAAAAAAGTAAATTCCACTGTGAAAGTAAGATTATACTCTGGTGGTGTAGACATATAGGTATCGGTGCTTGTATGCGTATACATTGAGAGAGAAGTGATAGCCTCTCCAGATTCCTGGAACGAAGGAGTCGCTTGAAGACTGAAACTCCTGCCGGTGAACGATTCGAGAAAAAGCGGACGCCAGTTCTTCGACATCCGGTCTTTGGATGAGGCTTCACAACGAGATCTTGTGTTGGTAATCTGTTCAGTTGTTGGACGTGTGATTTCATAGTGTAACGTCAGAGTTGTAAATTGCTATTGCTTCAGAGAATTCAAAAACGTATTGTATAATTAATCAAATAATCATAAATGGATTACTTATAATCGGCGGCGGTTATTTTCATAGAGCTTCGGAAATGAAACGAAAATCAGTTATCGATAGAATACCGCGGACGATAGACATAAAAATAGAGGGTTCAACATCGTTGAAGGTCACGTGGTTCGAGTGTTTCCTTGGTTTCTTTTGGTTCAGTCGTGAACCTATGATTATATTCTTGGTTAGGTTGTTACAAAATACATGCAATATACCTTGGTGCATGTGGGAAATGGGATTTTTATCAGAGATACCGCAAAAAACGCGGTTTTCTAACAATTCTGCGCTTCAGGATCATTTTGGTCCGTGATCCTTGACTTTTATCGTTAAAGTAAAATTATCTTCATATTCAGTCGGTTCAAATATATTGAATACACTCAGAGAGGAAATATTGGTTTTACTATTTTTCTCGAATTCTTGAAAAAATTAAAACTTCAAGTTGAATAATCGAACAAATTCCTTCGAAAAATTGAGGGGGGGGGGGGGGGGGGGGAATTTAACATTTACCATTTTTCGCACTTTCGGCAGCTACGGTTCGATCTAGATTGAAACGCACGTTATAACAGGAACACCATTGTTCAACGTCAATTCGTCTTGAATTATTTTTTTTTAATTTGCTAAGCAAGACGTTTTTTCACTACATTATTTCTGAAAAGTGTCCAACATTGAAAGAAAATGTCTTAACAGGAAACATATTTGGCGTTGAAGAATGGAAGTGTACGAGCTGTTCTACTTTGCTAATCATTTGCAGGATTAGCAATGAAAATTAGAAAAAAATTTAGTTCCTTCTTATGTAAGGAAGGAACTTTCTTTCAAAAGTTTTATATTGCTGAGGATGCGTAGCATGTTGAATGTAAGGTGATTCGTGTGCAGGAGAGACCTCGAAGGAGCTTCCGGTTCCTTGAAGGGTTCTCTCCGGGTCTGTGGCCTCAGTTCGTGTGACACACAAGGACCCTTCCGATGCATCGAACCGACGATGCACTCGTGGTCGGTTCATCGCGTCCCCGGCTGTTGAATCACTGCGCATACACAGGGCCCCGTCACAGGCCTGTTTTATTATGCAAATACACGCGGGGGCCCAGGGCACGATGCATGCCCTGCACGACTCGACACTATATGTAGTGTATACCACGCAGTGTGCTACTCTATACTCGTTCTGGTGAATGTACCGCCGCCAGAGCAACGCGCACCTTTTCATCAATGGTGTACAGCGTCACGTCTCAGTCCGACGTGCAACACCAGATTGTCTTCCCTTCCGGCGATATTGTAACGACAAGCTTGACGACGATATTTTCTATGAACTGAATCAAACTCAGCTCTCTTGTGGTTCGCACAAAATATCTAGTTTCTTAACTACATAAATGACAGTTTAATGCGTGGAACTTTCATAACAAAACTAGGTAGTCAACCCTTAATCTATAAACGTAATATATCCGTAGACGTAGATGTAGACGAACTCACAATTTACTGTTATTTTGAAGGTTTTTTTTTCACTTTTCATCTTTATTGGAAAATCAGTGACATCGAAACAATCCACTCCACAACCCTTCAAACTCACTATTCTACAACTCTACCAACAACGTTCCGATCTTAGACCGAGTCATTACACTCAGCACCAAATTTGCAAACACCAAACTCACCACTATTCTACCTCTATGCATAAATCGATGGTTGGGGATCACTATAAGACACAAATTTCCCAAACGTTCACTCCAGGAAATTCTGAATTCACTCCAAGTGCCAGAAATGTAACGCATAATTAAGAGCGCACACAATCTTACTTCGGTCACCACCTCACAGTTTTTAATATTTATCTACCAATTATTAATATCACTTTAATTTTTTTTCTTTATTCCCTTATTACACAAATAATGTATAACAAAATGTATATAATAAAGGCAAATAAATAAGTGAAAAATGAAAGCCACTTAAGTTTGACTTATATGTACTGCAAAGCGTCTGCGGAATATCTCGTGGCTCATATTCCTTTGTTTCGAGCACACAATAGCTCGTCAGCTCCTTGAAGTCTTCCCCGATACGTTAGCAGACGAGTTTTTGCTTTTTCCCTCGATCCTCGTTAAAATCTCGTTTCTCGATTGGTATCTTCCGCTCTTGAGCAAAAGTTTCTCTCGGCCATTCCATCAGAGCGGTTTAACATTGGAAAAATCGCTGAAAGGGTGACGCTTTGTTGTTCGGTATACCTACTGCGTATATAAAAGGGGCTTTGCGTAATGCAGGCGTGGCCCGTTGAGCCTACGGGTCGTGCACAAACGACAGGACAGCGCGAGAGACAGGATGTGACGACGTTTGAGGAAACCGTGCACGTACATTCGAAGGGAACATGTGCAACACTCACGGTTCTGACGACCGCCGCGACGAGGCGGAGAGAACGGTGTCAGCAACCTCTTCGTGATACAATCCTTCCGCTTACTATGTACTGTGCTGTGTCGTCCACTATCGAAAGTGTTTTTTTCTATATTTTGTTCGCTCATAAACAAAGTTTCGCCTCCATCAAAACATTATCCTCTAGATTCTCATGGCAGTACAATGCGAATGATCCTTCTTGTCCAGAAAATGGCTTACTAAAATTTTTTATGTGTATGATGAAGGGCCTAAAATTCGTACTACCATAAATTGTGAACTAGTGACACGAATTAACTGAAATTCAAGTGCCATTTAGAGCACCGATTGATCTTCAGTCGGTAGAGCTTTTATTTGTATCACTTGGAGCGTTCAATTATTATTATTTGAATTAATATTTTTATTTCTTTTAGAGAAAACAAATTTTTTTTTTCGTCGACAATATAATGTTCTATGCACTTCTAGTGTAGTGAAGGTCGGTAGAAGTATTCAGATTTTATTAGGATTTGAAGTTTTCTTAATTATTTGTTCTCAACGAAACCTTTGCTGAATCTGAATCGTGTATTTATTTATTTATTCAAAACAATGTTATAAAGTATTATTTATTACTTTTTACACAATTTGTTTTACAATAAATAAAAAATCGATGTACACAGTTAAGGAACGATTATGCTTTCTATGTGCGATTCCACTTTACATGATTTTCGTCAACTAAATATGAAATGATATATTATCTCAGTAGAAAAAAAAGGTTGTGATGCACGGGACGGAAATTTTGTATTTCATGTTACGCAGTGCTGTTTTGTTTATTAAATTATGTTATTCATCTGCGTTCCGAAGTCTGCTTAACAAAATCGAAAACCACTTATAGTGTCGACATGGTGGCTATATTGATATAAAGGTAAAGTCCGCAACTTTGTTTCTTTTTACGTAAAGCTTAAAAAACAATATATTATGGAACGTGCTTGCATACTTAATTGCAGAACTGAGTTCAGACTAGTTTATATATAGTTTTAATGTTGGCATTTTTTGAGGGCTGTAGATATTTAAGTGTCCTGTATGCGAGGTGGAAAGTTCTGTCGTTGCGTGAGTCCAGGACCCTCGAGCTCTGAGAAAGTAGCTATCGGAGCGCGATCGTGATTAATGACTCGTAACGTAAGTACCAAGGAAGCGGCTGTAACGACGAGACATTTCACCTTATTTCCATCATCGCGTCTTTAAAAATTAAGGCTCCCCCGATTATTTCAGTTGCTCTAGATAAGTTGATCCTTATCGAGTAGCTTGCGTTTGCAGTGATCAGAATCTGTAATAAATTGTCTTCTTTTGCGCTCCGATTCCGATCAAACCTCTTATCGACGATAATTTTCCACACTATAGATTCAATTGTATGTGTCACTGTATTTATTTTTCAATTCATAAATATTCAACTCCGACTATTAAATTATTTTTCGTTAATGTAACAGCAATATGGGAGTGGAATTGCAGCAGCAATAAAGGAATCAAAATAAATAATTTATTTCTCTCAAGTTTTATGAACTGTGTCTAGTTTTAGCGATGTATATGCGGTAAACGACATCGTATTGTATATCGAGGTCACACACACTTGCAAGTTAATAAAATAATTCAAAACATAATCATTGAATTTACACACTCTCAATCTTACTATAAAAATATGATTTTTTAATTCTATAAAAACATAATTCATAACAAAAAGTATGAATAAAAATTGAATTGCCGCCTCACGCTATAGCAGTAGTAGTAGTAGTAGTCGTCTAAAGACTTTATATTGGACGCCTATTTGAACTAAAAAAATACAGTCTCGTGATCATCCTTGTAAGAATTGTACGTGATTGCAACAGTACCTGTCTGTTTATTTAATCATCAGGTGACTATGCATTTGAGATGAAGGAATCCACCTGATCCTCTTGAGACCTTTCTCGCACCATGTTCTAATGGCCCTGACGAATCAATTTCTCGTCTCGAAACTCTATTATCAATATATCGAAGCTTGGTTCACTGAAGCATTTGTGAACGACGGCATTCCCTGCTCGATGACACGTGGAAGAAATACGAAAGATACATCCGTCCGGATTAATTCCCTTTTCCCCTTGGTCTTCGATGCTGCGGCGACTTTTTTACATCTTTCACAATGAATTCGATGGACAGACAAGATCCAACATGCAAGATGACCACCGGAGCTTCATAGGGGCAACACAGCCTCGCATACACTACACTCGTCAATGGACCGAAGCCTGACTCCTGAATGAATTCAAGACGTCGGTTCATCTAGAGGAGAATAAGAAAGGCGACGGTACGACAGAAGAAATCCCCGAACCAGTTTCTATCAACGATTCATCGACCACAAAGTCCTCGAGAAGACGGTGAAGATATGTTTGGCTTGCAGTCAAACGAGTTTTGTACCTATTGGAAAAATTGTACGTGTATTTATTGTGTACATCGTCAGAAGCGACAGCGACTAGCCAGTATTTGACCAATCCTTAATCTTGCATTCAAGGACGACGACGCTAATTACTACGCCTGTATACTACCTGCTTTAAAATGAATAAACTTAATTTGTAGTTGTTTGTATTCAGTCGATAAAGACTGAGATTATTCTCTGGAATTACCATCGCAATGAAATTGTAATCACATTATTATCGTTACTTTTTACCTCTGCCATTATTTTTTTTAACCCTCCGGCGATTTCAAGGTCCCAGGGTTTTTTTAAAATCTATTTTATTGGAAAGTGTAAAAAATGAAAATGGAAATGTTATGTGGGATATCTGAAGAAAATTTTAATACAAAGATAAGTTTTATTTCACCGCTTCATTGAAGACGTTTTATACTTACATCAATGCCGAAGAATTACTCGAAAATGAGTATAAAAATATGCTATCGATGTTCCAGTTTGACAGAGTACATATTATTATTTTTCATGAAACTGTTAAGAAAAAGATATCACACATTCGTATCTTTCAATCATTGGTGATGAGTTCGATAATTGCTTATCGAATATCTTTCAAGCATTGATGTTAGAATGACAATGTTAGAAAATACTGAACAACCGAGATTAAGAATGAACGAAATTAACTATTTTATTTCAAATCCCGCGATGCTTAGACCCTATAAATTTCTCTCCTATCCTAAAAGAGTTTGTCCGATAGACTTTATTGAAAGCTCACAAATAAAGTCTAGCAGGAAATGCCAATCGAGTTTCGCATTTTATTTATCGTAAATTCACTCTATAGAATGGAGACTTTTGAAATCTTCTTTCGGTTATTATTGAAAACAAACAAGAACATAAACAAGGGAGGAAAGAAAGATGTCGCATAAACGTTCAAAGTGAATTGTTACATCGAAGGTAAGTAAATGTTGTTGCTGTACTAAAGTGTAAAGACGAGCTGGAGGAAGTTTATGTAAAAAGAGACAGGGCACTTTGTTACAACGGTATAGTGTGCAAGTCGAGTATATCTCGGGAGGCTCTTTTGCCGAGAGACATTACCCGGCGGCCCAGAGGACAGAGAGAAATTAGCCTGGCGCGCGGGTGCGCACTTTCCTACGTGGGAAGCTTCGCTTATAAGGATAACGGGAGAGCTCGGGCTCTTGTGAGCAAGAGCAGGGAATCCCAAACCAATTTCTCCGTGAACAATTTGCGCTATTCGCCACGGTATTAGGATGAGAGACGTTAACCTTCTTGCGAGAAAATATTTTCCTCGTTGGAGAGGCGTTGGACGAGTTGGATACTATACCGGGTCATCTTCCTCTTCAGCGTTGTTTTCTCGTCTCTCCAGATGACTTCCCAGAAAGTAACATTATTCGGAGCTTGGGTAATAAAGCGAAAACTGTTTGTAGGTGAGACATCGAGGCGTTGCTGCTATTCCTTCAGTAGAGATTAGCTGATGCCCTGCGGAGAAAACAGTGAAATAAAACGTGATAGTGCGTATATTCACGATATATTATGTGAAAGGAGCGGACTCCTTTTTGAAGACTTTTTATTAAAATTCATTTATTAGAGCAAAGGACCTTATTGCTAAAAAAATATTTTCCTCGTTGAAAATTTGTTGAACGGATTCGATAATGTTCTTCATGTCAGACGCAATGATATAAATCTGCGAATTGCGAAATACAATTCATTTACTTTATTTTATATTTTATATTACAAATAGAACGAAAAATTGTAAATTCATGTAATCTGAATGGCCGAGCGAGCTAAAGCGCAGCACAACAATATCTATACAATATATATAATATACTATCATGGAAAGAAAGGCGTAATATCTGATTGAAAGTCCAAAATTAATCGATTGAATAGAGAAATTAATATATCTTAATTTATTTTTCAAATTATTTCAGTAGGGGCTTAATGGGGTAGCCCTTATAGGCCCTAACTAGGAAACCTATAAAGGCTCTGAACTTTGCAGTGTAACCAGTCTAGTATACGGCTGTGATTGAATTTCCATTCTGGGCCCCTAACACTATTTGGGCAAATTAGCAAGGGCCAAGTCGGAGCCCCAATTAATTTTCCGCACGGGAATGTTTTTTGAGGCCGTTTGCTAGAAATTTACTTTTTTATATTCAAATTTTTACAGAATCATATTTTCAATTCACATGTTTGAATGTTTTCTGACACATGTTTTCACATGTTTATGTTATCTTAAGCTCATAAGACTTTTTTTATATCGAATTTGCCATCTCCTCGCCTCTGTTAATTAGGCTAAATACCACAATAACTAGTAATTAGTCGTGCCTCGAATACATTTCTAGCGAAAAAGACCGTAGCCAGGAAAAGGAATGTTTTGGAGAATTTCATGTTTGTTGTTCGTTAAGAAAAAAGACGACGATCTATTCGTTAAGCTTTGGTCCTGCTGCTTGTGGTAAATCACTTGGCATGCAAGAATCGCCGTCTTCAGTCCTTCGAGAATTTTTCCATTCAACAATGGAAAGCAGAAACATCAGAAAGAGGATGAAAAGTCGAAGGGTTGCACGTCCGACAAAGAAGCAGCTCCCAGTTGCGTTGGTTAACCACCCGAGTCTCTGCCGAGCAATGCTTGGAAAATTCCACGTTGCCATGTGTACGTAAGGAATAAAGTGCGTCTCTAAAAGAACGTCATTTGTTTCGCTCAACGAGGAGGAAGAAAAAGAAGAAGAAGAAACAGGTGAACGATCGACGATAGCTGGAGACATGGAAGCCGTTCACAGCAGTCGGAAAAGAAGAGTCATCTAATTGAAGGATTCAAAGCTTAAGATAACATCAAATACATAGGTCATTAACAACCTTCCATGCATATAGATAAAGGGCTTAAAAATACAAAATATATTGAGTTGATGTATTGCATTGCCTCGATTCTGTCAAAGAATTTGATAGTTTTCGAGGACTCAATCACCGTTTGACACGACTCTTAAGTTAGGAGTTAGGATAGTTCCTTAAGGATGTAGGAGCGCGATGGGGTGGTCAACGTGCTCAAGAGTAAGAATTCAAAGTTGGAATTCGAACACTTCTCGATGGAATAAAAATCTGAAAAAAATCAAACATACAAAAGGTGCGGAGAAGTATAATTTTGCATATTAATAATTGCAAAATGTTATTAACAAATGGGTGAAAAAAAAATTGTTCAACAAATTATCCGTCAACCTAATTTTGTTTTCGAATGTAAGTGATTTATGCATTGTATATTTGCGGGCTGCTAGAATACATCGGTTTTGTAATGCCAACTTTTTGCACTCAGGAAAATTTGGTAATTTACAAAAATATATACTTATACCGACGATAATCTAACTATAATTTATAATTCCCAGGAGGAACGCCTATATTTTATGGTTATAGTAAATATAATTATAGTAGCAATCATCAAAATGATAATAGTTTTAGAAACTATTCTACTAGTTTTAAATCGGCCGTTTTATTGCATATACGATTTCAACGTTTGTTTCCATTAACCTTGCAAGTATCGTTTATTGAGCCATATACGATATAAAAATCGTAGATTTTTTTGTAGCGAAGGAATAATCGACAATCTAATAAAGACAAACGGAACAAGAGTTTTTTCGAGCATACGGAAACGGACAACGAAACAGAAACGTAGGAGCAATGCCTGTGGCGAAGATGTGGGTTTATCCTATGACTGGGAGACACATGTTTCGAGTTGGAAATGGAACGAAGTGTTCGGCTGGATTAAAAAACGAAAGCACGTGGCGTCAGCTAGTCGACACGGACACACCTAACACATTGAACATAGTATCTTGCTGCTGGAATCATTCTATATAAGTGGTGATGACGTACTGTATCAGTGGCACACGAACCCAGACCTCGGGAGTCATAAACACTTTTTTCATGCAGACTTACGCAGTATCGGGTAGGAACAGAGTGAGATGAGAGATAGCAAGAAGGAGAAGTTAATTCAGTACGTCTTGACTAGGGAAGACACAACGTCTTCCCACGGGAAGACGTTGCCTGGTCACATCATCACGAACGTCTCTTGCGAGAATTGCGAAATCGTTGAGCACAGCTCCAGATGTTTGAGGGTATGATATTAGCATTCACCTCCAATCAGCGTAAAGATTATTGTCTAATTTTCGGAAGAGGCTGGCAACCCTATTACAGGCATGAACTGTAGTTTTTTCACCAGCGAAACGGTGAAAAAATATCGTATGCCATCGCCCTCGGCAGAAATCATGCACTTCACTCTTTGGTAGTATAATATTGTTACGTTTACGAAGAAATAATAAATAACGAAAGGTAACGAAAGCGGATTTATTAACAAAAAGAGAAGTCGCGTCAAAGGTTAAGCGTCTATTCTTGGTTGGATCTTGTCAGAGACTGTCAAGTTAATCAACGCGTTGTCAAGACGATCGTTAGTCAGTCAGTCGGTTTCTGTATTCAGGGGATCGGTCGATAAAAAGAATAAGATGAAGTTATTGCTAAGCTAATCGTTACAATATACTATATCTTTACTCCCACCAGGCAGAAATACATCGTTTTCCTCGCTAGAAAGCAAAAAAAACTGGATTGGGCATGTGTATGAGTCAGAGGTTAAAAAATGAACGATTTTGAGTCCGTATTACGCGTCTAAATAGAAAAAACTTTCATGATTCGGAAGATAAATCTATCAAGGGTGACGTAAGCTTTCGATATAATATGCAAATAATGTATAAATTTATATTTCCCCATTTCAATTTATGCCAAAATTTTGATCAATTAAACTCTTATTTACAGGTGAACATTTTTAGTTTATACAATTTCGAGTTGACAGTGTGATGTCCTTTGTAGAGCATCGAACAAAAGGTGAAAACAACAGTTTCTCATTACCTCTTAACAGTATTTTGTATGGCTCGGAACGACCGATTAAAAAGGTCGCTTCGTCGGCAATTTGTCGGACAAATTATGAAACACTCCTTGGCTAATTGTTTTTACACAGCAACTTTAACATGTTGCTATCCCGGCATATTAGTTAAGGTTGTATAGGTATTATCTCTCGTTCCGACCTAGATCTCTGGATAACTGCTTTGCGGCGAGTCTTCCCCTTGAGTATGGCTGTGCGGGGGCGACCCCAAGGAACAACGACGACGAAGGCGAGGAGCCAAGACGCCGGAGATCCTCTTTGTGCTTGCGGTACCGCTCTCGCGGTCCCGTCGCTCTAGCAATTACGAGAGATTCCCTTCCGGAACGCGGAAATGGGACGATGACGATGACGACGACGACGACGACGACGAAGACGTTGTTCTTACTCGTCGTTTCTGCTTTTGTTGCTACGGCTCTCTGTCACAACATGATGATGACATACGTCTGTTGATCCATTTCGTTTCCTTCTATCCGTAATTGCGGCAACGAGAGACCACTTGACTTCTCGCTAGTTCTTTTCGGGTGACGCGACCGATTTCTCTTTTGATCTCCGACAATTTTCCGCTAGATTAAGTCCAATGTTAGTTGAATACAAACGGTTACCCATTCCAACATCTTTGCAACGATATTCGAGCTCAGGATAATTTATTTTGCTACAAGTTTCCAGTTGAAACACTCTGAACATAGAAAACGATATTGCTAGGCCAGAAAATCTTCGAATAAAAGAGCGACAACGCTACGTAAAAAATTTGTTTGCTAGAGATTAACGTTTTTTCTTTATTGCTTAAGTATTCAAAATCAACATTACAAATTTATGTTTTTACTCTACCGACGTTCTCTAAGGTGTGTGAACTTTTGAATGAAATTAGAGACGCTATTTTAGAGGAAAAGAAAATTCCTGATTATTTTCCGAAGAAACATCATTTAAAAAAAGTTTGAACGCGAATTTTAGTGAATTCGCTTAACATAAAAATCATTTGCATTACATTTGACTTCAGCAACTTTTTTCGTCTAAGATTTAAGTGAAAACTTGACATGAACAGTTTTTTTAGAATGAAATAGCATCTGTCTGATTATGATTGCATTCGTATTTTTTATGATTGAGTAAGGAGGCAAATAAATAAAATTGACTAAGAATCGAATTTATAGTCTTAAGTTCGAACTTAAGTTTCAAGTTTGAACTTGGGACTGTAAATTCGACGCTACGTGAATTAATATTTGTAGGAAAACATTGATTCATGACTCACAGATGTCAAAAAATACCATTGGAATATTTCAGAAGTATGAAGTTCAACATGCTTGGAGTACCAAATACAGAAAAAAAATCGATTCCGCAGATATCTGGCATTGCCCATTTCGGTCACAAGTGGCAAAATGATTGGGAACATTGAATGCGGTTGTGGTGACTCGTCGTCATTTGCTTCATGACGTGATTCCAGTCACTATGTCCACACTGTATGTATTCAAGCAGGCCAGCTAACGTTTCCCATTGATATCATCGTCTCCGATTCAAGCATGTCTCGATCCAAGGACCAGTCTCTTTCTCTGAACGCACACATGCACTGTAGTCATATAGTATTAAAATCGTATGGCTTATAGAGTGTCACAAGATGGACCGCATGATGTCAGACCCAAAGATACGGATCTATATACCTTGTGGGCTGCAATATGCAACATGCACACACGTGTAGAAAATAAAAAATGATGTTGTAGTCCAAGTTTCCGTAGGAAAGAATCTAATTCGGTTAAATGTCTTAATTACGTTCTAGCAGTAACAAAAACATATTGTCAGTTCGGTGCATATCACGAATACCTTTTTGGGAATTACAAAACCATAAAAAAGTTTTTAACTTGAAAGCTATTGATTCAAAAGTAACGAATAAATGATAGAAATTTTTTTTGTAAAATAAAAAAAAAGTTAACAAACCATTTTGTCTCACTGCGGTGTGAGAAACTCTTTTTCCACTTTTCCAATTTTTACTCTTCTTGTGACACTGTAAAACTTTTTTTTTGTGATATGGAAATTCTTTTGCACGTTTTTGGACATAATTATTTTTTAAATCGTATTAAAATTTTATTTAATTTTTACCATCTATAATGTTTCATATAAATACATTAATACACGAAGTTTGTTTTACGTCACCCAAATTTTTGACACGTTTTATGGGATACATACAAGCGAACGGTTAAGTAATACGAAACGAGAGGATTGGTGAATCCGATTAGCGAAACGATTAGAGTCAATTCACATCGTAACCAGCAGTTTAATCCACCAGAAACGTATTCACCTATATCATACACGTACTGAATAAAGTGCACGTGGTTTATACCGAGTAATTATCACAGAGCAGTCGACGGACATCTCGGACGAAGCGAGCACTTTCATTTCGCCGATAAATAAAAGGCTTATGTTAATATTCATGGGAGAGCTGGGGGAAGAGTCTTCGTGAACGGGAGATCGGACCCTCGAGCCTCTCGAATCCTCCGCATAGCATATATAACTACTACACTACTACTGCTGATACTGCGGTTGCTGCCGCTGCAACACTGCCTACTATAGTGCACCGAAATATTTTATCGGATTAATGTGCGCCCGGGGGATTTCTGGCGAGCTAATCGACGGGATCCCGTGCGTCAGTTCCCCTTCGGTCGAATAGCCGAATTACCTCGGACAGCATGACGCACATATGTGTTTGCCTTCGCTCTCGAGGAGTCACCATCTAAAAAAATAAATAAAACAGCAAATAAAAGTATTATAGGCTGAAAAAATTGAGGTACGTTTTGACAAATTTTTCTTGTAAATAAGGGGTTAAAAACGTAGATGACACCGTTGAAGTAACATAAAGTTTGAACTCTGAAGAGCAATCATTTAAATCAAATTTCTAATTCATGAATGAGCTACACATAACTTATCATATTGATTTTAGTATTCTTTTGGAGCTTAGGTACTCTTCGTGACGAAGACATAAATTATAATTAATCGTACATTTTTCTTATGACGTGAAATTACTTATTTTTTCGAACATATGAATGTTATTATAGTAAGTATAACAATTATATTTTTTGAGAACTTTTTTTTTTTCATGAAACTATGATTCTAGTGATCTTTGAACTTCATAAATACAAAATGCAACCGTTCTACTAAAATTCTACTTTTCAATATGCCGAAGTTTTCGACATGCTGAAAATTCAATCAACTGTTGTCATGATGTTAATTTTTGAATAGTTTCTCTCTAGTTTTAACATATAATTGTGATGCACCGTTAATTCAGCTGTACGGGTATACGAAAGTGAAAGAAATTTGAGTGTGTGCGATCTTCAAGGATACAAATTTTCGTCATTCAGTGAGCTCCTCCGTAATTTGTGACCCCGTCAAATAATTTATAAATTATTAATCCAACTTGCATCAAACTGTTCGTGATTCCCTCCTAAATTTAAAAAAAATACTTTATGTGGGGTGTGTTTTACAAATTTGATTTTATTGGAACAAATTTAATTGATCAGGTACAGAAGACGAAGTAACAGATATAAGAAGATTTTTCTAGGGCTCCCTTCATTCATAATGTCCAGAAAAAAACCTTTAAATCCCTGTGACCATAGTTGCAATATGGTACCTAAAATGAAAGTAAAAAAATTGTTTCACGCCAAGAAATAATACCTGATCTTTCCTAACATAACAGTTGATGTTCACTTTGGCTGCCTTGAAGTGTCTTTTGCGCTTTTATAAATGAAAGACGAGTTTTCTCCCTCTACAGTTATGGCTCCTGCTCCGCCCGCTGCTTCCGAGCGTGATTTTTTTTTTATGTTTGTTCCTCCTTTGAGAAATTCAGGTTTGGCGTACGTAAGAAGTGTAGCGGCTGGGTGGTCCACTCAGGGTGCTGGTCTGTGAGGGCCGCATTGAGACGTCAGCGAAACGGTAACTCAATGTACGCGCCAAGACGCCGATGCCTCGGACATATATATACGAATATATGTATACATATCAACTGATGTAATAATGATTTAAAGATATGGAAGAGCTTTTATAGCCGCCCAACGCTAATATCCTCGAGATATAAAATACGCTAGCTGTCACGGGAGATATACAGGCGACGCGCGATTTATCTGCGAGCCATTAGTGAGCGGGGCTCGATTAAATCGATTCTCGGACGTGATGGAAAAAATACGTTCGTGCTTGAACAATTTAAAAACCTCTAATCAGGTAGCTAACAATTGGATAAGAATTATATTTTATTTGAGTCTGATTTGGAATATGCTTTAATGGGATTCTGTTTCTTGATTCAATATAAGATAAGAATGGATCATTCAGTTGATAACCTTGTCGGAATGACTCATATCAATGTAACGGTTAAGACATAAAAAAATATTGTTTTGTTATATTTTGTTTTGAAATTCGAGGCTTCACCAAAATGTTTTCCGCTTGAAAACACTGGGAACAAAAAATTTTTTTTCTATCCTTTCTACTTAGTGCGTTGAGATATTCCTTTAACGACTTCGGAGAAACGGCGACCGGAAGAGAGATATCGCACCACGTCAGCTAAATGGTGATGCAAAGGTACTTTGTGCACTAGTTGACGTAAGACATTACCAGCTGGAGGAATAGTATACAGGTAAGGACGTTAGCGGTAGTGCTCTGCTGTCAGGTGAGTGCATAAGAGGACTGTCAGTTCGAGAAGAGAGACCCCGAGTAAGATCAAGATCCTTAACAATCGTCTACCATCCATACGTTCGCTCTATTTAGCATACATGTAGATCAGTACTGCCCTCTCACGGTTTAACATATTCGATCCAATCCTCTGTACATCAATCTTGTTCGGTAGAGCATTTGCAACGAGAGAAATCCTGTCCTATTCCTTAAGGCTCCACTGCATATCGATACTCAAAGACCATTTCTATGTATCAAAATGAGACTTGTATAGTAGTCGGCTTGATAATCCATGAAGGGAAGCGATATCTTCCGCTCCGGAAATCCTCTGTATCGCTCGACCACACGCAGCTTCTTCTTACTCGGATAAAAGTCTAGTCTGTAAGTCGTCCGCAAAGAGGCTACTAACACGCCATGAAATGGTTTATGCAAGTCTCAGCCACACACGGGACCGTGACGATTATATTTCTGAAAATAAAAAGTATGAAAATACTTTCTACTTCGCATTATATCTCATTTTACCCCTTTGACATTCAATCCAACCGTTTAGGGATAGGCAAATGAGTTAGGGATTTGGTTAAGCTGTTTTGGGTTGAAGAGTTGAAGAAGGAAATCTACACGTAGGTGTTTATCGAGTCAATTTGGTTGGGGTAACCGACCACTTGGTTGGTCAACGAATTACTCGGTTGGTCAACAAATTACTTGGTTGGTAGGGATATGGATATTCATTTCCATACAAACATTTTCCAATATAGAACCTGTGCTTACGGTGAAAGTTAGAGGATTAATAAGGACGCGACATTGCATATATTTTCATCAGCTGTGGCTTGTGTACGGGACTTTTTTCAAGTCCCACGGATCGAGATGATCCATTTCAAAAGGTCCACTCTCACCACAATTCTTTATTCCAGAGGGAGAGAGCGCGAGTTATTGTCAGGCCGTGCTTTGCAATGTCTCGGAAAGATGCGTGGGAATAACCTCGTCTGTAAGAGATGTTCCGAAGAAAGTATATCACATAACGTACGAAAAAGCATGCTATAAGGAGAATTCTTCGTCAGCTTAGGCACTTTTATTTATCAACTATTTTTATACAATTTTGTCGCATGGACGGGGTCATAACACGAAAATGGTGCTCAAAATCATGAACATAAATTAAACGAACAAGAATCTTATGGAAACAATGAATCCAGGAAATGTATGAGGGAAAATTTTTTCGGGCTCTTTATTCCTGAGTGCTACATTTCCGAAGACCAATATTCCTACACTTCCTGAGTTGAAATTTACGCCCTTTGAACACCCTTCGTTAAATGGAAATGGGTAAAATATGCCACTTTTGGAAGTCTATGCAAAGGTCTAAGACCCCCATCTCACTCTGTATAACCTAATTGGGGGTTCAAACATAACAGTTTCACTCCACAGTAGCCTTGGTCTAGTCCAATTGGGTAATATCTGCCATTTTCGGAGGTTTTAAGCAGTGTCAAAGGAATGGAGGAACCTTCGTGTACCACGCGTGTATACTACATTTAGGTTTTGACAAGGGTCTAAATTTTAAGTCGGGATTGTATAGCAATATAGAAAAATTAGCAAATTAAAATCAGCTTAAACATAATTTAATTGATAAGAAAAATGTCCTCAAAAATTGTAATGCACTAAAAAAAAAAACAAATTGGTAAGATCAACCGAATATGCAGTTGCGGGAGGTGAAAGAAATATTCAATTGATTACAAGGAATAGTTGTTTAAACGAACCAAAGCTAGTCGGAATATATCTTTCGCCGCCTGCAAGTGCATATTCAGTTAGTCTCATCAATCTCTTTTCTCAGTGTGGTTGAAGTGATGGAGTCAGTATTATATGTGCCAAAGTCTTTTCGTCAAACGTGTGTTTCACACGCTCGCCGCTCAACTTTTACGAGTCGATGACTCGACTTTCTCGTTAATTGGACTATCAAGTGACACATCGCATCAGCAAAGATCCTCCTCCGCACCGTGGAACGATGTAATTGCGCCTAACTCAAGCCTCAATTGAGCGAATTGTTTTATACGCTTTTTGCTCCGCGATGAAACGTGTAGATAAAACAACATCGCGTTACACAACCCTTCGCAAATAGCGGAAAATTGACGAACCTAATGAGCCTCATCCTTCTGTCTCGCTATGAGGTAAACAAATTACGTGATGTAGTTTGCAGTGCATGGGATATTATTTCCCTAGCATTCTAGTTTATCGACTAATGAACAGAAAAAAATGCAATTGCCTTAAACGCAGTCAATTAGTCTCGAGTCTCGAGTGTTGAATGTTTTTGTTTTTACATAATAATACGGAAACGCTGAAAATCATCGAACAAAGTACGTCAGCATAATTCAAGGCTTTAATTATTAGGTTAACGACCCAATATTTCAAAAACGTGTAGTTATTGAATTGATGTTACAAATTGATGTGTAATATCGTAACGTATTAGTTTATGTGGCATAGGTAAAATGAATAATTTGTTATCACCAGGGAACGGGTAAGACAAATCAGGCCGAAACTTCAAAAATTGGAAATTACAGTTATTAGAAAATCCAAAACGCCCTAAATACGTTAACTCGTGCAGAATTTAAGTTCCTAATCTGGACATTTTTCCACGGTCACCATCATTCGTCATTCACCATTTGATCGCCTTCGACAAAATCGACGAAGTGGTAAAAAAAAGATTTTCCAGCATTCGCTTCCTTTAACTTAACCCGAAAACGACTTGGGCTGAAACTTGAAGTTAGTGTGAAGCACATGCTACCCAACTTTTATGGTGACTTCAATCAAAATCGACAGAGCCAATGAAGATTTATGATTGCATTTGTTTACCGGTAATTAGCCTAAACGGCTATACCACGTAAGTCATATTTTCGAAACTAAACTAAATAGCAATTTTTGTTTTTACGTGATGTTTTTCTCACTGGTATCCCTATGCACAGCTTTGAGATATTTCGGCATTTTTACTATATCCGACTCGCAGTATGTCGATGAAGTTTAAATGTAGTGGATTTTTTTTTCAGAATAAGGACAAGGAACTTTAGCGTAATTGCATTTCCTGATTCAATACTTATGACTTTAACAATCAGCTGGTCGATATTTATGATGGTGATTTATAGCAAAACAAATATAATATATATTGATGATATTTTTATCGCAAAGCGACGTGACAAGACTGGGTGTAAATCAGGACAGTAGCTTTTTACAGCGTCGTATAAATCATTTTATGCTCGCCTCGCTTTCTACAGTTCTGTCATTTCCTTTTTACCATTTTCCTATATTCTACGTTACGCAAGATACCAAGGTTTTTGTTTTGTCACTACACTGTCAGCCGCATAAAAATTGTTAAATATTTAGAAGTTTTTTTGCAGAATTTATGACCACATAAACAATGCTGAGATAAAAAATTTGTTATTATTTCTAAGTTCCTAACTCATCTTACGTATAATTTAAAGAAGTTGCTGGGTTCAGTCGAACATTACGTTATTTTAAGTATTACTTTCTTTCATTATTCTCCATAAAAAATTTCATCGAGTCCGTTTAATTAATTTATGAATTTGTTTTCGTACCTCAAATAAATATAATATTTCTAAAATCCAATACTTACATAGGTCTACTTTTTGATGGATTAGTAAAAATTACATTTATCAAATACAAAAAATCTGTCCCGCACTTCGTCACAGTTTTGTTAAAGGCAACAAATGACAATTTTATATTTCAACAAGAAACTTACCTACAGAATGTAAAGTGTTTTCAATGTCAAATAACTATAAGTACAATTCAATGAAAAATAATATCTAATGAAATAGCTTTACAGCACAGCAAATTTCTACACAAATAATACGATGTGTAATCAATAAAATTAATTCAAGGAAGAAGAATTTTAGGGCATATGTCATGTTTATTTATTATCACCCAAATTGGTTCTATAAATAAAACAATTTCGTGATGTTGAATGACCTTTTTTCGGAGTGTACTTGAGATATCATTGGCGTAAATGATACGCGTACATTTCAGTTAAATATAGTTTCGAAGCTTCCAAGATGTTGAACGTCGATGAATTCGTCTTCTCAGGTCTCGAGAGCGTAAACACTCTGGGCTCTCGAGACGTACCGTTTGCCGTCTCGTTATAGTATTACCATTCGTCTATATATTTTTATATGTGTTATTGAAACTTCGAGGAAGCTTCTCACAGGCTTCCTCGTCTTTTCTCTCATCTCATTTTATCTGTGGTCAAGCTATACAGCGATATGCAAAGTCAACTTTCGAGATGTCCATATGCATATTGTGTGTATGCTCTTGTGCACCCAGAAGTATATATCTCGCTTTCTACTTGCGTCCATGGCGTATGCACACTTGCATACTATAAGCAAAACCATATTAGTGCATCCTGTGTGCCGATGCATAAATACGCCGCCCCGCATCTCTCCCTGGTCCCATATTAGCCACAGCAGCAGCGAACTCACGTAGTTCCTATCGTATATTATATGTATGCGTACGTACGGTTATCCGCAGTCGCACCCATTGATTGGAATACGGAATAGCAAATCTATACGAGCCTTTTGCCAAGCCCCTACTGAATAACTGCCCATTGTATGATTAATGTAGTGCCAATATCGAGGGGACTACACCTGCGAGTCCACGATATTTCGATTTCACCGCATCGTCTCTTCGATGCACGAGTAAAACCTAGAATATTTTTTATTTTCCTAAAGTAATCGTGCATTAACACAAAATAATAATTTATTCCAAAAACATTATAATTCAAGCGATATTTTAATATTAATTATAAATTTAAATTTCCAACGAATTCTATGAATATTTTTTGCGTACCTACTCGATAACATATATCAAGTTGAAGAAAAAAGAAATTAGAGTAACAGCTGTTTTTTTTTATATCCATAAATATAAATTAATATCGTAATTAAAAGTTAAATTGAATCAATGTGTTGTCAGAGGGTTGAAACGTTTCGGAATCCCGTGCAGTAATTCTAGAAATACTAGATCTCGAATCTTTGAAGATTTCAAAGCATCAATCCGGAAATTCATTCAGTAACCTGTTTTCCGAACGCGTCACATAAGCTATTAGTATTCTAACCTGTTAATAAAAAAAAAAAAGGTATGCAAGCCAAGCTACTTTTATGAGGAAGCAAAACAGAATTGACAACTACCTGCTACCGGTAGCTGTTTCAATGTAATCTTACAATATTTCTTAATGCATAGATATACCCGCACGCAGTGTAATACAGTATATCGATCAAGACATAGTATAAGATCTCGAGACAGATATAGCCTCAAGTGATAACCACATAGAACGCATATTTCCCAGACCTTTTGCTATCTCGCTCAAGTCAGATGAACGTACCATTCATACTTTTTCAAACGCTTTATAAGGGAGTGGGAGTTGGCGATTGCGCCGTCGGGCTTATCGTGCTTATCGGAGCTTCTCACAGCCGGCTAGAGCGTCGGCGGCATCGAAGAAGGCGTTGCGTTATCAAGGGTGAGTGTAGAGAGTCTACTGGCGGCCAGGAAGTCGAGCTACCTGCGCGCATCGTTTACTTCACCGCTGCAAGCACTATGTTGCTGTGTATTATTATACATATGTATGCTACGGAGTCACTGCGTGTGGCAAAAGGTGGTACGGTATCGGTGACTCGCCACTAACCTATGATAACTTTCACGTTCCATCGTACTGCGGTGAATTTCAAGTAATATTGAAGCGATTTCAGACATCGTTTTTCGACCACTTTCTTTCAAACGCGGAAGACACTGCGAGAAAAAATGTACTATCTGCAGCAATACAATGTGTATTGAAAAAAAAAGTCACGTACGTTTTTCAAGTTATCAGAATTAATGATAATTACTTTCAGCAATAGTACAGCGTACTTGAGTTATGTTATTATTGAAGTTATTACCTTGTTCAATGGATTGCTGCCAACAGTTTTTTAATAGTTCTAGTTTTAATCTTTCACAGTTGGGTTACACAAAAGTTAAAGGTTTCTGAGATACGCCCATATATTTAAAGCTATCGCTTGATATTTGTTGTTACGAATGAAATTTCTTTCTTCGCGGTACCTTGGAGTTTAAACTTTTATGATCGGTCCGTATATATTCACGTTCCAAAGAGAGAGAGAGAGAGAGAGAGAGAGAGAGAGAGAGAAAGGAGATCGATGATTCCACCGAGGATCGAAGACATCGAAATTTACGAGTGGCGAAGACTGTAATAATAAATGCTTGCGCGAAAAGTGAAAGTATCGTCGCACAAACGGGACGACCCCCGACACGCTGTAAATATTGCGCGTGTTATCGCGGCTAAGTTTATAATTACGGGGGATAATTAGTCGTCTGATCGAAATCGAAGATATGCGTATGAGAGAACGATCGTCGAGAGTTGCGGGACCACGAGGAAAACATCTTACATGCGGTCTTTGCGCATTTATGCAGGTGTTCCTAGTGGGCCACGGATAGCGGAAGTTGGTGCTTCGCAAAATATAAGCACGTAGAGAAACTTTTAATTCATATCAGATTGGAAAGGTATATTATTTGTACGCATACTAAGTATCCTTGAGATTGAAACGTCGACATAGATCATAATTTTTCTCTACCCTCGAAGGGGCGTTGTAACCATTCCATTACTTTCGAACTTACGTTGTTCGTTCACTTAATGAACATTATATTCATTATTTTCTTAAAGTATTCTGTTATATTCATAAGAAAATACATAAATATTCTGTAGGAGAAAAGTGTCTTGATCATTCGTTTAAAAAAGCCCTTGAAAAAATGCGGATAGATGATTCATTGATTAACTTTAAACATTAATGTGCAGTCTTTCACTTTCGTAATTCAAGCAGCATAAAATAAATAAATAAATCAATTTTAATGTCAAAGTTATAGTAAATGTTGTTTTCGAATTGTCAAAGAGTAATAATCATAATACTATATTTAGACAATAAATTAGCATAAGTCACAGACACAGAAAGTGGCAATAAATATTTTCCTTCTTGAGAAACATTCTCCTAGTTCACGTGCAATGATCTGCGAATTAGCACCCGGGACACAATCTTAGAGACACCGAGCATTCCATCCGGCGTTGCGTCACACTGTGACAGGAATACGTCTTCTTGGTTTCACTCCTCGCAGTGCCTGATCAACGACGTCGATTTCTCGTACTTGTTTCGCTTTCGAAATATCGCAAAACAGATATTACCGAATCATCGTAAAAACCGTCGGCAATTAAATGTGAAACTGCTTCATAGTTCTTAGTTCAAAGAGCACCGATTTGTAATCTCTCCTTGACGTTTAATATTCTATTCCCACAGTACCTGCAAGTTCGTTCAATTGGAATTAAATTTATTCTTGATCGTTTTATTGGATTTGAGATTTCATTGGAGAATTTAATCGTTCAACCTCTCACAATTTACAATTTCTGTTTTTTTTTAACTATCTGGCACTGTGATTAAGGTGAGATGAAATATCGCAGTTGGTATAAGAAAGTGTCTATGCTATTACAATATCGCATTCATTTGAGGAAAAAGGAAAAGTCTTTTTCGGGTATGTTGCGAAAAATCTTTCAATTTTGGACAAAATATGAGTTGGAATATTTTTCTCAAATTTAATTTTTTATCATCGCTGATTGATATCACATTTTGTGAGCTATTTCTAGTTTTAATAAGGAATTTTAGATATGAAAAATATCAAAATTTGCCCACGTCAGTTGAAAACTAAATTTGGATTTAAAAAATCAAGTAAGCGATCGTGAATAATATGTAGACAATCAAATTATTCTAAAAATTTGCAGAAGACTAAAAATTTCAAGAAAACTTCACGTAACCTGTGGCGAATCAAACATGAAAACAAACATGGAAGAAACACTTAAATAAGTGAGTATGAATGACCAACCGATAGAAATCAACTATATTCAATCATAGTGAAGTAATATTTTAATATCACAAGCCTTGGTTTGTGGCACGCCTGTGAATCGGCTATGATAATACGATATGCAATTTCGAAGATACAGGACACTATTAATGGTATCATTTGTTCATGTCAAATTGCAGGATCATGCTACTGTTCAAATGCTTTCCTACGGAATTGTACGAGTATGCAGCTGTAAGGGGGTTCGGCTTACATATCCGATTTCCATGACGTTCACTCTAAGTGGATTACTACTACGCCCGGACTCCCGGGACTCTCGAGGACTAACGTTTATTATCTAATTTCATGACGAGGGCACAACGCCACGAGAGCACGAGCTGGGGTTAATCGTCCCGGCAATAGAAGCGTGGGAAGGCTCTTACCGTTTTCCTTGTACGATTTATTGGTATGTTCTTGGTACTGGACATCACGCGATCATTGAAAATATAAAAATTTATCGAAACACTGAGGACGTATTATTCAATAAAAAATGAGCGCGTTATGAATGCATTTACGCTCCTGAATGATATGACTGTTCGTCTATAACGTATCTGATTATTATGAAATTCATTCAAATTTCAAAAAAGATATTAATCAACTGTGGATAACGCTGCTTTTTTTGTACAGTAAAATATATATCTTTTGTTGGTAAAGAAGAAATGTTTCCTTATGGACTAGGGGTCTATTACCCGTGGTTACCTGCTTCATCTATGAAGAGGAAAACAGGTTGAAAACGTATGTTATTAGGCATAAATCCAATTATGTTGTCTCGAATAATTAAAAAATTCCAAAGGTTTAATATGTTATTGGTAAAATTTCAATTCAGCTGCAGAATGTTTTTTAAGCTATATATGAATATTTACCTATCTATATAGGGAGTGGATTATAAAAGGATTAATAACTATTGTATTGATACATTTGTTAAAACTTATACTTCTGAATGTATATTAATAATATATAATTGTACTTGGAATTCAGCTTTTTATGCAAGCAGTCGACAATACTACATCTGTTGTACGATGTTCTTACTAGTAATAAATACAAAGTAGCCGTATAAAAAAATAATAGAAACAAGATTTTTTACGCAATATAACGAAAATTGCGTAATGTCATTTGTAATAATCCTACGTGTGCGTATAAATTACGAGTAAAGTCATTGACCGAATTTGGACGGATGTTTCTTTTACAAAACCATTTTTCAGTCTTCGGTCATTATGATATAAAAAGATGATCTTAAAATACGAAGTATTTATGAATCTGTCCTTGATTGAATGTGTCTGAGATATTTTCGCGTCGTCTACCTCGAGCAATTGCAAATCATTAGCGTTGCATTGTCCAAGACGATCTTATGCTGACAAACGTTTTTGCATGAAATTTCAATCGATTATCTTCAGAAAAAAGTCGTTGGCTATGACAATATTTGCTATCGGTAACTGCAGTAAAAATCTGTTTAAAAACTAGTTTAGATCTTAAGAATACCAACGATGATGCTCTCGTCGGCGTAAATAGATATTCCTTCGAGTTAATTGACATAATTCATCGAGTGTAGAGTATTGGGGTAATCGAAGTGTTGTTCACGGCCACAAAAGTTCGATGTTCGGCGACTGGGCCTTTGCGAATACCATGTACATACTGTAAACGCAGAGCCAGCAGTAGATCTGGAAACAAAATTAAGTACAAACTTGTGGAAAGTACTTTAAGCAGAGTAGGAAAAATACATTATTTTTTTAACGCATCACCGTTCTTTTGATCCATTGTAAAAGAAATGCATAATGGAACTCAAACGCTTTACCCATTTTATATTTTTCATAATAACTGATGTAAAACAGTTAAGTTCCAATGCAATTTAACAGAAAACACTTCTGGCTCTTCTGGCGCAAAACAACAATCACTTGCGAACACTTGAGTGTTTGCAATTGATTGTTGTTTTGTGTTATTTCTATGTGGTTTTTGGTCCCTTTGATTCTCTGATTCTTTGAATACAAGCAATTTTTCATTAAATATATTTATGAGATTCTAAAAGTTTATTACAAGTATACTTACATTATACCCCATCCAGAGCCAAATGCACAACGTTGCAAAGACTAATTGTAGCTGAAATTAAAAAAAATATAAATGAAGAATTGACAAACTAATTCAATGGCAATTCTCAAGTGTCAGTTGCAATTGATCTTTGGAATAAGTGATGTATGACACAATTCTTAACAATTATTTTTCAATCATAACTTGCAGAGCTCATAAAAAGATTTCTCTAATAACTGCAAGGAAAATAAATCTCCAATTTTTGTTTTAATGAAGAAAAAAAGAGGTCCCCCTCTGTATTTTCCAAGAACATTCCCATTGTTTTTAGACAAATTTGATTGAATTCAAAAAATTTTCTATATCTATAATTTATTAAAAAATATTGCTCGTGACTGCTGCAACGTACAATCTATCAAATAAATTATGCAATAACAATGTATACACGCAAATAATGAAGATATACAACGTTAGCGATTGGTACAAAAGCCTTACATAAATGTAGTATCCTCCCAGGAGCCACAATCCAAATATCATCTGGAAGGTACAAACCAGACCCCACAAAGTTAGCCATGGAAGGAGCCATCCTCTGACATTCTGGTTAAGTCCATGAATCATGAGTCCTGCGCTAAAAATCAGCGTCAGGAAGAAGACGATTAATAAGCCTCCGACAACTTGCATTGCTGTGAACCCAAAATAAAGAAAGAGTGAATAAGCACCACAATCTGCGGATAACGGAACATCAAAAGTCATTGTTAGACATAAGTAAATACATACATTGCCTGATATCAGCCTCAAATAGTGGATTATAAAGTTGGGTTGAGTCACCACCATTCATATTGTAGCATATGAATGTTATCAACACCACACTGATAGCCTGAAAAATTAAGCAGAATGAATCATCCAACTACATCTAGATGGTGTTGATAAAATAGTCATTGAAATTAAAGAAAAACAGTTACCACTGTGTAAACAGCTATTGCTCGACTGCCAGTTTTTATGCTGTTTGTCCAGATA
This sequence comes from Tromatobia lineatoria, assembly GCA_949699805.1. Lineage (NCBI taxonomy): Eukaryota > Metazoa > Arthropoda > Insecta > Hymenoptera > Ichneumonidae > Tromatobia > Tromatobia lineatoria. The sequence goes on from OX453049.1 coordinate 470,835, forward strand.
CACGGTGACCAGCATGATTCTAAAATCGTCATTTTGTCACTGAAATAATCAAGAAAAACAATCTTTGTAAAGAGCGTCAACAACAATGTTGACGAGCGTACTTTCAAACCGCACCCTAAACAATTGAAATTAGGGTTACGTGATGCACTTGAAACTCACCTTAACACGCGTTATTTGAACGAAAAACGTGTTTACAAGAAATTGTGATTTCTTAATTTTTTTATGCTAAAGTTTAACGCTTAAATTTTCATGGTTTCTGGAGGATACACAGGTCATTTATAACGGTGATTAAGGAATGCGTCTTTCAATTAAATGAGTTTGGACTCATACTGCACGTAACACGATGGCTGCCACGCCTCTAGTGCTTGACGCGCGAAGCAAAGCGACCTCTGCTAGGATTCGAATATTATGCACTATTTTTTGCCACCTGTAGCGTTTATGCAATTCTTTTTTTTTAAATATCACTCGACATTCGTGAAAAACGTGATTCAAATCATTATGTTCGGAAAATGATCTGCGCTTGAAGCCTCAACACCACAACATTACTGAATCATCTTCGGCCACAACCCTATTAACATTACTGATCATTAGAGGCGAATTTAATCATGATTTTCTTATGGACGAATTAACATCATACAATTGTATGTATTTTTCGAACTCGCAGATAGATAGGAATGATTTAGAATCCCAGGTAGCAAAAAAAACATCTGGCATGGAAAAGTCATCCGAACGTGTCACGTATGTTCGCCAGAATGTTATGTCCGAAAGTTGACTCTCGGACAGAGGATATCTTACAGATAACATTATGGCGGACATACGTGACGCGTTCAGATGACGTTTTCATGCCAAATTTTTTTTTCTACCTGGGATGTACCAAGGCTGTTTCTATTAATTGCTTTTGTTCCTGTATTGTGTTGAAACTCTATAGAGTCCTTATAGTGTACAAGTATACAAGTAATTTTGATATAAGTTACAATCAGGGTTTATAATATAACTTAATTTTATAAGCACTTATTAAATCATTTAGACAATAAAACTTTTCTAGTGAATTAGAGCTGTTGGATTAGTCTTATCTTGGAAATAGATGACCAAGGTGATTGTTATAATTATTAACTAAAGCTCTGAGCGCCAAATATGTGGTTCAAATGGCTGCAGAAAAAAAATCAATCGACCACAAAATATCGCATTGCGGTCGTATCTGTACGACTATCGATAATCGAATAGCGTAGAGTGAACGTAGCCCTCGTTTCCGTACTGCTTACTGCTAAACTGCCTCACTCACATCAAAAAGATGTCAGAGTGATAACCTTATCTGCGGTCTGCTGATTATAAATATCGATAAAAACCAATTTTCGTAATCGATGGATATGCTTCGAATACTCGTTGACCACTGAGCTGTAATAATGAGTTGTGGTCGTGCGGCACACGAAAAGTGTGAAGTAAAGTAACGCGGCATGTAACGCGCGACACGCCTGACAGCTGACAGCTCACGAAAAAAAACTCAGTTGTGGCATAAGTTTTGTTATTTTTTAATTTAAGTACATACAAACTTTTATTGTTTATCGCTTTAGTGAATCATTGTACTTTTTCACTGAATATTTTTTTATTTTTACTACTGGAACCTGCTTTTTTTAACATACATATTTTTAGGAAAACCAGACAAGTTTTTGTTATGTTTTACTACACTACATTCTGTTATCGACTGGTTGAAGGATTTTTATTTTAACGGAAAACACTATCCGAAGGAAGCGGGAGGAAGGAACAAAAATACAAACATCAAAACTACTAACATAACGGGTCACGATGCTCAGCCGATTCAAATCCGTATTGATGAATGCCGTGGGAGCCAGTGAACTGGGTTTGCAGTACAATCAGGAATCGGATAATGAAGTTGGCACAAACTACATGTCTTCAAATGTTGTTATAGAGGCGAAGCCATACAGCAGACCGAGCTTTCTTGGGTTGACGAACGAAGAAATGCAGGTATTTCAAATTTTTATCATTATTTACTTTGTGCTATAATTATAAATTTCTGGAATATAGAATTTCAAGGTAAGTCACTAGTTTTCATTTCACCTAGGTATGGCTTTGAACATGTGAACATGAGTTTCCTTAGAATTTTCATCCGATTCTGTGGATAAAAGAATTTAATAGATTTAAAGTTATTAATCTGCTGATTTTTAAAACTAAGATACACCATTCAAACTGCACTCATAATTTTGTATGAAAAATAGATCAACTAGTAGCTACAATATCTTTATTGTATAGTTTTTTTTTTTTTTTGAGTATGGAATAATACTAAAGTCAAACATATGGATGTCCGATTCATCCATTTTTTACTGAAACAAATTGAGATTCAGCAATTTATGGTATCAAATTTCGTGGAGATCAAAGAAGGAGTTAGGATTTCATAGCAATTTGAATGTGACAAGCTTAAACCACTTCTATGTAACACATCTGACAAAATGTGTTTGAAACTTGAAAAACATATGATATTTGGTACCGAATTTGTTGAACAAAGGCTAAGGCCTTAGAAGTTTATGGAACTTTTCCTTATTTAGTTCGGAATTCTGAGAAATTCATGAGGAAGATTTGTGAAGCCTCAGTTTGCAATCCTTTTTAATGATATGTAATCGAAATGTTAGTCACAATTCTGTGTGAAAATTAGGTCAGTGCAGACCACAGAGTGCGACCTATCATAGTTCCAAGGGACCTGAGTCGACTTCCGTGGTGTGCCGGTTATGCAGAATGCATCAACGCGGGAAAAAGCACATGGAACGAGGATCAAGCTTCCGCCGTCAGAGGAGATTTAAAAATATCAAATAGCGACATTGCACTGCCGTACATAATGTTTTCCATGTTTGATGGACACGCGGGCTATCTGGTAGCGCTGACGGCGAGACTACACCTTCATCGCATAATTCTGGTGAGCATCTCATGACTCGAAACTTTGTTGATCATCCACGCAACTTCGGACGCGAATTTCATTGCGTTTTAAAAATTCAAACTAAAAATTCCGTTTCATGGTTCTTAACAAAGTTCGAGCAAAGATTGCGAATCATCAGATTCCAAATCAGCGTTGTATTGCCCAAAACAATCTTTTTGGACACACAACTTTATACGCGAATTGTATTGCATTTCAAATATTCATACTGCTGTCAAATAATACCAATTTCATGGTACTCCAGGAGAAGATTGCAATCGTTATCCTTGAAGTACTTTGGATATTTTTCTTATGGGAGTCCCATAAATGATTGATTTTGCAAAATGTTAACTGTATCACCGAAATTTGTCTGATTGCAGGAAAAATTAAAAGCCATTCCTGAGCACATGCTGCTGAACGAGAGCGAAGAAAACTTCGTAAAAGGTCACGACCTCGTGATCGGGGCTATAGAAATGGCATATCGGCAAATGGATCAAATGGTAGAGCTTCAGGCATTGCTAGGCGGTGGCGGATGCACGGCTCTGACAGTTCTATTTTTAAACGGAAGGTTGTACGCTGCCGGAGCGGGTGATTCCAGGTTTGTTTTCATTTATTACTTTATAATTATATCAAGAAGTAGCTCATGGAATTCTTAAATATTTATATCCCATACAGAACTATACTTGTCTACGGCGACAGTCAACGAGCCCTCACACGAGATCATACTCCTGATTCCGAATCTAATCGCGTCAGAGCACTGGGTTCCCTAAAAGGTGGCGAGTTATTACAGGGTCATTTCACTCCTTTGGAATTCAGGAAACGTCCGCTGCAACGGCAACTCGGAGGGATGGTTTTGTATCGCGAACCATTTATGACCGGTTGGGCGTACAAAGTATTGACACATCCCGATTTGCGGTTACCTTTAATATCCGGTCATGGAAAAAGGGTAAGGAATAATAATAATGATAACGTTTAATTTTGCAGAATTTTATTAAGAGTTTACAAATATATATTTGGGAAAAATACCTTTATGATTTATTTTCTTTTTACGTTAAGAATAAATTCGTTTATTACCGCGATTTATCTATGGAACTAAGTTGTGGATTGTTGTTTGTGTAAAGGGGGATTTTTTTATTGTTGAACTTTTGGATAAATAAATAAATTAGAATATCTGTAGATAAAGGGTAAATGTTTATTTGTATTTTTTATTTATTTATTGGCAGAGTCGAGTCATGGGAACCATAGGTGTAACGAGAGGCTTCGGTGATCACGGCCTCAAGGCAGCCAACACTGGTGTTAGCATCAAACCATTCCTATCCTCGCAACCAGAGGTTCAATCTCTGAATCTCGAGGAATACGATCTCACAGAGCGTGATTGCGTTGTTATCGCCACCGACGGCTTGTGGGATGTCGTTTCCGACAAAACTGCGGGGAATATCGTCAGAAAAATATTGGCTCCCGATACACCGTCTTTGGAATACAGGTAATATTTGAAGTTGATTTTGAAAGAGTTAAAATGTATTATTTATCTTTTATTCATTCACGTGATCGGTTTAGTAATAGTTAGATTGGACCTTTAACTGCAAAGCCCCGCCTGTTACAAATCTTGACCGTGATACATTTTTCGAATTTTTTCTTAATTTTCTACAAGGACATACATTTATTTATTTATTTGATAAACATGTAGAATTTATTCCGCATAGAAATTCACATACCTCAAAAATTGTCTAGTATATTTTCATTCGAATGGAAGACGATGTTAAAGACATCACAAAAATAACCTAAGATGTTATTGTAAATTGTTTCATACAACTGGAAATTAATATGCTTGTTTCATGGTATATGGTGAATATTGTAAAAAAAAAAACATGCAGATGGTATTAATATCTAAGCCTTTAGTGTGCGTTTTCTGACAGAACAGCCCGAAGTTATTCTTTTGAAATTGATTTTTGTTTTGGAAAATTAAAAAAAGTTTTTAAAGAATTGAAATTCACAGCCAATCACAATGTCGAATCAGCAGCTTCATTTATAACTAGCGAATCGAGTTAGTTTCGACATGTGTTTAAAAAAATAGATGTAATTTTGTAATTTCTTTCCCCGAATCAAAAAATTCGGAAAAGGCACAGAAAATATAACAAACTATCCTTGTCACATCTTCCTGTCCGTCGTCTTTATTTCAAAACTTCCCCTTAAATATTGCAAATGTGCTACTTGGACAGCAAACTGGATAAAAGCTTACTTTAAAAATCTCTAGCGTAGAAATAGGTACCTTCGCGTATTATCAATTACGCGAACCCTGTAGATTATCTTTTTTTCTCAGACTAACAATGGCTGCGCAAGAACTTGTCCAAGCAGCTCGTGGTCGTCTAATCGGTCGTATTTGGCGAGGAAAGATCGAGAAAGACTCATCAGGAGAATCAGAAGTTGACGAAGAAATGTATTCTCCAATGGCATCGGTGGACGACATAAGCGTGATGGTGGTGCCTTTGTATCCGTATCTATGCGAGCACAGACAGTGGTTGAAGAGTACGCAACAGGAGCGTAGATATTCCACAGACGCTGCGACTGTGTCCGTAAATGAAGCATCCTAATACAGTGACAAAAACGATTTTTTAAATTCCTACCGTCGCAAGCGTGAAACCATAAGAAAGAAACTCTGAATCAACGGATTCCCGAAATTGGGCAAATGGATTTTTATGTTCACGACCCTCGGCTCGCATTTACGATGGTTGCCGTTGTAGAAACATTTGTTTGCGAACGGTTTTTTTTTTAGATGGTTGGTTGTGAATTTACTGCCGGCACTGCTTGCTATAATCGTCTCGATTCCATACAATATTTTGTTTTAAAAACGCTTATTGACGCTAATATATTTTAACTACGAAAAAAATGAGAGAGGTACTTAGTACGTAACGAAAAAGATACATTCCATAGAGCTGAGACCCAGTTCAATTCCCGTTATCATTTATTTATACGATATCAGACTCAACATTTTTATTTTAATTGTGAAGATGAAATTCCTTATTTAAAACACAAACATTCAGAAATGTATAGCCTGTAAATTGTATTTTAGAGCGTGTAAATAACGCCTCACGTTAGTTGATAATTACGTTACTTACTCCCCGTGTACGCATTCTGTTCCTAGAGAATGTACTTTTAATCATAGATAAAGATTATACTTTTAATGAATATCTTCGGTAACATGTGTAAATAGAGGAGGACTTCGAGCGGCATATATATATATATATTATTTTTGACAGTACAATCGCAACGCGATATATCACAATGTCATGTATCTCGATCGTCTTCAATAGTTACGAAAATAAAATTATTAATTAGAAGACAAAAAATCGATTAACGCTATTGAGCATTTAATGAAAAGCGTATAACAGTCCCTGTGACGTTGAACATTATTATGTAGTTCAATTGAAATTAATTGAATTATTTGCTTCGAACTAGTTTTCATCTCCTGTGGATACGTCCTAAAGGTGACGTCTTTGGGGTGCTATGAAGAAGAACGGCAGAAACACCAACGGGAAAACTGGATTCATCCGTAATTTCAGATTCATTCGCTGGACGATTGCTCTGACAGCCGACTCGCGGTGAATGTGTTGTATCGTTTGTATTGCTGCAGCGCGGTGAGCGCCGGAGGAGTGGAATTTTTGATGCTGTAGAATGAATGTAAATAACTAGTAAATGATTAAAATAATAATTTGAATAATTCAAACAACTAGTAATTTGATTAACAACAAACGGCAATAAATCCAGGCTTACTTCAAGATCGTGTTTCTTAAATTGTTATTATCTACCAGAGTGTAACTCTGTTAATTATTTTGGATATATGAAGAACACTGTCAATTATTCTTACCACCTTCCGGGGTATAGTAAATGGAACTATTTTGGCTAGAGTTCGTCGAGCGATTGGGCGATGGAGTCCTATCGCGTGGATGGTGCTCCCAAACTTCTTTGAGTTTTCGCAACAAGACTAAAAGTAATGATATTACTTGTGTTTTCGGTTTCGTTAAAAAAAATGCTAATAATGGATTCACCTGATCGGATATGATTAGCAGTTTCCGCCACCGTTCCATCGGTTCCCAATTGCTGATTTCTCTGCCGATGTGCCACAGCACTCGGTGTCGGAATTTTCGATTGCGTTTGCTTAACAGGTCGTTGTTTAATACTCTTCGTCCTTGCCCGTGCGGGTGGCGAGACGCTGCAACCACGACGAGCATCAACGTATCCTGCACACGACCTATCGACAAAAGTCAACGTTATTATTCTTTTAAGGAGAGCAATTACTGTAGGAAACCGAGAGTTAGGTGGTTTTTGCGAATCTTTATGGCAAAAATAATATTTCCCAAATACTAAAAATTATTCATCCATATTTTCATAAATCTCTGATCATTTTGCTTTCGCATAAAGGAAGCTTTGCTCCCATGAAAAAAAAAAAAAAAAATGTCATGCCAGTATACTGAAAATGGTCCGAAAAGTCGAGAAAAGTGGTTTAGAAGAAATGTCCGTATGAGTGCGTGCGTGTGTATTCATCGACTCTTACTCAATAACTGTTTGAAGGATCGGGCTTAAAATTGGCTGGCAAGTGAAGCATTTGTCCCTCTTTGAATGTTGCGCTTTTTGACAAAATATATGCATCCACTTTTATTTTATGTAATTTTTCATTTTTCGAAAAAAGGGCGTATAGCCGCTGTAACTTTCGTACAAGGTCGACGTTTTAGCTACATAGTTTTTCATAACTGAAGACACATTCAATGTTGTTTGGAATTGAATTGTGAAGAAAACGGTAAAACGATTTAAATTGTACAAAATTTGAATTAAAAAAAATTAACATTATCGCTCTATCGTAACTTTTATAAAACTTGAGATAGTGAGTTCAAATTTTGTACGTACATAAGACAATATTCAGCCATTCAATATGTATGAATTGGTGACGAATGGTATGAAATTTTTTATTTTATAGAATATAGAATTATTTGAAAAAAATATACGTAATCACATTTACTTTCGGAAACGTTCTAATAATAACGGACTGTCGAAATAGAAAATGCGAATTCACAACATGTTTATTTATCTAATTGAAACAAGGATGGAAAGTAGAACCTTGCACATCGCTTCCTCATTATTTTTTCCTTCTTACAAATTTTCCTCTATGAGGAAGCCAAAATGGATTAACATACTTCCTCAAAGAGGTTTCTTTGTGAGAAGCGAAAAATAATGCTGAAGCAGTGGGCAAGGTTCTATTTTGCATTCTTGTTTTTCAACTTATTTTATCCGGAAATTGGCACAGTAGATTACACCTTAATTAATGCATGAAAGAAATTGAATAAACTACCGGAGATGTATAGAAACAAACATAAAGTATTGTCAAAGCTTAGAAAATTTCCTTAGTTTTTTTTTTCATATCAAAAAAGGAATCCGATAAATCGCCTTATATTCGGTCTCCTGAAGTAGTTTCTCTCCTTACATATGACTTAATGACTGAAATACTATCAATTCAATAACATACACTGTTCGGTTGTCGTGACTGAGACTTCGGAATCTGTTCTTTGAATCATTTCGGGTTTCTAGTGCATTAACATTGATCGCATTCTCGATCTTCAGATCAGGTCCCCCTCTTGAAATTGGTGATAGATCGAGTTCCGGTAGTTTTCGTACCATATTACTGAAAACTGGATCATCAACGTTACACTGGAATTCGATTTTTGGGGTAATGGATTCGCACGGGTTTCCGTTATTTGGGTTCAGAGAATTCTTTTCTCCAGTGTTTAATAGCGAAAGAACCTTATCAGCACAACAAACCAAACTTGATTCGCGATGGATGGCCAAGGTTGAATTTGTCGATCCACTTGTCGCTTGCTCCATCGATTTTTCGACTTCTGTGGATACAGTATTCGATGGAGAAACTTTTGGTGAGGTTAAATTTACTGAATCTGAATTAGTAGAATCAGTTTTCTTTATTTCTGCCTCTTTAGCGGTACTTGAACTTATATAGTCATGCGTGAAAGGCTCGGGTTGCGTATCATCTGTGGACACTTTGGAGGGAGGTAAAAGAGTCTCTGTAGGTGCAGATGACTCTTGGTTTTCTGCTGGTTCGATCCAACAGGTCAGATGGTAATAATGTTTGCAATTGTTGCTATCCACTCTTTGTCGTGTAGAATCCTGTAATTAAAATCCTGTATGCTTTTATTTAAGCTTGTAAATTATGTGTTTAGTGGAATAGCTATTTTAAATGGAATTTATGATGATTTATTATTTTGCAGCTAACGTATTTTATCAAACACGAGTAACAAAATTTCTTTCTCCGTTTCTTTAATAACCGATAATCTGAACGTTTTTAAGGTTTCCACTGATTTGCTTATAGGTTTTCCACTGAAAATAGCTCTGGAGTACATAATTATTCCGGTTTCTCGAAAGAAAGGTAATTTTGTACATTCACAGTATTCCAGAAAAAATAGGCGGTTCGCAAGTATCTGTTAATTTTCTATATATGAAATATCGTTTATATCTGCGGTGATTTTCTGAGCAAACTCCGAATTTCCCAGAATTTGTGAAAAAATTATTTGTAGATGTCACAATTAATCATAGTTTTCTAAAAAAATATTCAAATGTATGTATGTAGTGAGTAGATTTGTGTAACAAAAATTAGATATTCGTACACGTTTTTGAGAGTAATTGACTAACGAATCAATCTATGACCCGATCATATTGCAATTTTATAATTTGGAAAAAATAATGCAACGAAAAGCGTGAAAAAAAGCAACACGCAAAAACAACGCTTCTTATATGTATGCAAGAGAGACTATTAAAATTCAGAGGTTCTCAACAAATTTCAGAAAGTACAAAGAAAAAAATTACAGGTGTTTTTAGACGAATATTGTGCCCCAGAAGTAATATTCATAATTTCGAATGAATATGGTACCGGCAAATCCGATTTTGCTTGTTTTTCCTCTGCATCTTCGCTCGATTGTTCTATTGAAGTGATATGATCCATTGCATCGTTGCCCGGTTGAATCGAATTAATCAAATTTCTCAAGAATTCGCCACTTTGCTTTTCCTCGAAGGCAACGATTGTAGCATCGGAAGATACCCTAGAGTCGTGTCGAGAGTGATCTGGAACTAAAGATCCGAGAGTATTTCTTTAGGAAGCAACATTTAAGCAGTTCCGCATTATTACTATGTATCTCACAATCATTATCTGTTGGTGTCGCATTGTCAAGATCCGAAAGAGAAGTAGGACAAGGCTTCTCTACAAAACTCGAAGTGTCGTTGTTTCCATCGTCCGAAATAATCCTAGAGCCTTCAGTACAAATTCTCTCTTTCACTTGTTGCTCACATTTATCGGCTTTCCTCAATTTAATTGTTCCTACGTATCTCAGTGATTTGTAGGTCGCGAGACTGGAAATTTACCGTTATGAATAAAAGCCTCGCTTACTCCTCGATCGAAACGTTCGCGAGAAATAATTAAGGTCATTGTGTAAATACATAATCATTCATTCTAATTGCGACGTTTCCTGCAAAAAATTGACACCGAGAAGAAGTATGATCTGAATTTTTGTAATTTCGGAGGAAAATACTCTTTAAAAAAGACCGTTACCACGATAAGCCCACTATGCAAGATTGATAGCAGGACTGAGAGAAAAATATGCTAATTTAAAAAAATCTATAGTTAGACCGACGATAATCTAACTATAAACTATAGTTCCCAGGAGACACGTCTATGTTCTATGGTTATACCAAATATAAGAAAATAGTTGGATGAAGCATTAATATAATTCCCAGGAGAGCCGTCTATATTTTATGATTATAGCAATTATAATTATAGTAGCAATCATCAAAATGATAATAGTTTCAAAAACTATTCTAGTTTCAAATATGCCGTTCTGTTGCATATACGATTTCAACGTTTGTTTCCAATAACCATGCAAGTATCGTTTATTGAACCATATTATCATCGCTTCAACCATAAAACATTGCAAGCTTTTCTATATTCGTTTTACCGTGTGAAATCGTTAAATAAACGATATGCTATTTTCTCAGTGTGTGTTGAAATTAGCTTGACCTCAGCACAAATTATTTAATAAAATTGAAAGAAGTAAGACGGGACAAATGTACTGCAATGTCGAAACTCAACGCTCTATTCCAATAGAAAATAAATGATACACACAGTGTTCGGTTTCTTGTACTCGATATATAATTCCATGCCAATAGGTGTATAGCAATAATTTACGGTTGAAATGTAATGACCATCGATTAGCCTAAGTTTTACATGCAACAATAGCGGTAAAATTATAGCAAGGGCGATATATGCAGATAAGAGCTCGATGCGATAATTTTTTTTTCTCCCTCGACCATTTCAATTGAATTACGAATGATAGCTATTTGGAGAAAAAAAGACACGCCAAGTTTTTCTTTGCCATATCAGTGCTTAGTAAGAAAATGTGCTTAAAAACAGTCTTATTCAAATATTTCTTGCATAACATAGTCTCTTTATCTTGATCCTTGATCCATCGAGAAATGTATTTTTCCAGTCTATTCGAAAGTACCACGCTAAAGTTAAAAGGAACCCCATAGTTCAGTAAGTTTTTGTATAATGAATATTAACATAGTCACTATATCTATCACTCTTGGCTTATGTGATCTGCGTTCTTTTTGGAAAAGCAAAACCTTCCACCATTTGGCCTGGGAAAGTCTTTTTCCATAATTAAAAAAGCAAATATTTTTAGTAACTTAATTTATGAAAGAACAACTAATAAAGTAGTTGCCATTGCGTTTTTGTATTTGTATATTCGAAAATATTATTAACAAAGTAGAGGGGACGACGGGTGATTCATCAGAGGTTAGTTACGGCCCTCACAACATGATGAACGATAAAAAAAAAAACATAAAATGTTTCGTTTCAAATTCAATATTTGGCTTTAATTTAAGGGCATATAAATTTATTCATAACTCAGTTTATTACATTCATGATTTCTTGCTATAGCAATAGAACAAAACAGATATTTCAAGTCCGAAAAATTGTAGCTCTGCATTTCATCAACGAATCCGTATTCAGAGACCTCATGACAATGCTTTAACCTTAATAAGCAACGTTGCTGCTTCTTTAAGGTTTTTCTTTGGCGTAGATTGTAACAAGGAAGTCGACGTTGTGTGATTTTTCACTCACGAACCGGAGAGTAACGTCGCTGAACCGTTCACCGCCGTCCTCACGCATGGGGACGCCTCCATGGTGGTCCATGTTCTGATCGGCGATTACGACTTGAGTGATGTATTGGGACTCGCTAATTTCGAATTTCCGCGTCACATCGATATGTTCGTTCGGAATGGCATCGACGACGACTCTTTTCTCGAGAACAAGATGATCACCAGGCTGACGAAGTCCGAGGACCAAATGATATAATCTGCTCTCGTTGTTGGCAGCGACGAACGCATCGGCGACCACGGCGATGGACACCACAAATGCCAAAACATACACGGACTTTGCAATCATTTTGCGTTGAATCTTAATAGCGAGTATCAAGTTTCAAGAAACGTGTTCTGATCGATGCTGTGTCGAATCAATGAGAAGCAGCCGTTAATATACTCAGCGAAAAACGATTTTATCGCTGATGATCATTCGTATGTTTTCATATCTTTGCAAAGTTCTTCTGAAAGATACAGTAGAAAAGATAAGACAACAACTTTGATTAGCGTGACTGTTATGAAGCAATAGTTATTCACCTGTATCAAACTGATTGATTTTTTTTATCGAGATCCTCGATTATTCATTGGTTTTTCCGACTTTCTTATCTCGTCCTATCGACTATGATAATATTTAGATGGATGGTTACAGTGGAATAAAAAGCTACTCAAAGCCACGAGTCTTTTCTTCATTATCTGCTAGTTATCTAAGTGAGTTAGAGTAAAAACTCGAATATGAGGCAAGGTGTTCAACGTATTGGACATTCGTTTGTAGCAAATGTTCGTTTCCTTTTACTATTTTAGTTTTCGTTTGTCCTTATCAACTTTTCACTGGATCACTTTCGACCTACACCGGAAGATAGGTTGGTTATATATGAGCCGGCTTATTAATTGGTGAGAGCACCAAAGTTATTTATTAGCGCAACCAAGGTTATTACAATACAACAAAGTTATCGATTAGGAGGACCACGTTTATTACAATGCAACTAAGAACTTGGCTGGTATAACTAACAACATTGGTGGACTAATTAATAATTTCTATAAATCTATGACATTATTGTATTAAAATCTCCGATGCTGCATTGGGGAGATAACACTATTAAACTATACTAAAATGTATAGGTTTATACTATCACTGTCACTAGTAAACCTCTTGAACATGACTTGAAATTAACTTCAAGCACCGGCAATTTTCCAAACTTTGTATACGTCGAACAGTTTATAATTCATGTTTGCATTCTATATTTTCGTGATCCATTTGGTTAGCAGATATTTTATCTGATTTATTCTCCTAGTGAATCTCTGGAACAAAACTTCAAGCCCTCGAGATGAAAATTAAGGGGTGATATAGCTTTAATTGTTACGGTGTCATGGAACACCGTATTGCACAAAAACTTTTTACTAAAACAATATACCTTCAAAATCAAACCATATCAACGCCAAGTACATTGAAAAATGTTATGTTAAGCTACTAATAATTGTACTTGAGAATTTTTAACGCAAACTTAGATGAATATAACCGACAAGCTGAACTAGGGAACGGCATTTCGACGACACGGTTATGATATAATTCCGATGTGAGCTTTCGGTTGCGCCTCATTGCAACTCGATCGGTTGTGCTGATTTTGGGATCTTAGCATCGATCCTGTCAATTCATCCAATATTAATTGTAAAGCGGTTCAGACCAGAAATAGTATATATGTTAATCATCAGTCCACAATAATTAACTTAAATATGGAGTCTCTTCTCAATTTAACGTGGTACTTTCTAAAAGGCTGGAAGAATACATTGCTATATGGATCAAGAATGAAGAAAAAGAGACTATGTTATGCATGACTGAAAAATTAATATTGTGTTTATCGCATTATTTTATTGAACACTCATATGACGAACTAAAACTTGGCGTGTCATTTTTTTAATGACCCTGAAAATGTCTGCATTAATCTGTGACTTGACGTAACGTTCTCAATTTTCTCCGTACAAGAGTCACTCGGACATTCTTTTCCAATCTGACTAATATCGTGAAATCGTTCAACTGTAATTCAACGGATTATCGAAGAGAAAAATACGAGCATCGGGAGACGACCGTAGAATGGGAATAAAAAGTCCGTCACGTTAAACATTACATATGTACTTTCTCAGATAAAAAAATCGAAAAATGGCGGCATCTAGAGATTCTAAGCAGAAAAAGATAAGCCCTAGATGATATTCGCACGATGAAAATCAAGGACCCTACGTCAAGTTAAGGACGACTACAGATATTTTCAGGGTCATAATTGAATAATACTTTTATTCAATACAGAAATTTCCTGCCGTGACTAAATAATCGTGTTTTACTTACATAATAAACGATATAACGCAGAAAGCAGCGTACAGTGGCCAGTAACTTTGAATTTTCCTTCCTTGTGACTCGAAAAACGTCAAAATTTGACCCCAAACTTGTCTAGCGACGGAATAAAATCTGTCGTCCCATGACTCGGATTGTTTTCCGTAAACGAAAGTTTTCCACTCGTTACTCAGTAATTTGTCTAGTGATTTGACATCCGGAAGGAAAGCCATTTCTTCGGCAAACGTGGGTAATATTATGCACGGGTAGAGGACAGAGAAAAAAGAGTCGGGAGCAGAGAAATCACGGGACTATTATATCGCTTTACATCTTGGTTATAGTATGACGATATGTCACATGACTTTGCGATCGTTTTTGACAGTAAAAACATTTGCGTATCTAAAACATCAACAAAAGTCACTAGCGGCGACGGTTAACCGAGTTTGCCGTGACCTTTGACCCTCACCCCATGTCGTTCAGCTATTGCTACCATAGTTGGAAAGTTTCTTGAGAAGCTTTGCTACTCTCGGACGTTTCGACTGTACGGACGATTGATTCGCGGCTGCAAAGTTTCCAAGTAAAAAAATGAAGAATAAAAAACGGGAAGAAATTAAATGAGGGTTGTAATAGAATGAGTGATCGTTTGCATTTTGCTCGTCGGGAACCATTTGGTAGCCTCTATAACTCACTCACCTAATATGTTACACAAACTGTGGAACAAATCACTATACTCTACTGTAACAGCGATTGGGCTAGAAAAACAATTATATGTGAGTGTGAAAACGAAATAATAGTTACAGTAAACATAAAAAGGATGCAAATTAGAAACTTGCAAGCGTCGCTTTTTTATAATTTTTTGTCTTTAATAAATTCAAAAAACTTGAGTTCAGCAAAATTGAAGATGTAACGAAATACACTGAGAGAATAATCTGGTAATTTTGTAAATAATATAGTTGGACTGAAGATAATCTAACTATAAACTATAATTCCCAGGAGGAACGTCTATATTTTATGGTTATAGCAAGTATAATTATAGTAGCACGTATTAAAATGATAATAGCATCAAATATGCCGTTTTGTTGCATATACGATTCCAACGTTTGTTCCCAATAATCTTGCAAGTATCGTTTATTGAACCATATTATCAACGCTTCAACCATAAAACATTGCAAGCTTTTCTATATTCGTTTTACCGTGTAAAATCGTTAAATAAACGATATGCTATTCTCTCAGTGTGTGTTGAAATTAGCTTGACCTCAGCACAAATTATTTAATAAAATTGAAAGAAGGAAGACGGGACAAATGTACTGCAATGTCGAAACTCAACGCTCTATTTCAATAGAAAATAAATGATACACACAGTGTTCGGTTTCTTGTACTCGATATATAATTCCATGCCAATAGGTGTATAGCAATAATTTACGGTTAGAATTTAATGACCATCGATTAGCCGAAGTTTTACATGCAACAATAGCGGTAAAATTATAGCAAGGGCGATATATGCAGATAAGAGCCCGATGCGATAATTTTTTTTCTTCCTCGACCATTTCAATTGAATTACGAATGATAGCTATTCGGAGAAAAAAAGACACGCCAAGTTTTTCTTTGCCATATCAGTGCTTAGTAAGAAAATGTGCTTAAAAACAGTCTCATTCAAATATTTCTTGCATAACATAGTCTCTTTATCTTGATCCTTGATCCATCGAGAAATGTATTTTTCCAGTCTATTCGAAAGTACCACGCTAAAGTTAAAAGGAACCCCATAATTCAGTAAGTTTTTGTATAATGAATATTAACATAGTCACCATATCTATCACTCTTGGCTCATGTGATCTGCGTTCTTTTTGGAAAAGCAAAACCTTCCACCATTTTGCCTGGGAAAGTCTTTTTCCATAATTAAAAAAGCAAATATTTTTAGTAACTTAATTTATGAAAGAACAACTAATAAAGTAGTTGCCATTGCGTTTTTGTATTTGTATATTCGAAAATATTATTAACAAAGTAGAGGGGAGGACGGGTGATTCATCAGAGGTTAGTTACAGCCGTCACAACATGATGAACGATAAAAAAAAAACATAAAATGTTTCGTTTAAAATTCAATATTTGGCTTTAATTTGAGGCCATATAAATTTATTCATAACTCAGATTATTACATTCATGATTTCTTGCTATAGCAATAGAACAAAACAGATATTTCAAGTCCGAAAAATTGTAGCTCTGCATTTCATCAACGAATCCGTATTCAGAGACCTCATGACAATGCTTTAACCTTAATAAGCAACGTTGCTGCTTCTTCAAGGTTTTTCTTTGGCGTAGATTGAAACAAGGAAGTCGACGTTGTGTGATCGTTCACTCACGAACCGGAGAGTAACGTCGCTGAACCCGTCACCGCCGCCCTCATGCATGGGGACGCCTCCATGGTGGTCGATGTTCTGATCGGCGATTACGACTTGAGTGATGTATTGGGACTCGCTAATTTCGAATTTCCGCAACTCATCGATTTGTCCGTTCGGAATGGCATCGACGACGACTCTTTTCTCGAGAACAAGATGATCACCAGGCTGACGACGTCCGAGGACCAAATGAAATATTCTGCTCTCTTTGTTGGCAGCGACGAACGCATCGGCGACCACGGCGATGGACACCACAAATGCCAAAACATACACGGACTTTGCAATCATTTTGCGTTGAATCTTAATAGCGAGTATCAAGTTTCAAGAAACGTGTTCTGATCGATACTGTGTCGAATCAATGAGAAGCAGTCGTTAATATACTCACCGAAAAACGATTTTATCGCTGATGATCATTCGTATGTTCTCATATCTTTGCAAAGTTTTTCTGAAAGATACAGTAGAAAAGATAAGACAACAACTTTGATTAGCGTGACTGTTATGAAGCAATAGTTATTCACCTGTAGCAAACTGATTGATTTTTTTTTATCGAGATCCTCGATTATTCATTAGTTTTTCCGACTTTCTTATCTCGTCCTATCGACTATGATAATATTTAGATGGATGGTTACAGTGGAATAAGAAGCTACTCAAAGCCACGAGTCTTTTCCTCATTATCTGCTAGTTATCTAAGTGAGTTAGAGTAAAAACTAGAATATGAGGCAAGGTGTTCAACGTATTGGACATTCGTTTGTAGCAAGTGTTCGTTTCCTTTTAGTATTTTAGTTTTTGTTTTTCCTTATCAACATTTCAGTGGATCACTTACGACCTACACCGGAAGATAGGTTGGTTATATAGGAGCCGGCTTATTAATTGGTGAGAGCACCAAAGTTATTTATTAGCGCAACCAAGGTTATTACAATACAACAAAGTTATCGATTAGGAGGACCACGTTTATTACAATGCAACTAAGAACTTGGCTGGTATAACTAACAACATTGGTGGACTAATGAATAATTTATATAAATATATGACATTATTGTATTAAAATCTACGATGCTGCATTGGGGAGATAACACTATTAAACTATACTAAAATGTATAGGTTTATACTATCACTATCACTAGTAAACCTCTTAAACATGACTTGAAATTAACTTCAAGCCCCCGCAATTTTCCAAACTTTGTATACGTCGAACAGTTTATAATTCATGTTTGCATTCTATATTTTCGTGATCCATTTGGTTAGCAGATATTTTATCTGATTTATTCTCCTAGTAAATCTCAGGAACAAAACTTCAAGCCCTCGAGATGAAAATTAAAGGGTGATATAGCTTTAATTGTTACGGTGTCATGGAACACCGTATTGCACCAAAACTTTTTACTAAAACAATATGCCTTCAAAATCAAACCATATCAACGCCAAGTACATTGAAAAATGTTATGTTAAGCTACTAATAATTGTACTTGAGAATTTTTAACGCAAACTTAGATGAATATAACCGACAAGCTAAACTAGGGAACGGCATTTCGACGACACGGTTATAATATAATTCTGATGTGAGCTTTCGGTTGCGCCTCTTTGTACGTATGTATTTATTAAAACCACTGAACCTGATTTTTTGACATTTTTTAATTTTTTTTTTTTTTTGGGTGGCTGAAGTCATGTGGAATGTCTCATATGTCTTTAATCGAAAATAATGAATTTATTCCCACGTTTGTTTATTTTATGCCAGAGACGACACAAAATGCTCAAGGAATTTAAAAAAAGAAATAAATAAGAAGGGTTTTTGGTGCTGTAACAGGAAAAAAAAAATTTTGCCAAGTATAGCTTGCCCTCTGTTGCCCTTAAGAGTCTCGAGTTATCGTTTCTAACAACCGCCTCTTTTCCACGGTCCACTACCGATAATAATCCGGGACGTTGTATACTCGCTTCAGTAAGCCCAACGGCGTTCTCCGAGGGCGCATTACGAGTGCCAAGTCCCGAAGGATTCCGAATGGAGTGGGAGTATAGAGAGTCTAGTAGCATCTCCAGGATCACACGTGTCGACGAGTCTCTCTCTTCCAACCCTCTCAGCAAATACGGAGATGCTTTCGAGTGGTACATACGTGGATCATAAGCCGGGTGTCGTACAGAGGAAGGTTATAATACACTATGTCTATAGTAAGGTATGTATACCTACAGACTACTAACACAAGCACCACTAATATTGTCCTATAGAGTGGCTATACACCAGCCAAACCTGATGCAGCGTGTGACATGGCAACTTTGCTCGCAAGGGATTACTCTACTAGGTTGAAAGCTGCTTCTGCTTGCCCTGCACCTCCTGCTTCTGGCTTCTTCGAGTCTACCTCCCAACGAGGCGTTACCTCGGTAACACCACCTGTGCGTTTCGCCTCCCAGATACTTTGGAAAATGAATACACTAAAAGTAAGCGCTACGGATAGAATCTTTACGAAACAAATTACCGTTTTTTAACCACTAATGGTAGGAAGTCGGATCAATATCAGTGATTTTTATCGACGAAATCTTATTTATTCACAAATCATTCACAAATGGATGAAATAATAAAAAGAATAATAAGATACTCTTATGCTGAAAGATCGCGGTCGATGACCTGGCAAATCCCAACACACATACACCACTTATACACAAAAACATATGTGAAAAATGGGTATTGAAAATGTATTATCATTATTATTATTATTAAGATACTCTTCTCTGGTGTTGTTTATCAAGATTTCCTTCTAGAAGATTTTATGGAGCAGACATAATTTTTAACTTGACATTATCATGAGAAGACATTGCCCAGTAAATATTTTTTTGGTAAATTTCGACTTTGATGATTTTGTTAGGAGACATTCATGACAGCTACCAAAAATTAAAACATTAATGGTGTGTATTGCCATTGCCATTGAAAAATGGAAATGCCCTTTGTTTTAATGTAATACTGATCTTCACTGACAAACAATATTATCTGCATCATGTACATATATTGGCGGCCATCCCAAGGGCTTAATTCGAGGTGAAACTCGGAGGCAGGAAGCTGTACGGCACTTTCGTATAATCGGTGACGCTCCTGCATGACTGATCAAGTTAGGATATACACTTCTACCTGTACATATATATATATAGATTCAATATATATCCGTTCAACAATGACATAGGGCGAGTCGAGATCTGAGGTGCGGCGAACGTCAAGGGTGTTACCTAAGCTAGTTACGGATCCTCCGGCAAATACAGAGACAAACGTCTCCTAATTGTACTGGGAATTGTTTACGCTTCGTCGCTCCTTGGCCACCTTGCTCCTTGGTCCATATATATATATATATATATATATATATATATATGTGTGTCTTCAGGTCCAACGGGCAATGAAGCGTCTCCGGTATTTCCAGTCGCAACGTCCTCTACGTGTCTGTAAACTCGAGGTCTTCACTCGAAAACGACGTCCGGATGAGCTTCAAGAAGATATCACTTGAGAAAGATTTAGATAACATGGTATTCACTATAGCATGATAAGCATCTCAAGTAGATTATGGCATATTGATAAACATATTGATCAAGAAACGTGCTAGTATTAGGGATCTAAGTATTCCGAAAATAGGAATCTTATCATGGAATTATCTGCGCTGACAATTATTTTTCATGACATTAAATACGTTGTTAACATTTAGTCCATGAAAGAGCCAATTCATTAGAAGAAACGAACTTCCGTTGTTATCTAAAATTATTGTAGTATTTTTTCTATAATTATTTTTCCTCATTTTTGGTAACGCAAAAAGAGAAAGTGTAATTCCGAAAAAGGATTAATGAAATAAACATAAATGACAAAAAAAAAAAAATTATTGTTTCACTCTAATAAAATTCTATCGGCTTACTTTCCTGGATTTTATTACCGTTATTGTCAATTGCAATACGGTGATGCAGTTAGCATTACATATTTCCTCTTAGACCGTTTGATCTGTGCTTAATAACACCGTTCTCGACAAAATTAATTGCAATACGAACTTTAAAAAATTGTTTTGATGAAAGGAATTTTCGAAAGAAGCTATTTACAGAAAATAAGGAAAAAAATCTGTATCGATTCGAATTATGATGTTTTTTTTTCATCAACAATTTGTCCGCACAATCATTATGTAAGAAATGTAAAATGTAAGAGAAGTCGTTTAAGAAGGAAGTTAAGGTAGTCTTGGATTCCTATATTGATTCGAGTTGCACTTTTTGCCTTCTATATAAATTGTGGAGTAGAATGAATAATGCCGCCCTGAGTATAAAGTCGCGATAAGATACTTATATGTAAACATTATATAAAGCAGCAACGTGTTCGGTTTTCTATATCGATTGGGAATATCTTAGTCATATCCACTATCTCAGATATATATTAAAAAGATATCTCTTATGAATTTTTCCAACGATGAAGGCGGTGGCCATTTTATTTAGTAACACCTGTAGTTTGTATCGATTGTCAGTTACATTGAATTAAATGGATAAGAATCACAGAATTTGATACCAATATTTTAAAATATAAATAAAAATCAAATCATAGCTAAAGTAGTATTTAAGTCTGTGTGACAAATGTTAAAGCTTATTATTTTTAGGTAAACATTTTTTTTTTCATTGATAATACGGTCTTACATCTTCTAGGACTTGAGTGTTGAATACTTCCGTAGTTACTTTCACGATAACGATTTAAAATTTGTTCACTTAATGAAAAACGAGCGTCGAAAAGACTGCCATCTCTATTCTGAATGACTTTAGAAATCACCTTCAAACGAAATCTATTGGGAGACTATAAAACTTAAGGATTTTCTTATTGAAAGCAACTTCAATATAGGGAAGGACATAGCTCCAATTCGAAACCTATTGAGAGGCTGTATAACTTAAGTACTGTTCTATTAAAGAACACATCTTATTATAATTGTCACCGGTTTGTTCGACAAATTTGTTCACCGGTTTGGTCTGAAAACTACAAGTGACAAATTTTACGTTTCACCTCACGGGATTCTGGTGCTCTGTATACCTTTACAAAATTGCAAAATTGTTATGCTTGTTAAGTATTTAATGAGGTTTTAATATAAGGTATCTTCTTCTTAGGAAAAGTGTGTAACTTACAGAATTTTTGTCCGATGACTTTTTTTAGGTGACTGGGTCACCTTAATTCTATATAACCTACAAGAATTCTTCGAGTTTCTATAAATAAAGTACCAGAAAGACCAGAATTTATTTGTAGTGGAATATAAGTGCCTGTTATATTCTGTATTCAAAATAACTTCATATTTTAAAATCGTCTTAGGAATAAACCGCCTCAAAATGACAGAGTATACCTTTTGTATGAAGAATTGATGGAAGCTACGGAATATCTTTATGAAAATAATTGCAAAATGGTAGATGATAAGAGTAATTCGTTTGAGATTTAATATATTCGAAGTTGAGTTGACTTTTGACGTTCTTCTTCATTTCCAAGTCACGTAGACTCCTGATTCGTCAAGCTGTGGTTCTGCAACCGCCAGTAAATAAACGAAGAGTGAATGGGACATCAGGTTGGTGTGTTCCACTCGGCTATCTCTTTCATCTCGTTTGACTCATAAGTACCTATCGGAAGGTTCAAGGTCGTTGCGTACATCGAGTTATGAATTGATGTTATTACGCGGGGGAGATGTGCGTGGGTGAACGAAGCCTATACATACATCCTTATCAACTTTGAGAGACAGACCAGAAAAGCATTACAACCGAGCAACCCCTATATAGCTAACGGAAATGCCGTACAATTCTCTTTCGCTCTCTCTCTCTGCCAAATCCGACATTGCCTGCTGCTGCGGATGCTTGAAAACGGTCTGTAGTACCACTCGAGGCCTACTCCCAATCGGCGGTATCTGCAATAAAGAAAACAAAAAAACAAATCCGCAAAATGAAAGAAGTTAGCGAGGGCGAGTCGAATAAAGAACCAAACGAAATTGGGTATCACGAAATATACGTATATTGAGTACGTTACTGTTCGGCAATACTATACGGTCCGACGGCGACGGCAATTAACAACAAATATTTGTTTACTCAAACCGTTCAATCACACAAATTATTTTCGGAATTTTATGGAGTGTATTTATTGCACGAATAAAAGTGTGATTTTAATTTGATTCGCAGACATGTATGAAAAATACTGCAACACTATGTATATAAAATTTGTAAACATTCCAACCATTTGTTCCCGTCTGACGATGATTGTAACCACGATTCGTTGCAATAAATATAATTCGCAGTGGGTTGGACGGCGAAAATTTTATAGAAAAAATATTTCAACAATTGGAAAAATGTATAACACAACAACCCTTCGATCTATTGAGGTGGAATTTAATAGCCTGTTTTATGGAATCTCTGTCGATGTTTTTTTTTTTGGACGTAGTTCAATCAGAGAACAGAATATGGTGCTATTAACACCTGTACAATAGTTTGGAATAAAGTCGATGGCGTTACGTGATGGTGCATAAACAAATTTCATACCTCGTGAAATCGGTATTTCATGAGGCATAAAATTTCGAGAAAAGTGTGACAATTATTAAAGTCCTACAAAAGCTGCATTATGCACATTTTCTTGATGGAAATTAATATACTTATGTATAAAGCGCCAATGTACAAAGTAAGTATAACTATTGTAAATGATTGAACATTACTGAGCAATGGTAGCGTAAATTTGACATCACGGTCTATGCTTCAAAACTTCCTAGGTATTTTTGTATGCTTCCTCTACTGACATTTTTAACATTGTAAATCTGCTTCCAGCTTAATTCCAATTGAAGTAATTGTGTTAAACAATCGACTAATTATCAGAGCTCAAGCGAAGCAGCTTGGGGATCCCCAACCGAGTTATGTAAAATATTTCTCATTACGTTATTTATCTCCTCTGTAATAAAGTGAAAACTTTCGTTCGTTGTACAAGCTACACATAAAGCCGCACAACGTCCAACCGTAATCATTGCGTGGTAACAATTCATTATCCGGCGTATTATCAGAGTCTTAAATTCAGCGTTAAAGCTCTGCGTGTTACGTATCGCTCAGACAGATATTTAGCGTAAGGTAGTACATAGTAGTGGTTGCGATTGTGCGGTGCTGTTCACCAGGCCGATGTTAATTTTGTCGAGTTCACCGGCCTTGCTTGCCAAGTGCATTGTAGGTATGTACCACGTATACGCTGGCGAAGCAGGATCAAAAATCCGTAAATCGTTGATTCAGACCGTCAGACGTACGTTACATGCGCGGTGCCACGCGAACCGGTAGTGCACCACTAAATCATGTGGTGTCCGCGACCTCGCACCCACTATATTTCGATCGGCAAGTTCGTCAGCGGGAGGATCCCGCACAGCTTGCGCACCGCACGGCATTTTCTCTCTCTCTGTGATACATCCACAATTGAGTCGGTTCACTATCGGAGCTTCTATCAGGGACAGACCGATGATGCAGTTCACACTCGGAAATCACGAGATGCTTCATCCGTACTGTCAATTGCGAAAAAAAAAAACGCAAGAACTATTGCAGAAACCAACCCTAGAATATTAATAAGATACACATTTAAACGACTAAAACAGGACATTTGGTCGACTTTAATCAATTAAAGAAAAACCAGCTAGAAGTTGATTTAATGAGGTTACATTTATGTAAAATTACGAGATAAAAGTAATTTGAAGTACATAAAACAACAAACAACCCGGTGGCCCTGCTGGGCGTCGGGTCACTTGTTGGTGGTCTTCGGCACCCAAGCCCCCTGGAAAACGGCACTTCAGGCCATTTTAAGGCACTCATGGACCGTCGCGCTTCGTGCTCCGTATGACTTGTACGTTTTGAATAGTACATTATACATGTTACAGTTAGAGAAGAGCATATCGTTTATTTAACGATTTCACATGGTAAGACGAATATAGAAAGGCTTGCAATGTTTTATGGTTGCAGCGTTGATAATATGGTTCAATAATCGATGCTTGCAATGTTATTGGAAACAAACGTTGAAATCGTATATGCAACAAAACGGTATATTTGAAATTATTAGAATAGTTTTTGAATAGTTTTGATGATTGCTACTATAATTATATTCGCTATAACCATAAAATATAGACGGCTCTCCTGCGAATTATGTTAATGGTTCATCCAACTACTTCCTTATATTTGGTATAACCATAAAACATAGACGTGTCTCCTGGGAACTATAGTCTGTAGTTAGATTATCGTCAGTCCAACTATATTATTTTCAGAATTACCAGATTTTTCTTTCAGTGTACATTTTATCGTGTCCACTAAAAAATTGTGCACATGCATCACCGAGTACTCACGTTAATGTTATTGTAAAAATACAATCTTTTTTATTTTTTATGCAAAACTCAAGCTGTATCTCAAGAACAGCCGTAACCAACATGTTAAAATTTAATACGTGGGTAGTTATCTGCAAAAGTTATCTTCTATTTGTCCGTTTCGTGACCGATAAAAGTATTCCAAGTTTTCCAATTATAGATTGATTAAATTTTCGATTCGAGGATTATTTGTCAATATAATGGCACTGTCTAAGGCTTATCAGAACCGAAGCTCAGTCATGATCGTGTTTCGATTCCGGCAATCTTACGATAGACTCATACCATGATTGCATATCAGATGTGGAAAAAATATCGGAAGACACATGAAATCACATGTACATGAAACATGAACACGAATCACATGCACATGAAAACATCATGATCAAGAATTGTTCTCGAGCGATAAAAGCAAATTTCGTAATGCTAACTGAATCAGACCTACGCTCTTATTATTTTTTATGTTACTCGAGTTTACTAGAATTCCAGTGACCTTGCCAATTATAATCAATGGAATGGTACATAAAATTTTCAGATAAACTTCAGGGACCTGACATTACAATCGTAAGTAAGTTTTATGCTAATAATCTTTCTCGAAGGGAAATGACATAGATTTAAAAAAATTGTCCTTTTTTATAAATCTGAAAAAAACTAACAGGAATTGATAGAAGAAATTTGCCTGGAAAATAAAAAATATTAACCCGCTTACTGGCCGCATAAAATATAGCTGGATCACCAACCAATCCCGCTGTTTGTTGACGTAGGAATATCCGTTCGAGCCCGAGGGTTAATAATATCTGCGCCGAAGGGTATTGAAGTTAGCTAAACGAAACATGAGCTCTAAAATGTGAACTGAGTTCTGCTGGGCCTTCTGAAGTTCATGAGGATAGGGGCTTGTGCGTCGCTTTCACTAGATGTGCCTAGCAGAGTGGGAGGCGACCGCGTGCCTGGCATTCATTGCCCATTCGCGGTTTTGGAGCATCAGTAGCCCTATTCACGACGTCGAGGCGCGTGCTTTGCAGTAAATTAACGTTACACAGAACTGGCAGCGTAGAGAGGAAGAGCTAGGCAGCCAGCCCAGTAGTACTGCTGTGTGTAGCCGAGGGATCCGAACACGATCCCAAGTGAAACCCAAACTGACTGGCTAATTGAAATCCGCCCGGGACAAAGTGAAGAACTGTTTTTGCTCGTCGAGTCAGCTCATCGAGTTGTTTGACGATGTCTCTGTTCCAAGTATACCCTCAATTATGTATAAAAAGTCGTTTGTACAGTTTCAAAAGCTTACGTTACAACTCAGAAGCTATTTCAATACTCCACTTAATCGATTGATGTATAAAGACGAACACTCCGTGTTGGTCATATCAAGTATGACCGCGTTCCAAAGGTGATTCGCTATAGCTACAGTTATTTATACGATCAAACGGCTGAGACTTTAGTCAAACAGAGAGATATGAGATTGTATGCGATCTGTATGTATATACTTGAGTAATATGTAATTGTCATTAGTACTGTAAATATTTAATAATAGTATATTTCGACACGAGTAAGGAAGAAGGTTTTCCGTCGATTATTGGGCAAAATTTTACTTTACAAAATGCGGATATAAGGCGTTACCCTAACGTTTGTTACTACAGGCTTGTTGCCACATCGAGTGAAGCAAGAGGTGATGACAACCGGTAGTTCATATATTTGATGGATTTAACTTAGTTTAAAGCAGTATATTTAAATTTTTTTTTGAAAATGCAGAATACATTAAAGGTTGTAGGAACGCTATACGTGGTGTTGTTGTAATTAAAACTATATAATTTAATCAGAGCTATGAGAAAAGTAACATTATTCATTGAAATTCCCTCCACCATAAAGTAAAGTCTGCATAAAAAAAGTTGCAATAACTCAGCTTCCGGATTAGCCACAATCTGTGAATAATCCATCGGGTTTGTAGTATATAAATTACAATACCCTGTTGCTTAAATCAAGATATTATTCGCCTGATCCTTAAGGTTTTTGAAAACCGTTACCGTTACTCTATTTTCATTCTAATACAGAAGCTATGCGAAAAGGAAAATCTCGTGTTATGGTCAACTCATAAAGACAAAACCGTACACGGTGAAAGTGATTAGTCAGCAACAGTTTTCGATGTAGAATCAAAGGGATGATACTGTAGTCTAGTTAACTAATCAGCTTCATCGTAAAGATTCGGAATGGGCGAAGCGTATAGATATAGGCCACAGGTCATATAGGGCGATCTTGTGTCGTGCTCGATGTATACGTACTATACACCGCAGAGCTTTCCCCGTTGCTATTGACTTAATGATCACAATATACCCACCATGCGTGGAAACCTGAGTGCACACATCGTGTAACATATTGGGCATACTCACGCAGTTAACAAGCATCTGAGCCAACAGCTTACGAAGCTTCCTCGACTACCATGTACTATACTAGCTAGCTAGCTAGATAGCTGGATGGCAAGCGGTAAGTAGCAGAGTGCGGGTATCATTTGTCATCTGTTCCTAGATAGTATCGAACGCGTGTCACGTTCTCGAAGACGTAATTGAAGATTCGGTAGTAGATGGTCCAAACCCGATGATAGGTAGATTGAATATGGAAGAAGTAGCAGAAATGACTTTTTTTTGGTAACTTGCCATAGTACAGAAAGTTGATTGGTCGGAATTATGATAAGGATGGCATCGGCAATCGACGTTTGAAAAAATTTGTCGTAGTTTAGAAAGTTTCTTTTTCCGAATTTCGAAAAGGATATTAGGCTCGGACCGAACAATTCAGAAGGTGGTTCAAAAAAAGATTAAGAAGTTTTTAATGTGAGAACGAGGTGGAAAGATTGCATGAAGATAATAAAGGTGACTGCAGTTCACATACTTTTAGGGAACGTAACAAGCAAGACATTTGAGGTAGATTGCTAAGTGTAAGCTCGTCACCAGATCTTTCACTTCCAAATTTGAAATATAAAAAAAAATAAAGACGTTTAAAAAAGTTATTAGGAAGGCTTTGAAGTGAGAATTAAATACAATGTCCAAATGGAGATGAGATTAAACTTCCTAAGCTTCAGAAAAAACTTGATGTTAAGAATCTGATGTGACAGATAAAAACGGCCCTTGATGACCAAGTACTTCTACGTTTTCTAAATGAGACATTCAAACAAAAGATATCAAGTTCCCATCGTGTGAGTTGGGTCATATCTCCAGACAGGGGAATTATTAATGTTGCTTTAGTGCCAAACTGATTACTTCCGTATTTATTGTGATAATCCAGAGAAATGATGCTTCACGTCTTAAAACTTACATAATTACGCCGTTCAACGTACTTCGGACTCCGGGAATACCTTGGCTTGACTTTAAGCGAGTGGCATGCAGCAAGCTGCTACTTTTACGAACCTTCATTTATCCCCCTCTAAAACTATTGACAAAATGCAATCAATAACGTTCGGTAAAGAGGTTGGATACCACATTAATCCGAGCACAGTGTAATGGTGATGTGGGTTTCCCGGGAAAGTGGGTCACCCTAAAGCATAGTAGCAAAAAGACGAGGTCCGTTGGTAGGACAGTTGAGAATTGTATTAACGGACGAGCGCGGGTCCGCTTTGGGATTGGATTGTCTGATCGCTTCTATAGATAGAAGATAATTTCTAAAGTTACCAATTTACTTCCGAGCTCGGTAAGGCCACGTCGTTCAGTAGCTCTACACGCGGCGGTGGCTTTCATGCGGTATCGGTAGTTTGGGAGAACGCTTTGGTCTATATCGCGCGTATGGGCACCGCGGAATGGGGCTCACATGAAATGGTTAGTGTGTGCACACATGCAAGGTATGTGAGCGAGGCACACACCTCTGAACTCACGTACCTAACCGACAACGTTACGTAGAGATAGGTTCCTGCATCCGTGAATTACCGAAGTCGTCGTCCATTACGAGATTGAGGACAAACACTTAGCCGTGCCTCGAACAACGAGAATGTCGCACTATAGTTCATACCATCGGTCGAAATTATCTCGTGCATGCAGATGTTAAGACATGATTGATGATGCCTATATCAAGTTCGAAGGTGAAAGGTCCTTCCAAGTTTTCGGCCTAATGGACTTCTAGTCGCTTTGAAGCCTACCCGGCGAACTTTTGGTAATTTCGAGAGCTCGGGGAGTGGTTTCGGTTGACCAATTGGAACGAGAAAATATGATATTCGGACCCAAATTATGAACTGCTTGATGTATCCAAGCCCTCGGACATCGCGGGATTTAAAGTTGGGCTCAAGAGTTATGCTACCCATAAAGGGTGGTCCAACATGCCCAATATCGAAGCCAAGATCACCGAAATTGGGCTATATGATTTGTCGATCATCTGATCAAAACCCGATGGTTGTTTTCGATTGGTTCTAAATTTAGAAAATCTAAATGAATTCGTTAAAACGGAGTGCTTCAAATTAGAGTGCTTCAACTATTTTTTTTCATCAGATTGTACTTGTTGCTAATGACATTTTATTGCTAATGAGTGGACAGAAGTAATTTACAGTAAAAATATAATTACCATCGATTAGCATAAGTTTCACATGCCACAATATCGGTGAAATTATAGCAAGGGCACCATATGCAGATACGAGCTTGACGTTATAATTTTTTTTTCTCCATCGACCATTATAATTATTTTCAAACGACAGCTATTTGAAGAAAAAATTACAAGCAAAGTTTTCTTTTATAGTTTTATGCATTCTTGTAACCTATCCCTCCTAACCTACTGTTATATACCTTCGCTTCCTATTAATTTAAGTATCATTTTAACTGCACGTATTTCCGACATTGACGGGGTACGATGCAGAAGTAGGCACCTAACCAGCCTAGCAATCTTCACTATGTTGCGTTTAATCAGCAATATATAACGTTAGTCAGTGACTCGTGAACACAACTGGCATCGTTTGCGGAACCGTATATTTGATACGAAAAATTCGCGGTAATGAACTGCAGGGCAGTCATCGCCAGACTGGTCGAATAAACCGACTTTACTATGCATCATGAGAACAAACGTCAAACTTTTTGAATTGTGATCAACAGAAAATTCTCTCCGTGTAAGATCTGGAGCTGCAAGATGATTGATTTTTGCTCCGAATAAGCACTTGATGGTCAAGTATCGCGATAAAATAAAATCTTTTTTTCTTGCTAACGGTGAATCACTATTTCGTCGTAACAATCACGCTAAAAACGACGTCACCAGCGTCTTATCGCAGTTGTTGTCTTATCTTCGCCACCGTGTCTTCCTCTACTCAGCTGTAATGTTTTTGTGGAAAGAGCTTTCTCGGAAAATATGAGAACATACTCGCAAATAATCATCAGTGATAAGGTAGATAAAGAGCGTTATTCGCTGACTATATGAACAGCCGGTGCTCATTGATTCGGCACAGTTACGATCAGAACTCGGTTCTTGATACTTGATACTCGCTATCAACTACAACACAAAATGGTTGGAAAGTCTGTGTACCTTTTGGTATTTTTGGTGTCCATCGCCGTGGTCGCCAATGCGTACGTTCCCTTCAACCGATCTCACGGATCCTTCGCTGCTTACGCGGGCAAATCCCATAATTTGACGCTCGGATATCGTCAGTTTGGTGATCGCCTTGTTCTTAGGCAAAACGTCATCAAGGGTTCCACTTGGATGGGGATCGTCCATGTGCAACAGTTATTCAGTATCAGCAAGTACCTCAACATCACTCAGGTCAAAGCCATCGACCGGAAGACCAATGGCAATGGAGCTTATCCCAGCCGTGTGAGCGGCGGTCCAGGACGCAGCAACGTCACTCTTCGCTTCGATAGCCAAAGATCACACGGCATCAATTTCACCGTTGAAATCTACGCCAAATAAACTCTCTGAAGAAGCCATAACGCGTTGTTCATGAAGGAATTAACATCATCATGACGTTTCTGAATAGGAATTTGTGGATGAAATTGAGAGCTACCGTTTTGTGAACTTCTTATTCCGTTTGCTTTATTTTTTTCTTGCAAAAAATGATCAATGTAACAATCGAAGTTATGAATAAATTTTGGGGCTTAAAGTTTAATTGAAGCTAGATATTGATTTCGGAACACGATTTATTATATTTTGTATCGTTCGTCATGTGTTTTGATAACTGTAATTATCCTTTTATTTGTAAACCATCTTGTTTTTCTACTTTGTAAACGATATATAGTTTAATATTGAAATCCTGTATTTTTAGAAAAAAGATTTCGTGCAATAATTCGTTCCATGATATCCTCAAATCAAAGTTATTCCTAGCGAAAACACCCGCCGATCTAGTTACCCTCATGTCTGCCAGCCACCAGTCTGTCACGAGGTGTACCTGCCATTTTGCCATCGCCGATTGGCGTGTTCCACCGTGTATTCCGCCACGAAATGAGGCTACTGCAACAATAGGATACTGGTGTATTTCACCATTATTTTGGCGTGTCCATCGCTATTATTAAGCAGATCAAAAACGGGCTCTAGGTGGAGTACATGGTTAGACCACCATGAATGCCACTGTGTATTCTACAGCCGCCCGTAACTCGCCGATGGCGGCCTCACTACTTACACAAGTTACCGTAAAACCATCGGTTTCCCGACATGGTTTTCCCCAATGGGTCTTTTTGCCGTCCGACCCATCATCATTTGTTCCTTTCACCATGGTCTTACCATCGCTCGACATTGGGTTTTGTTTTGCATCCCGCGTTTTTTCTCTGTATTCCCACCATAGCCGGATGGTATCAGAATATCATGTTTTGATTTTATTTATTCTTTGACATCCGAATTCCAAGTCGAGGGAAAAAGACAGCCTGCCGACGTTCCTCTTTTCATCGAAGGAATACAAAAACTAACATCAAGGAGCAATACCTTCAAACGTTAGCTCTCTCCAGTGTGGTCAAATCCTTGATATCTTCGCAGTTCACACTTTGGCCTGAAATCGTTTGCGAGGAACGCTTTAGCCGTTTGCCATCTAGCGGCATTATGCGAAAAACCGATGCACGATGCAAGTGACCACTCATTGGTGTTTCGCATAATGCCGCTAGGTGGCAAATGGCTGAAGCGTTTCCTCAACTGACGTGAGGGTAATGACGTATTCATCAACTCAGGTCGCGAATACATTCCTGAAGTAGCGGTTATACATAAGTAGGTGTATTGAGAATTCTATACGCGAATATCTGGCACATTGGAATAGCAAACTTCTCCAGTTTTCTCCGAAGCCTTTTACCAATCGACCGTTTTGTGTCGTAGGCGGTTGAGCTAGACCAGAGGGTATAGATTGCACAAGTGGAGTCTAATTATAAAAGTGGAACTATATGGAAAAACCACTTATTGATTCCTACGTCAGACTAATATGTCTACTTTTATAGTTCTATTTATAATTCGTGCATATTTCGAATCGATACCATAAGCGCGATGACGTTCATAGATGTAGAAAGGACATATGTCCTGATGTACACTCGAACTCATATACATGTGAATCAATTACTGCTCATCCACAGCCCATTGGGTCCTCACTGAGCTTGTAATGCGTCCAATAGTGATCTGTCAGTTCTAGATAGTAATAATTATTGATGAGTTGGTGGCTTCTAGCGCATTGCTTCTCTCCCGAGCATATATTAGTATTATTTATCGTTATCATACGCGGCAGTTGATATGTATGCTAATTTTTCATAATGATTCTGCAAAACTGATTATCATGTCTTTAGTCAACTGGAACATTAATTTAACTCACGTTAACTCATTCTTTTACAAGTTGGGAAGAATCTGAATAAGATAGTCATTGAAATTTGATTTCCTGTAACGAAAAAAATACACTGTTTTTTTTGGAATATGTGAATTTTCGAAGGATCCATTAACGATTTTGAAATTTTTACTTTTATAAGTATAGTAGTGAGACGGTAGTGAAATTTCACAAGATGCAGAATCCGAAGAAGTTTTTAAATAAATGATACACGAGAAAACTATTGAGTTTATTCTTTAGGATATGATATCAAGCATTATTAAATAAAAATTATTCTTCGTTGAACTAGTTTATAATTAACTTCTTGTCATTATTTGATAATTATTATTTAACATCAATATCCTTAGTCTCAGCCATAGTCCCCTGTTTCTAAACTTTGCAATTGCAATTTTTATAAGTTTGAGACAGGATAAAAAACCGTGCGACGCGCGTTTGCTTATAGCAAGTATTTTGCGTAGCAGGTGTAGTGGTCATTCAGTAGACGAAGCGACAAATGAGTTACACAAGAACTGCGACACATGTTTTCAAATCCCAATTATATAAAAATTGTAAGATAAAATCATACATTTTTAGCAGAAAATGAAACTGAAGATAAGAGTGCCGAATCTGATGTGGTAAGCAAAATATCGCTCAAACAATTTTTGCAAATGTAATAAAATTCTATTATCCATTTTAAAAAAATTTCTATATTTTATTTCATAATTAAAAATTTCAAGAGACCATTCCACGCGGTGTTTGCTTGAAGCAAGTAGTTGGTTTGACAGGTGCAGCGTCCATTCGACATTTAAAACGACGAATGAGCTGTGGCAACGATAAAACACATGTTTCTAAGCCTCATGTACACAAAAATTGTATGAGAAGGCCATCAAGTTCCAGTAGAGTAGAAAAATTAAGCTTATCTGTGCCTATGAAGATTCTCTGAGCTAATCATTTGGCAAAAGGCGTGATCATCTTTTTATAGAAACACATTTTCGATAGCCCTTTCGAAAACATTTTGAAAATAATTTAATCTGAACCAACCAATAATTTGCGCCGACTTTAACGCGACGAAAAAAATCATCACCCTTTAGTTAATTATGATTGATACGCAGGGCTTCCCTAATTCAATCACGTGCAGGAAATGATAGAAAAAACGCTCGGTTGATATTGTCGAAAATTAATTAACGGAGAATGGGAAATGTAACACGATTCATCCATCAAGTGGAATTTCCACCAATCCCCAAATTTGGAAATTAATTGACGTGATAAATACATGAAATCACTTTGACTAGTCTATCATCAATTGCGAACCTCCATGTAGTGCCAGAACTTTGAAAAAATAACGCTCTCTTCAATTCTTTGAAAGAACCGAGAGTCAAATTGAATGCACTAGTTTTTCAACGTAGAAAAATACTTAAATGTTTTTGGTCCTCCTATTCTAAACCAAAAACTTTCGAGATATGCTATTTTTAATCTTTGTTAAGGTATAATACGTAAAAATTATTCACTCATTTTGTCCACCGAAAGGGTCATTTACTAATATCACGAATCAATTAAAGAGATCTCACCGATCCATTATTATTTTCAATCATCGAATCGTCGTGGAGGAATTTCTCGACTAATTAGTTTCGAACTAATTCTATTTGCTGATCCATTAAAAGAACATCCTGCAGTGCGCTGATTTTTGTTTAACCAGTATAACGATGTTCGTTGTATAATATGGAAATATTTTACGGAAAAAAATACTGGAAGCGAATTGCTAATTAAATTGCAATTAAATTAACAACGATGCTGTAACGAAATCATTTGGGTCACCAAAAGTTGTACGTATATACAATTTGGACGAGCCAATTTTAGTGCATGCTCCAACGTTACAGAAAATAGAAAATTATGAATTACGTAAATACGGAAAATGAGAAAAGTAATGGGGTGCAATATTTTATCCGATACTTTGAATTTGATGGAATTTCGGATAAATTACTTTTAAAAAAACCTTTTTCCACATACATAAACTAAAAAATACCTAATATCAAATTATTCACTTAATGAATAAGCAAATAGGCAGAGTTGGGAATTGCGGGGCAGTATAACTTTGTTTTTTAGTGTATCATGTAACGAATTATTGCACGAAAACTTTTCGATTAAAAAATCTGATTTCAGAATTGAACTATATATTATTCACAGAGCAGATGTTGAATGGGTTACAAATCAAATGTTAGTTACAGTCCTCACAACACATAACGAACAATAAAAAAAAACAATAAGTCGTGTTCCAAAATCAATATTAGGCTTCAATTCAACCCATATAAATTTATTCATAACCTAGTTTGTTACATTGATCATTTTTTGCAAGAACAAAAAAAAAATGAACGGAATAAGAAGTTTAAAAAAGTGTAGCTCTCAATTTCATTTACAAATTCTTAGTCAGAAACTTCATGATGATGTTTATTCCATAATAAGCAACACGTTGTGACTTCTTCAGAGATTTGATTTGGCGTAGATTTCAACGATAAAGTTGATGCCGTGTGATTTTTGGCTATCGAAGCGGAGAGTGACGTTGCTGCATCCTGGACCGCCGCTTACAAGGCTGGGCTTAGCTCCATTGCCATCGGTCTTCTGGTCGAGGGCTCTGACCTGAGTGATACGTAGGTGGTTGCTGATACTCGATAATTGCTCCACATGGACGAATCCCATCCAAGTGGAACGCTCGATGACGTTTTGCTCGAAAACAAGATGATCACCAAACTGACGAAATCCGACGGTCAAATCATGAGATTTGTTCGTTTTTTTAGCAGCGAACGTTCCGCGGGATTCGCGGAAGGGAATGTACGCATTGGCGACCACAGCGAGAAACACCAAAAATACCAAAAGGTACACGGACTTTCCAATCATTTTTCGTTGGATGTTGATAGCGAGTAACAAATAAAGAGATCTGATCGTTACTGTGCCGAATCAATGAGCACTGACTGTTCACATACTCAGCGAAAAACGTTCCTTATTTATCCAATCGCTGATGATCATTTGCGAGTATGAACTCATATATTCCGAGGAAGCTCGATCCATGCAAGCCTTGCACCTGAGTGAATAAAGACACGGTGGCAAAGATAAGCAACAACTGCGATAATGCGCTGATGATACGTCATTGTTAGCGTGATTGTTGCGAAGAAATAGTCATTTACCTGTAGCAAAAAAAATTGAGGCAAGGTGTTCAGCGCATTAGACATTCGTTATCAGCGGTTTTTTCTCTTAAAGTATTTTGGTCGATGGTGCTTCTTATTAACTGACTACTACTTTCCATGAAGGGTGACCCGTCACGGCCGGTGCTCGGCTCAAGCCCGATGCCGAAATTGCCAACATTGGCATATATGATCGGCCGATCAACGGGCCGAGTTGTGGATTTATTTAATTATATCACCATTTTTTATTTACCGCGTTTGTTGATTAATTAATCTTATTTTTTAGTCGGGATTTTTTTAATTTTTGTAAAATTATTTTTATTTCATCCTTTTTAAAGTAAACACTTTGCCATATGCGCTGTGGAGTGAGTTACACTATAGCACGATAATGGCGGCCATCTTGTTACATTTCGATGTATTCAAATAGGATTTTTACACTATTTGCAAAACATAATTATCTAAGTGAATCAACAACTTATCACTTTAATTTATGGAAAAAAAACGTTGGGCGCTAGTGATATAAGCGACATTGGCTACAAAGAAATCGCTCAAATCAGCTGATCGCCGTGAAACGCATAACTCCCGTCTTTTTTGCCCCAGAGGGGCAGTCAGGAGTTATAAAAAATAATGATCGAAAGACCCTAATGCTTTGGCATACCCCTCAAGTTGCTTAAGAACGTTAAGCATGCTTCATCAATTTCATAAGCCGTCTGCGTTACGAATAACGGCTGAAGAAAGTCGATTGCATTCAAATCGAAAAATAATCACAATTTGTCGGTACAATGGTGAAAAAATTGGTTCTAGAAGAAATGAACCAGAATATTGCACGACTATTCAAAGTTTATTTTCTGACCATCCAGTCAACAACTTGCGCTAGCCGACTTGTCGTCGGGAAAAGCAAGAACCACTGTAGTCTCTTCGGAAGACCGGAGTTTCTCGGTCACGTTTACGTAACATTTAACAGCGATCTCATTCGCGTTGAAATAAACACAGAAATTTATCCAACTGAAACCCCTCTGATCAGAGTCTGATATCGCGATATCGTACTACCATCCGAAAGTAGACACGCACCGAGAACGGAGCTCAAATGCAGTCTTACATGTGCATGCAGCCCGTGATGTTTTCGGGGTGGCCCTCGATGTAATGGAATCGTCTCCGTCTCGACGGAGACTCTCGCCAAAGTTTCAACGACATCACTCGGGCATCTGTAGACGGGCAGCCGACCTCGGCCACTTTGTCTTTTTTGTTTTGTACGCTTTCCCCATTTCCTCTCTCCCTCTTACACCTTTTTGTTTTTCCCTCTTCTTCGGACTCGGACTCTATTCCGCCGAATTGTCGTACAGCACGAACGAGATTGGCTCGGGCCTGTAAAATTTGAGAATAAAATCGTGAGGGCCAGCATACACCGTACAGCAAAACACAAAGAACAGCCAAATAAGAGAAAAGAAGACACCAAGGAATTGCGAATGAGGCTATATGATCCTGGTTAGTGCGAGTGAGCATGTGAGAAAAGCCAAGAAACAGAAGTGCAAAAGCAGGAAGAAAAATAAAAATATAAGAAGGTAGCAGGAAAGTCGGCTCGTTCTTTTGCCAAAAAAATTCCAGTGTGGAAAGTGGGCCAATGTTTCGCAGACAAAATGCCACTTCACCCCCCGAGCAATGAGGCAAGAACCTCTTCTAGCTTGTCCGAGTGCCATACTTCACTATAAAAGTCTCGTTGACCCTTAGAGAGGAAAAGGAAAAAGAAAAAGAAAAAGAAATTTCTTCATTCCGAGCTCCTATTGTGGACCCTGCACTTGGATATATCTATGTAGG
This sequence comes from Tromatobia lineatoria, assembly GCA_949699805.1. Classification (NCBI taxonomy): domain Eukaryota; kingdom Metazoa; phylum Arthropoda; class Insecta; order Hymenoptera; family Ichneumonidae; genus Tromatobia; species Tromatobia lineatoria. The sequence continues at coordinate 508,707 of OX453049.1, forward strand.
CACCTATATGCTTATATATATATAGGCTTGGAGTTGATGCGATATGTATATCTGTAGTCATAGGCACTGAATGCGAGATGCGGCTGCAGTTTATGGTACGAATTGAGTTCTCGTTTACGGCTGCCACCGTGGCGAACGCGAACAGAGGGATGAGACACGAGAATCCTGGCGAATGGGGCGAGCCACGGATTCACATGGAAGGACCAACGGACGTACCACCAACCCACCGGCACTATCTCTTCGAGCAGCATATTAATCCGTGCAGTAACTGAATACGTCCAACCCGGTTGGATTCATCCCAGTTCGAATTGGTACCTGTATACGACCCGTATATCTCCACTACCACAACTTTGCAAGAAGCTTTTAGCTGTGTGTCACCAGGTTTTATATATATATATCTTTTTTTTCTTTTTGTATCACTTTTTTTCCTCACTTTATTAGTATTCATTTATTTTATGTCACACAAAATTCATGGAATAAAAGAGATCCCGGATAGTTGAAAATGACATTTGTAACTCGTTTCTTTATTATAGCTCTTGGTGATATGATACACCAAACGTGGTATAAATTGGTTTTTTCTATTTTTCACGTAAATGGCATCGTGCAGTTAATTGAAAGTTTGGGAACTGATGTTCACGATGCAGAGTTGGAAATCTCCATTGATATTTTATTTTTTATTTTTATAGGAATGGGTCGTTAAATTGTTTTTATAATCATAACTCGCGGGGCTTAGAATGATACATTTTCGATAAAATTTCACGAATAATAATAATAATAATAAAAAGGCAAGTCTTATGTTTTCTGTTTATTTGGAAGTTAATTGGAGCTGAAGTATTGGCCACAGTGTTGTGGATCTATAATTTTTTATTAAATTCAAATTTACAATTGATGCGTTTTCAAATTGATGATTTGTGAAATCCATAAGAGTACATAAAACATGTATAGTGACAGAAAAAAAAATTCAGTTAAATTTTGTGATAACCTGTAGGAAAAAAATTACGATTATGTTTCTTACGTTATTTGTCCCCATTATTTAGACCCCATTCTTGAAAATAGATTACGAAATTTCATAATATTCTTGTCTCCATAGCAACTTTTCAATAATTTGAATATTTACAAAATAAAAGCTGCGAGAAAGTACTAAAAAGTAATAACAATATTACTATTATAAGCAGTTGTAAAACTAATAAATGTAAAGATTGCATAGAGATAATAATGGTGTTTAAAATGTCGGAAATATTTTGGTTAATATAACTACTATAATCGCTAACCTTAGCACAATGTGTATATCACTTATTTCCAATGAACGAACAAAAAAAGTTATCCGGTATGTTAATAGCCGAAATCAGCGAGTCTCTTTTCTCGAGGCTTTTGAATGACTTCGTATTCACTTTATGCCCGGTAAGGTTAACTTTTATCGAAGATGAAGATGGATAATCGGCTATTGGCGGCAATAGCCAATGATCCATCTACATCTTCTAAAAAATTTTTCCACAGCATTGAAATAACACATAGTCAACTCTTATCTTCTATGTTTCATGTTAATCACAGTTGTCGGTTGATAATTATAGGTGTTATCTCTATACGTGCGTTTAGGTTTCTTTGCTTACTTTTTACATTACCGAGAAAATGCAGAGTATCGGAAAGAGTTCGATAAGCAACCTGTACAAAATCCGTATTCGTCATAGCTCTCGAACAAACCTGATGTTGCAGACGTGGCGCAAAGTTTACCCTACCATTGAAGGCAATTTCGAATATTGCAAAGCCGGCAAGTTGCGATGGTGCATCTAATTCAGGTACAGGAAAATAGCAGGGGACGCGTGGATAGTAGCAGTAGTCATCGCACTTCACTCGTAGTCAGACCTGAGACACGTACCTACATGGTTTCTACAAGCTCTTAGAGCTGGGCCGCAGAATGAAGCTAAGTGGCGGTTGACGCGACGTAGTCGAGCGCAGAAGTAGCAGACACACGGTTGTAATTTTCCAACCGAGCGAGATAGAAACACTCGCCACTGTTATGTGTTACTGCTGCCTGCTGCTATACTAGCTCGTTGGAATACCTGACGTCTCGTCAGTGGTACACATTCATGCAGAGAATTACATACTCGCATCTTGTGGCATTTAGCGACAGACTCGTTTACGCCTTGTCAAATCGCCAGCCAGACTTCTTTACCGACTGCCGGCGGGCTCAAAAGTCCAAGTACGTCTTGGCTCGCTGTACCAAATCCTGGAACGAATTTCACTAACGATACTGAAACAAAAATAGAGGAGAAGACAAAATAAGCTCATTATTTTTATAGCCATGATGTATTTGTATGTTCGGTGTCAGATTGTCATATTGGACGCGTTGAAATGTCGACGCCATTAGCGGCAAAGCTTTCTAGAAGTTGTCTCTTATAATGGTATATGTATCAGGGAAAAATTGCCCGTTTTAGTAAAAAAAAAATTAACGAATAACGTCATCAATGCATCAATGAAGTGCTTAATTATTTTTAAAAAAATTGTTTTTGACAGAATCTCGCTATTTTTCGATCGCTCCCATAAAGAATGTGTGCAAGTTTTTCGCTGAAAAATTCCGTCCAGCTATTGTTTACGAAAAGCTGTACCGTCAAACAAAAATTTTATCAATTTTTTATTTATTACAATATCACGGAATACACAACGAACTCATTATTTTGATGTTGACCTGCCAGTTCCACATTTACCCTGTCTCTTATATCGTTTTCAGCGGAAAAGTTCAATCGCTATATTTTCTAGGTGCACTTTCCGTATAGCCATTGTGAATACTCTCTGTAGATGCGTTTGCTTTCATAATAAAGATTACTGTTAAGGAATAAGTCATTACCGTAATCAAGGAAATGTGGGACGATTACGATACGTATCGTGAGCTGTACATTTTTCATATGAGCTATTTTAGTAAAGTCCATGTGTCACCTCCGTGCCTTATTTTCTGCGAGTGACATCTATATTCGAAGATCCATTTCTCTTCCTGTAGAAGAGAAAAAAGTGAATACATAGTCGAAACATTGAACACCAAAAACTATAAGAAGACATTCATATGATGACTCTATGTTTACAATCTTTCTTACATTCACTGTCAACCATTTTAAGATTTAAATTTTGTATAGATATCGTCTACGATTGTTTCTATACCGTCAAAGAAAAATGATAACAATATCACAGATTACCGAGCTTATCCTTTTGATGTCCGACCTGCCAATTCCACATTTTTCTTGTCTCTTATATCGCCTTCAGCAGATGAGTTCAATGGGGCTATATTTCCTGAGTGCAATTTACCTGTCACCATAGCTAAGGCTCTCTGTAGGCGCATTTCTTTTTATTTGCCGCCTTGCTATTTCGCTGTAACACAGAAAGACACTCATCATCAATCGAGTCTTGCTTTCCGGTGTCGTAGTCCGTCGTTGCCAGACTGAAAGGGACATCAAAGCGAATCGCGAGTGACGCACGCAAAACCTTCTCGTTCTCTATTCGCGTGCACAGTAGTTTAGCTATAGCGATTCGCTACGTACAACGTAATACGAACATACATACATAGGCGTCTGATACGAGCTCCGGACGTATACAAGCGTTACTACACGTACACGATAACATATGTACGAACCAAGTGAAGTACTCTCTCCGCTGCGAGCGTATAGTCGGAGGGGGGCGGAGGGGCTGGGTAGCCGTGCGGATTCGACGGCGAGACGGCGGCCAGCCGGCAGCTGCTAGTGGAAAGAGTCACGCGTAGGCCAGACAAAAAGGTCGTCCTCACCACCCGAGCTGCATTCGCTCGTTCGGGCCTACCGTGTCTAGCTACTTTCCGCCTAGATGCATGAGCCACTACTATCGATCGTTGCATTTAATATTTAATAGCTTCAAGGAAGTTCAATACTCGGACGTTTGCCCATGCCGGATGGCTATTCGCGAGGAAGCGAGGACTGGTGTGTCTTACGAAGTCAGAAACATGCCAGTTCCGATAGAACGGACGTGAACGTCATCCCGAAACCGTCCCTTTTTGCTTTCTCTTGGCTGCATGAGGCTTTCCCTCTCAACTACGCAACATTCTTTAATATTTCTCATACGTTATCGGACACTCATTATTATTAGAGGGCCCATGCGTTTTAGTTTATTTTTCAATTTCCACTTATAGGTGATGGTCAATTTTTTAAATTCAATCCATGCTCAAGGATGTGTGATAGGTACGGTCCCGTCAATTGTAAGTTCCAGAGAAAATTCCGATTACTTCCCGAAAGGATGAACATCGGAAAAAATAATCGATATTAAACGTGCTGAAAAGATAAATTTTGCATAGTAATAATTTCAAAATTTTATTAACAAATTTCTGAAAAAAACTATTGTTCAACAAACAATCAGTCAACCTAATTTTTTTTCTCGTGAAAATGATATGTTAATTTATTTTAATGCGTATAAATTTTTTCAGATTTTTTTATTTGTTTTGATTTTTTTTTTTTCATATATGTGCGCGAAATAACGAATTTTGGATTTGTGTTCGGCATAAAATCAATTACGGTTCTTCAGAAATGCGATTACGAATGTGTATCGATGATTTGTCGTAAAAAATGTAAATAAAGTATTTTAACTATTAGTCAGAAATATTTTAATTCGAGAAAGATCCTGTTTACTTTTTCGCGAAAAATATTGAATCTTTCGGGATATTCAGTGATGAAATTTTGAATAATCGCTCGTGGGCCATCAAAATTAATGCGGAAAAGGATGAACCTGACGTTTATCTCGATAAAATTAATCAATCGCAAGGAATTATAAGTGACACTCTATTTATACTCGATGAAATTGGTTTGACGTAATTCACCCCGTTTTGTATCTGTGGTATTATACGCCGACAAAACTATTTTTTACCATGACCATCGCTGATGTATTTGATTCTGAGATTTTATTTTTTGGGTAGTATTTTAGACGCTTATTCGAAAAAATAACAAATGTCAAAAGTAATTTTCAAGTGATAATGAATTGCAGTCAAATAATCGGTGGCCCTTCGTTATCCCATAAGGAACAGATCCGAGGGATTGAAGAAAGATGACTCAGTGGGCGGAGAATTCTTCATATATGGAGAATTCCATGTAACGTGGGCAACTTTTTATTTCATTGCCGTTCCCCCGAAAAGACTACCTAAGTTTTCTTTTTCCGAATCAAGTGGAAGTGACAGAAAACTGCAGAGTTTATTTCCTTTTTTATTTGACAACTATGAGTGACCGAAAACCTTCATTTTCATTCGCACATATTCGTGTCACAAAACTATCAAATAATTTGTAAATAGTCATGAAATGATATTTGAATTGCATAGCAAATTGTGTTTTATTGGATACATTTTGTCAATTTTTTGTGTAGCAGCTTTGGTTACGAAAAACAAAAAAAATTCCGCGATTTTTATGAAAATATTTTCAAAAAATAGGAAGGGATGTAAGAATTTACATTTTCAGGTATTTCTATTCGTAATACAAACACGCAAATGACAGTCGCAATGGGAGATAACTTTTGCTTGGGCGCGATCCTAGCGGTAACAGTGGTTACCATTAATTCTATCGTTTCGAACAGTAAAATGAGAAAATATTTTTTCACTTGTCAACATCAATGCTAAGATCACTCATACTAATACTTCGAATAATATACATGTGTATTAATTCATTAGTCAGTACTGATATCAGACAATTCTTTTAAGATCACTTGGAAAAATCTTATACAATTCTAGGAAGTTCTATTTTACGAAAAAAAAAATTCTAGTAACAATCAATAATTTTTCGATCTTTATTTTAAAGAAAATTTTGCTAAAAAATGCATGTGAACATTGGCTCACACTGGGTCTAAGCTTAAAAATTTTGTTATTTCGTGCAAAATTTTCAAGAATTTGTCTCATTCTTAAATTTGGGCTAGCGATATATTAGCTTTGGAAAATCGTAAGAAAAAAAAATATTGAAAAACCTGAGAGAATGTCAAGTAATTTTTCAAGTGCGTCGAATCACATAAAAAATTGTCGATCAAATCCGAGAGGTCGAAGGTCGACCCAAGCCGAATCGGTATGGAATGCCCCATAAATTTTTCACCCGGTAAACTGTGAAATCGAAAAGAAAAAACTACGTTACACTACTTCGATAAAAGTTGTAAAGTATTTTGACGAGAAATGCTTGATGTACGTGCTTATGTATTGATCGCATTGTGAGACGTAGGTGATTTGCTTGGAATTATTTAGTACCGACATCCCAATGGGTGTTGTATTACGTGGAATTTCCGAAGTTCTATTGTATGTATAGAGAAGAAAAAAAAACTTTTGTTTTCAATATCCGTTTACATATATTTGGGTGATTGTTTTCGATATATTATATTTTGATAACAAAGGGGGCAAATAAATGCTAGTATCACAATTTTCGAAGGGTATCGAACGCGTGTTCTGTACAGCCGGAGGGAAACAGGTGCAATATGGAAATCACTTCGAGTGAACTCGTGCTGGATGACCGGTGCAAGCAGAATCCGCTGCCCCCCCACCAATTCCCATAATTAAACTATTTAAATTCGAAAACGAAGTTGGCTCTATGGCCACACGATGCACGGTTAACTGGGCGCTAGGAGTTAAATTAGAACGGAAATGGATTTATAAACAAATTTTCGTGAAACGACTGAGGGTATACCGGTGATTCTGCGTGGCTCTGGTTTCCGTCAAAGCTCCTGCTTTCTCTCTCAATCTCTCCCTCTATATGTGCTTGACACACGTGGTATACAGGCTAGACAGGTGAATGCCCACACGGAATTATTGCTGGCCGGATAGGTTTACAAGCGATTTGTAGAACCACAGACAATCGTAATCAGAGACCTTCGATGGTTTGTAATGAACACCAAATTACAAACATGGAGGGGCTCATAAACGTTTTGATTAACTGTTGTAGGTAATGCCGATGATCGAGAGACTCCCGTTTCACTCACCGCAACCGGCACATAAAACAAAGGATATTAAACAATGAGGGCTTATTATTTAATATTTTATACATTTTGATAAAATATAAATTAATATATTCAATGGGTATTGAGCGCTGGATGAGAACGAATAATTTATTTGTGGAATTATAATTTGTCTCCACTTATCAATTCTACAAATTAAACATTAAATCCCTCGTATTCATTATTTTATTATTATTACTTCATTTTGTGGGTTTTCAGATGAGTAATTAAATTTTCTGCACAATGCCATGGAGAAAAATGATTTTTTTTTCATGTATATGATCTCATTATATCTGAATTCTGTTGATGCAACCTAATCTGAATTGGCTTAACTGCATCGGAGAGCGGTTGACTCAACTTTAACATTTCTTTCACCGTTTTCAACCTCGTGCACCGAGAGGTTGAGCCAATTTCAAATTTAAGTCAACTTCTATTTTCATTGAGTTAGCCTCTAGTTTATCGAAACAATGAAATTGTCATTTAACTATCTCTCATCAGTTGCATTAACCTTTCATGCGTATTTCGGCTCCATCACCGAGTTCTCTCCGGGGAACTGATTATTTTTCACGGCATTTTTTAACTTGACAACGAGGGAAATATGTCTATGAAAATAAAATATTTATACAATCGCACCTTTTAAAAAGAGTAGTTTCCCCCCCAAGTATCCAGCTGGGGGAAGAGCTAATATTTCCATATTACAACTGGATTCCAGTCAGCCATCGGATCGGAGCCCTGTTTGAGATCTCGATTGGAATTCACTCTTGGCGCGGTACATACTATGTTTGGCATCCGATCGAATGACTGACGGGAATCCAATGGTAAGATAGAATTACCAGGCTGGATCCAACTGGATCCCTGTCAACATCTCTGTACGGGTACTTGATAAAAAATCCTAGGTTCTTGTCAACTTATCAATAGAGAAAGTCGGGAGACTAAGTAAAACAATTTTGGCAGCCAATTGAAGCTCGAAAACAAATAGAAATAAATGATTCCCCGGGCGTTGGATAAGAAATGACCGAGTCTCTGAACCCTATAAGTCTGCCAGCAGTAGCTTGCAGTAGCTGCAGTTTCCGCTATGAAAAATTGTCGTAGGAGAAAAGTCTCGGTTCATAACGAGCAAGCGCAGTCGATAAACAAGGTAGATACGATCTCTCACTCTTTTCTCCTCCCTTCTGTTCTCGAGCTACCGAACTGGGAGTCCCAGGTTTTTGCAGTTCCTCCGTTATCTTTCTATTCGGTGTTACACTTTTAAAAGTCTTTTTAGATAAGGGGACTTTAATGGCTCAAGAGGCGCGTTGCGCGGGGGTGCACCTCAACCCGATCTCAGCAGTAGCACCACCAGTAATCCCGATGGTGCACCGACGAACCTCGTCCCTCTGTTCTGCGTTTCCTCTCACCGAACCAAATCACGTAGTTTAAAACTTTTTGGAATGGTTATCAAATCCTCTTTTTTCATATTTTTTCCATCCATTTCCGTTTCAATTGACTTTATTTTCGTTCTACCTTCCCCGAGACACTCTCTTTCTCTCTCTCTCCTTAAATGATGAGAAAATGTGATGGCTGTTAATGACCGTTCGATAAATTATTCGTTTATTTTAAGACCAAGTGAAGGAGTTTTCTCGCCTTCGTTTTTAGGCCGTTAGATTTTTTTTACCGTCAATTATAGCCACCACTGGTTTTATATGCACGGGTCATACCACACGTCGTCCCTAATGAGACGCAGGGGAGAAATCTCGAGCCGATGTAGTGCATGCTAACTCAGGGGTGCTGTGAACTCCACCCTTATTTGAAAAGAATCGTCGCGGTTGTATACTCGTATGGTATATTTCAATGAAGTACATGATATACCACGTAGATGCATAAATTAAGCGGTAAGAGCGTCGAAACTCCTCCGAATTTGAGATGAACAAATTTTAATTGGCGAAACATAATAAGGACTTTTGTATTTACCTCATTGCCTTTCCGCCTATTACTTCCTATCCGTACTTCGCTAAGCTAACTTTACTTCCGTTGCGTCTGCATTCGACTCAGCTATACGCTACACCCAATAAGAACACCGTTCTTTTGGCTGAATTGGCTGCATTTTTCGAAGTATAATCATTTGATTGAAAACAAAAAAGAATAATTTCTCGGATAAATTCATTGCGATAATATTATACGTCGAAAAATAACCAATAACGAAGAGAATTATTACGCATTGTTTTTTAATTTACTCTAATTTTTGTGCCATTTTTTTTTTTGTATCATGATAAATGAAGTATTTTTATGGTTCTCTACAATATTTATATTTTTTTCCAAAGCGATAGGATACGTTGAAAAAATAATAAATGATGAATCGTTAATTGAATACATGATGACATATAGCGTGAGGTTGGGAGCAACGTAATAGTTAGAGCTCTGGACCCAATCAATATTTGTTCTAGTTATATGAAGCTAATCTATGTAAATAATTAATCATTGATCTCTATAGATATTCATTTCCCTTAATACGCTTGGCTTTGTTCATGGTTATACAGAGAGAATCCAATTCAAAAATAAAAATAAATTTAAATACAAAATCGTACCTTTAATTGGCCACCATTGCGTATTTATAAATCGAGAAATTCGTACGATAAATTAATTCGAACAAATATATGTAAATACATTCTAAAATGTTTATCTCTGATATAATCATTTTTCCTCCTTATACATAAATATTTACGAGGTCATGGTGATTTTCACCAGATTTTTTAAATATGTGATTGTTATTTTTATTTCTCTACTATTTTTTTTTTCACTGCATTACACGGAAATGCACATTTTTCAATTTTGATGTATCCAATACTTCAGATCTGTGAGCGAATGTTCGAAAATTTAAATAAATTGTTTTCCTCTTGCAGTATTCTCATAGGCAATTTTACGGGCGATTCGTGAAGAAACAAAAAAACCTCTTATGATCAAAAACCTTTAGAATTACTTTTTCCAAGGAGATAGTAATTCATTCGAGAGAACAATTTTTTTATCTGGAAGGGTACTCTGGGAATTTCAAGTTAGACTTGTAGTAGACTTATCTATATGCACCTTTCCATAGTTATAAAGTATTGGAGACGTCAGAATTGAAGAAAAAAAAAAAAATGAATTCCCGCATAATTCAGTGGAAAAAACAGTTAGAAACCTGAAAATTGATATGTAGCCTTCTGTGAGGTAATGCTTAAAGGTGGTCGAGCTGCAAGTGAATAACAAAGATATCGGCCCGAAAGGGAGTTCGGTTCAGATGGAATATCCCTTGTACTATGTGTTCCCAGGAATAATGTAGTTATTATTTCATCTCCAAATGTCCGGATTCCTCTCTCCATCGACATCGCCTGACATATTATCACATGCAGGTAGTAAATGTGACCAAGCGACTTTCCTCCTACAGTTTGACTAAAATAACGTCACTTCCGCATTTTTAATAAAAAATCTGTTCTTCTCAAGGAGATTACGATTTAAAAAAAAAACAGAAAATTCCGGGAACAGAGACATACTCGGCAAGTACATTTACTACAAGGAGAAGCTGGTACCGAGTGACTTTCAACCGCGAGACGGTGATGACGACGTCGCCGCCGTCGACGCGTACGAGGGGTCGCCTCGCTTGAGTTATAATAGTGTCGCGCAGAGGGTAGACCCGGTGTTTCCCACTGGTGGTGTGTCTGATGCTTGTACTACGTTGGCGGGGGAGTCTATAGCACCCTCTTCTTCCTCATGCCTGTCGCACTCGCACCTCGTCTTCTTCTTCAGCAGCACAGCGAGCCTCATTCGGCCCTCCTTCTCACATAAACAGACGCACACACATGATTTTCGAGAGGGATACGAGTAAGTGAGGCCTCCTCGCCCTTCTTCTCTTCCCTCTCTCCATCGCCACGGTCGCGCGTCTTCTCTTGGCTATACCGCGGAAGTCCACGTTCGCGGGGGGTTGCTTTTACCGTTCGTAGCTCTACCTGGCCTGTCTGCGCGACATAGCGCACTTATACCACACACACATTTATATATATATATAGATATATAGATACGTATAAACTATAGCAGAAGCACATATAGCACGGCCTGCGCTGCACGGCGGGTGTTTGCGGCGCGCTTGCGCCTCTCACTGTTCGCGGATTCATGTCCCAACTCACTCGCACGACCACCTTCGAAACTAGCGCCGTACCATCCACCTCGCTCGCTCTCCCTTGCTCGTTCTCGGATTCCCGAGTCGACCCTCCAGCGGCAGGAGCCGCAAGCGCAACAAAGACGCGACAAACAGCGGCGCAAGAGCAACGAGGATCGAAGTAATCGCGCTCGGCTGCGTGGGGAGTGAGCGCAGCCCGTCATTCGAAGCCCGCCAACGGACGAGCGAGCAGCCACGGGACGGGAGCACGTTCCAAGTGACCCACGCGATTCCCGTGTTACGGTCTACTACAGAAGAATCGCTATTCTCTGTAACATACGATTAAAATAAAATAATAAATAATACTAACAACAACAAATATCCCTAATCCTCATTTTCACTGAATTTAGTTACGGTTATTGTTTTACCGGCTCGTCGTGAGTAGTCTTGTTTTCAAGTGCGGAGTAGTGTTAATAATTCCGGTGATTAGTAAATCGGTTTGTTAACCGATCTATCGTAAGAACAACTCGATCGAAGCTCGGATAATTGGCTTACGGCTAATCGGTGCAACGATTCTTCTTCTCGTTAAGCTCGTTAAAACAAGTGCACGCTGCTAAGGATATGTAATATAAATACGAGAATTCGAGGAATAAATCGTTCGTGCTACGATACTGATCTTCTTGTCCACGCTGCTATTTGGATGAAACACGTTAAGCCTGAGGATAAACACTATATTCTCTTTTATGATCTCAAGTTTGTGGAACTGCATTTGTTTATGTGTGTTACCGATTGTCGGTAAGTCAGAGCCGATCGCCCTGCAGTGCAAATCTGTGTGGTGGATGACCCTCAGGATAACGCGAACGTAATCGAGTTACTTGACGAGAGCGTGAACGCTGGGACAAGGAGAGTGAAAGGATTTCGCAAAAGTTTCTTCGCTAATTTGGCTCTCGCCAAAGTGTGAGAATAAAACGTGCCGATCGTTTGATTGCCCGCTGTTGTTGTCTTGCGTGACTGTATCACGAAGCCGGCCTGCATACAGCGCCTCTCATATACACACACACACACACTGTCGCCGCTACCGGCGAGACGAGTTTTCTGCTGCTGGGCCTGTCGTCACGCTGGTGCGAACCGATCGCCGTCGATTCGTCACGGATCGTAAATATCGCGGTAAAGAAAACAAAAAAAGCACGGTGAAAAAGCATTCTCGCTAATTCGACGCGGTCGATCTCGCTGCCAGGGAGAAGAATCTTCACAGAGAGTCAATCAAATCTAAATAAGATCAGCAGAGAAAAGATCTGCAATAATACTAACAAAAAGCTATAATCCCAATTTCCGGTGCAGGAAAATTATAATCATATACTCAAGAGACATAAAAAGAAGTCTTTCTAAGCCAGATTCCGACGTAATTGCAAACACTATCTTTTTGTACTACTACTGTCATTTTTTTTTCATGTTTTTCAAAAAACGTACCTGTCGGAAGTGAGATAACATTTTTTATATCGGGGGTGCACACGTGCGTGAGAAAAGGCGGGCAGTCTCTTCGGGATCGCAGTGTAGCAGTGTAGCAGTGAGAGCGCGAGTGAAAGATATTCGCGAAGAGGATAGAAGAAACGAACAACCGGTTTCTTATTCGCGTGTAGAGCTGCTTCTGCCGGCAAAGCTGCATCGGAGAGCTTCCTCGTGCACGTATATACCAAGATCGTATATACACATTACTTTCCACTTATCCGCGTGTACCCTCTTGGTACCCTTTTTTTTCGTCCCTTTCGCATCGTAGCCTCGTGCGTCTGTTTCGTTCTGTCCGGTGTATCCACGAGACGGAATCGTTTTCTCCCATAGATATCTTGCGACGCTCGGAGGTAAAAACTTTGTATTGAAGAGTCGCATTGTATACTCAATCGGCCGTGCTCTTATCTACGCGTCGAGACGTAAGTGAGACAAGTGTATATGCATATATATATATATGTATATATAAATACGTAGTGTCACGAATAACAAGAGCGACCAGGTGTTTGGCTTTATTGCGGATTGCCGATAGGGTTTAGTGCACTATCACTGTCAGGGGTTACAAACTCTCTATACTGCATAGTACGCTAGGAAACACGCGTCTCGAGGCCTTCACCTCTCTGTGTTTCTCTACCTGCTACTAGAGGACAACGCTGAGCTCTGGGAGCGTGCGTTTATATACAATCTGGTGTTTATATATACAGTGTCGCGAGGCGAGATCGTAAACTCGGATTACAAGTCCTGGCCCGCTGATCGGGACAATAAAGTGTGTACCGGCCAATTACTCCACGTGCATAGGTGCATATATACGGGTGTGTGTATATCGGTGCGATAGAGTTTGTTAGTGAGAGTGATTAATTAATTAAACGCGCGTGGGCAATTAATTTGTCAAAAGCGAACATCGCGATATCGTCAATTCTGTCTACGCTTTGTATTCCCAATCAATTTCTTTTAGCAACACATTTACCCGGCATCGAGTAACACACCGGTGATTTAACGATCCGACAGTGCTGCGATTCGTGTTGATACATACGTGGGATACGTGAAACAGTGATTTTTTGTCGTATGTGCGCGAGATTTCGCGGAGGATAAGTGAGATTTTCGTCAGTTTGTTGTAGCACGTGGGCTTTTTTCTGCCATCGCGAGGTGTGTCGTGTCGTCTGCTCAATCAGACGTGAATATCTAACCTACGTATTTATAGTGTTTTTTGTTGCTTTGACAGCGGGATTACTGCTACCTGTGAAACGTCTCGAGGATTTCACGAGATTCTAATTTGTGTGCAACGTTATTGTGAGTTTTTTTTTGTACGTGAACAAAAGTGCGGATAATCCTGCTAAACACGCCATTTGAAAAAAGTGAGTATATAAGTCTATGACGGATTTCGTTTTTAGCGTCAAACCCGATATTCCAAGTATTTTTCGTTTTTGCGGGGGTATTAATTATTCGGTGGCCTGTGCATTATCGATTTCAATATTCATACTATAGAGATAATGATAATAACAATAATGATTATTAATAATTGAGGTTATAATTAATAACCGTGGAAGATCCATTATTCATTATTTTCCAATAATACGATGTGTCGTGTATGAATTGTTATTATTCTGAAAAGCACACTTTGTGGGTCATCAACACGACGTTCATTAAGATTGACAATCTCTTTACCTCTATTTTTGTTAAAAACAGCATTTTTTAATTATTCATTATACATTAATTTCCGGATCCGCAGTATGTCCATTTTTTATTTATTATAATTTTTATAATATATAAAATCGTAACCTGTACATAAGCAACACGACATTAACTGAGGTTTAGTATAGTTTTTTCTTTTATCAATATACATTTTGGTTTTTCAATAATGACACGAAAACACGTTTTAACAACGGCTTTCTAGCATTACACACGCGTAATATCGAATTACTGGCTCATCAAAATATTTCTTCTCGGATTGAAAAAAAAAAGGAAAGAGAGTGTTGAATATCAAAGGCTTAACTGGGTATTGGTTAAATTGACTGGAATACGATAGAATCCACTATTCAATTGTGGACATTTGAATCGCTCACTCGAAATTTCATTTTACCCGTACTCGTGTGTATCTCCACACTATTAGAGCTCTTTGGATGAGCGCATTTCATTCATGAAAACGATGACACGAAATGGACCAGCTGTTTCAACCCGCGCTGTTATACTGTTTGAATCGCTCCTGTTGCAACTAGAGCATTTCCTACTGATGCTGACCGGCTGAATCCAGCTGCGGATAACGTATAGATATATCAATGTGGAGTCTCTCGCGCGAGCGTACAAGGAGGTGGATCGCGTGACCTCCACGGGTGCACGTGATTCCAAGTTGACTCCTTCAATATCAATCTCACTGGAGCAGAAACGCCAGACTCGATCTCGATACTCCTTTCGCGCGATATTATAATCTCTTATACGGTTCTACCGGAAACCTACGTTGAAACCATCGATGTACCTCTACCCCGCAATATTACGGTAGCAAGCTTCTTGCGATTTTCACGATATGTTATAACGGTTCAGTTGGATTATCCAAATTCACCTACTCGCTGCCTGCAATCTACATTCTCGGCTTTTCATACTTGAATGACAAGCATTTTTGAGGCTCTCTGCCTATCTTACGTTAGTTGGACCGCAGTACTATTGTTGCAGTACAATAGAAAAAGCTATAGAAAAGGGAAGGTTACTTTTCAATTATCATATCGGAATCTTCGATGCAAATCAAGTCGAGGAGAATTCGTTTATTCCTGTCACACGTTTTTGACAATGGTAGATGTCAGATAAATGGCCAGTTCAGTGACTGCGTATTAATTGGTAGCTGCTACGTTTAAATATCTTATTCGAATAATAATTTGTTGGTATAAATAACTATTCGATATGGTTGAGGCAACTTATGTTTGAGTGATTGTGTACAGCAAATTGGAAACGTAGTTGTCACAACCAAACATTTCTTTCGTATACAAGCTGCGTTTCGCGATCTTTCATTATATTTCATGCAAATAGCCGTTTTACTAGGTAATTCGCAGAACTCGACATTTTGTAAATGTGTACATCGCGCAACAGCTAACGAAAATAATGCATTTTGTAGTAACAAGAAATTTCGCGAAAGTGACGGCACGAGAATGATCCGCATGGCCTGTCGTTTAGCAGGCGAACTTTTAGTTCCGCGAAGTGAATGTAACGGACGGGAGGCGTGCTTCAAGCTGCACGGAGCCGCCGAAGTCGCTAACCGCCCGCCCTGCATATCACGTGACTGCGAAGGAGAAAAAAGACGTTAGGAAACCAGACAGAGCTTGAATAAACGAGTCTCGACGCGTGCGTGCGCGTAACTTTTAGGTGAGGCGTAAGTGATGTATGAACGTTTGTTATGGCTATTTCTTACTTATTAATTAATAATAGTGATTTTATTCTCTCTAGTGGCGTTTAATTTAATCTCTAGATCTCGTCAAGATAACAGTATGAATAGTAGAGATTTTCTAAAATGAAAATTGAAACATGTTGTCGTTTGCCTTATACACTTAGAGTCCAGATTGGGTTACCAGAAAAATTGTTTTTTATAGGTTGAAGAGCTCAACTTCGTCCATTACTCGACGAACAGCCTAAATATAGCCTAGTCGGAAATCAGTGTACTTTTTATTTCTTCTATAGCTTTATAAATTTAAACGGTCAGTAGACGATTATTATACGATCACACTTAGCAATAATGTGGGGTCAGTAAAAATAGAACGGCAGCTATTCGTTTTAAGAACACGCGACTATTCTTTTATAGGTACAATAACTATAATACTAAATATATAGCTACCTAACCGCTTTATGGTTACCAATAAAATATGGACTCAACCACTTTATCGTTATGTAACTATTAAAAATTTAGTCCATGGGTTAAAAATGAATAACTGCCGTCTTACGGTTTTCATACTTTCACGTTCAATTTAAATTCATTAACGTTGCCATTAACCTTATGTACCTCAACGTTGTTCCTGTATTAAACAAAAATTAACTTCTGCATTTCCTTATAATTTATAGTAAACATCATGATAATCAATACAGTTGTAACTGTTAATCCATGTTACATCAACAAACAACAATATTATTACTATTGCTGTTTTCCGCTTCGAACTTCACATTTTTTAAAAATATTTGAATAAGCCGAAAAATTCATTAAAATTTTGGTAATTTTGTTCATGACCTATATTGCCACCTCTGTCGACTATCGTTGGCATGCAGAATATATAATGCCTTCGTCGTGGTGTTGGTCTGGGGCTGTTTCAGACCTCGCAACCCGTCTATTTTCTCTATTAGAATTTATGTCGTTTCACGCTCTGCGGAATTTAGCGGGCTACCGGGACGGGTTGGTGGATGCTCTGCCGCCGCGGCGGCATTGCCGGTCTTGCTGCTTCTTTTCTACGTAGGGTGGCATTACCGGCCCCTCCACCTTTCGCAACTTTACGCTTTCCTTCATTCTCTTTCTCGCGGTCTTTTATTGCATTTTACTCTTTCGGAAACAACTCGCATTTTCCATCGTCGAACCTCTCGAGAATTTTCACAGATTGTAAGATTTAAGACACCTCTCGTGCAACCTCTGGTAAGGCGTCTGCTCGCGGAGGATGAAACGCCCTCTGCTGGTACTGCATTGTTACCAGAAGCTCCGAGAACACGCGGAGAAAGATTGAATACGTGTAAGGGCTTCCCTTCCCGTATTCGCTAGCGGCGATATTTCATCATGTTGCGCCAAGGATGAGTTTTTAGAAATCCTTGCATAGGACTACATTTTTTAATCGTAAATTCGATCCTCAGTCTCACTATTCATATAACAAACATTAATATGGTAGAAAATATTTTGGCCGAAATTTTTGTATAGTTTTAATATAAATAATTTTATAATTATATGTGAAATAATAGTAAATAATAATATTGTGGAACTGATAATTGTATTTAATTAACGCTTCAAATTCCTTTTAAACGCCTTCAAATTCATTTCACGAAGACTTTTTCCTTGAGTCTTGAGAACATAATTCATTTTTCGAACATACATTATCTTTCGGGCAATCCTGGATGAATTAATGAAACTGAAATCCCTATTTCTATTTAGTACATATCAAAATGAGTTTTAATAAAATTCGAGGCATTTCTCAACGGTAATGACGGTATATATGCTTTCTAAAATTATTGTAAAAATGGCCAGAGGAGCTTCGTTAAAAATAAGGGCAGAAATAATATTTTGCGTCGCCACATGTAGTCCTATATTTCTGTCCGGTTAATTTTCTTGCTCAACCCGTTGTGAACACACGTCCATTGTGGGTGGCGTCCGGACTGTCTCCGTTTTAAAGCCGGTTTTATACCTCAGGAGTGTATAATTATACGCGTACAGCTTAATTAGACAGACGGGGTGAGTGGGACACTTAATTGCGAGCTTCATGCGGAGTGGATGTTGCGGATCTCCGCACCGGCAAAACTTCACGTTGGTACGCAAGGCTTCGGTAATCCGTCTAATTTATCCAGCAACGTGTACACTGCCTAAAGGAAATTAACTTTGGCCCGTTGGCGTTCATTGTTCGTGAGAAACGAAATTTTTTTTCTTAACCAACACCTTAAGAGAGAATACTATAAAGTTGATTATACTTGGCCAACTACGTGGAACTGGATTAATAAAATATCATGGGACTAAAACTCGCTGTTTTCCAGATTCAGCCTAATTAGTGCCAAGAACACTACAAAGCTACCAAATCCAGTTTCGCTTCATCTACGTTGCACAAAAATAAGCAACCGATTTAGATAGACGTCGCGTTTTCTTTTCTTTTCTCGACAACCGAAAGGATTCTACACAGTATTTCTTTTGACCCTGTTTTCATGTAAAATAATGATGCAGAGTTGAACCTTGTGTATTGATTCTGTATTATCTAACTTCCACTGAGCTACCTTTTTGAGGGAATATCCAAAGTCCGAATTTGTACCCTTATTTTGAATAATAAATTTGATAAGTTTTGAACTCCGTTGTCGATTCGGGTCAAACTTATTACCAAACAACTTTCATAGCTAAATTTGCCCAGGGAATTTGAATAAGATAGTCGGCAACTTTACGAGTCAGCAAATTTACATCGTTTCAGTGAAAAAAAAATCAATGCTAACAATGAAATTTCACTTTATAAATTTTAATTGAATTTGCTACAATGGTCGGTTTAAAAGTGTGAATGAATTTTTCCGTAATTCTGAATAACTATTATTAGTTCCAATCAAATAAAATATTTATTTGGCTGTCCCCAACCGCATATTCGGTTAGTCTTTCCAATTTGTTTTCTTAGTGTATTCATTCTCGAGTTATAAGTTGAGTTGAGAGACTCAGAGATTTTTAAAAATAATTGTGATACCCTTTGAACCTTTTTTGAAATGTTAACGATATAGCGCCTTCAGGTCATTTTCCATTTTTGGAAAATCTTAGTGTTTTTATAGCCGTATTCATTCTGATCGGAATTATCACATATAAAAAGAATATCTACTCTACTACCGTGCCAAGTTTTAGTCCGATAGTTCAAGCGATTCCCAAGTAATACATGATAAATGATCACGGGTTGAAATTCTTGGCAAGCCCGCAAACTCTGGACGCTTTTTTAGACCACGTTTTACGAAGTTTCCGATATTTTTGAATACCTTGAATTTTTTTCTTCACAAAAACAAAGCTCTCTCATGAGGAAGCGAACAATAGGGAAATATGCTAGCAAGATATACTACAAAGTTCACATAACTTGTCCAACAATGTAGCATAACACATTCACCAAAATGACAGTGACGAACCGAAATTCTACTTCCAGATTTACCGTAACTCTTGCCAAAAATCCTGTAAGTTACTGAACCCTTTTTGCTTCGTCAACGTCACAAAAATCCCATAATAGAGATTTAGCGAGGCTACACGAAACGAGCGATCCACAACCAAGACACCCAGAATTCGGTAATGGTCAGCCAGCCGTCCCATTCTCGGGTAGTCCCTAGACGATCCAAAGGCTTTCGTAAGACACGTCCAAATGACGCGTACAGAATCTTCTTCCTCATTCTCACGTATAAAAAAGTACATAAGAAAAAAAAAAAAAACAATAGAACGAACGTGATATTGAGTTCTCGTGTCGCTCGCATTGTGTGTCCTACCTCCGTGTTGGAACGAGAGGATCCGCAGGGCTGTCACTTTCTTTTACCACGTTGTGGGCCCGAGGAGAAAGACTGAACCGCCAAGGGTACTCTTGCAGGGTTGGATAGAGAATCCTGGCATTCCTAGGCTGGCAGGGAGAAGTCAAATTGGGCGCGGTTAATGCGAAAAAGAAGTAAAGGGCAACGTCGGTAGAAACAGTTGGCTGCTTTAGCGTGAACTGTCTGCTGCTCCTGCTGTTGGTAACTTTTGGTATGGGCAAGCGCGGCAAACGTGACTGCAATAACTGCATGGAAAGCTGTGGACAGTCGCCCGACGTAGCATGGAATTGTCGCGGTTGCACCTCTCAGCTCAGCGTTTCTACTGGTTGCCTCCTCGTCGTTTATTTTTTCGTCTGGCAAATCTAGGGAGAGAGCAGCAAGACATCAGCGAAAGTGAAAAGAACAGTTTCAACAGGACGCACTAGGATTGGCGCGGTGCGAGCGCCTCCTTCCGGATTAGTACATTTTTGCGACGACTACACCATTCTATCAACCGTGAGGGTTGACTTTCGTCCGTCTGACGGTGAACTCTTGCTTGCCGGTGCTGTTTTTCTTTGTCTCCGTATTTCTCAATTATCCTCTTCCGTAGAGGATGCCATTGGAATTCCGGTAGGGCGCGGAGACAATAGCCCGTTGACCTGGTCCTCGTATAGCCTGTCGACGAGACCATCCTAGAGACAAGCGAGAAAGCTTTTCTCTCAGGCTTTCAACGTAGGTAGACGCTCAGGCCATATCCTATGTATGAGCTGATTCTACGGAAAAACAGGGTTGATTCTTTGATTTTCTTTTGTTCGGAATTAAGTATAAGGTCGAGTCCCCGCGTCCTGGATTTAGGTTTTCTATTATTGCTTTGTTTCTGTTTCTTTGTCAGGCGTTTGAACTCTTCTTCATGTACGAAGTAAGCGGGAATAAAATCTTGAGGTTATGCTTGTAAGCAAATATGTTTTGTATATTATCAGTTCAAATTTTTATTTTCTTAGATTCAGAGTTTGTTACAACGTCAAAGAAATCTCGGAAAAGAATCGTTTGACGATCAGTTTTATAAAACACTTTTTTTCGCGAATAGTAATAAAATAAATCAATGAATTATTACAACGTAACCATGTATCCCGTGCTCTTCTTAGTAATTAAACTGTTATTATCTGGTCAGCATTGCTGTTATTTGAATTACAGCGTTTTCAAAGGTTATTTCTCCAATTGCGAAGTGCTTTATTCTTTATTGAAAAAAAATGTTGATTGCGAATGTAATCGCCAACGTAGCATTTTAACTACATCGGGGAAATACGATTTCTTGACGCTTATTTTTAACTGTCCAAAATAATTTTTTTTTATCGTGTTGCTCCTTTAAGACTATTTTTACATGTGAACTTAAATAAAATAATATTCTGAAAAATAGCAATTTCAAGAAAAACATAGAAATAGTAACTTCATTCAATCAAATAAACTATATAATAAACGCCATGACCTACAACGAGACTTCATGAAATGAAAGATAATTCATCACTGCAGAGTATCCGATATGTTGTAAGCGATGCGTCAATACCGTCAGCGGCGTATAACGCAGTCGGAAATTCCTCATCGAAACTCCCCTGGGAGTAGAAAGCATATCCCGGTGTTCTCAAGGGCCGTTATGGATCGAGTTTGATCCGCTCGTACGTACGGTTGGCCTCATAGCGCTCGCTCATCTTATAGGTCAGAGTTCTCGCGTCAAAAGGATGATCGAAGTACATCGAAATCTAATTGCATTACAGATATTTTTTTTTAAGTACACAGAGTTGACGTAATTACGCTTGCAATTTGCGATGCAGTCGCTTTGTGGGTTGGTTTTTTAAAAGAAATTGGATCCGTACGGTTCGCTGGGCGGTGGTTGTCTTCCAAGTGGAATCCGCTCGCCCAGGAGGCTAAGTGGCTCTCGACGAGTGAGAGCCGAGCGCTTTCGCGACTCTTCGTCGAAAATTTATCGAGTCCTACGTCTGGCACCAGTCAAATAGCCCGTTAATTAAGATAAAAGTTAATTGAGACCGGCTGAAAGAAATTATCAATCGTCGAGGAGGTAACGATACTAAATGATACTCATCGTGTGTAGCCTAATTGCGACCAAAAGCATCATCTTCTATTACCATTATTATATTTCCTTGTCTCAATTCGAGTGAAAATATTTGCTGCCAAATATAATTGATAGATATAGATGTTTTATGTATATTTTAATGATTAATTATTTTCAAACTCTTAAGCATAAATTTAGACAAACTCGATTTTGAAAGGAAAAATTAAACTTAAACTACCTAAAATGATTATAATCTTTAAAAAACGATGACGTAATGATTTTGTCGAAACGCAGAGGTTGGCACTAAGTGAAAGCAAAAATCGCTACTCCATACATTTTTTTTACAGTTACAGTCATTTTGATGAAACCATACATTTTCGAACCAATGCAATATTATTTGTTTTTCGTGTTTTATGATACAAGGCAGAATGCCCATTCATATTTCTGTGGAATGAAATAACTGAAACGAGGGCAGTTATTAAATGTGTATATTTTTTCTAATGCAGGTGGCAGAGCAAACGCTCGTCTATTTATCACAGGAAGTGGTTCGCAAACGGCCTCAAGATTCAGCTGGACGTCATGCCCTGGTTCATCCTATTTCTACTACTGCTATCTGTGATGGAGGCCTACCCTCGGGAAGCCACCTGTTCCCGTCTACCGGACATCTACTGGAACTCCACCAATCCAATGTGAGTCACGTTTTCGCATTTCTTTTACTTTATGTTTCTTTGTCTCTTGCAGCCGTCTTGTAGTTCGGAGCCTACGCTCTGTTTCTCAAGTCTGGACCTGCACTTATACGAAGGATCCCCTTGGTCCCTTGAGACTTGTAATGACGCTCCGATTTAGTTTCGTGATTTTCGTGAAACATGGGGCAGAAGGGATGGACATCGACGTGACTGGCACTTTTACGCCCTATGTGTAGGGAATCTACTGATTGCATTCTGTATGAACTACGATCACGTGTACAGTACAGGTGGTGTCAGGGAGGTTTTGGACAAGGCATGTCGTTTCGTGACAACCGCTTCAATTCCCAAGAGACTTGTACATTATACAAGCGGCATTTACCTCTAACTCTCTAGGCTCACTGCATCAAAGGTATCGTAGATCATCACTTAGGAGAAATTTGTTCATGGATGTCGGCAATGACAATTTTCGATGATCTGGGAAATGGTATTAAGTAGTACAATCCAAGATGCAACGCACTATAAAAGAATTCAATTTAATAGTATTAGTAGAAAGTGAAAGGTGTTTATACACCTTGAGTCTTTTGATACATGGGAATCAATATGAATATTTCCTATACGCGAAAAGAAACAAGAAAAGTATAAATGTCCACTTTTTTTTACTATTTTGATTGACAAAAATGTAAAGTAGTTAACAATTTTTTTTTGCATGGTGAATAAAATTTGACCTTCAAAGGGAAAAAAAATTATTTTACGGTATGTATACGACACGCAGGGAAAGTGACACTTATATTCCTCACTTACCTCCTCGATGCCCGTACTCCGTGTTTCACTTCTATCATAAGCAACAAACTTTGGCTCGAGCAAATGGCCGGAGGCTTTTGCATCATCGCCAAGTGCAGAGCCATTGACAGTGACAGTGCAAGAGAGAAAGAAGATGCTCTGGTCTGGGTGTACTGCACTCAACGGTAAACTGTCTTGTCGTGTTGTATTACCCAGCGGTGAAATAAGCGTACTTGTGCGTTGAGGCAACGTTGCACAGTCTCTCAGAGTCTCTTACAAGACGCGAGATTTTCCTATCGTTGTAACAGCCCTGATGAAACTGCACGAGAAGCTCTTGAAACTATATATAGTTATAATCCTCATATAGCTTGGGGGTACAAAGTGATACGGCTTTTGCTTTTCTGCTACTCCTTGAAAGCACGTCAGATTTTCTTCTTATGTCTTTCTTTCTTCCTTCTTTGCTTCTCTTCTGGAAACAAACTGTGAACGCGAAGGTTTCATGAGATAAATTCTAACCAGGCGTGAATCTTCGAGTAGCGAAGCAGGAAAAAAAAAATCTCCGTTTTTTTTTTTCAGGCTCTAGTGTCTAAAGGAGAGTCTCTCACAAAGAAAATCTCTCGCGTTTCGATTGATGGCACGGCGAGCAACGCAGCGAGAGTCAAAGTCAATCGAGTATGTGAGTCGATATCGTCGCTCTCAACAAGAGAGAAGCGACCGACCGATTCCCGAATGCAGAAATATCGGGAAATCGATCGTTGATAAGATTGAACGAACGAACGAACAAGAGAATGGACGATTGCTGGGAAGAGAGAGCTGCTGCTGGGCTCGCGCTCTTCCGCCCCTTCGAGTTCGCATTTCCGCTTCACTAAGATCCGACGAACGACGAGAGCACGATTCCAAAAGTCTCTTTCTCTTTCTCTTTCTTTTTCTTTTTCTTTCTCTGTGTATGTCGTTCCTTCATATTTTGCCGCTTTTTCCGCAGCGTCTTTCTTTATCGTAACTTTTGTTCCTTCGTGAAATGTTGGAGAGCCACGACATGAGAGAAAAATGGACCTACAGCGTTCGGACGAGCCAGTCGACAACATCCAAGGTGGTTATGGAATACCGGAAGTTAAGGAAAATTTTACGGAGAAATCGCTCGTGCATCCCCACCAATCGCTTGTCGACCGTTACGCTGTGCAGCAAATTTTTTATGGAAATTTTTCAACGCTTCCGGAGACCATGCCCTTTCACTACTGATTTCTGATTCACCTCCACTAGCTTCCGGTGTCGAATCAGTTTTCATATGGCGCGTACGCCGTAACCTGGATCGACAATTTCATGTCGATCGATTGTCACATTTTTCCTTTCCATTTTCTAACAGGATCGAACAAATGTTTTTGTTTTGGCATAAATATCATAAAAATCATTAATTTTTCGGTGAACAATTACGTTCGGCTTTCAATTAAATGTTTTGAGTGATATGTAACATGGAACGCAAAGTAAAGCGGGTATCAAGCGAACGTGAAGATAAAAATGTAATTGCAAATAACCAGGAAATACATATTTCTCGAGAACTTTAGTACAAAACGAAAAAACACGTCTCTGGATAAAATAGATGAACATCGAACTTAAACATCGAAGAAAAAAAAAAATTTAATAGCTAATGTAGAATATTTGCTACATTGACAATAACAAATATTCTTTCTTATTCTTATGCATCTCAAATTCTTATTTTATCAAACGAAAGTACATTCATACCGGAGAATTCGGAAAGTGCGCGTTCAAAAGAGTTAATCTTTTTTTTAATTGGTTATTCCTTACGTACGCCAATTGGCTTTCACGATCCCCTTCCCTTCCCGCAAGGGAAACAGCGGAAAACCTGGCCGATACAGGTGACTTTTTTTTTACTGAGTTTCTACCGTATTAGAATACCTTAGAAACTCAGAAAAACTGCCTCCCGCTCGACACTTTACGCGCAACCCGGTGCGCGGCTAAGCGGCCACCAATCCAAGTTATGGCCTCAAGCAATGCTGCTTAACTCTGGAGACCGCCGAAGCCACACGCCGACCGCGCGTCTACTGCTGTCGGTCAAAACAGTTAATTTTATTATTATGTGAGTCCATGTCTGATTGAATATTTTTTCTTCATTATCAAGAAGCCATAGGTCTCTAAAGGAAGCCCCATTTTTATTTCTCATTTTGTAATCAATGAGTGTCGAAAAAGTATATTATACTCAAGAGTAAATAATAATCTAAGAATCTTCTGTTTCCACTTGGCCAGTCTATTTGACATACATAGCGGCTTCATTTTCGGTCAACGGCGCGTTATCTCACACAAGTGGAATGTGCACTGTGGTTAAATATTTCATCTAAGGAAGCAAGCTACCGGACTTTCCAGAAGGTGTGCGAGAGACCGTAGTTCGAAGTCGCAAGCCCCGTAGGGAGTATCGTACCCGCTAGCCATTTCCCGCTCTTTTTATCCGTCTTCTCGTTTTTCTTTGATTCGATCATGAACAAAAAAGCAAGAGAAAAACCATCTCATAGGGAGAGAGATGGCGCGTGACGAGAATATTATGGACCATATCGCTCTATGAACTCCTCGACCGCTATTTCCACACTTGCGCTGCTCTTACACATGCATAGGAAAATACACATGCACGCACAGATATATACGCGTTTGGCGAATCAAATAGAAACACGTGTATAATGAATCTTTGCTTGATCTTTGCGATCCGGACCCCTTCGTCACGTCGTGTCGGCAACAAACCCCTTCTGTCAGCGTCACGCGCTCAGCACTGGGGGCGAAAGAGAGAGGGAAAAGCTTTATTGTACTGGGAAAGAGAGTGAGAGAGAGAGAGAGAGAGAGAGCGGCGCTTCCGCAAACCCCTCCACTCTGGCACCTCGGCATTGCGCGGGCGAACGCGCGGCTTTCAGCGAGATTGATAATTTATTTAAGTGCCACAGGCTCGGGCGTTGATGCATAACTACCGAGCTTACTACTCGCTGCCTCCCTCGCTCGCGGTCTGTCACTTTCCGGTATTCCTGCCTCGATCTTTCACGTTATATATCTCATCGTACATACATACGCTTTACCGAAGTATACATCACACGTGAATCGTTATGGAATCAAAACGCCTGGGCGACGCGACGAAACTGACGGTCGGCCAACCAAAACGAGATTTGTCTGTGTATGTACAAACATATAGGCATGTATGTAGCTCGTCAGTCGGTATGAATGCACCTTTGTATGAGGCGAAGAATTAAACCATTGTTCGATTTTTAATTTACCAGCCCTCCAGCCGAAAATCGATTTTAGGCAGTGCGACTGCGACGATAGGGCTTCTCGGGGAAAGATGCCTTTTTTAAATGCCATGATGATTCCATTTAGATGAGATTTGAGACTTGTTCTGAATTGGGAATTTTTATGAATGTTGTCTCAGAAGATATCTGAATTGTTAACAGAAATGAAAAGCAAAGTGGATTACAATATCTGGTCTTACGCTGGACATAACAATAAGTTGCATAGTTTTGCACCTTGTGTTAGATAGAATTCAAAATTTGAAATATAACATATAATTTGACTGCTGTGAAATTTCAACCCTTCTCACCGATCTCGTTTTAAGAAATCTTAACATGAGAATCGAGATTTAACACGGCGTCTTATGAGACTACGGGAAATATCTGACTAATAACTTAAGGAACCAACATCGTTTACGGTTAAGTAGCACAAATAACAAAATCATCCCTCATGAAGAAGAAGTACATGATATATTGAAAAATTTATCTCGAATACATGAAATATATCTTGTCCGAAAAATACTGTAACTGAGATACATACTGGGATACATCTAAAATAGATGGAAAATATATTTTTGTTACATTTATAGTCCATATGTCAAGTATTTTTTTGTATATATTTTTGTTCCATGTGCGCTCACGGGAAAATAAAATTGCGAAAACACCAACTCCCTCATACAAAAAAGGGTTCACCGAATATTCCATCTCATTATTTTGAGTTAAAACCAAGATACGCAGTCCGACCGGACATTTTCAATGTCGACCTGTCTCCAATTTCTCCATGTTTAGTAACTGCAACGACCGTTGATCAAACCAGAACCAAATCAGCAACTTTCAATAACTATTCTTCACTAAGAAATTCGAATAGGACCAATTGATGTATGCACTTTTTCGACTTGACTTGCCTCATGAGTTTTACTGTGTTAGTATGTTACAATATTCGACTTAAGCTGTTTTGAGTCGCCAGTAAATAGGGAGTTCATTGACCACGATGCAAATGGCCGTCCACCTCAACGTTATGTTCCGAAGACAGATTTCGATTTTTTATTTAAATTGTAAAAGTTATCTGAACTTGACTGGGATGTTATATTTTAATCAAATTTATTTTTGAATAATTTTATAAAATGTAAAGAAACCATTATCGATTTTTTAATTCTAAATCGATTGTCAACACTAATGAAGTATAATCCATTTTTATTGCTTCAAATTAATTATAATAGCTCATTCGTAGAAATCGAGTTTTTAGAAAAAGATGCAGAAACAATTCACTTGCACCACATAAGAATGAATATAGGCTCTGCTGCGCACTGGCAAAGTAGTAATTGCAACGGCCATCCCATCCGGAATAACCTCAGTATTGCACAATCGAAACGGGAATCCCAGCACCCTACCTCGTATACATACTCTGTATTGTACCTACGCGTTCCTCTCAACCCGAAAATAGCTCTCACAATCGTTTCTAACGCTTTCGCATTGATTACCAGACTGTCCGTGTGACCACAAGAGCGTTCTCGACACCCGGTTCTCTTTCGTGTTTATTTTCCTTTAACTTTTCTTTTTTGCTTTTAGTGTATTTTACCCTGTTACTCACTTCTGTGGTCACTATCGGATTACCGTCGGTTTTCGTGCGAAAAATTACATCGGACGTAATTGGTCGTTGCGCAATGGGAAAGTAATGCTTTGATTCGCGGAAAATTTGTCAAAGGCTTATTATTCGGATTATCTATATTCACTTGGGAGGATTGAATAAATTTTATGTTTTTATTTCTACATGGATTCAAAATTTAATTTCCATTAACAAAGGCTTTCATATTCGACTGCAAACAATTCTGCTTCAGAATTTTTAATATTCCCGTACAACATACTCTCCTCGTTAGAAATTATAATTGAGTAATTAGCATGAGGAAATAATTACATTGCAGATAGTATTTTTATTCAACATATATTTAATTTTACACTCTTCAGGGTTGTAATAATTGCATTTATCTTTCAACTATTTCGATATATTCACTTTTTTTAAATATCTTGGCCAAATAGGTAAGTAAATATATGAGAGGCATTTTTTTCTCGTGAGATTTTAAACATATGCTGAAATGCGATGATTAATGGTTGATGGGTGAAAAAATGGCCTATTCTGTTTCTATTACTAGCCATTAAACCCATTTTTTTGCAACTAATTAATTATTTCTATCTTTTCAACTAATTATGAATATGTGTTAGCACTAATATTGTATGGAATTCTATAAAATTGTGTTAAATTGTATATTTCATTAATACATTAGGTTTGAAAAACTGTATTATTTAATTTCATTAATATTAATCGTACAATGTGATTTGAAATGGCTATTCCTCAACAAATATTTGCAGCTTTCGATAAATAATGTTCAAAAGTGTTAGTAATTTATAAGACGAAAAAGATTTTATAATATTCCATGATTTTTTCGTTCACGTGCGAAAACATTTTTCTTAAAATTTAAAAATTCACTTTCTTGTAAGCCAATAGTGTAAACATCCTCTTACATCCTCAGAACAATACGTATGGAAGTGTGTCCTACATATTTTCATTTCATTGATGGATATAATAACGTTGCAACTTAAAAACAAGTACAGTAGAGTGTGTAGTAAAAAATTAGTTCAAATTTTTTGGATTTTTTAGAACAAAAATTTTTTTTATCCATAAATGTCGACGGAAACCGTTTGTTAACGTAGAACGAAAATGTTGGTTAATTTCTAGTATAGAAAATAAAAAAGCCTGTAGCGAAAAACGTTTCGTTGAAAAATTGCAATTTAGTTTTCACTGTCGTACAATCTTAGCTGTATTTTGAGAAAGTGACTGTAACATAATAGTAGGCAGTTCTATGGTCTGATTCCTTTGGGAATTCCCGTTTGATATACTCGGAGTGAAAAGTTACTTTGTCCCTCAAAACATCCAACGAGGAAACATCGCATTGGATTCTTTTACCGCTTTTGCCGTTGCAGCACTGTTTATAACCACTGGCAGAGATCGGATCGGACACCGCCGAATCAGCCATAGGATACGCATGCTTGTCCACTGTTGGTTCCCCTATACACCTCTCGTTTCTGAGCGTCGCATACCTACTTGTCAAACTCGCTCGACTTCTTCCATTGTTTCGCAACTCTGGGCTCTCTGCCCGATCAACGTTCCAGCAGAACTGCTATTGGAATTTCTCTTTCCTTTTCTGCTACATTCATCCGTGCTCGACCCTTCGACGATATTGATTCCTGATCTTTCTAGCCCCTCTAGTCGTCCGTGCTTTATGATCGCTGTTATGCCTTTCTGTCGCACTGTGTCATACTTCAGCTATGCTGTCGGACGGAATTTTTATATTTTCTATAAAGTTTTTTCAGCTTTCACTGTTAGCAGATAAATTTAATGTGACAATGATTCTGGGTGACGTTTTTACTACTCTACCAGAATATAGAGGGTGATCAATATTTGTATATCAGATGGCAATCTATTTTATCTTGTTGATTTGTAATTGAAAAAGGAATAATTATTCGTCATTCGGCATTATTATTGTTATTGATAATAATTGCCACATTTCTACGATAAAATGATTTCACTGTACGTTCAGCTTGTTATAGTCCATTCATTAGTCATCCACAAATTACGGTTCATTGAATTTTTGCAACAGTAATAATCATCGCTATAAGTATTTCCAGTGGCAATCAAAGCCGACACTTGCAAATTCACAGTAATTAAGTATTCTTCTAAGTTTTATATATCCTTTAAAAATCTGTAAAAACAAATAAATAAATAAAAAATAGCAATGAATGTATCAATTTCTTTTGTTCTCAAAAGTCATAATCGCGCATTCATTGATCCATGAATTTAAAAAAAAGTTGAATTTTTATTCAACCAGACTTGTGCTCAGAACGTCAACGATAATTGGCAGAGAAAAAGATTGGCTTCCTGCTACTACTCTTTGTACATCATAATTAGCATCGAGAGTGCTTCATCGAACTTTAGCAGCAGCAATATTTGTCGAATCGGCATTGTAGAATTTCCGATTTTGTGGGAGGCTTTTCAAGCATCAATTAGTTGTGGGAAGGTATAAGTACGTCGACAACAACGTCTGTTGTCATCGTCCTTCGTGAAAGATCCTGAAGAGGCAAGACTTGCTATAGTCTTGGCAAAATCTCAAGGATGCATCTTTGGTAGCTTACAGAGGAATGTCTTATAGTTTACGTCTTAACGTCTCTATCCAATATGTTATGCCTCTGATAATTGTGTCGTAAAAGATATCCCCATGCCAACCCAATCCCCGCCGTCGTTTCCCAACGATAATATATACGCTGTATACGCTGATGCGATAAAGAAGTACACGTGTATACACGCCACTTTTTCATTCCAGCGAGAAGACTCCCTGACTCGCGAACGCGTCTTTCTTCATCCGAGTTATCAGCTTCGCGAGCATTGCAGCGTCAGTATCGCACCGAGAATGCATCGTCTCTCTGCTTATTCTACATTTATGATTTAAGAGTCCTCCCACGTTCTCTATCCTCCTCCGCTGCTTCGCTTATTTAAATGTGTTCGTGAATGTAGCAAGTTGTGTGCTTGCAACATTCATACTGGGTGTTCCGGAAATATTCGAGTCGTTCCGCGGTTCAAAATAGATTCTCCTAATTGGATTCATAATCAGTACACGTCGAGAAGGATTTCGTTGAAATTAACATATAACGTAGGAAAATCTCTCAACAGTCACGCTTAAAGAACTGGTATGTGAAATTAATGTAAGATGTAGTTAAATTATTAAAGTCACGGTTAATAGAAAAAATGTTAAATTGATTTAGAACTCGAATATTAAATTCAATAGACAAGATTTTGTATGAAACTATTCAATACTGAGAATAATAATTTTTCCAACATGCTTCAACCGTGACGGATGTAGTACTTGTGGTAGCGACTACAATTGTCGACAAAGTTGGGATATTTGGAGAAGTTTATTTTTTATTTTTCTAGTATTCAATTTGTAAATAACCTAGCACAATCCTCTGATATATAATTCTTCAATATTCGGTGAAATTAAATCCCTACAAAGGGTTTTATATTCATTCATTACTATACTTGTTCTTCAATATTTAAAAAAAAGCAGGTGACTATACCTTTTTTCTCAGATTATATATCAATTATTACAAAATCATTAGCTTAATTTATGAATAGATTTATATTTTTTAAATTATGATTAACAGAAATGCGACGTAATACAGCAAAGTTTTCGTTGTATTTCTTAATAAATAATTTGGGTACAATTTAGTTACGTTTATGAATATTCCGTGAAGTATAGTACATTTTATTCTAACAGAACGATGCGATGCTATATTTTTCAGTAGTTTCAGAAAAACTTAAAAATATATTCGATGGATGAAAGAAAAGTGTCTTTATGGATTTTAAGGGACACCCGGTGAGCAGAATGCTTCGCAGTACGTGCTCACAAGTCGGGAGTTGGATCGAGTACGTGAAGGCTAGGGCGTTTATTGATATTTATACGCCAAGTTTCCTGGACGACTGACCGTTCGCCGTAGTCAGAAGGCCCCGTTGGGCACACGCAGTGGTGAATATCTCCTTCACTTCTCTCGTTCTCTGCACGCCGTACTTCTCTTCCGTCAAGCCTGAAGCGCGGCGAACCCTCCAGATCCCGTGAAAACTTTGGTCCGCCGGACTTCTATTTCAACTCATACTACAACGGAGCTCTTGCTCTCGATGGTGGTCTGCAAAAAAAAAAAAAAATGAAAAAACAGCTTTATCGACAGAACCGCCAGCAGGCTGCGAGAGCTGACTGCCGAACTTCCCGTCATACACAACCCGAGCCTTTTCTATTCTTCTTTTCCATCCTACCTTCACGTTGCGTCCAACTTTTTCGACGTTGTTGATCGGAAATATTTCCACCGCATCGGCTCGAGCATGTGGCTATTCGGAAGGAAGGCCGTTGATTAGTTACGGAGAAATAAAAAATCGGAGCTCGACACCCACGCAAGTTCAGATCTTTCGATCGCCACCTTCTTTTTTAAATGACATGAAAATTGATGTGACTTCAAGAAGTCATAAAATGTCATGCGGTGTCTTCGAGTGGCCTCGCATTTTTGCAATACCTAATATCGGGGTCAGTGATCCATCTGCAAGTGACTGAGCATCGAGGTAATGGTAACAAAAATAACAAGAATACACTATTTCATATAAGAAAAATTTAAGTTCGAACTCAAATTTTATAACTAAAGACTAGATTTCATGCCAAATGTTTCTAAATATGCTGAAGTAATATTTTTGGATTTACTCATTTGCATAAAATTCTTTCTTGTTATTTTTCATCTCTATTTCATATATGGTATGAACCATATACGACAAAAATATTAAAAACAGAACCCGAGCGTTTTTAATTCTTCCATTCCGTCCTATTTTTACGTTGAGTCAAACGTTTGGACGCCGTTCGAAATATAATTCTACTGTACCGACTCGAGCACGTGGCAGGTCGAGAGGTAACAATTAGTTTGTGATGAAGAGATCAAAATTGACGCCCGGAGCCATTGCATGAAAGTCATGAAAAAAAGACTTCATCATTTAGACGAAAATTCTAAAATAATCAAAAGAAGTTTATAACATGGAAGTTTATACAATACAATTTCACAGTACGTTTTCATTCGCCAATTATTTTTTCGATACATTCGATTCATCGAATGTATACAACGTCCTGTCATTAACGTAACCATAAAGCTCATATTTCCGAGTGAACGAATATTTTTCAGTCCATATCTATTTTTATATACCAGATATTGAATTCCATCATTGCAAAATGACCAATAAACAAATAAATTCCCCCGAGAATGAATATTTCCCGCTCACATTTATTACGTTTATTTTTCAGGTGCCATATTATATGTTTTATTACTTTTTTTTAATTCACAAAAAATGGTTTCCCTGAGGGAATAAATATTCATTACGTTATTTTGCAGTTGCAGTTGTAACGAGGATCTATCAAATTTATATATAAATCGACGCTGGGATTTGGGATCTGTCATTGGAGGTTGCCCAATGTTCGCAGATGCAATGCATCGCGGTACGAACTGATTACCCACAGGGTGACTACGCCGCAGCTACCCCCATCACTGCATCCCCTGCAGTAGCGACAGCAGCAGCAGCAGCAGCTCGACGCTTGGGTTATAAAGTACAGCTGACGCCACGTATAATATATTCCTCCATCCTTCTCATCTCCACTCTCTGCTACACCACTAGTACTCCACTTCTACTTGCAGCATCGCTGTGCAGCGCTTGCTTGCTCTCTGTATATGCTACACATGTAAATATATAGCATGCTCCCTGTCCTTCTTCTTTTCTTCTTCATGTGGCACCCCCGCCTTCTACGGCCATCCGAGCTCTCCATCTTTTTTCCTCTCGGGCTCTCTCGAACACGCACGAGCTCTTGTACAGCCGTCCCTGCATTCTACCCCAACCAAAGAACGAGAACTACCCCCTCGCTGCACGTACACTTGCCTCGTTCTACGCTCGTTCGCCAGCAGCTATGAGGTCTCATCTGAACCTCACAACCGAATCATCGATGTCCTCGTAAATCTTGATGAGATCGTTTTTTTTTATTTCATTCGCGAATACAATAGCGTCGATGGGCTTGATGTTCAGGATACGAAGATCTTGAAGCACTTCATTGTCGAATTTAGGCCTTCTACCAGTCATAAATAATTTCATAAATTACTTTACCTACTCCTCTTTCCATTGGTCAAAAGCGTGTTCTTTTAAAGCTAATTCGTCGTACTTTTTTATTAAAAGTAGTAGTATGTCCAGTGAATATTTCAAATCTAATTTTTGATCCATTTGTTTTGTAATTAACCGAAGCTTATGAAATGAGTGATAGTCAAGTAATTATCTTATTTGAAATGATAATTTATTCTTTTCGAAATCCGCGCAGATATAGATATCCCCGCGCTTATATTTCCTATAAGTCTAACCGATCCCTCTAACCAAAGGGTAAATTATTAAATAAATGAGGTGATCGGGAGCTGCAGGGTTGAAACTGCGTTATTATGCCCTCCTCTCTTTTCAATAGACCCAACTACCAATCCCACACACATATTTCAGTGCTCT
Source organism: Tromatobia lineatoria (assembly GCA_949699805.1). Taxonomy (NCBI): domain Eukaryota; kingdom Metazoa; phylum Arthropoda; class Insecta; order Hymenoptera; family Ichneumonidae; genus Tromatobia; species Tromatobia lineatoria. The sequence goes on from OX453049.1 coordinate 543,391, forward strand.
TTGTTCACAGATTTTGGCAAGCGAAATAACGTGCGTGGATTGATTCCGTACGCAGGAATAAGGGGAGGACTAGCACCTATATAGAGTAATGAATTCGTGGTTAACCTCGCTGCTGGCTCACCCAACCCCGACGACCCGCCTCCCCTGGCCATATACGCGAGCGTTTACTTTTCCGCTTCTATAAATTTCGCATCTGGGTACAGGTTGTCGATTTCTCTTGGACCTCCACCTCTGCTGCCGTCCTTCCGCTGTCCCGCGCCCCTTCTTTATTTTCTTCTCTTTCACTCCAACCCGAAGCCCACACACGTACGTTTACGTTTTTCTCAGTCGTGAATTTAACACGAGGGTGGAAGAGAGAGGTGCCGTTTGCTGCGGCTATATCTTCACCGAGACAAATACACTGGGCGGTTACCGGTAAATAATATATTTTTCGAGAACGCCTGCCTCTGAGGCTATGTGCAGCTCTGTGTAGTGTGCTCATGCCGTAGCTCCTGCTGCTGCTGCCGCTGCTGCTGCGCCAGTGCCTGGGGCGGTTTATAGGGACCTTGCTGAGTGCACGTTCGCACAATTCAGCCTCCTGTACATATATATCTCTCTAAATGCAATAGTGCACGCTACAGACGTATACGAAATTCCGATAAAGGTCCACGCTATTACAAATTTCTATTCGAACGTACCCGTTCTTATGAAGCGAATAGAAACAGCCATTCACGAGCAGGGGATTCTGTCAGTTTCTGGTTTGACAAGATTATGACGCGTCATATGACGTATTGATGTCATTTGAGTTATTGTAGGCTTCAATTCAATGATTTTGAATGAGACATCCCTGATAGCATTTTTCAAATGTCATTGCAGTTAATGTCACAAAAAGTCATAGAATGTCATGAAGTTTGGTTTGGGGCCCTGAAATTTTGCAATGTTTAATGTAGGTATGCGTTGTCCATCTGCAAGCAGAGACAATGTTTTCAAATATTTCCAAGCAGTATCTTTAAATTGCTTGTTGTGCATAAAATTCATTTTGTATTGTTTTGCATGCTTATTACGACTTTTTTGTGCCTACAGAGGACCGGAACATCATGAAGTTTCAGTTGAGCTCGTTATCAGTCACTGTTGCAATTGTTTGGAAGGAAATTAGTAATTTTCGGAACCCTTTGGTGATTGTAACAAGCCATGTTTTAGATTTCCATTTGCTCATATATACGGTACATGACTAGTGGTTTTTTTTTAAAACGTTGAGCTGTATGTAAACATGCTTTTCACTTATCAAATCCGCCCGGACAATAAAAAAAACTCATGGTCCCGACGCCTGCGATCTTAAAAGGCGAGCAGGTTTCTTTCGTTTTCGCAGGATTCACTTCATCTTTTCGTGTGGAAGAAGAAGAAGAAGCCTCTTCGAAGATTTAGCTCCTATCACTTGGTGGTTCGCTGTCCATCGTAGTGCACGAGATTTTCCTCGTGGCTGTCCAAGTCCAACGGCCTGCGGCTATACTCTAGAACGTCGTCCTGAGAGTGGTAGTACGTCGTAGCTCCACAGGATTCTCGGCTTTCACGCTCCGCAGTTACAATCGTCCTGGCCGTCCCAGTCTCTCTCTATTGTCACCGGATTACACGAGGATTTACTCGGGAAATTGATACTCCGTTTGTCCACACGGTCGAGCGTCCGTTCATCCTTCCAGTTCCTGGGCTCTCTATTTTATCTCTCCCTCTCAGTCACTCGCTCATTCAGTCTCTCTCTCTCTTGCTCTGGTCTGAAGTGACCGCACATGCCGAACAACTGCTTGCAGACCCGGTGGCAGCCGATGCGCGTTGCCCGAAGTGAACTCGGGTGCGCCCTCGAGAACACGCCAAACACCCGGTAAATACGAGAGTGGCCACTGTCTCCCTTATTCCCTGGCAAACTACCCCTGTATTCGCGCACAGCTACTCATCTGCGATCCCCTTAACCCAACGTCGACTATGAAGTCGATGAACATCTCTCTTCTTCTATCACTGTCTCTGTTCCTCGTTTCCCCAACCGTGGACCACATTTACCCCACCGATAGCCATTCGCCCCTGGGACTATGATGATTACTTTCCCTCGATGGAATAATGTAACTTATCTCTCCGGGGAAGTTTTATCCGGATAATAGCATTGTGAAGATTCTTAATACTTTACTAGTTGCTACTGTTAGTGGCTTCTTACCCCGGGATCCGAATTTTCGGTCGATAGGTAATAGCTCCCGTAGTGATGGTCTTCTCCACTTCGGGGCTTGAGCAGACAACGAGAAAACAATGTGCTTGGGATGTCATATGTTAACTCGGATTATTTAGCTACAGGACACGAGAGTTACGTTTTGGAATATAACCATGATTACACAGTGTTACAAGGAACAGAGTCAACTGAGCGGTATGCCCTTATTTGTGAAGGGGAAACACCGAAATCCTACATGGACTGATACAAATGGGAGATGCTTGGCTGCATACGTGCATCGCCATCATCGCCAAACCCAGGTATCTCACTATTCTCTCCACTATCGGCAAACAAGTCGAGGCACAGTGTGGCACCAGCGACATCAGTAGACGGAGGGGATGTCATTAGTTGGACAACCTGCTTCTACGACGATCGAGCATCAACGAGGTGTAGTGTCGGAGGGTTTGGTCGAAACTTTGCCAGGTTCACATCTGCATGGGTGTATCGTCCTTGCATCGACACTCTGATGCTTGGTGGATGCTCGTCGTCCTCATCGTCGGCTTCGTCGTCCTCACTGAATACGATAGTCTCCAATCCAGAGAGAGAGAGAGAGAGAGAGAGAGAGAGAAAGAGGGTTAGAGCAAGCCCAGAGCTGTTGGGGATCCTACATGGATTCGGTTAAGGAGAAGCATATCCTCGGTGGTGATGCAACATGCCGATACAGCGTTCGGTAATCGGGTACACAAGTGCTCTTGTGTGAGCCTCGGGTCTTCTCTCCCTTTACTTCTACCCTTCCCTTATCTCAGCATGTATTACAATGGTGCAGTAGTCGTCTGCCACACCTATGACAGACACATGTATCTTGATGTTCGATAGTGGATTTACTCCAAGGCTTTGGTACCTTGATTACCATCCATTGCGACTAATATACAAGTACACGGATAAAAAGCTTTTCTTGCTGAAACCAATAAGATGATAGTCGTCACGCGAAGCGCATGCTGGTAAATGTCATACAGAGAAAACTCTGTATGAGGATAGATTTTAACCATTTAGCACTTTAAGCTAATGGATTGGTAAGCGCATCGACCGTTTTATGAACCAAGCAATGCATCGGTGACGCAGCTAACGGATCGGGGATTCAATCAGCTGAATTGTCATCCAAACAAACCATCGGTAAATTGAATAATTAATTGAAAAGTACTCGGTAGTGCTAAGTAGATAATAATTATTTAGAAAGTCATTGGAGCTCGTCGAAGTCAGGTAAATTATTTGGTTGCGAACACTTGATAAGCGCTTCAAAAATATTTCGAAAAATCTCAAGTATCAAAATATCTAGTCATAGAGATAGATCTCATCGGGAAGATTCGTTTATAAGGTAATCAGGTGCTGATAAAAAATCTAAACGTGAAAATAGATTCACTTTGTTGTTTTTATTAATACGGTTGGGAATACCAACTTGTCAACCGATTGATGGTCACCTAGGACTAACCCCTCGTATCGATATACCAACCGGATCTTTGTACATTAGATTCAGGCTTTTTCTAAAATAAATTTGCTTTTTATGATTTGTTATAGAGATCACTGTTCGAGCTTTAAGAAAAATTGCTACTATCCATGTTTTGATAAACTCCTTCAACTAACCATTGTATTCGATGCGAATAAGACGAGAATGGAAGTGACTTCCATTTCTTTGGCTTCATAGATCATTAGCATGTCTGGTATGGCTATTCGCATCGTATCCACTGAATCAAACGACCACTCTCTGTACAACATTCCCTTTTTTTTACCAACCGCGTGCTTATTCAATTGGAATAAAGGCCGTCATTCATAGGATGCGCAGTCTCTACTCTGGAACTCATGCCCGTCTCCATGGTTGTATCCAGGTCATTCTCAGGGGCTTTCCGCTTAAGTAACGAGCCCGAACGATTCCAACTGTTTTTCCTCTTTGCCCGCATGTTTCTTACGTTTTGTTCACATCACTTCTTGATCTGTTTGCACCAGTTCCTTCAGCCGCTGATCGCAAAGTTTTTGGGGCAAACAAACAATTCTCGAGAGGAGATCCGGCAATTAATCGGTTTAGGTTATATCTTCAGGAAGCCGGATGGGGATTGTTGGGTTAGGTATATATTTCGGGAATGACATTGATACGACGTACGCTAGAAGGGATAAAATACACAGTAGTAGTGCGGCGCTTGGTGCTGCGAGCGTGGTTAATCAAATATAAACTGGTTTACGAAGTTGGGGACTTAATCGAGTCGGCCGTGCTTTCGACGAGCGGATCTGATCCAATTTCGATTTTGACAAGTACGAGAGCTGCATCGTTGCACGACACACGATCGCGCGCGAGCTCAACCCTTCACTTCCGCCAGTTTGTCGTTTGTGTATATATGTACTAATACGGTGTCACGCTAACGCCTACTACAGCATCATACACGCAGTCTCTGTCTGTTGATCCGCTACGCGTATCCCAACCGACTGCAGTTCGAATACACTATATTATTCCTACAATAATCAGATCCACGTTGTCCATGTGGTGTCTCCCAAATTGGACAAATGTAATATTCGTTTAGGGCGAACGTTTGTATTTTTGAGAATGTTTTGTCATGTCTGTAATCCTGAAGTATGCAATGAACACATAGTTCTATCGGGGATTACGATAGGTGTTGCAATTAGCGGAGCTTTTTTTACTTCCTGATATGAAATTGGCGTCGGACTATCAATGCCAGACGTCGAAAAAAAAGTAGATTAAATGGAGTCTATTTCGATTGAATAAGATTGCATTTAGATCAAAGCGAGTCTATGTCAATTATTTATTTCACACTGTGACAGGTGAATAGACAAACGAAAACGTTCGTTGACGTCATTGCTCTCGTTTTAGCTCCGCGAGCGCTAGTGCAGGGAATATTTCGTCAATTATAATTATTTGTCCTGATTGTTATTTCCGTGTTGTATTGTGTATATACATGCATTGTGCATATATGCATTATGCAGTTGTCGTTTTTGCTGTGGTCGCAAGTATGGAGAGTTGTGGAGGTCATCATCCGATTCGCGGGTTTGACAAAGGGCGGTTCTATGACGCGTCACGCATACACCGAAATCTCGATCGCTCACTGGAGCTTGCGACAAATAATAAGTTACTTATCCGTCGGCTGCCTTAGAGCGCGGAAATCAGCTTTCCAATCAGTTGCAAATACAGCAGTTTCAAGCTCGTTACATGGGTAATTTAATGACACCTCTGAAGCTTTGAACATGGTTTTGACATCAAGTTATTTCGTTTGATCGAGACGTAGTACTCCAATATTGAATTTGTTCAGATTTCAGTAAAACTATTGTTGTCTCAACCCTTGTACGGGCCGATGCGTAGCTATGTTTCTGGCAGATAAAATGTATCGATCTGAACTCTAATAGTACTGCTGAACTAGTGGACCAGGCACTTTGCTGCACCATAGCGAGAATAACGATGGTTACGGTAATTAATGGACCTTCACTAACTCCAATACACAATAAGTATTGAGCTTTCAACATTCCGCAATAACCGACTACTAGAAATAGGATGAAGGTTAACATAATTAGAACTTAAAATCTCAGCAATGATCATCTCAATATCCAAGTATTGTCCTTTAGATTGGACGAGTTTAATATTCGTTTATTGCGAGTCTTTCTGATGACGGTTCAGCGCATTTAAAATCTTGAATTATTCAGTGAATACATTTTCGTCAAGAATTGCTATTGATGTATTTATTTAAAAATTCGATAAGTTCAGGTGACCTAGTTTCCTCGAAGACAAATGTAGAGGGGGGGCTTATCAAAATTTCACATTTCAAGTTACGTTTTGCACGTGCCGACGATCTGGATCGAAATGTTCTAGCTGCTTCCGACAGGTGAACATTCATTTTCCGCAGGAGGCCCGCGGCCGACTGGTGTTGATATTGTGCAGTCAACAGCACCACGTACATATATGTCCCATTTCGGATTCACGAGTTTCGGGATGCAACGTAAAATGTCCAAAGGAACTTTGTGGGATACTTGTGATCATTTTGGTCCAATTAATCGCCAACTTCGATGCTTACTTTGTCGACCGTTTCAGTATCAACAAACTTCATAGCTAGCTTCTTAATCTGGCTTTTGGCCTCGATTTACAGCTTAACGTTCTCTTATTAAAATGCCGCGTCTTCGCAAAAGCTTTCGGTCGGTTAATTATACGGAAGGTAAGGTGTCGCACAGGAGGCAAGAACTGCAGAGTCTTTTCTTATATCTCCTGTCACCTCACCCTTCTTCTTCTTCTTCGCTGCTAGTCTCCTGTGGCCTCCATCCTCGACTGCCTCGTTCTTCTTGTCTCTTTCACTCTTTATCCGCTCAGGGGCCGTATAAACACTGGTATTAAAGAGAGATTAGCCAAGGGAAGAGAGGAAAGCCCGGGGACCCGACTAGTTCGTCGGGAAAAGAGTAAAACGGAGCCAGAAGAAATAAGATAACGTGGGAAGAAGCGGCAGAGGGGAAGGTTGATGAGGAGACGTATTTTCTTACCCTCATTCTTCAAGATATAGCCCGGAGGATGATGAGATGGTGACATTAAGGATGAAGCTTATATTTGTCAGGTACAAGTTGCCTTGAATTCGTATGGTACTTATGTAGTTTACAATTGGCACGTTTTAACACTTTTTTTTCGTTTGTAAAATTTAGTAAACCGGATGCGCATCATTGTACCGTAATTTTGCAACAGGCGGTGCAGTCGATACCGTAGCGTTATTGGTTATATAATCGTAAATTAAAACCGGTAGTGTGAAAATCGATAACCGATCGATTTTTTAGGTTACACTATCGTTCTTAAGCCACACATTTCACCACAAGAAACTTCTATTATAAACCTTTTTATAATAATTTGTCTAAAGTAATTATGACGTCACCGATTTTAGAATTTTTAGATCTATCTTTCGATAGAAAGTAAAGAAAATCGACTTTTGTAATCTTCTTTCTTAAGACATCGAGTTTCAAGTTCATTACCGATATGTTACCTTATAAAACTTGTGTCCAATGATTAATAGTGATTAAATAAATAACCATTATAATTTTTTTTTCTGTTTCCATTTATACATCTGATTTTAAACAATTATATGGTAACTGGAGATATTTCATTCCTCCAAACGAACAAAAAACTTGAATTTAAAGTAAAAAATTATTTAAAAATGTTTTAACAGTAACTAATTCAAGCTTTCTCGCTACAGGATGTGCTCGCGCAAGAGGTATTAACGCGAGAGAGAGAAAGAGAGAGAGTGAGCGGAAATGACCGCTGCACAGAGATGTTTCACTGGGACACATGATAATCCAAGCGTAAAAAAAATTGAAACATTTTCAGTGCACGCTTATGGAACCTCTGACAGTTCTGGAATTCTCGTTGAGTGAGCGGAAAATAGGTCGAAATTTTCGATTTCTGTACATCCGTGGACTTTAGGAGAGGGAGGTTGAGGCTTTGCGGTGAGTGTTCCATCGCTCTACGCCGCACTTCGTTTGTATTCCATTCCCCATCGTGTGTAGTACGAGGCGGGAAATCAGATCACTGTTCCAGTGAACGTTCGCGGAGAGGGCCAATCGGTTGGCACGAGCTTCGGCTGGCTGCTGGCGCGTTAATAACCGGAATTGCACCTCCAACGATCTACCCCGTTGATTGGCGAAGCTCGTTCGTTGCATGGAAACTTTACTAGATTCTACTCGTTGTTACACGATTAACTAGGGATTGTATTCTCGCTATTTTTTCACCACCTGTGTACACAAAATTACCATTCTAAAACATCGAAACCTCTTAAGTGCCTAAATACCAGTATATATATACATCCGTATCTACATCAATATCGATGTTTCAATATATAGAAAAGTTCTGAATTTATTATCCTCACATTAATTCGCACATATTTTCGTTCTTCTTTGTGTAATATCAATTTTTGTTCTCGTAACGAGTACTTACTTTCGCAATAAATTTTGTCCGATTTATTCGAGCTGGTTGTGCGGGGCAAAGAATTTACGAAAATTCGAACGATGGACTAGTGTCGGCATGCGAGCAGCCACCCAAAGATACAACTCGCGTCGCGCGCGGCAACGGTAGCCGTGGTAGCAGCGGCAAGGGTGGCATGGCGCGGCGCTCTCGGAGTACGCGCATTTAAATGTTCCGTTCGATCGGCCTCATGCATTATTTAGTTTAGGCGGTGAGGCGAGGCAGCAGGGACTACGAGCGAGCACGGTGGCGGTGGCGGTGGCGGCTCGTTTCGCAGGGACCGCATCGTTTCGACGCGTCCGGCTCCGCAACGCCGAAACTACGTACGTAACCCGCCAGGCGCTCGACCACAGCCATTCAAAAATAAACGTATACCGAACCTACACGCGTACGCAAGTATACATACCCACATGTAGTATACGTGTGTATGTGTATGCACGTATATTCGTGTGTACACGTATGAGTAAGTACGATACACACTCGAGTACCTATGTACGAAGGTATCAGGGCGTAAGCGTTCACCAACGTTTCGTCGATGTACGTGGAAGTCGAATTGGCGGGGGTGTTGTATGCGATCGGTGAAAGTTAAAAATGGGTGAACCGTCCGTATCCATTCGTGTATACAACTCTGAAGTGAAAGGGATTTTACGTACGATAACATTTTTCACGCATTCTAGGCTTATCTTTCACTTTAGCATGCTTTTGCGATAAAAAATGGCTTTTAAAATTTTTTGAACCTGCCTAGGCAAGCGATGAAAAACTTTCTACTGATTAATTTTGTTTTTTTCAAATAGTCTAAAATTTGTATTTTTTCTACTCAAGGAAAGATTTATCCACACCAGTTTATTTAAAACTACTGCAGAAATTAATTGAAGGCTGAATGCCATTATTTATCCTTTATTAGTTTTTAAGGGAATGGTATAAGAAGATATCTTCATTTCGATGTTTATAAAATGATGAAGTTCTTCGATAAACATTGTAGGTTTTTATTTTTAAAATAGATAAAAACTGAAATATTTATAGCGTAAATACATAAATACATAAATCCTCGAATAAGAATCTGGTTCTTAATGTGGTGTAACGTTTTCGACCTAAACTAAACAAAAATAAAAAATTACGAGTTTCCCCACCAAAAGTGTCACCCGGTAAAAATTTAATCAAAATAACGATGCCATTGAACCGCACGAATTCTAGCTCGTGGTTTTGGAATTGACCATGGGAGGAGATTTCGAGAGAGATTTGAAGGAATTTCCTTTGAAGCAAAGCCATCATTTTTCACTCTTCTTGGACGGTCCGAGAATTCTGTGTTTGCGGTTTTCTATACACGTACATTGTACCGCAATGTGTATATAGTACATTGAATCGAATATCGATGGGGCTGCCCTGGTGTCTCCTATTACTTTATCGTTTTAGGATCGTGGAAGGGGGAAGGCAGGTTTTGTGCAGAAAAAAGAGAGAGAGAACCAATTTCACTGTGCTCACAATGGGCGAAACCACGTAGGGGCTCTTGCGCCCGTAGAAAAGAGGACTGCGAGCACGAGCGCAAGTGAGTGAGTCTCGAATGGATCGGCTCATGTTTCGGGGCATCCGTGCAAATTCAATTTCGAACTTCCATATACACTAGTAAGAATTCCATCCAGACTCTCGCGCTTTATGTGCACATAATGTATGTATAAAATAAAATATAAACGTATGTATATATATATATATCTATATAAATATTGTATAAAGTCGTCGCTCTCGTATTTCTAGAGTTCTGGTTTGCGCACGAACGCCTATTGCTTTTGAATGAAACGGATAGCGCAATGGAGCATTTCAAAGGCTTCTACTAAATTACGAATAGATTCTCTACTTCAAATGTGATAACCCAATGCATTGATGTTGAATGGCTTGTTTAAGTGAGGTTTTAGTAGTTCTGTGATATAATTTATGAAGAGCTTTCATGCCATTTGCATTCGGTTAGTGCTTTTCTATAAATTGAGGATATTGTAGTCTCCGTCTTTCGTTTTTAGGTGGAAAAAATAATGATATTTTATGCAAGCTTTCGATGCATTCAAAATCGTAAACACTGCGGCTGCGTGTAATTTCGTAAATGGAGACTCCCTTTCAAATTGAGAATATCCAAATTCAATCACTAACGTAACGCTAATTCAATAACGGGTAGTGATAAATCTTTTTGAAAATGTATACTTTTACTGCTAGAGATTTTTCTGACGGAAAATTGTATATGATGTATACAAATGTTATATTACATGTAAACTATTTTATGAAAAATATGTATAAACGTTATTTCAGTGAGTATTCTCATTATTTCACATACAATTCATAGTAAAAAAGTATTCTTATCACACGTAATAAAATAACGGAACGTGTAGTTCCCATTTATCCAATATTCACTGAAAAAGAAATAGTAGACAAGACAAAAAAAGCCCTCGTGAAAAATCCTCGTCGGCAAAACCCTTTCATTTCCGGTGTACATTTTTATACACTTGATACAATTTATTTCAACTTTTTGTGTACGGTGTTTTTTGGTTTTCTCTGATTGTTATACGAATATCGTTTAAAATACCGACATCGAGGGGATGCTGCCACGGTTTCCATTGTTGTCGAATATGGTGAGAAATATTCCGGCGGAATTCACACCGGTTCGGTTACGTGTGCCTGGGTTGTGAATGTGTTTTTTTTTTTGTTATACTTTTTTTCGGACCGAGAGTGAGAAACCGAACAGGTGAGCTGAACGAAAGGAGGGGTTGCGCAAGAATGAGCGAACGAACATCCCTCAGCGACCCCGACGCCTCGACGTTCTCGTTGAACCTCCACAACAACAGCAGCAGCAGTAGCTCTGGTGTAAGGACCCTCGAGTGGCTATTAATTCGGCATACACTGCGCTCGTTGGACAATAAGCGTGAAACGCCAATTCATATTCCGTGCCTTAGGAACGTACCAGCCTGTCGGAGGGACAAAAGGACCCACGCTCTCGTTTTATGCACCGAAGAAGAGGGGGCGAGAATGCGTATAGGAGGTGTACCTACTCCCTGAACGAGCTCGCGACGCGAGAGACCCGCTCGACCCGAAAAGCTTTGCTCAGCCGTGCGCTACGCCGGCCTACCCTACAATTACTCCAACGCCGACGAAAAAGAAAAAGAAATAATGTAAAAAAGAAAAGTAAAAATAACCGTGCTTGGCATGGAAAGCATCCTTGCGCTTTTAATCGCGAGTGACAGTGAGTATAATTGCGGACAATTGGCACAATAAATAAAAAAGGCACGTTAGCCGAATTCTTTTATAAGCCAATTACCTCGATATTATGAGCTTATATAGAAGAATGGGACAAAAAAAAGACGCTATAAGCAAATACTACAGTGATCCCCAGAAACACCTTTATTCAAAATGGTTTTTACAATTTTTTTTTTCTTGAAGTTATTTGTTAAGTATTTGGAAGGTTAATGTATTGATTGCAGTTTTAATTTGCCTTCAAATTCGTTATGGCGATTAAAGATAATGATCTTCCATTAGGTAATAATTTTTCATTTAGCTTGATATGAATTAATTGAATTCTTTTGAAAATTCTATTACAACGTGAATGTTCCGTATTTTATCAGGAGTAGATATGAGAGTAAAAAATACGAAAAAATGATTTCTCATGCACAGGATTATGGAATTGGAATTTACAAAAAAATTTAAAACACTGTGAAATCTGTATATTGCAAAATTAATTTCCTACTGCGTTGTTGGAAATTTCAATAGACTTTAATTTGTTCCTCGAAAAAGCTTTATATTCATTTTAACTGAAATGTACAGTGGAAAACGTGTACAGGATTAAATTCAAATCAAATCGATTGATTGAACTCAATAATATTCATATTAAAATAAATCCGTCTCCAGAGAATTACGATATTGTTGATCTGTTATGAAAATGTTAATTGTCATAACAGTACGTAGCAAGTAAGGGGAATGCATTTACTGTTTTACAAACTCGGCTACGGAGAGACAAATAATTACACTAGGTCAGTGCGAAACTCGACAAACTTTGAAAGGGGGATAATGACATTTCCTCAGTGTAGGAAAAGTCCCACGAAAATGAAAAATTTTACAATTCCATTGCATCTAAGTCTTTTCGTTTATTTATTCCATGGATACTTAAATATTAGCATTTAGAACGTACTAATATTCTAAGCAATATATGAAGAGTTGTGATATATTGCTTAGAAAATAAAAAGAACAATTATCGTTGAATCAGAAATATATAACGTTGGTAAGTGACTCGTGAATACAACTGGCATCGTTTGCCGTACTGTATATTTGATACGAAAAAATTGGCGTGAATGAACTGCAGGGCAGCCATCGCCAGACTAGTCGAATAAACCGAATTTACTATGCTGCATGAAAACCATCGTCAAACTTTTTGAATTGTGATCACCAGAAAATTCTCTCCGTGTCTGAATGGAGTCTATTGCGTTGAAGAAAGTTATGAGAAATTCTACTGTATCGCGTGTCTTTGCTGATAATCGAGTGACCACGTGTCTGAAATTAGGTATATCGAAGTTCTCGGCTGATATGTATCGAAAGAACTTTAGCGAAGCTGGTCGCATCGCGGTAGAGTGGCTTCCGCCGTCCGGTATTCTATCTGCCGGAAGCTACACCATTGCTATCGCTGTGCCGTAGCGCCGCGATGTGGGACTCGTGCACGAATCTCGTTAGGTCTGTCTCACTCTCTCGCATCCTTGCTAATTGGTGCATCGATTATACCAATTATCGTATCCTACTCGAGAGAATAGCTAATTGCTACGATAGAGCGCATCTCTCTCGGCTATGTATACATATTCCGCGTTCTAACTAGTTCTGCGGGGCACGCGCATACGACCTGAATCACGATCGCGAGGTCATTGCCGGTGGACGCGCTGATGGCGTTTCTCGTCGGGGAAACACAAGCATACAACATCCACATTTCCGATGCGAAACGTGACGCGATATGGCCAACACAAATGGATAATTCTGCGCCAACGGGTCGAGTATCCGTTGTCTCGCTCTTGACCGGCCCCAAAGTTGGAAGCACAATATTTGCGGCCTTCCGAAGCGACCGCTGACGGACAGCAACGATACCGAGATATCCATTGTCCGTGAAAATTAATCGATATTGCAGAGCATGTGCATCATCATATGATTGTGCTCACAGTTTAGCATCAGCAATCATGGAATTTGTGACACCGTGAAAGAAGATTCATTCCTCAGAGACTCTTTTCTCCCAGTCTTTTTCTTAGATTCATAACGATAAATTTGACGATTATGACCTGATTTTGTTCTGAGAATCGTATTCGAAATTTTAACGCATATCAATAAAGCATTTTTATGAGACTCTTATTGCAGTGTCGAATATCAACGGGGCCCTTCATCAAATCTTATTAATTTATTTGACTAGCTAGATCGGGACTCTTTCTGAGGCTTACACGGAAAGAATAGAGCAGTTAGGCCAACGTTGCTTTCATGAGTTGATTAAAAATGAGTGGCTACAACAATGTACTCAGCGCCTGTAACCATCTCGAATATTTGTCCAAACTCCCGTAACTAAGTCCCATAACTAAGTCTTTTTCGGGGTGTCAGTCTTTCGTTTGTAAAGTGGAGACGCGAAAAAATATAAGTATGAGGGCAGCGTGCTCCCGGCACATTGACGGTGGACAGCAGCACCAAAAGCGTGTTAGCTCGAGGTCCATTGTAGGCCTCATTCATCGGTATCGGATAACTCGCGCGTTCCGTACTCCCGAGAGTTCGCAAGGTTGTTCTCGTACCTCGCTCATTCGTTCTTGTTCGTGGAACCCGCCAGGGCGAAGGAGAGAGGCGGGCAGGGGGGCCCAACGAGATAAAAGTGGGCTTGGCAAGCCCCCCGCGGGACTGGAGCGTTCCGTAGGGACCGAAGTAAGCGAGGAAGAGAAAGCGAAAGCGTCAGATAAAGATAGAATGAAGGGTGAGCGGAGGCGGAGAGGGCACTGCGCAAAAATAAAAAACAAAAATGAAGAATCGACCGGTTTACCTGGGTGCAGACAGTGGCTAGCTATCTTCAGTGGCTACCTTCGCTCTTCGCTCTTTCATACTGGGTGACTCGATTCATTCTTATTGTTGTCGTTGTTATTTCTGTTCGTTCTTCACTTCGCTAGGGCATTCAATTTTTTTTCCTCACCGGCAAGATTAAAAGTGAAAAATATTGAGTAGGATCGAAACCGCGACCTCATAACATATGAAAACGTCCGGATAATTTTAACCGAATGGTATGTAACTCGCGAACAAGATTATTCCAAAGCGATATCCTCTAGTGCTCCAGGTGGATATGTGCTCATATAGTACCAGCCTATATATATATACATATATACACATGCGCACCGGTTCGCACGGGATAGCTCGTTAAGCCGCGTTGAAAGAATTCAGGGCTTATGGCGGGAATAAAAAAATGGGACGGGGGCACACACACCGATGCCCCCCTTGGACCGGTTTGCCCCCGGCGCCGTAAATATAGTAGTCCCCGAATGCTGTAGGTGGGTCGAGTTAACTGGATAGCTCTTCTCGTTGCACTTGTTTATGCGCTGAATTTTGTACATATATTTTTCCTTCACGGTGACGTGTTTATCCAAAGAATGCGCCTCTCGTAATGGTTGCGGGTCAAAAAACGGGTTCCCCGAATTGATTCGCCTTGCGTGGACGTCTATAGGTCTTTTTTTTGCTCGATGGTGGAGCCGATCGTTTCATTTGACACTTTCGTGCGGTATTCATCGTTCCATTTCGTTAGTCATGGCGACAAATGCGGTGTTCAGCTCCGCATTACGATGTGACTGGCAGCCACGTTTTTAGCTGCGGTGATCATTCCGTCGATTCGGAACTACCGTTCGCTTGGTATGTATATATATAGGTACATATATACTACATATTTTAGGTACGAAACAGCTCATGTAGTCGACGCCGTGTGTACTTACCTGATGAGGCTGACGGTCGACGTCGCTATGCTCGTGGACGCGTTCAATCCTTCGAGCTGCAGGAACCTGGCCACTCTTGTACCTGAAACACGTTCCGCTGCAAAACTGCTGAGAGTGTGGCACACAGTTTCGGTTAATTTTACAGCGGCAAACTTGTACGAATCACTGCGGCTCACGTCGTCAATGATACTCTGCGGCTGCTTCAACGCGAAACTTAAATATACATACGTTCGCCACATATGCCATTAAACGCACTTTTGAAGAGCTGGTCGTTTGAAGTTTGCTGAAAGAAGCATCGTTAGCTCAACCGACGGTCGCTTAAACTGTCCAAAGTTTGATTGGAGGTGTCGTTACTGAAATGTTAAGAGAATTTATCGGTAATTTGGCAACCTTAAGGCACTTCTAAAATCCTGAATGTCTGGAGATCCTCTTTGAAAAAAAATGCTGCAAAGGGAATTGATTTTGTTCAAGAGGATTGTCGTCTTATCCGAGGTTTTAAATTTCCGCCTTTTGAAGCTAGAAAAAATGTTGAATCCATCCTGTCTTTCGTTTAGTTAATTTCTCAAAAAAGGATTGGTCTTTTTGGATTTAAGATATCGTCCGTGCAAAGAGCATATTCTATAGATTTCCCATTCAAAATTGTTGATAACACGGAGGTTCTACTATTGACTTACAATATGTGAATAGTAATGAAAATTGATTTTCTTCTATTGGTGACTCGTTATAATCACAATTCTAATGGTAACGATTGTTTGTGTTCGTACTTGAATGGTGCTGATTTTCATTCCTCCAAGGGGAATTAATCTATGCAATTAATCTATGAGCACTAAAAGGCCTATTTTAACCTTATACGATAGATTTGTCACAAGTTGAATGATACCCAGCTCTGAATAAAAGCTTTCCGGAAGAGACCACAACTTTTGTTACCGATCTCATCGGCTTGTATTTTATATGATTATGTGGAGGAACCAGGAGGAGTTAGTGCCCGTTGCGGCGGTGAGGCCTCCCATGGCTCGCGCTTTAATTACCTGGCCGATGTTTGCCTATATTGTTGCCTAATATTTGCAGATCGATCGATAACTGGCTTCCGTGTACCATAGTATAGTACCAAGCCTCGATATATAACCGCGGCTGGTGTATTACGCGAATGTTGTTAGCAGCATTATGTGAGAAACGTCGATGGTATTGCCGCTACCGATCCTCGAAGGTAGTATAGTTCGGTATATTGGCTAGGTTGATGGTTTTGGGTTTTCGGGATTGAAAGATCGACGCGATATAGAGAACATGGGAAGCCACCGAGCTCAACGCTGTGGGAATAGACTGTCGTCGATGATGTGGAGAATATATAGGGTGTGATTACACGCAATTCCACAAACAACACCCCACCGAGTGGAAAAGGGTTAGGTGAGGAGGAGACAGAGAGCAGAGAAGAGAAGAGAGAGGGAGAGAGAAAAGAGACATAGAGACGAAGACAGAGCGTATAAGCCTTTGTTCTATTCTCTCCGTCTACTTCTATGGATGGTACTGGTGGTTGAGAGCTTGGTCCGGCAAAGCTTGAACCGCCCGAGGCTACTTAAACCTGCCTGATTGTGAGCCGCGTCGTATGGCCAGTACCGCTAGAATGGTCCACGGTACGCGAGTGGAGTTTACTCAGCTTCGAGAAAAGCCAGTTTTAGCTTACCTTTTCTTCCCTGCCATCACGTAACGAGAACGAGGTTAACGGGAAAGAGGAGGTTCCATCGAAATTGCACTCCTAAAATGCTTTTTTTTCAGCTTTCCTTAACAACGAAACCATTTCCTAGCTCACGAGGAAATAAACAAGTTAAAAATAGCAAAGAGAATAAGAGAATTCACTTTTCAATACAAGCTGTAGAAAAGATCCGTCTATTAACCAACTTTGTGTCTTTGTCGACACAGAGGAAAAAAAATCGACCGGAGGTAATTGTTTCGCGGTAAAAGCCGGGAACGAATGAATATATCAAAGACTTTGCTGCAGAATAATAAGGTATGGAGATACAGTTATAGTCTTAAACGTGTCTGCGGTAATCCTCGGAATAGTCTTGAGATGCCACGAGCTTTGCAATGCTAAGCACCTGCTTGGATCCCCCTCTCCCCTAACCAGCTTTCCGTCTTACTCTTGCCAGCTTGTGGACTCATGCTTTGCGTCAGCATTGACCCACAAAGACCTGTAGACTCGTTTCACGAATATTATTCGAACTTGTAGCTACTGCAGTTGCTGCCTAACAAACATTGTAGCGAGGAGATCAGTTTCACCGATTCGACCTGATTTAGTCGATTCAGACCGCAGGATTGTGGCTGTAATCCTGCTACATTGTGGATCGACACATGAGATTAGCTCACCCATGAAATGCTTTGTGAGGTAAGACGTTTGTGCCGACGAATAATTTGGCTAAGATGCTTAGTCGGTCTTCAAAGCCGATTGCCGTTGAATCCACGGATTGAAACTCATATGAGGGGATGAAGGTCTAAGTAATAGTAGTACACCTAACAAATCTTGGTGATAGCTGTTGATAGTCACTGCATGTGATTATTTTGAAAATAGTAGTTATATCTTCTTTGTCACCTTACTAGTTAGTTATCAGAAGGTAATGTAAACTGAAAAATATTCGGATGGAATATACATGGTCAGTGGTAATTTGTCAGTAGCCCAGATGATAAGTATTCTCCAGGCTCATATATTACATTTCCGTGTAGTACTTCGGGTTGAGGACGTTACTGCGTCTTTTGATGATTCTATCAAGCCGCTCTACGATAGAATACTCTAGCGCCAAAATGAGCCTCAACGAAATACCTACGAAAAAGATCTTACTATTTTCAATCGCACTACAAAATAGCGCACTTTTTTTGTCCCACGAGCCATCATTCAATTTTGTCTCACAAGAATATGTTTTTCTCACTAAAGGTTTTTCTTTTTGTTGGGCTATTGTGTCGTGGGACAGTTATTATATACTTATCCCTCGGTTCAAATGAATATTTTCTTTGCGATAATGAGCTTCCTTATCAAATTAATGAATGTAGCTATAAAAGATGCTTGTTTTTTAGATTGTCGAGCAATTTTTCCTTCACTAAACAAACGAAAACGGATAACGACTTGAGAGAATAAGATAGAAAGTCGAGTGACTTTGCAGGAGGGAAGATCGCTGTTACCGGTGTTGGTTTTGTCATAGTCTATTCAACTCTCTTTCCTCAGTGAGAATGGTCTCATCCCCGTTGTGTCCCAATTTCTCCCCTTGCTATTACACCTCCCGTTTTCTGTCTCTCCCTCCATCGTCTTTCGTAACCTGAAAATCTGTCTCTTGTTGCGCCTTTGTATTTCAACGTGTCTGTCTCGCTCTTCGACGCGCAAGGAGACGCTACGAAGACACTCTTTGAGAGGCCAACGAAGAAAACAGATAAGAGGACAAAGTTTTCCTGTGATGTCACGCGCCACACGTAGAGAGCAAATCGGAAGGGAGATTGGTGAGGCGAGGTTAGATGGAGCTGTTGTCTCGTACTCTGCTCCAACAGACGGCTTTGAACCCATTGCTCAGTCAACTCACGCACTGATGAGTTAATCTCATTTTTTACTTTCCCGAGAATGAATTTGTTTCCTATTGATGACCTAATTTATAAAAACATCACCAAAATTTTTTCTCTAAAATTGTATTGTTATTTCTCTATTATGCAATACGCATTCTCTTGAAAGTTTAGTACACGAAAAAGTTCGCAATCGTTTCCAGTTCGTCGTCAATTTTTCTTTTTTTATTGGTTATTCCTCAAGTACGCCGATTGGCTTTTACTATCCCTTCTCCTTTATTCCCCATTTCATTCGTCGAGACCCCTCTCGAGTTTTGTCCGCAGCCACGTTTTAAATGCATTGTTGTATCATAATTTAACTCTGAGGACCGCCGAAGCCACACACCGACCGCGCGTGCACTGTTCTCGATTGTTTTTGTTCTTTAATTTTTTTTTTTTCAAATTAATGTTAATCGTTTCACTTTCCGGGAAACATCTTTTATTCTAAACCTAAATTCTCAACAATCTTGGCAAACGATGAAATTCATAAAATGATTCCATTTTTCAAAACAAATACATATTTTCATGTGAAAATTGAAAAAGTGCAACTTGTTCATATTTTCGTTTCTGTTCAACATTTAAGAACATTCGCTTCCAAAAGCAAAAGGTCGTTAGAGTGTTAAAAAAACACTTTTTTCAACAGTCTAACGAGCACACGGAACATTGGTTGAATTATTGAACCATTGAAAGACTCAGATTTTTCCACTGGACCCATATTTGGTTCATTCGCGAAATTAATGAACGTATTCGTTAGTTTATCATCTATAAAATTTTAATGAAGTCGAATTTCGAGACTTATCGGTTTTAATTGTAATTCGACAATATATTCGGTGATTGGCATATATATTGGATAGTACAATCGTTAATTTGGTTGTTTACTGTAGCATAGCAGGTACAGTAGCTCCCTACTATAGTACACGAGGGGATATGAGGGTCCCGAGAGTAGGCAAGAAACTTCTTCCTTCGAGCCTCTTACTGTCTCCGTTTCTCCCATAAGCTTTTCGATCCCTGAGCTTCTCACTGCCCTTAGTTTCATGTTCTGCCTCCCCGCATAGTAACCTCTGATGAGATCGCGGAAATTATGTCGTCGCTGCTTCTTTCCCGCAGTGATTCCCCCGTCGATGACGTCGTTGCTCCTTCTGTAAGTATAGTATCCGTACGAGGTTTCCGAGGCTGCTTTTATAGGAATCTCAACAGGGTATCACAGAAATCGCGTTACAAGAGGCCGGCGGAAATGTTAAGGGATGAAGGTCCAAATGGCTTAGACGCTGTTTAGAAATAAGCGCACGATTCTCAACCAAGAAAATGGCCTTCATATTCACGACGGTACTGCCATTATGTCTTTACGACTGTCCCAAATACATTACCTTCCTGGATCGATTAAAAAATAAATCAGATATTCCAGTATTGTAAGATGCTACCTTTCCTCGAAAGGCGATATAAGTGATTTTTCTAACTTTCCATGTCCTGGAGCAACTTTCAACCAATGTGCACGAGTTTTTTATATTCCTTTTCGTTGAAT
This sequence comes from Tromatobia lineatoria, assembly GCA_949699805.1. Classification (NCBI taxonomy): domain Eukaryota; kingdom Metazoa; phylum Arthropoda; class Insecta; order Hymenoptera; family Ichneumonidae; genus Tromatobia; species Tromatobia lineatoria. The sequence goes on from OX453049.1 coordinate 563,610, forward strand.
GTTTTAAAATGTTGAAGAACTTTGTGGATTATTCACAAAGATACTTGGGGAGGAGTAAAAGAGGAGGTTACAATGAACAACTTGTTGTGTTATAAGTTTTTTGATAAATAATGAAAAAAATATATTTTTCTTTGTTCTACAATTTTCAAGAACACAAGTTGTAGATGATGACTAAATTACAGAAAGGTGATGAGTGAGAAATTTTTTTTAACATTCGTAATAAACGTTTTCTAAAAGGACAAATATGTGAGAAATTTTTTCGTTCATGTATAAAACTCAGTTGAAAAACGAAGCTACATTTGTTAATTTCATAGTATCAGAATGTACGTATCAAATAGCACTTGAAATAGCTCCAGATAAAAACGGAAAAATCAGAAAACTAAAAGGACAAACGACCGGCTTCTATACTACTTTAATATTTGTCAAAGGCTTGAATAAGATGGACTTTTCGAAACTTTGCGAATAACTCTGGCATATGATGAGGAACTGGTCCATCGAAGGAACTGAATTGAGTTGAGTGAGGGAATCAAGTAACCAGTGTTCTTGACGACAAAAAAGAATTAATAAGAAAAAAGAAAAAACTCTTTGGATCAAAGGTGATATGAGATGTAATCAACTTTATTTCATCGACCATCAATTTTCTCACTTTAAAATACCTATACCCAACAATTTATTTGTGGTAACTGAAAAGTTACCACAGATGAAAATAAATCTTACTTAAACAAAAAAAAAAAAAAAAATGTTTCAACGAAACCGTTGGTACATAAACTTTTCAATGAATATATAACATTTTTCTCCCAAGTCGGGTTAATCGAGTCTCGAGCAGAACCCTCGTCAACTTATAATTAAATTCTCGAAGATAAAAAAAAACCAGAAATGACATCGTATCACGCTACTCGTGCGTTAAGGCTCCTGTGGATACCAGATGCTTCAGTCAAAAATAACAAATCTACGATACATTTTTTCATATTCATTCGATTTACCTTTTCCGTTCATTCAGTGGACGAATGAGTCGCCGATTCTCATGACACGCTTTGGGTGGAGTTCCGTTAGCTACGTTAGCATTTTATCGACGACTGGAGCAGGAGCAAAGGCCCTATGTGTATACCACGTTCTAGACGACAAGAGGGTGGAATATTGCGTGAACGCGTTGTGGCCACGCGTGCTCAGCGGTTGGTATTGATGATATCAGAAAATAGAGTTCGTGACCGAGGTCGTTCCGCATTCGGTATGATGGACCGCGGAAATATTATAATCAAATATTACAATAGTAATAACAACAAGAGTGAAGCGAAACCACGTATACAACGTTTTGTGAGGGAGCAGCTGCTCCTCTTTTAGCTTCCTGTCGATAGTTTGGATACATTATTATAATAAATGATACAGTCGTGTGCTTAGATATACGAGATGTGCTTTCTTTTCAGGAAACGAAAAAAAAAAATCTCTTCTTCCACACGGGGCCAAACGATGTTTAATCAAGTAGTAGCGATAAAGTAGCCATCGATTACTCGACAATAGCTTTACATGCATTCAAGTCACGTACCGGGGCATCGTTCGACAACCAGTGGTGCGTGTTTTTCCCATCTGTGCATTTGTCAGGTATCTAACCATCCTGGTACTTTTAGACTCAATTCGCTTATCTAAATATAAAGACAATAGTATGGATTATTTTTTCAATTTACTATGGTAATCAATTGATAAACATTTCATTAGATTTTTTCAAAATCACGGATATCTCTTGAACTGTTATGCAAAGAAAATAATATCTCTATTCGTTAGATTGTGGTTCCATTTTTCAATGATTTTTTCGAAATTTTGTTTCTAAATTAAAATGTTTGTATATTGAACGAATATTTTGTATACCGACGTATTAAGATTAATAAATCAGTGCTTTAAGCCCCCATAATTATATTTGAGAAATATTCAACTTATTATTTATGATTTTCAAAATATATCTGCAGATTTCATTTCCAAAATGTGCAATTTATAAACTAATCATTTTTTCCTAAATACATATGAGAACAACCCAAACATAGATTATTAATGAAATGTATTTCATATATTTTTGTGCAAATGTATAGGGTTCACAACTCTAGATCGAATGAGGGTATTTAAAGCTCTGTAGTAATGAAGTGGTTATAATTCTTCTATGGTGACTCCGATAAGTCGGTAAGATTTTTTTTTTAGATAAATGATAATTGCAGAAAAAAAATGTATAAAAAACGAAAGGTATACTGCAGTAGTGGCTACTATAACAATATACGATGGGTTATGCTGCACAGTTCGACTGCCTTTTTCTTCCTGATCCTCTAGCCGCGCTTTGCTCCTTTGTGCGATTTTATTTTATAGGAGTAGAAAAGGAACTAGGGCGCGGCGTAGCCGCGGATATCCCAGGGGGCGCATCACGGCCAATCCCGCGGCAATAACTCTGTTAGTGCCGCTGTGTGTTGCCGGGTTAATCCAGATATATTGGTGGATAACCAAGATCGTGACGGACATACAACCGTACCACCAATCTCCAGTTGAATTACATTTTCGTTTGCGAGAGACTCTCGAGTTCGACTACGGTCTATCTGAGAATGTACTCGCTATTCTTTGACGCATAAGTCAACATGCAAGAAAATTGAAGTTATCTGGCTTAGAGAAATACATAACCGGAGACATTGTCGTACAAAAATATTTTTTTCCCGTAAAATATCGAGGTTCAATAACACTTGAATATTTTGAGGTTTTTTCGACGTTCTTGTTGATAAAAGAATGGGGATACATTTGTATTCGCAAGTTTGTTTTTTTAAATTCTATAAAAATGAATTCGCTTGTCTAGTTTATATTGCTGCAATTAATTATTTTATTACAGAGATCATAATTTTGGTGAAACTTTTTACTCTATCGTGTTGAAAAATGGATAATTTTGTAAATATAATTGAGGGCAATAAAAATATTTCTTTATTTTCAAAATGAAGTTTTTCATTCAATCGTTTTTACTATCCCTCTTCTTGAATTACACAGGGAAACTACGGCTAAACTGGCGATTACCGCTTTATTTTAACAGTTTTTCGCGTATAAGAACACATCGAAACCTTAGAAACGTATTAGAACGGTACCAAAAGTGAAAAATCCGAGCATGATTTCATCGAATGAATAAATCTAAAAAGTATGAGATCAAATAACTAGTTTCCAGTCTTTAGTTCGATACCTCCATAACTTTTGATTTCCATACCAAACAATCGATAGTTTTAATTGTCTCGGTTGATAGATTCACGAATTCATGTCAATATCATCATAATATTCGGCCGAAACTACGGTGATTTCGACCTGAACCCTGAAAACTGATAATCTGATCTAATACGCTTCAGTTCTATTCAGGGCAATAGATCGAAGCTTCAAGCTGAATTCAAACCTTTTCTTAATACTAAATTTAATACTAAGGAAAACTAAATTTTCTTGCCATATTCATGCCAAGTTTTTGCACAATTTCCTATAAACAGTTATTAATGTACTACCATATCCATGAATTAAATGTTGATAGACGTTCGTAAATAAGAATTTTTACCTGTTCAATACATTATTCCAAATATCCCAAATATATTGTTCAATATATTGTTTCAAATAAATACGGTTGTATGATTTCATTTTTAGATTTCTTCTAAGCTGGCCTTGTGTGGATATAACTGAGATAGCTAAAGAGTGTCAACTCTTTTGGGGCGTGATTAAAAATGTAAAGGGTCTGTCAGGCAGAGGTTCAGTGCGTCGATGTAACATACCATCTGATAACGCCGACGTGAGTACCACTTCTTTGTTGAGGTCTGTGTGCTCGCCAACGAAAACTACCCTCGTATACGCGTGGTCACCCCCATTCCGATTTTTAGAGTAGTATGTACGAACAGATATTATGTATGCACGCGTATCGAGCGACCAAGCGTACGGTGCCTGCTTTGTTAGATAAAGCGATATCACGTACGGTCATAATAGTATACCATGCCAGTGGAACAGTTCAGAGCGTATAGGGGTTGCTAAGTGCTTTTGACGTAAACAACTCATCTCGCTCCACTATCTAATACGCTGTACACGTCGTAAAAAAAAAAATTAAATAAACGGTACTTGAAATAAATCCATGATAAGAAAATGCCAGTTAAGAACGTCGTTATTTGACATTTGTTCATTAAATTAATTCAATCATGGCCATTTGCTGCACAGACGTAAATTCTGGATAACCACCTAACATACGTACAGTATTTTTGGAACTTTTTCAAAATAAACCTTTTATGGATTATACAGATTACCAAATATCATCGTTCGTTGCCAATCAAAAATTACTTCCCTCATGATTATTGTAAGAGTGTAATATTTAAAAAATGAAATAACTCTTCGTGTGGATCACGTTTTTTGTAATATGACTTCGGTGATGGATAAAAAGTATACCTACCTAGTGAAAATTATACGTACGCAAAGGACGTAAAAGCCATAAGCTAATATAATTAATAATTAAATTTACCCATAGTATCTTGAGAAATAATCTGTTCGCCTGGTTGATGGGTTGCTGACCTCGTGTGACGCAGTCTTCAGAGTCTTGTGGGCCACATAAAGATATTTCATGACAAAAAAAAGGATTTGAATAATTTCTCACAATTCACTGAATTTCGACGGATGAAATGTAGCAATGGTCCCAGATAAAAGTTGTTGTAGATAGCGACTAGATGCGATATATCCCAACCAGCCCACAACACCCTCATCTCCAGAGCCTTATTTATAACACGCTTGGAGAATCTCAGAAGGAGTTTACTCGAAGCTGAGTAGAGTTTCTGGTTTTCCAAAGAAACAGCTCGCGAAGCGTTCCGTTCAAACGTAGCTTTTCTCCCAACTCCATAGATACCTATATACATATATACACATATATATACGTATATATACACACATAGCTATCATGCAAATCTGTCGAGCCAACAAATTTTTCTCCGGCTCACACACATCCAAGCTTTACGGCAGCTTTCCTGGGCGGCGAGCACGAGATGCAGGATAGCAGCACTCCTCGATGCGTCATTCTATCGCCCGCGCGTTGCGACCGAAAACGAAGCGAAACGAAGCGTAGGAGCACTCGAGCGAGCGAGCGAGCGAACGAACGAGTGCACGGGCCGCGAGAGATAAGTCTTCAACTCGTAAGAAAGTCGATTTGGCGATGCGTTATAAGAATTGCGGGGCGCGAGGACGATTTCGCGTTACGTTGGATTCACGAGTTGGTGGTTTGGTGTTGAACGAGCTAACGTCGCGACAGTGATAGTAAAAGGGAAGAGCGGGACAAGACCGTCGTTGATTTGAAAAATTTCAGAGAATACAAGTTTCGTTCACATTGTTGTAAAAAAATCTTCGACGAATTTCGTTTGAAAAAATTCTTAAAAATGGCAATGGTTCTTTTTCAAGGTTTTTCTGATTTTTTTTCCGTGATCGTCTTCCAATTTGTGTTCAATAAATAAGACAAAGATTGTAGAAGAAAAATGTATACTTCTCTTATAATTTTTTTTTACTATGTGTGTAAACTTACTTAACTTGTTTACATTTCTTATCTCCCTTCACTAATATCACTTTATTCCGTGCACTTAACACTGGCGCAAAACCACTCGCTTTTAACCTGACTCGTACACATGCGCATTCCAGTTTCATTAGTCCCGAGGGAAGGAAAGGGATCATCTCCGCCCGGTGGGAGTAGTGAAAACGGTACTGTCTCCCTTCACCCATGGAGAAAATTTATACCCATCCCTCTCTTGCATCACAAAATACTACTGAAATGCTTGAAAAATTGATTTTAAGAAAAAAATTGATCTTTGGAATCATTGCCAGTTTTGCCTTGCTTGCTTCTAGTAGAAGTAGTCGTGCGAGCGTATGAGGTCGCGCGACTAGAAACTGGTGAACGGGAACGCGGCTGCTGTTGCTGGGTAATGTAATGCGTAATGTACGACGTAAAGTGCTTTGCTGCTGCCGTAGAGTCGACCGGCAATGGCGGCGGCAGCTCTCGCTCTGCGCCAGACTATCTAGAGTGTTGATATACATATATATATATGTAGCACACACTGAATATCGCACGATGCTACGTGTATTATTATGAAGGGCTGGTGGTGGGCGCGAAGGGACGATGGGTACGAGGCCATGGAGAGCGAGAGCTGTGCGGTGAGAGGAATCGGTACGGGCTGCTGCTGCCGGTGGTGGTCTCCTCTTTGGCTGGAGGCCCAGCTGGCTGTGACGCCTGTTTTCCATCTCGTTCTATCTTTTCTCGCTTACTCGCGACACGAAGCCTTCCCCTATATCAATTCGGAATATGACTTGCTCTCCTTTAAGAGGAGACGTAAGTGATAGGAGGTTAAGTTCGAAATTTCGCTTAAGATGTGAGTAGGCATTTTGCTCAATTTTCGGATCTTAAAAAGTCATCGATTGAATTTGACACCGAAAACAAAATGTATCTGGCGACTTCGGGTTTTTGTAAATTTAGGGATTCGCGAGTTCACTTTTTTCCAAAATGTCAGTTGGTCCAGGATTCTCAAAGTCCGTACACAGATCCTACATTCTAGAAAAATAATTTGATATGTTTGATATGGTAAAATATGTGGCAATGGCAGTATTTTTTTTCTCTGATTTCAGGACTTGATAAAGCAATGCGGCTTATAGGGGTTTTTAGTGTACATGTTAGGGAGTCCGAAAGAAAATGTTGTGGAGACTCATATCTTGCCTTGAAGAAATGGATCAGGAAAGCCTCGAAATATCAAATCGTAAAACAGGCTTTTCTGAGTCTTATTCTTTTTTCAGTGGTATTTACCACTTTGTAAGAACAACAACCCATTTGGTTCCATAAAATAATACCAAACCATTTTTTTTACGTTTCTTACTGACTTTTTACTTTAAAGAAATAATAATTAACTATTTTCTTTTGCAATATAAAAAGTGTATTTATTTGATAATATTTTGCAACAAATCTGTGCATTCTTTTTTACTTCAAATCAAACTGTTATAATTCTATATGAAATTTAATTATTATTAAAGATGTGTGAATTTTTTCAATGTTCTGAATTCTTTTAGTATTGTGAGGGTTGTGAGTAGATATTAAATTGAAACATAGGCTTGTGGCGTTCACTAGTAATTTTTTTTGTTTAGTGCTTGCATGTAATCCTTGTGCCCCTTTAAGTACCGTTGTGCTCGCCTCGTTCGTTCTCGCTACCACTTCCTGCTTGTAGTCGTTTGTAAGCTTTCGTGATCGCTTATTCGATAAAGTTTTATGGGTTGGATTGCTATCAAATGTCTTTGGACGGATTCCTATTTTCTTTATTATGCATCTTTTATTCAATGTAACATTGATTTAATGCTATCTATTATTTTTGAACGTCAATAATCAATTATGATACTTTTCTTTTCAATTTTCTGTGTATCTTTCGATTTTCAGACTCAGGAAAATGAATGACTTTAATTACTTGCTCTTAGGCGGAATTGTCAATCAAAATATCTTTCCGATTTCATCGAGCATGTTAACTTTGTCCGAGCAACACAAAGAATAATTCTACATCTTTTGTTGTTATAATAACATTATAGACAGCAACGATTGATTCCGTTTTATACCATAAGAATAATGCCTTGAGACTACAGTTTTTATCATCAATTGTCTCTAATATGTTAACCAATTTAGAGAATATTTGAAATTTCGCCATCGCGAATTATTCTCTTGGATATATTTACGGAACTTAAATTTAATAAAATTATGAATTTATTAAATTATACATTCTTCAGTATTGCTATTTGAGCCGTGTATAACTACAAAGTAAAAAATTTGCCCGTAGAGTTTATCGAATAGAATTCGGGAAGTTATATCATCAGGTCTTCTCGAACAGATGCATCTAGATATTGTTAGGAGCTCTTGTTTCAATGAAACAATAATCCGTTTTGGTGGTTCAAACAAAAAAGTTTATCTTATGTTGTCTTTATCACACATTACAATACTATCGAAACCCTCATGGGGTCTTTCTAATCTCAGAAATGAAACGTAGCCGCCTGCGTTACTCAACTTTGTTCAATAGTCTCCACCTTTTATTTTTGCCTTTTTGATGAACCGAAAAGTCAATTTATCCAACGTCTTATAAAAAACATGTTTTTTTTCTCTTTTCTTTTCTTGTCGATCGTGCGAGCTTAACAAGATATGCATGTAGTCGTAGCGAAACAGTGGAACCACGTTCACTTCTTATTTAACTGTGCCGTACTCACCTTTGTTTCCGTATCCCTACATTTAATCTTTGATATTTTAATGAGCCAAAAAATTATATGGTACAGTGTCTCATGAGAATAATTTTTTCTTTTTCTGTTTTTTCTTGTCGATCGTGCCAGTTTAACGAGACATGCATGTAGCTTTAACGAAACGGTGGCTACCAAGTTCATTTCTCATTTACCTGTGCAGTACTAAACCTCTCCGCGTACATTGCAGAAAGTGTTAATACCCGGATAATAAATGTAACTTGGTATTGATATACGACCTCGTAAATTCTTAGTGGGTCGACACGCGATTCACGCGTCCAGTGCGCGTACGTATATATTCAGTACTTGACTATATATTTCAAATTGAAGTGTGTACAAGTGTATATGAACAAGCTTTGAGTCACGCGATCCTTAACCAAGTCACTCGGGATTTCTCGCGGTTAGGGTGGTCTTTCTATCTTTTGACGCATGAAGTGAAAGAAATGATCATTTTTTTTAACGACAACGAAGGCGCATTGATGATATGCAGGCGAATGGGATGAGACGCGTGCCCAGAGTGACCGGATGTGCCCCAAGAAATATATTATAATGCTACGCTTATCTTGTCCTGAATGACTTTGTTCTTTTAATCTGATCTCGTTCACTTGACGACCTTGGCGTGCTTGTGGCTTGAGGCGCACGTTTACAAGTGAATTTTCGATTCATCTGAAGGACACTACGCCGATTCTGTGAACCGATTTCTACACAGACTCATCTTTACACGAGCATGAACGCCATTTTTTCCTCCAGTAGATCAGAATCTGGAGATGAAAATCTTTTTGATACAGTTGGGCTTATAGTATCTTACGATACAAGTGTGGTAAAACTTTTTCCGATCCTTGAGTTTGAAAAACGATTTCAGAAAAAAAAATCAAAGGAGTATTACATAAGATTATACTTTTTTTAAATATCACTCTTGTTATTTATAAAGGGTAATGAAACTGGATTTCCGTACGCATGCGTACGGATCAGATTTAAAATTAGTGATTTTGGACCCACGTTAGGCGCATTGAGGGGACCAAGTCACTTAAAAAATATAAAAAAAACCTTTTTTTAACTTTTTTATTTGGATTATATATTATGTAGACTGAACAATAAGCAATCTTGCCACCACGTCATACGCATGGATGAGATTATGTTTACCTAGTCAGGACTAGGCAAGGAAAAATTATTTCTACGTAGTCAGAACAAAACAAGAAAAAATTATTTTTACGTAGTCAGAACAAAACAAAAAAACATTATTTTTACGTAGTCAGAACAAAACAATTTTTTAAAATAATGCCTTTAGTAACTAATGAGTTGTTTACTTATGAATTTCAATTGCTGCAATGAATTTTTCTTGTTCCCATAATGAAACTGATAAATCGTAGGGAAATTAAATACTAGAATTTTTCCCCGGGGGTGTATGTGCAGTAACGGATGCATTCTGGAAGGATTTTGATCTTTCCCTAAATGACTTAGGTGTGATTATTTTATTTAGCTTACTGAGTGTCCTTAGCGTGCATGCGGTTTGACTTGCAGTATTTACAAGTGCAGCATTTATTCATTCGTCGACGTATTCCTGAGTGTTTGTAAGCAGGTCATTTCAGTGGAAGCCCTATTATCATTCTTCCAATCCAAAACAACGAGTCGTCAATAGGATAATTGACTGAACGAATTCCCAACTAGGTTGAAATTACCTATCCATGCCATTTATAGACAGGTTCGCACGAAAAATCGACAACATTATGATGATTATGACGATTATATTCAATTACGCTTCGTCCTGCATCCAAGGTCAATGAAAAGAGAGAACAAGAAAATAATTTTGCGCATTATTCATGGAAGTAATTTTCGTTCGTCCCTTGGACGATGACGATCACACCGCCCTTGAGGTTAAGTGTAATTGGAAGTCTCCATGACGCCAAACGGATCGAATTATTTTCATATTATTTTGGATTGTCGTATGGTAATAACACAGCTAAGTTAAGTAGTACATGCACTGAGAGATAAATGTAGTAACTATGGATAATCGGTGTAAAAGTCTTTCACTATATATTATATTAAACGTAATTATTAAATAGTTCAGTAAAAAGATGGTCAAACTGCCAAAAAACGTTTTATGTGATATCACTTCGTTTCTCGAGAACCTAATTTTTGTCACCATTCAAAATTTCAATAACCAATGCCTTCTATTTCTTCTCCAAATACTCGAAATACTAATCTTAAGAATTATAAAATTGACCATAATTATTATTATTAACCTGTTAACTCGTCTTTTGAACACGATTTATTCTTAAAAATTTCAAACCGCGCTGTAAATTAATTAAGTTTACCGAGTTTAAGAAATAAATTGTGCACGAGATAATTAAAAATAGAATTCAAAATCAGCGAATCACTGCACATAAACAAAAACATAATTATATTAATAATTACGGTAAGTTTTTCCAAACCATAGATATTTTCATTTTGTGAATGCTAGATGAAAAAAATCTCATGAGGACAACTTATATTGCCACTACTGTACTAATATTTTATTTCGCTTTATTTTCACCTTTTTTCTCACTTCATATACGAGATGATTGCATCCTGAGGCTGTATGGTGCCTTGGTCAACGCAATGGACCCACTGGCCCTGACCGAATGAACAACCGTGGCTACTGCAGCCACTGAAATTTCGAGTAGTTGCGATCTTCCCAACGGTTCGAGAAACAGAGATCGCGTTTGGCGAAGCTCGGGTGACTGCGAGCGACGAGTCGACTCGAGGGTGACCGAATTCCCCTTTATTTGCCGGAGAGATCTTCGATCCGTCCGACGACGAGATATTAAATTTCAATCGATGAACCCCCTTCCCCGATCGCCTTTTCTACGCTCTTCTCCTATTCCATCTACCGTTCTTTTCGCTTCGAGACCCTAGTTGCCCCAGGTGGTACACGTACACTGTACTCTCCAGTATATTTCATATGGTATCCACCAGGATGTGATGAAAAGTTTGCGAGTGAAGGGACAAACACGCGATGGGTAGGAAATCCGTATTTCCAAGCTTAAAAAAAAAACTTATGTTCCTTCGACTTTCTTCTATTTCCTCGAGACCATTTTTTTCGTTACTTTACCACTTTGTTATTAAAAAGTCCGTACAATTATGTTAATAATCAAGTAATTTGGATTCAAAATAAGCTTGGATCGAGCGAAGTTCCGGTACTCTTTCATACATTAAATTGAAAAAATGATTTTGTTGATAATTCTAATTTGACTTAGAAGAAAAAAATATACCGTTATAAAAAATATACATTTTTTATTAGAAATTGAATAAAAGTTTTTTATAAAATTCATCAACAAGTGCTACGGAAATCGAATAATCGAATATACGTTGATTATTCTGATAAGAAATATCTATAATAAATTATTATGTAAGACTATTTATTTTCACATTTCTGCAGCAATTATGAAAAAAATGTAATAATCAACAGGCATAATAATTGGTAATTATCTAGTGACACAAATATTTTAAATCCATTTTCATTGAATGAATGCGAAAACCTAATTATAACTGATGGACTACACCATTTGATTGTTTCGCAGAATCGATAAAAGCCTACAGCAAAATATAGGCCAATCGCGGTTCCGTATCGAATCCAATTTCCCAAATTAATTGCACTAGATTTACATCTGCCGCAAATAGTTCGTCAATTCTAATGGCCATTGGCAGTCGTAACATCGTTTGAACAACTGGAATCAATATACGGGGTCTATTCATGCACAAGGAGCTACGATGCATGCGGAAACTAAGCAACAGCAGCAAGCAGAAAGCAGAAAGCCCTTAACCCTGAAGTCCCAGGCTCGTTGCGCGGAACACCGGAAGTCCTTCATTCGAGACTCTCTACCGTGGCTGGCAGGTCCCGGCAGGAGCCAATCGTCTGTACGACGCGCGCCGGTGCCGAGCTTGCGAGAGAGCTTAACGGCGAGAACACCAAGACGAAGTATAGGAAGCAGCAGCGCCGGCAGCAACAGCAGCACCAGTGGAAGCATAGCAGCACCAGTACCGGCTGTTCCTCATGGAGGCAAGTCGAGCGAGGCAAACCGGAAATGAGGAAAGTTGCTCGGCGCCGGGGAAAGAATTTTACCCCGACGCACGTCGGAATATCGGTAGATGGAATGGTAAGCAGAGAAAGAGAGAGAGAGAGAGAGAGAGAGTAGCTCGCGCGCACAACCGGCAGCCAGGCAGGCTCTTCGGTGAATTTCCCTCGTGGTAACGACGCGGAATAACATTTGTCTCTCCCTCCAAATTCACTGTCTTCGTCTTACTCGGCTATGCGACGACGGACAACGATTCGTGGCGACCGGAACCGAGTGTTTTCGCGGGGGTTGCTTCTACCGACAGAAATCTCTCATTCTTCTCACTGTATTTTCGCCCCTTCCTCCTTCCTCGAAGGCTTCATCATTTCGCGAAATCACCGAGAATATTTATCGTTGCTTCACACATGAAATTAAAATAATTGAATAGAGCTATTCCGCAAGTGTGTATAAAATATAAAATAGTTTCTATTTGGGGAAGGGGTTTTACGACTGGAAGTCTAGTATGTTTGAATTCAGATCCTGCATTTCTCGGAATTGACTACAGTAGTCAAGAATTGGTACTTCAAATTCATTGAAAAATTCATCGTTTGCAGTATATCAAAAATCATTATTATTTCCTTTTAATTTTTAGGCTATCATTGACTTCTTTCACTATCAATCGCCATTCTGATTTTTCAGATTATTGAATAACTCCTAAACTCATCCCTATAAATTCCAAAGAATCCAAGAAGCAAACGGTCTGTATAATGCTGACTATACAGAGTACCGTAAGATACAGATACGTACAAAAAATACGCACAATGTAGTACATATATACATACGCATCTCACATGAATGTTTACGATATATAGTAGAAGAGATCGCTTATTGAAGAAATTGGTGAGAGTAGCTAGAATTCCTCGTCCATCATACCTTCCATACGACTCTAGCTGCTGGTGCAGCTGCAGCTGCATCTGCTTTTTTCCTTCTCGTCTTCTATCTGTGCCTCTGTCGTTGCTGAGAGCGCGGTGGCATTTCAAGATCTCACCAGCAGCAGCAGCAGCAGCAGTGACTATACGATTCGTCTCTTCTCGGTGCTCGCTGTATTTTCATGAAAACTTGGTGCTTCGCGACGAGAAACTCGACCTCCTTCCTATGCGATGGTAGCCCTCCACCGCCACTTCTTCCACCACCACGAGGCTAGGAGGTAAATACGTGCCCATCTATAAATTTATACGACCTGTATTCTCCAGAGAGATGGAAAACGCGCTGTGCCCCGCTTCTTCCCTCCACTGCTCGATACTTTTTCGCACACACGACCGCATACACGTGACATCTACAGTCCTACTTTCACTCACCGAATATTTGTGGAAAAAGAATAGTTTTCATTTTTCGCAATTTCCTGATACATATATATTAGGGTAGGGCATGTTCAATTTTTTTTCTGCCCTTCCCAAGTATAGATTTGATCTTGAATATAAATCGTAAGAAGCAGAGGCTTTAGGAAAAAAAATTCTAAGCCGTGCCTTACACGAGTTCCATGGTCAAGACATACTTTTTACACATAACTGTTACGGCAATCTACCTCACATGGTGTTTTTCGGGATCGAATATAAAATATTCAAATAGTGAGAGCTTTATTTTTTTGTATTATACCGATACGGGAATTTCTGATAAGGTTAATACTGAAATATCTAAAAAAATATTATTGTGACCGAAAAAACTTCTGAGTGGAGGGGTCAGATTCTTATCGAGAATATGTGATGGTCTCGTGATCATTCTTGTCGATGGAAGGGTCAAGATCAGGCAAAAGTCACCTTCAATTTTTTTTTTGTGATTTTTGTAACACATAACTGCTGTCAATTTCAAAACGAAAATAAGAAGACAAATCGCTGTCTTCATCAGCATCGGAGGTATAGTTCTTTGAAGTACCGGAGTTTTAAGGGAATTTTGATGTTCAGAGAAGATTTTTTTTGGAATTTGATTTCGTTCGGAACTGACTACATTTCTACGTAATAAATATTGTAAATTCTTCTGACAAATTACAAAATTCCTATTACCTCACTTTGACATCTCGACCGTCATAAACTTAGCTCATAAACTTAACTTCAGGATTTCGATGCATTTCGGTATATTTGGACTTTTGATTTTTTTTTTCACGGAAGGATAAAACTGACATGATTTATGGATTGTGTGTTTTCACTGTGAAAACGTGATATCCGTAAAGATAAAAATCCACTAAATTTACGCAAATTTTACTTTGCTTTTATCTCGTTAAACAACCCACCCCTCCCCCACTGCTGTTTCCGGTAGCTCTACTGGCAGCAAGCACATTCATACAAAATAATTATAATAATTGCGTGGTGGATGCAGGGACGACAACGCCGACGACGACGCATAGAACTCGAGACTCTTGCCTCGTTTCCGCGCCTCGGAAGAAGAGGAAAAGCAAAGGCGCGTCGCGTCTAGTCCCTTGTACTCCGTCTCCGTGAGAGAGGGGTAGTGCTTTCGCGTGTTTGCGAGGCAATGTATCAGAGTAATGTCTTCTCGGCGCGCATATACACACTAGAGGAACACTGGGCGGCAATGGCGTTAGCTCTTGGCTGCGTGAAAGAGTCGAGAATAAGGCGACTACTCTATGGACGAAAAATAAAGGAAGGAAAATTGTCGGAGTCGAAGGAAGGGACACTGCGCGATAGCCAGCTATGTATATATATATATATATATATATATATGTATATATATATATATATATAGGTTTTGGGGGATGACGAGAGAGTAAGCTCGCGAAAAAGGAACTGAACGGGACGGGGGCGAATGTATAAGCCCGACGGGGTGGCACGCCAAAGGGCTTTTTCATTGTAGGTACCATGCACTCATTCTCAGCTCGTTGCGGCGACTTGAAAAGTTTGGGGGTTCCGGAGCCCCCGCCGTCACGTCGTCGTGATTCCATATAATATACCATTGTGTACTGTATTTATATATACTAAAGTATAGGGGGATGTGCTATCAACATTGAGACGAATTTTTAGTGACTTTTAAAATATCATTTTTTGTAGTTGCAATATGACTTGAAGAGGTATTTGTTTGAGAGAAGTTTTATTGTACTTATGGGGAAGTTTTTGAAAAACTCAGGTTTTTCTTTTTTAGATGATAAGCAAGTAGTTTACGTAAAGAAATCTTTTAAAATATCATTTTTCGTAGTTGCAATATCACTTGAAGCGGTATTTGTTTGAGAGAAGTTTTATTGTACTTATGGGGAAGTTTTTTAAAACTCAGTTTTTTCTTTTTAGGATGATAAGCAAGTAGTTCACACAAAGAAATTGGTCTGATGAGTTTATTTAAATCAATTATCGGGTCTACTTAAAATAAATGAAATTACATTTGTTCGAGATAGACTATTTGATCTACGTAAAAGTTTATCGGTTTCATACAGGCCCCATAATTTATTCAAATCGATCAATCAGCCCGATTTCTCCGAGTCGAAACTCCTTCTGGATTTTCTAGTGTTGAATAGCAACATTATTATTTACAGTTTGAAATAATTTGATGTGTTTTCGGACTAAGTCACATTTCAATTCGGGTCAGTTATTTGCAAGTCATTACAGTTGACGGATAATTAGTTTTGTAATTGGTGGCTAATGAGAGATACGTAATTGATGTATACCAATTATCGATGTTATCAGTGAAGCTCTAATTTACACATTGTCATAGATGCAAATGTAATTTGAAATAGCTTGATTTAGAAATAGATATAATCATGGCTCGATCATTAATTGTTCTAAAGAAACTGACCCGTAATTAATAGCAATCAGGATTACCGTGTAGGATATATGCGTTTCGATGTATTATAGGTTCTCAGAGCTTTTTTGTCTTATTTCCTTATCGCAAAATATCGGGTTCACTCAACAAGTTTTTCCTCTTCCTTGAAACAGATAGAATTTTTTCCCTTTTTTCATGGCTCCCAATCCACAGAATTCTGACGCATATTGCCCCTAGAAAGAGCGAATAATATTGAAGGTGCCCTATGCTGAGAAACCAGGAAAAGAAAAATCTGTAGAAAGACCAGGAAGAAAGAAATCTGTTTCAGCCACACGTACTACTAAAAACAGAAGTATGCTTTTTATGATGAACATACGGAGGACAGACATACGTATTCACCATACCTCATTTCATGTTGTATTTCTTGGTTTACAGAATTAAAAAAAAAATCCGCTATGCCGCTATGTTTATTTTCGTGCAGAAATCTCGATCTTCGCGTGATTTCACTTATCCCCTATTTAATCCACCCCCTCAATACTGTCTTCTAAGTTTCCCCTTACAACCAAAACGACCCTCCGTAATTACATTCAAAGTTTTCAGTCCTTCCGCCTACTCTGTAACCGCTTCCAATGTCCTTGCTTATTATTTCTCCAGAGCCTGAGGCTCCCACGACCATGGTGCACCCACAGTCGCGTTTGGTCACCCGCGCATAAGTGACATTACACCGATATACATCAGCGTCGTGCGGGGCAGCAGTACGTATAAGGTACACTCGTAAATTCATCTCGCTCGCGTCTCTTTTTCTTGTTATCGTGCCCTGGGGCTCGATGCTCAGACGAACGACGTTACAACCTCGCTGATGAAGATGTACCGTCAGTTTAGCAAATAAATGAAGTCATGCCTGCCACAGAGGCATCACACAGGGGAACCCTCGCATATAGTACGCCCCGGGTGTACCGAAAAAAGCTGCTCCCTATATATCCCTCCTCTGCACGCCTTGGGCCCCGCCGAAATAAAAAAAACTCGACTCTCAGGGAGCCAGAGAGCAGCAGCAGCCTCTCATCGTTGACTTTACTTTGCACGGCTGAGCGTTGAGTTCCCGGCCGTTCAGGGGCTCTCTTTCTCTCTCTTCCTTAGTGTATAGCCGTTGCTACTGACGATGCAGCAGTGCAAGAGCGGGCTAGTCATTCCATCTTCTCGCAGTCGTACCGGGTTCACGTGCATGCAGCAGAAAAGCTGAAGCACAACGTACATATAGCAACGAGGAGAGAAAAGAGAGCGAGGAAGACACTGAGGCACGGGCACTTGCGCCTTTCCTCGCTCGGTCGACGTTGTGGCATGTATGCATATGCAACCCGGTACTATATACAATATTGTATATATACGTCGGTATGACTACATGTATACGAGATGTGCCTGAGCTCTCAGACTCTCATCCTCATGGTCTCCGTCGTCGTCGTCGTCGTCGTCGTCATCATCGTGCGGGCGAGAAGCAGGGAACAGTGCCGCCACGGACGGATAGACACCCTCGGGACGGCACTTCAGAGTCCCGGCCCTTGCCAAAGGCCAGCACCACCAACACCACCAACACCACCAACGCCCCAACAGCAGCACCCTTCTCGCCCAGCCATTTCCCTACAAGTAGACAGCGGTGAATGAGAGAGTCCCCCGGAGGCTCAATCAATAACGAATGTGGCCCCCTGCGTTAATTCGACTCGCTCGTTACGCTCACGTTTGGATGCGGCGTATCGGAAATCCGTGACCTTGCACACAATCCTAAAGGAAATCGATGGGGTAATGGCTATTTTGTTGGAGAATGGAGTTTCTATGATAGGGTTCAAGTGTTGAGTGATATTGGAGGTTTTTCTGGGTGATGAGTTGCAAGTTTGCAGCCGCAGAGTTTGGTTTGGATGTTTGAAATTGGCGTTGGGTTTTTCAAAAAAGAATCAGACTTGAAATTCGTAAGAGAAGATACAGACCTCAAGCCATTAGTTGCCCGAGTTGAAATTGTAACCCCTCAACACCAAAGGGTTTTTGAAGGGTTACAATCAATATGTGCAAAATATGCCACTTCTTGAAGGTTCATTCTAGGACTGAACCTTAACTCGATTTGGACAATCTAATTCGAGGTCCAAACACAAGAATTTGTAGTCTACAATTCTATCTGTTTACTTCAATTGGGTAATATCTGTCATTTCTGAAGATTCTGAGGAGTGCCTTGAACTTCTGTTCATGCGGCGGAACCATTTCATTGGGGTTTGCGTATGAATCTTAACTCAGTTGTGATCACATTCGAATTGTCATCAAGCATTCCACGTTGGGTTTCACGACTGGTAAAATTACAGTCGACCAGCCGTAAAAAAGATATCTGAATGGACCTTGAACGAAGAAAAATGACTGCAAATCGACCGGCTGGTAAGACAGAACGCAGAGAACATTGACTCCTTAGTGATAGCTTTACGGTCCGTTAACCGTTGTAATTTTCCGGGACAATGACAAATATATAATTGCGATTGAAGTTTCCAATAACCTCAGAAAGTTTTTTCTTAGGCATCAGTGGTGCCTGCCATGGCACTTATTACATTGATTGGTAATACTGACTTCGACGATTGTTACCCCAGTCGATTTAAGCTGCGCAAGTAATAACGCCACTGGTAGGATCACAATATTTAATATTCAACTTCTTATTCTGCGCATGTAATTCCACGAGACACTTCAATGGTTGCATCGACATCGAATTAGGTAATGCTGCAATATATTTAGTTACTGAAACTTAGAGACCATCGACCAATAAGTATTGATTCCAGCAGAATCTTCGTTTTTGAACAACTTTATCAGCTTAAAGAGTATTCATGCCACATAGGTTCAAACGATTTTTAGATATTACCACTCAGAACAATGGTGTTCGTTGTTCCATTGTTGTATGTGACAGCATGAGATTTACTATCAATTGGTTACCTAAATGACTTCTTTGTTTCACAATATTCAACTTCGGGGTATTCTTTTCTCTAGACGTGTGGGGATTCTGAACGAATTGAGATTTCAACGAGATATCTCTTGACCGCTGTACCATGTATTTGCACAGTGTCTATATCTATAGTCCTATTCTATCTATCGCGGCACCACGACGAGGTACCTATATCACGGAAGCACTACGTTCGGGTAGAATCGGGGTACGATTTAACCCTCCGAATCACTGGCACTACGAGGGTCTCTCTCGATCTTTCCCTCTCTCTCTCTCTCTCTCTTTCTCTGTCGGCTTCGTTGCGCGACGCTGGACTACGAAATGGCGTGGCAAGGTACCACCCCTTTTTCGCCCTCGTATCTCTCCGGCCACTGCCTCCTGCCGTTGCTTCAGCTCGGTTCCGCAGGGGCACGAGGATTCTCCGGCATGCTCACGCGTTGGGTCGTCGTTCGGAATCTCATTCGCTCGCCAAGAGACCTTTCACCCATTCTGTACCTAGATTCTCCGTATATATACATACATACTATGCATGTACCACATACACCTACATCTCGATAGCCATGGTATTTCAAGATTTTTCTATTCATTGAATGCTTTAAACTAAACGAAATATCGAGACAGGGTTTACGTAAAATGAGCATATACTCGAGAAATTCGAACTTGATCTATGTAGATATCGTTCGATTATTCTCAAAAATTGGATGTATTGAGAATCTGGGTTCGAACTGGTGTTCCAGGCATAAAAATCACATATTGTTAGTATGTATGACTTTTAAGGCGAATCGGTACTTTTTATATGGACCGAAACTGGTGGTTGCGCGATCGGTGTGCAGCTCTGGTGATCCCTCTAGTTAAGCAGCATTGTTTGCGGCGATAATTTGGATAAGTGATCGCTTAGCCGTGCATCGGCTGGCTCATCAGCCAGTGAGCGGTCGGTCAGTTTTTCTCAGGCCTTGGTGTATATACTCAAGCAAGTTACTTTCGTGTATACATCGGGAAGTCAGAAAAATACACGAACGTCTGTACTCGTGCGGGTTTTCTGCAGTTTCCCTTGGTCAAATACGCGCCAGCCGATTTTTTGGTTAGACCAATCAACGTGTTAGTTATGCCAACCAAGTTATTCGTTGTGTTACAATGAGCTTGGTGCGCATACTATAGGCTGTCACGTCGAAGCCTATTTGCCTATTTTCGATCGAGTTATAAAGAAAAATTATTTGAATGTCACGTAAAGTGAAAAATTAAAAAAGACTGAGACTTCAGTTATTTAAATATCAATTTAATTAGTTTATGAATGATGTATTGGTACCAGTATCTCAATACAATCCAAGGCCCTGGGCATTGAAACACTCGGACCGCAATACGTATTTCGAAGTTGAAGCTTAATTAGCGGAGCCGAGCGAGATGGCGAGAATTCAGCGTTAGTTGACTCTCTGAAACTAACTTCTAGTAGATCGGGTCGATCGGTACGTGTCTGGCTTTGAATTCCAAGTTTACAGTGAACATGTCCTCTTCTTGCGGTTTGTAACGCAGGCAATCGGTTCGTAACAAGCTAATTAATTTATCCTCCAGCGCCACAGTAATTCAATCAAGTGTTGACCGCCTGAAGTATGTTCTTCATAGTTGTTTGTACTAGTATGAAACTTCACGGATTAACAAACTTACAAGTTCGTATGATGGCACCCATAATTCATTTCCAAATGTGTTATAATTTGTTTTATTCATTACATCAATTTCAAATAGTAAGCAGCTTTATAGAAACTGGGGTTTTGATTTCAGTATCATTATCAAGGTTAATGAATGAAGTATTGATCAATTCAGCTCTTCAAGATCGTAAATTTATCGTTACTTTTAACATTCGATAAGAACGTGTCATTAAGATTAGGGAGAATTTTTCTTTTATGTCAAACGCGCTCCTTTATTTATCGGTAAAGCATAGCCAGCGGAGACATCGACCACGAGGTTATCACGAGGTCCTCGAGGTGATAAGTGAAAGTCCCGGGCATTAAATCTCGCCCATGCTCAACCATCTATCTCGTACACTACATTAGATCGCACCCCTTGTCGCCTCGCCGTGTCTTTCATCCACGGAATATTGTGTAATGATGTTTGACGCACCAGGGTCGAAGATGTCTTCTCGGCTCGTCTCTCTTTCCGTCAACGAGAGGGATCTCGACCCTGTGTCATGTTAAACGAGCTTGTAAGGTGCGCATGAACGGATGGAATATTCTTTCAAGACATTCCACCAGATTATATTTTCTCCTTTCAGCTCATTTTCCCTTGCTGACACCTTACAACCCGACCATCATCCATCGTCCCTAACGATGTGCTCTTAGCCCCTAACGTTATACTTCTTTACTAAGGTGGCTTCTTTACACGAGTGAAGCTTAATGGAAGTTTTCTGAAAAATGTTTAATAAATTAGATTTTTTAGATATATGAATTTCGTATTAAACATTTTTCAACTATAGAAACTATTGATTTGGATATACCCAAGAAGGACTAATCGAACCAAATTATTTGAAATTAATAATATTGTTCGTAAATAAAATAAAATATATATGGAATTTCAATAACTGCTGATGATAAAACAAATTACTTCAGCAGATATTGGAGACATAGCGGGATCTTTTGAAAATATAGAGAGATATGCAATCACTTGTTATTCAATAACTCTAACACGATTGCATTCTCGAAAACATCTTTGACACATTACAATTCAGAAATGTAATCAATTTCACGCATAACAGGAACTTAAAATATCATTTTTCCATTACAGGACTGATTCGACTTCCTCAAACTTCACCTATGAACCTGATATATCAAATATTGATAAAACTTTCATAAGAGAATTCGTACATTGGATGTGCGAGCCTCGACTTTTCAAATTTCAAATTTTCTGGAATACATACAACACGGAATATTCGAGATGCCAGAACTTCTGTTCTTGTGACTTTTGGCAGACGAGCATGACGTGTGCGACGCACGCAGTAGAAGTTCGCTATGAAATAGACTTTCCGAAGACTCGAACGTTTTCGCCATCTACAATAACGCGACTATGACTTCACATACGTTACGACGACAAGCATCGCAAACAGCGGGAAAATGTGCCAGAAGTAAAGCTTCCCACTGCCAAGTACATACCCGAAAACTAGAATGTGAGGAATTACAGTGTCAACTTTGAGTACTTACATATTGGTTCTTTCACTCAGATATTGCACATAAATTTTATTGCAATTAGTGCTATAAAATAATATGTCATAAGGTATATTCGGGAAAGGAATGGTTATTATGTTCAGTTCAAATTTACATCATAGGATGAGAGGAAAAAAATTATCCATGTTGATCTTCATAATTAGAAAGTCTCCAAACTGCATTATTTTACCCAAAAACATAACCATCAGATATCAGATAATGACGAAGACTAATACATTTTTCCGGCTAATATCGACATTCGTTTCTTTTTCGTGAGCGTGGTTTGTGTTCCATGAAAAAGCTGTTATTTAATAAGTAAGTCTCGCTAGCTACTGGATCTTGACCCTGATTATTCTAGAAACCCCATGGAACCTGATTATTCCAGAAACCCAAGCCCATATGATTTTGGTCCCGCACGGTTTCTTCTAATCCTTCTTTCTTCTAATCCTCTATGGAAACCCGCCTAGGCGCTGGTCATTCATGGTTTTACAAGAAGCCTTTTTTATTATACCAGATGCCTCTATTCTAGATCCGCCCTCCGGGAACGCGATTATTCCAGACCCCCTATAAAGCTTCTATCTAACTCTGATTTTTCTGTCCCACAAGAATCCATTTTCTAGAAATTGATTATTCTCGATCCCTCAAGGGGCCCCTCATAGACCTTGCTTATTGCAAGTACCACGAGAGGGCACCACAGAAGCTAATCATGTTCCTATAATCATCAATTCTGAGCGTGATCGGATGGATATAGCGATATCATTTGAAAACGGTCTATAACTTCTGGCGGTTTCACTGATTCTTCTGATGGAGCGTTGTTTATGACGGAGTTATCTGCCATGGCCGCCATCTAGCTCAAAGCCCTAAAAAAAAAGGTTTAAACCTTATCTAACTAGCGGTGTTTTTCGGTCACAAGCATGTAAACACTCAGTTAAATAATAGAGATTTGAAATAGGATTTCAAAAAATGAAGACGTCTCGGACTAGAGGCAAAAAGTCTAAAAAAATCGTCAAGATAAATCAAAAGTTGCAGATTATCAAAGCAAGACCGCACAGGTAATAAATAACGCCTTGTAGATATAATTATAATTGTCGCAGTTTTTCAAAATGACAGAAATAATCATTATGTCGCTGCCTCTCACGCTAGCGTGCATAACATGTACATCATGTTTTGTGCATTCGATTTATCTCAATCTCGAAGATGATTGGACGAGTCTGCGAATCTGTAGTGCGGTCTGCATCTTCGTAGCATCGAGAGTGGCGACGTCGGGACGCCTACATCGTCGTTCACGTCGACGCCAAGTAATGGATAATGGAAGCTAACTCGGTGATGCTGATGCCGATGTGCGAAGGAAGGAAGGAAGGAAGGTGAATATACAGTGCGAGGGCAGAGAGAAGCGGGTCATCTAAACAGTATGCTAATAAATGCGGCCTCGCTCGTGGCATAATTATGGTAATTCGTTAATGAAAGCCCGACCGAGTTCCATCCACTGGAGCCTGATCTCGACGTGTATATAAGGTATTACGCGGATATCCTTCCCGTCGCTTGATTCTCGATCAACTCGGGCTCATCGACGTTACGCTATTAAAAGCATACTCTATTCTTGTCTGCCTTATTGGAACGTTAGATTTAAACGAGATATAATACTCTAGATAATTTCGATAACGATGTGCCATACCTTATGGGAATAAACGACATGAATAACGCACGGTGAAAGTGCAACTGAAACCGAGTTAAAATAAAAGATACAAAAATAAATAAAAATAAAAGCGAAGCACGAAGAGCAGAAAAGATCGTTGAGTGGTCCTTGGTCGTTCTGCTGACGCTAACGTCGCTTGTCACAGCACCGAGGAATAGAAACGTTCACGACTAGAAAGCCTGAGTAACTTGAGCTCGTCCTCTCTGGCCATAGGAGAGAACCAAGGCAAGTTGAAGTTAAAGTGGAAGAAGAAAAGAAAAATAGATATATATAACAGATGCTGCTGAGGGTGAGAGAGCAGTGTGAGGTATTATTCTGAAGCGAGATGAAAAAAGGGTGGAGGAATAACGTCAGGTGGAATGAGGGAAGGCGAGAAACCGAGAGGCGAATGCAACGGACCGACTTTCTGCCGAGGCACTTCGTTGCGGATCGTTAATTTTTCAGTAAGACCCGGAAAACAGAATCGATAATGCGCCGCTGGTACGTCCAAGGTGCTGGAGGTCTCCAGTCGTACGTGGCTGCAATTTCAAGCACGGTGGACGCTGAGGTGCGACGTATCATTCAAGCCATCTGTGGTTAAAGTAATTATTCGATAATGTCGAGTAATTTTAAGCGAGTCATTATCGGTCTATAGGGCTCAAGGCTGTTTCGAGAAATTATGGGTGAATGTAATTGAAGCTATTGAATTTATTGCACCCCCGATAACAACACAAAGTTTTATCAGATTAGAATTTGCCAACAAAAATACTTACAACATTGATTTTGAATAGTAGTAATCATGTCTTAGGAACATCAATGAATTAGGGTTAATATATATTGTTCGACAAAATTTCCCAACGTCACAACATAATTTTTTTTTTTCGACAAACGAATTTACTAATTTTTAAAAAAATGTTCTTACAATGTCGGCTTATTTAATTTTTTAAACATTTTCGTCAACAATCGAAATGTGGCGAATTTAATAGATAGTTTCGTGGAAAGGTTACAGATTATATAAGAAGTTAGCGAATTACTTCGATTGCAGTTTCATTCTCAAACACCTTAAGAAGTTTTCCACAAACCGAATCTGATGATCTTGAAAAAAACGAAAGCGGTTATTTTGAGCCGATAAAATCAGCGAAATCATTGTATCAGGAAATAAACGTTGTCTGGAAACTATGTTTTATTGCCATTCGTATAAAACAGCATACTAAATATTTTCGAGCTCAAATAATTATGAGATATTATTCGAGGGCACAACAATGGTGATTATATCGTGATAATCAAACCCTATCAAAAATGATTAATGTCGATAAACTTTATCATTTTGTTCTGTTAGTAATTCAAGTCTTTTTCACTAAACAATATTCTTAATTCATTTTTAGCCACTATATCTTTTGCTGGTGGTCGTGATGTATGATTCCTGTGACTAGAACTTATTTGCTTTTTCATCTTCTCCAAGCCACTTCACTCCAGGTTTCTGATACACTCGTGTTTCGCAGTGCCACAGGAATCTTTGAGAAATAGACCACTTTCGACTTGAGTCCCTCCGGAGCAATTGCGAATGGGACGATCTGGTAGATCCTGTTCCCTCATCCCCGCGCTTCATTACTCTCGCGCCCTTCGGAGCTTCGAGCGCATTAATCAGTCCGCTTCATCAAGGTAAGTGGATTCGGTGATTTCCGGTGAATGATGCAGGAAAATAGGCGCATACCTCTCGTCCTTTCGGCCAGAAGGGATTGAAGACTCGTCAATATTCACGAGACACTGTAGGCCAACACCGCAACGAGATATACACAGCACACGTCACAGGAAGAGGTTCATGCAAGACGTTGGAACTTCCGCGAGAAACCTTAGGAACCAACACTTGATGGACCAATATAAATTCATGCAAACATTGACGACAGCTAAGCATCGGGAGCGGCATCGTCGTCGTCGAGGACGACGAAGTTACTGAGACCGGATCCTATCTTGCTTTACTCTGACCCCGTTTCGCACGCAACCACTTCTGCCATCCTCATCTATTTCGAGTTTTAATGAAGTACTCGCCGATGTACCCTTCGTATAAGACAATATCGTATGAAAGTCGTTCATAAGATGAAAAATAGGATAATGAACTAATAATAATCACTGTAAAATGTTGTAAAGACAACTCCGACGAGTGACATGCGCTTTTTTTTGTTACTAATATATTAGATACATATGTCTAAAAAAAAAAGAAAGAGGTCCCTTCTAACAGAATTTGTAGTATAATAGGCAAAAGAAGGAGCTCATGAAAATAAATAACAGAAATTTCGTGACATTTTCAGTCTCCAGCTAATTCTTGGATTTTGTCCTCGCAAATTCGGCTAGTTATTGAACTACCACTGTGGGACGTCTCATGCCTCGTCCATCGCCTATTCCTGTACCAGTACCCTCTATAGTCTGGAGCAAAGCCACTGTAAATTTTCGGGCGAATTTAATTTCGCTAGGTCCTTCGTTCTCTCCTTCTCTCGAGTCGCTAGTTTACCACCAGTCCCTTCTCGCCTTCGTATCAAGAACTTCATTAAGTACTTGACTATAAGGGTCCTTTGGTATATCCATGTTCGCACGGAGTGACTGCTGCTGTGTCTTCTCTCGGTCCTGTTGCATCGTGTAGAAAAGCTCAGAGACCAAGTGTACGTCGATAGCCCACAGAAGGGGCAGTAAACTCAAGAGCTTTCGCTTTTTTTTTTTTCTTAAGCGTCTTTCCTTGCCCACTCTCTCAGCTCTTGTCTTGTTTCGTCGTCTTTAATGCGTGTCGAATGGAACAAATTGCGAAGCGCTTCATTAAGTCCTTTGCTTGTGTGCATTGAGCGCGTCTAGAGATGGATGTGAGAAAAGCAGCTTGGGTGTGGCAGTCACGATTACGTGGCAGCTCTCGAGCGCTTAAAGTAAGAGAGACCGGGTAAAGTGGAGAATGAAAGAGCTCTCGTGGCCGCGCGTCTGATCGTCGAGAAGTGACGGTGAACTGGACACACTCTCTTTGGATTCTCTGGCGGTCGTCTCTCGCATTCGTTCTTTTCTCTTCATTGTTCAGAGAAGTTTTTACCGAGTGGTGAAAACATAACCGTGGCTGGTCCAGAGCTTACGCCGCAGTGTTACGATGTCTACAGACAACCATGGTTGTAGTGATTGTTGTAGCAAGACCACGAATAAAAGGACAAAACTAGGACATCCAGGATGAACCTTCTGCACTTTTTATTTTTCCGTTCCCAACAATCACCAGCGTTCGTATATTTTACTTGCTTTTTATACAATGCTTTGCGAGTTCCTTCGAGGTATTTTTTTTAGTGTTCTGGTTAAATTATATGAAATACGAGTAAGAAATGTGATGCATATGACACGAAAAATGAAGCGCCCGGAAATATACTTAGTGTAAGTGTAAGGATATATAATTTATACACGGAAAGCATTCGTGTGTGATAACTATGTTTTTAATTTGTTGTACGAAAGTATTCACGATTAGTTTTCAAAAGATTAGTCAACCTAACTAATCCAATGGTTACATCTTTCATTTAAATAGTTGATATTACCAGTTGCATCGTTGACACTAACATGTGAATTGTAGGGAAAATGGAATGATCGATGGGTTGTGCCAACTCATATTTTGGTTAGCACAAACAATCGTGGACACTAAATTAATGATGACAACTTACTCATAATAAATCACCAAGATATAATAACTACTTGGAGGTCGATATCAATTGTTTAAAGAATAATAAGTATTTATAAAAACAGATTTAAAAAATTTTTTCAACTCAGATAATATTAAAAAATATCAAAAATAAATATGTGTTGGCTGTACAATCCAAGCTAAGAAAAAAAAATTGCAAGATAATTATAGTGATGGAAGATAAATTTATCTATCCCATATTGCATATGCAGATCATATGCAGGATCTGTCATATGCAATTCTACGTCAGTTCAGCCTCAATGTAATTAAAAAATAATTGCCAATGCCACCAAATATTTTAAGTCTGCTCTGTAATTTTTTTTTCTATAGATTCCGCAGATTATGTAAGCTACGAAACAAAATAAAAAGTGCTAAGATGCGTGCAACAAGATAAAATAATAAAGTAAGTAGCTCGACTAAAAAAGTAAATAAATATTTGGAAGTATCAATAAATCCTTGGATCTTTCAGCAAATATTTATATTCACAACTCAAACACTACAATTTTATTGGTTAGAAAAAAAAATCACAGAATAATAAATTTAGAATATGAGATGACATGATTTCGAGGTTTCTGAGATTCGTTGTCGTTGAGCTACGAGGTGGCGAGTCTACGAATCCCGTTCCCAGTTAAAACTAACGCGTCTTTTGTCGCGTGACTAATTGGAGCGATAAATAACTCGTGCAGGAGTGTGCAATGAGTCGGGGCAAAAACGTGGCTTTCGGTGGCGGCTTACGCTCTCGGTTTCTCTGCGAGCGAGGGTCAAAGGGTGTCTCGAAGGGATGCTGTTGTGCGAGAGGTCGGAACGTCGGTGCGCTTCAGGCTGTGCAGCGACGCTACTTGGCAATGGTGTGTATAGGGCGGTGCCAGTGAGTGAGAGAGGCAATAACCCCGAACCCACAGACACCAGCAGCATTCAGGTGCACGCTTGCTGAGAGAACAACGGACCAAGGACAGCACCTCGATAATGCCGCAGGCTTTACACACCAGGAATAATCGATGCGTCGCGCGCGTGTACTAGTAACGCTGCGCTGGATTCTTGTGGAGCGGGGCGCGAGCTTCAATCGAGATAAAGCTAAGGGTCTTGGCGGATGACGGTCACGAAACTACCGTTAGCACACTTAACTATACGTGGAGATATACCATTTACAGTTTTCAAATAGACATCATAGATGCAACAAAACTCTTACTAAGCATGATAATCTTATAAGCAAAGTTACAATGTTTCATTATTTTTACAGTCACTCTGTTTAGTTATTCGGTATACATAGTCAAATTTTTTCGCGTTCCGTCCTAGCAAAATGAAAATTCTTCAAATTGAAATACTTATTGAATAATTAAATAACGCTTTTTAGAAATTTACTTTTTAAATGTTAATCTGTTAATAATTTTTTTTTCTACAAAATGAAAATCGTTGGAATTAATAATCCGATTATACTAATTAATACATTTGTCTAAAATTATTGGATCGGAAGTGAAAAAAAAAATTCAGTAAATTTAGCAAAGGTTCAATTCTAATATACTATTTTTTCTATTTCCATAAATTTAATAAATAATAACAATTATTCGAAAATAAATAACTTTGGAATATCGCGAAAATCAGTGATGTAGTCAACCAGTATTGTAATTTTAATAGTGATTTTTCAGTCTGGGCGAAGTCTTTAACTGTTAATTAGTTGATTAATACTTCGGGTCACTTGTCCTGGTTTTTTAACGTGATGACACTTTTTTTTTATCGTTATGCATTATTCTGGAAAGATTATATCTATCGTGTCCCCCATGTGAGACGACATACCCCACATCGAGTACATGTTTTTTCCCTAGATGACCACCCGGTGTGCTTCACCCTAGCAAGCGTGGAAAATAAGTGGGAACCGCAGAGGGGAGTTTTAGCGCTATAACTCAGTTCAATACAGTATGCCACAATATTTATCGCTTGATGTATTTCGAAAGCGGTTTCAAAGTGTATGAAAATCCATTGACATGGTCCATGGATTATGTCAATCTTTATACACTCTCGTATAAGCACGTACGACATTAATCTTCGTATTGAGATTTCATTGTTGTTTTTTTGCATGATCATAATGTGCATGGTAATTTTTTTCAAACAGTAAAAAGATGGTGTTTGTATTTGGCACCTAATAAACAACAAAATATTGTTGGGATAATGGATCGAATAAATACTTTCAGACCGGATAAAAAGTGTTTGAAAAAACGACAGTTTATTCACATTATACAACAAATAAAATATGATTTTTTTTTAAATGTAGTATATTACTCCTTCAAAAAGAACCACCAATTAATGCTTTTACATTCAGAGAAGTGAATGTATTTAAATTGTATATAATTACATTGGGATCAGGCGAAAATTTTCTTCTATTCAAGATAAACAGAATTCCTTTAGTTCGTATTAATGGTACTTCATTTTTATAAAATTCTATTAGGCATTCTATTAGCATTTGAAGAAAAACGGTTTATTAATTGAATAAATATTCGCATTTATTCGAACAACATAGTATTTTTCCATTGGGGCTTAGTTGATTCAAGACTTAACTTAACTGAAATAAATCTTATTTCAACGAAATAAAATTGAAACGCTACGCTTAGGTTACTTCTAAATCAGAACGTTCTACAAGTCGGAAACGGATACAAAAGGAGGTTGATAGGTAATGAGATTTGAACCAGTTTGTACGTGAGCTACGAAGAAGAGAGTGGAAGGAAAGGTTCGTGAAAGTGGTTGAGGTAAGTACAATGGCGGTAGTAAGAATTCAACGGATTATGGCGCGTGCTAGAGTTAATTTTGGGCGGACAGCGCCAGGTGGAGTCCGCTACTACTAAATATACTCTTCCTGCACACCGCGCAGCATCCTTTCAGGATCCGCGTTTCTCTCGACATCCCAACCTTCTGCACTTGAAAACCTTCAAAAAGTCTTAAGAGCTCTGATTTTATTTCCCCAACTGACAGTTTTAGCACGGCGTTTTATATCGTTTCTTCGTGCGTGTTCTGGAGGTTGAAACAGGAGATTCGGAACATTTTCACTCAGGTCCATTATTTTCCAATTTCGGTGTTTCTTTCAATGACCTGGTAGGTGGTCCAAAACGGAATTACATAAATTATTTCGGGGACAAATTCGTAAGTATCCATTAGTTGCAAATTTATTCTATCTGTTCACTTATTTCGTAAAAAAAATTTAAATACACTTTTCGTCTTAGATAATTCCATCAGTACAGAAATGTATAAACAATTTACTAGAATAATAAAAGTCATCATGTTCGACATACACTTTAAGTACAAACGTTACATATAAAATTTGACGGGAGTCAACATTTATGAATTTTCAATCCTCCGTTTCAAGGTTATGAAAAAAAAATGAACACAAAAATACCGGGCTGCCCCGATTTACGATATTTCTCATAATACATTTTTATATACATGCAAATTCCTTCTTTGTTTAAAATTAAAAAAAAACTGGTTATACGTTTTATCACTGAAAAGTTAATTTGAAAAACCATATAAATTTATCAACAGATAAAGTTAAACAACAGAACCATCGGACAAAATGATACAGTTCCAACTTAGGTTCCAACACAAAAACGAAATTATTCGATTTTAAATAGAAATAAAAGTAGATAGGTTGAAGGACTCCGGTCGATGGCCTATTGGCAATGCGTTTGAGGTTAATTGGTATTAATGGTTAAAAATATATATATATATATATATATATATATATATATATATATATATATCGCAAGGAAAGAAAAAAAAATGTAAAGCGTATTGTTAATAAAACTCTTTTACTACTACTACTAAAAGTAAATATTTTTTTACTGTTTGAAGTCGGAAACAAAAAAAAAAATTAAGTTTTTGCACACCACCTAAAGAGGGTGAATGAATAAATGCATGACGCGTGATATGAATAAGTACGGTCCCGATAAAAAAGGGATATTTTAGATATACGGAAGCTTTTGCATACATAGATAAATACATGTATATATTATACTACATACGCACCCTCGTCCCCGGATTATCCGTAGCCACAGCCTATATATCCACGCGATTGCGTGTATATAGTATATGTATATATTTGCGGCTAGCCCAAATCCGGTAGGAGCGCATCTCACCCCCGCGGTCCGAGATTGGGTGACTTAATCGACTTCGGACCACGGCGTTGCTTTCCACCACGCTGAGTGTACGACAACGATGGCTATATAGCCTCGGCGGTGGAACTTCGAGAGCAGCTGGCACGTGCTCGTCATACCAAATCGATTTTAGCGAAGAGCCGAGCTAACCAACCGACCGGAGTCTACAGCGTGTGACTGTTTAACCACGCACACTTTACCCACTACGAAAAAGAAAAAAGTCAAGTTGAACCGTTCGGCGAGCACCCCTAAAGCCATATTTTCCGGGATTTGGTTTTATGAATATGTGTCTAAGGGGGCAAACGATATATCTACTTATATCCAGCGCTTGGGCAAAAATTCGCGTTCTCAGTCCATCGACCCTTTTTTTGCATCGACCCCAACTCGACTTCGCTATCTCTATGTACTCGACTTTGAGAATGAAGTTTACCTGAGTTCTTGAGAGTTCCGGCAGCTCCTGAACTGGTTGAAAATAGAGAAACAAAATATGTCCCTATAAATGAGACTTGATGGAAAAAGTAATTTTTGAGTGCGTTTAGTCTTATTGTGCTCGTTAAGTGGTTTTTTTTACAGATGCATGATATCGAATCACAATACAACACAATTCTGGGCTAATTTTTGTCAAGTCGTTAAGCTTAAATAAATTTGTTGCAATTTCGTTTCTGTCTGAGGATGCAATTCTTTGCGTGCGTACTTTATCTTCATCTTTATCTATTTCGTTTATAACGAATCAAATACGTAGAAAACAGAGTACACGATAATGATTTATATCACGTTTTCTTATTGGAACAATATTCAAGATGCCATATGAAGCTGCGTATGTTAATGATTTTTATTGATTTTGTACTCAATTTATAGTCAAGACAAATTAGTCCATAATTCCGTATCGGTTTATTTCTATCCCCTCAACTGCGCTATAGTTAGACGAATGAACATTTTGACCACGAAACTGTGTTTTCGTAGAATCACCTCCATTGGAGCCAATGTTTTACGTACTCTGCATTGTTCCCAACTTTTCCCAAGATTCAAGGTGAACTACCATGATGTTACATTTTCTCGTTTCTTCCTCTCGATTTTGCTGCAATTCACCAACCCCAAGTTTTCCTCGAACACAGAATGGGAAGTTTCCGTGCTAGTCGTAAAAGTTTTGTATGTGTGTGTGTATTTTTCCCCCTCTGATTCTACTGGATATCAAAAAAATTTGAAGAGAGAGAGAGAGATGAGCTGAATTTCACATTTCAATATGGCTAAGAACTTGATGAAACTTATTACGACTACGGTTAACTCAATATTCTTGAACGTATGTTGTACTTTCCTCCCGTTGTTTCCTTGAAACTTTTTTATCATATAAAAAACTTGTTCTGTGATAAAAATAACTCGATCGCTTCTTCAGTGTAATGCATCTCAGCAGTTACAGCCGAAGGTTCTTATCTCTTTCGTATTACTTTGTGATGTGGAGTATAAGGGTCGCAAATAATCCCTGAACTGAGTGTTGTACACTCGTCCAAACCGTAGGAACGTGTACCACGATGAAAAGCTGAGGGGGTTCGCGAAGTAGCGGATTTTGCTGGTATCGTACAAACGGCAAAGTTTCCAATGCGGATTTACTGCCCGGTGTTCCAACGTTCTTTCATTTGGTCACCGTGGCACGCTCTCGATTCGGTTTAACCGAGTTTTATTCGGTCGTACACTCGCGATCGACCCGGCACCCAATCGATTATGCCACTTTAGCGGTTTTCCGGAGGGATATTCTCGCTTCCCATACTTTTTACCGTCATTCGAAAAGCACCAAGTGGAGAGTTCCATTGGGTTTAATCGCGACGATTAAATTGTTTGAATTTCAATGCCGTATGCATAATTTTTAGAGGATTTTACACTTCTCGCAGTTCATTAATTGGTTTCAACCGCATACCTAGTTAGTTCCAGTTTTAATATCTTACTTAAAATGCAGTTTAGTCGATGAACTTGCTACACGGAGGGTCAGTTTTATCATAAAATGGAGATATTCCTAAGGTGCAGATTTCTTATTTACAGAGTTCAACAGGAAGGTTAATTGTTTAATAATTTTGTGTGCTGATTACTTGACTTTTTTTTCGTACATGCGATTTAGGGACGTTTTTAATTTAGAAATGGTTTTAAGTCAAAGTTTTATTGAAATGTTAAATTCTCGTAGATAGTCAATACGCAGGTATTAGATTTTTACTCTTACTTAGAAATTGATAACAATTTATGAAAAAAATGATTATTGATACCAAAATATCGCAAAATAAAATTCCATTCACTAAGCTTACAGGTCTTTTATTTTGAATTCTATATCGATTTTTCTTACTAAATTCTTTCAAGTTGAAAAACTAAGAAACTGTTAAATGCTCCTCGGGTGGCGATATCGTTAGACTTACATTTTTCTTATTAAGAATGCGATGATAATTTTCGATATCGATTGATTCAGTGGCATCACTTATGTCATATTTTTTATAACCCGAAACACTCACTTCTGGTGTTTTCACTGTTCCATTTGTATTTGATTATATGAACAGAAAGTCAGTGAATCTACTTAACGTAAAGCATTGAGGAGGAAGAACAGTGGAACAGTGTATACATGGTTCAGGAAGTCCGCGCAGGTAGTTTGAGCAGCAATTTCGCAAACTACAAAGCTGTAGCGATAGAACCTTTTTGTTAAGCGGTCATGTGACACAGGAGAGGAATGTCTCGTTTTCTGGGAATATAAAGAGAGCAGCGCATGTTGAATCCTTGAAACCCTACTCTTCTATAGAATAGTTCTTTTTTTGTACAATTCTGTCTGTCGCACCTTTTTTTTCATCGAATAGTAACGTGTACTCGACCGAAAATGGGCGAGTACCACTTGGTGAAATTGAAATTGGATCGAACCTGTTGCCGTGCCCACTTCTCTGTCCGTTTTGTCGTTCGAAAGTATTCAACTCAACGATTTTACGCGTGATTTCATCGAAATGATTTTCACCCTGCAACGAATACTGTCGAGGCTCTTAAGCTCTTAACCAATTTTTTTGTTTGTTTGTAAATTCAAACTGTAAAGGGCCTTAAGGCTTGTTTTCAATTCCTGAAGCACTTCGACGTCTGTACACACTATACGTGTACAGCCACGTGAATATATTCTTATTTTATTACCTCTTTCTCAGCAGCAGTGCGTATTTTTCGATCTCGCAAATCGTAACGTTGAAATGTTTCCACGCTTGAGGCGCAGAGGACAAAAAGCAGAACGAGAGGAAGAGAGAGAGAGAAAGAACTGAAAGTTTATACAATCGAGTACGACGTTCATGGAAACGAGTTTTAGTTCTTTCTATCCGGTCTTTATAGTGTCCTGGTGCTCGTAGAAATCGCAGTCCCCGTAATAGCCAAGAGTCTACCGAACCGAGCGCATCGTTCTCGTCTCCGCCGACGTCGACGTCGTTGTCGTCGTCGTCGATATCGTCCCGCAGAAATCGAGCAGAGTTCATTTCGTTTAACGGATATCGGTGGAACGATAGTTCGATTAGTAATTCAGAGATTATTCTTTCGAGGAGACGGTGCATTAATCGAATATCACCAGACTCTTCTGCCTCCTCCTCCGCCCCTATTCCAATTCTCATTCTCGACATCGCCTAAGTCAAGATGCCTATCGGATTAAGGAAACTCAAGCAGAGGTGTTGTGTTTACACTGTCCCAAAATCCCTTTTATTTAGGCACCCAATTAATTCTCACAAAAAACATAGTTTGTTTCGCTAATATTTTTCTTAATGCAACACCATCGAACAAAAATTAGGAATTTTATCAATATTTTTTTTCGTGTATACCACAACCATGTTTCTATAAATTGTTAATGCAATGAGTCGTAAGACACGTCGGTTAAATTAAAAATAAGACGAAAAAATGTGGATGTGTGCACAGAATCATGTCAAAAATTAACGTAGAGAATATTATCAACAATAATATATTGTCACTCTTCTGGAAACACAAGTTTATTTTATTCCACTTTCCAAAAAAAAAAAAATCTTTCAAAGTTTTTTTTTCGACTGCCTTCACGTGAGTACTTTACTTATCTACTTATTTTACATTTCTAAAAGTGTTTGTTTGAGCATTTTGGAAAATATGAGTACCCATCTTTCAGCGGTTCACATTCACACAAGATCCTACAGTATGGTAAAAACACAACTCACACTTGTTGACAGCTGCCAATCACAATTTTTCTTAATTTACTCAATTTAAACTATATCCTTCTTTCCACATACTCAATACTGTTCAGTTTCCCGGTTGGTCATGTACTCAAATAGCGTGTCCAAAGATTCTGAGGATGTTTTAGCACGCTGTTCATATCATTCCTATTCTCTCGTTGAAACTCATAGCGCTTCATGCCACGCGAGCGCAGACGGTCTTTATTGTACAATAAATGCATTACGTTAAGAAGCCATCGTAAAAAAGTTTGCCCCAGTTGAAGCGGTGTGAGTGTACATGGGAGAGCGACGACGAAGAGGACGACATTGTACCAGAGGTGGGCTTCTTCCAACGCAGACGGTTCCAACCCCCACGCACCAGGGGTTGGACGACTCTCGGTGTATCTGGTAGTTCCAACTGTACCTTCTCCCTCCTCCGTCCCTCCCCCTCTCTATGTACACCGCCGCGCCAAGAGGGAAAAATAAGATTTACGAGTTACTTTAAGGCCGTAAACGGCCAGAAGTTTCTTCCAAGACGACTGTTAGCCCCGCGTACTACCTCGTGGCACGCTCGCGAACACCGCACATTACCCCAACTGAAGTACATACAAGTAGAAGCAGAACTAGAGAAGAACCAGAAACTGGCGTGTGCCTTCCTTGCCCAACGTCGCCGGAACGACTACGCGCGCAACCACCGACGCAGACACCTTTCGGCACCCCTTCTTTTTTTCTTCTACCTTACACCCGAAGGGTAAGCCATCATGATGCTGCCTAAAGACGCAGTTACGGTGAAGAAAGGTAGAAAAAAACTCTGTAGCAGGATCGAGACGACTCTGCGTGATCAGACTTGGCAAGAGCTGGAGCGTAGAATGTAAAAAAACATTAAAAAATGCGGCTGAGAGGAAAAGGAATGGCTTGAGTGGTTTGATCGGTTGTGAAGAAAAGCTCGATTTCGCACAGCTTTTGGATTGAATGCTATTTTTTTTCTATATGAAAACATATCTTTTATTTATTGAACATTAATTTTAACCAAACTTATGGCCATTCATGTGTAACTTGTCGCCAAAAGTTTTTTCTATCAAAAAGCTAAATATGACGACAAGTAGCGCACCACCGCAAACTATTCTCACCCTGCGGTCTTTTGTTTTTTTCCTACACTCGAAGGGTAAGCTATCATGCCGCTGGCGAACTTCCCGCGAATGAATATCATGTTACACAACGAAAGATACTATGAAGAACGGTAGAAAGATAATGAAGCAACATCAAACCGACTCTTCGTGATCAGACTTGGCAAGAGTTAGAGAGTTAAAATGTCGAAATATGAGAAAATGTGGCTAAAGGGAGGAAGGAATCGCTTGTAACCTTGGAGAAGTTCAGACGTAAAGCTTGATTGTCTCACCTTGAAGACAGACGACTTATACAACAGCTTCTTGACTAGGCGCTTATTTTATTTCGCGACTGAAGCTTAAACCTTGAGTGGTAAAACGGTGACTAGTGAAAATACTTTCTATAAACACATTCGTTTATAAAAATTACATTCAAAATGTTTTTGCAACAGATCGTAATTAAAATAGAAATAATCCATCTCTTTACTTCCATAAATACTTGTCATAATTCACACGAATGATTATACTGTAAAAAATAACCAAACCCACCAGTGAATTTCATTAGGATATGTGGAAACCAGTATAAAGTCTAATTAAAATTAGTGTCTAATGTCCTGTGATTAAATTGAAAATTTCGAAGCAGTCATTCACTGCAGAACGCTCGGGGAAAAAAACGATAAAATTACCAATCACATTTGTCGTTCACGTGTCTAACGTTGACAAGTTCCTATGAACCAAGCACAAAGCCGTTCGAGTAATCAGATACCGCTAGACAAAAGCAAGAGTGAAGAGCCTACGGGATCTTATTCTGTATGCATCTATTTGCTATGCTGATAGGCGCCACATATAGCTCCATATCCGGGGCTCACCCTCAGACAGACCTTTGCACGTTTCTGTATGTGTAATGACGTGCTAGACGAAACACTGCGAGCTCACTCACGTACTGAGGAATAATAGATGACTATGGAAGAGAAAGTGAGACCGCGGGATACAATATGCGAGGTGCGATAACTGTACAATACACTATCTTATGCACCGCGAATAGAATACCACGTCATATAGCCTGTTCTCCAGTGCGAGTCATTCGCTAATTCTACCTCTTCGCTACGGAGCTGTACAGACAGTGCAGAGCTGAAGTACCTAATGGTACACAAGTTTTGCCGCCTCGCTTCACCGCGACGGTAATAGACAGGTGAACTGCTGCCAGACAGAAGCTACTGTAATTTTACCACTAATCGCCCTAACCCTCGCGCTCTTAGTTACTTCTCTCCAGCGTACTGTATTTTACGGTACAAGGGCGATATAGACGAGTGCTGACGCATCAGAAATTAAAGTCAAGTGTTCCGTTTTTATAGTCGTTCCTTTAGTTTTTTCTACAATGGCAAAAGTCAGTTAAATGTCAATATACTTCCTGACAAGAATATTGCGAAAAGTAATGTGATTAAGCCGATCTATGATATTTATCCTTGATACCGACGGAGCTGTTTTTTTTTATCTTGAATAATTTCAAGACAGTGACATCACGAGGTTATTTATCTTGTTACGTACTTCATACCAAAAGTCAAATAAATGAGATAGGAATAATTGCCATGTCGTAAACATCGCATAACATGATAATGGAACTAAGCTCATCTTTCTAGTACTTTGTGAAATCAATTTAAGCCAACGGAGTTCAGGAATCTAGTATTCGCTAATCAATGTTCCAAATTTCAGATTCGATCAACATTTGGAATGGTCAATTCACTCTGTGCCTAAGATATCAAAGTTTTCCACTACGAAAATTTTCTATCACAATACAACTGGACTTTTTTCATACAATCCATATATAATGAAATAATTCCCTAGTTCATTTTTTAAAAGCAATCAACGAATTTTCTTACATTTTGCCAGGTCAGTTTTCAGACGCAATCAACGCAAAAGTTTATCCATCTAAATAGAGGTTGACTCCATAATTTGTGAGTGTATTTCGTTGAAAAACAAACTGGGAGGTATCAACACAGCGTTGTAAAAACCCCCTGGTAAAAGGTCATGTTCCTGACCCTTCGTTCGCCCGATATTTCTCGCCTCGTAATTACGAACCGTGGGTATACACGATTTTTAACTTCCCCTCTGTATTACACTACAGTATCTATATCGGTGGAACCGGACCCGCTCAGAGGCCCTCTCGTAGCCATTGTGTCACGATGACAAATTACGCTCTGTAGAAGAAAGAAAATAAACACTAAAAAAAAAAAACAGCAGCAGCCTGTAGCATAGATAAAGAGAGGAAGAAAGAATATACGCGGGCAGAGAACCCGACACGGCGTACTTCCCGAGCGTCCACCCCGTCAACGAAGCCATGCCATCAACGCGTGGCTGGTATGGTTCGTAGCTCAAGCGATGGTAGAAAATTCTATAGCGCAGTATGCGTTGGTCACAAACCAGACTTGTTGTAACGTTCTGGCCGGGAACGGCCCAGTGAGTGCACCGAGCAGCGATCAATCATTGGACAATATTTATTTATATGAAACGGGACGAGTGAAAGATACAGAGGGTGAGAAGAGAAAGAAGTGGGGACAAACACGGACAAGGGTAGCAGAGGTCGAGCATAACTAGTATGGGGTAGTCCTCCAGTAGGGTGACCCGATTCCCTGTTACACCGCTCCCTCGGCTGCAGAATCCACAGTAGAGTTTCTCATAATTGTACAACTACGAACTAATCCAAACGGGGTCAGGAAACCCGTACACTTAATTGCACCAAAAGAACGTGCTATATTTCGGCTGGAATTCCAGTCCTCTTCAAGCATTTATTACGAAAGAGTTGAAATGTTTCAGTCATTGAGAAGATCAAAATTACCGGTTCCAAATGCTATTAGCAAGACGTTGACGAAGGTAACTTGCAAATTTTTTGTAAAGATTCCGAATCCGTATGAAGGGAGGGAAGGGGGGGGGGGGGGCTAGGTAAAAACCATCACGGGTGTTCCCGGAATCCGGAATGACTTCGCTTAGGAATACAATGATCCCTCAAAATCCATTTTCTGCCATTCGGTT
Source organism: Tromatobia lineatoria (assembly GCA_949699805.1). NCBI lineage: Eukaryota > Metazoa > Arthropoda > Insecta > Hymenoptera > Ichneumonidae > Tromatobia > Tromatobia lineatoria. Next base: position 603,640 of record OX453049.1, read on the forward strand.
TGATCTGAAGCTTACGACAGATGAAAAAGTTACACTTTTTCCCATAATCTCGTGCTGCACCATATCACCGCACAACATTGCATAATTATAGTGCTTGAGGTATAGTGTAAGCGGTTGGAATTAATTTTGTTGTGACGAGTATGGGTATTTTCAATTCAATGTTTTATATTAACATTTGTTAGCTGACTTGGTCGCCTTATCAAAGTTCACATATACGAGCTTCGCTACTGTAACCGCAAACGTCAAGCAACGAATAGAGGGGTTTGCAGGAAGGAAGGAAGGATGCCAGAGAGGTCGACAATTCATATTGCCCAGTACCGCATGAATGCTATTCGATTGTGAAGTTGCAGCAGTAGTACGAGAGGAAAAGATCGGTGAACGGCGAGAGCAGTTGGGACGGAGAAGCTGATGGAAATTCGTGCAAAAATCGAGAAACCCAAGGAAAAGTTCTAGAGGACCAGCGGAGAGAGTCAGTGGTCTTCGCTTCCTTTTGCTATGGCTTTCGGCTCCTCGTGGACGTCAGCATCCCCGAATTATCCACGAGAAAGCAAGGAATGGTCAAGCACGTTTGTTTTTCTGGTCCAGCCAGTTCGTCGATGCTCTCAGGAGCTTTTCTGTTAGAGCTTCACAGAGGAGCCAACGCGCGCTCTTTCTCTACACTCTCGAAAAGTTTTTCGAAGCTTCGAACGCATTTTGTGCTCTTCTCTCCTTCGGCCGGTCTTCTTCTCACGTTCCTCGCAACAATGGGACGAGTGGAAACCCAGCAGGAGTGGTTGGCGGGAAAGCCCCCGAAAGGATCTCGGGGAGCTCTTGGGCTCGCGGCTTCCGGGTGTCGACTTTGTCACTCGAATGAAAAGAAACTCACAACGGATTATTTCTCTGCTTTCGCGCGGGCTTCGGCGGAGAAAAAGATGGTAGTTCAACCCTCTCCACGGGGAAGTTCTCGTGAAAGAGAGGCTTCTCTATGTCTGACACATGCGGCTTGCGCACGGGGAACTGCCGAGGACTACGTGCTCGTTGCTGCTATTGCAGCTGAACGAGCGAACGTGCTACTGGAGTGCAGTCTTGCGTAAGCCCACAGATGACTTCATTTTCCTTGGAGGAGGTGCTTTAAGGAAAGTGCTCGATGAGTTTGTTCACCATGTATACCTCCCGGTATTCTCAGTACCTCATCGTGTACCCGAAGTAAGTAACAAATTGAAGTCTCTTTTCAGTAGGAATACGAGTTATTTATGTCTCTGCAGGATTTAAAAGTGATATCTCCTTGGCGGGTCAAAGACAAGAATTGACACGCAAAATCATTCTCATAGGATCGCAAGGCCTCAAGATTCGGTAATCAAAATACAGGAGTTGTAAATGTAGCATTGTGAAGTTCATTCATTCTTCAGTAAACGGTTTATCTAACCAGACGACAGAGTCAAATTTTATGATAGACATTTCTATGAACACGACTCGTGTAGTAATTTGTAACAAGTAACGGAATATTCTGTTCTCTGCCTCATTGCTTAATCAACTTGTTTTGTTACTCAGGTTTTCAAGCTGAACTGGTTAAAATGGGTCGTAAACGAAATCGATCCCAGGTTACCATGGTAGGTCATCCCAAAATGGTATGATGTAGGTATAATACGGGGTGGAACATTCGCTGTAGACTGCCCTGTCCAGTCCAGTCACGCGAAAACCGTGAAAAATCGTGTACACAAATACCCGGGGAATCCTCTAACCCGAAACGATTCCCCCGCGAGCTATTAGTCATCTGCGGCAGTGGCGACCGCGGCGAGGTAGTCCGGGACAAAAACTGGCTTACGTGCGAATGAATATGTAGGCGCCAGGGTCCGGATCCCCGCGAGCTCAACGAAGCTCTTATGCCTGTGCATACTCCATTCCACTCGGTTTGGCTCCCCAGTGTGTAAATGCAGAAAATAGAAATAATAATCTAAAACAAAAAGAAGATTCGAGCAAACGGGAATAAGGCAGGAAGCCAGCGGGGATCTAGTATTTCCACAGTGGCCGCAGAGCAATTGAATAGTGTATCCTAGTTACATCGTCTTTTTTAATATAACGCTTACTTGTGCGAAATAAAAAAAATATTTGCAGTTGATTAACGTTCATCTACGGATAAAGACGGCTATAACTGTCAGGGTTCTTCATTCATGGTAGATTCATTATCATGTATTCGCATCTATCTTACCATTGACTTTCCTGGTCAAGGAGAAAAATTCAACAACAAGTAACAGTATGGTCAAGCGTAAATTTAATAACGTGTTGACTGTAAGTCAATAACTTTAAGTCACTCTACAGATTCATGGCCGAGTTCAGTCAAACTCATCGTTGAATCATGCATTATTTGTCGCCGAGATTTCCCAAGAAGCTAAAGTTGATGACAAAGTAGCACATCCATTTATACTTAGGATTATTCTCGTGGGTTGATCAAAGGTACGGAGACCGAGTTACCGACAAGGATACCGTGAAAATATATTTTTTTTCCTCACCATTTGAAGTACAGCGAATGAACAAAGCCAGATACGCCTGCCAGAAATGGGTTCATTCATCTTTCCTTGCTTATCTCTACGATTTCATATGGGTATTGTTGTACTGGTTCAGAATACCATTAGACACTGTGCTGTCTAAGTAAATTCTTTGTAGATCGTCGTTTAAGAGCTCACATTCTCCAACATTCAAGATGTCCTAACCTCGCTCTTAACGACATTGTGAATAACCGGCACCAAGGATAATCGAATAGCCATATAAATTTCTCACTGCTCTAAAGTAGAGTGACGTGTACCATCATTTTGCCCAGAAGCTTTTTGGCATCATATGCGCTACAGTCCCGAAACACGATTTACGTGCTCAAAGCCGAGCTGGGGATCATGCCGGTTTAATACACGCTAGCGAGTGGAAGACAGCGTGCGGCTCGAGGGGGAGGGGGCCAGAGAACGTATCAATTTCATGCGAATAGGCTGACTCTCGAAACCCCGTTGTGGGAGGTCGGTCTCACCCCTTCCCAGGCATCGCAGTGGCAATGGCGGTGTGCAAAAGCGAGAGAGACGAGGTGTACGAGGATCACGGAAGCCCGGGAAACTGCTGGTGCTCTACGGGCTGCGTGCAGAGCTCCGCTGTTGGTGTTGCTTCTGCTGCTGTTGGTGCGGCACACGCTAGAAAATGGCCGGGATAATTAATGCCGGGCAACGATGCCTCGGATGATTAATGGCGGAGTGCTAGCCGTAATAACGTTTGCGCGCCGCGGCGAATTAAAGTGTTTACGCGCTGACCCCCTCCCCCTCCCCTCCTCCTCGCCGTCATCCCGGCGGTAGTAAGCAACAACCGTGCCTCATCGTTGTACCGTTGTCTTTTTTTTTGTTGTTTCCTTGCTTGGCTCTTTTCAAGAGACTCCAGTACGATGTTTCGCTAGGTAGTCGCGTGGTAGTTACGGTAAATTAGGTTCCCGTCGACACCCCGGGAAGCATATCATAGCGAGGAGACACCCGTCAGCGCTGACGTGACGCTATATACCGCGGACAGAGAATATGCTGTCACGGTTCACCGAATTTAGTAAGCAATTCCATTTGTATCATCATATAGCCAGCGAAGACACGTTCATCTTTCTTGTTAGTTCATTCGATACGATAAGAAAAAGAAGCTGCATTAAGGCGTATTCCATTATTCAATAATCACTGAGAAGAGCCACACACTGGCCTGTCAACACACGGCAGTATATATTCTGTATGGTTCTTCACTTGGACGGAGGGGAAAAGGGTTCTGAAAGCTTTTTTTTCTCCGGGATATTCTACCGGAGGACAGATCCCCGCCGGCAATGGGTGCTCGTGAGCATAGTTTTTTTTTCTTGTACTTTCAGTTTCTTTTATCTCCGTCTCCCTTTTCAGGCACGTGCTCCCGATTCTTGACCATCAAGGGAACACTCAATATCCAGGACTCTCAATCATAATCCATCAATCAACCGACTACTCTCTGTTACGTCTTTATCTATCTTCTTTTCTTTATATTTATTATTTTTATTTATTCTTTTTTGAGTTCTTGGACAATTTGTCGTCAGCAGAGAGTTTGATTGTCGATGTTTTTTCCCCTTGCCAGCCCGTTTGTGTTGGGACTTTCGCTTACTCGTGTGGACGGCCTGGAAAGTGTTCGAGGGGCGCATCTCGCGGTCGTTCAATCTTCGCTTTGTCGGATCCACCGAACGAGCTTCGCAGGAGGGTATTCTTAGTGCATGGAAGAAACTTTTGTTGCCAATGGGCGCCACATGGACAGGAGTATAAGTTTGGAATGGGCACTTGTGAAGAAGGAGGTTACGGTATCTACTTCTTCTTTCGGTACGACTTAGTGCAGAAGAAGAAGAAGAAGAAGAAGACCAAGTCGAAGAGTGAAAAAGGCTCGCAGACTGACCAGCAGCAGCGGCAGCAAATGCCAGCGGGTTCTCACGCGAGGATCAGTAGACAGCCAACCGCTTGCGCTCTACTGCCGGGTAATTGCTGGACCAATTACTCGAACGGAGAAATATACGATGACACGGCACGACCCTTCGTGGGCCAAATCCCAATGGCTTCTCTGCAGTTCTGCCTTTCGGCCGACCCACGAAAACCGACCAACGCTAGCTCTCGTATAATAACTTAAAATCGCTCTTAATTTTCTCGCAGGCGTTCCCTTCAACGTCGTAAACTCAGTTTTCGGGTCGCTTGCGCGCTCAATCGTTGGTACCTTCTTCATTCTGTTCATTATCTTTGATGCGCATTCCATTTTAGTATTTCATTACATAGACAGGAAAAAGAAAGTGGTCGAAAAACAAATAATGCTGGGAAGCTTATAATATGGAGCATCGCTGGAATTGGAAGCAGTTAGAGCCGTGCTGGGACATCGAGACCATAACATCTGGGATTACGTTCTACTTTTACCCCTTAAGTTTTCTTTCTCGGTTAACGACACACACTGAGAAAGGAACAACGTTGAATGAACTGAATTCGTGCATACTCTCGTTTAATCGAATTTGAAGCTGTAAATATTTCTGCTACCGTGAGTATATTTTATACAAATGAAGCTAATGATTATTGAAGTAACCGAATATCTAGTTGTCATCTCGACAAAATTGTTTGAACCAGGGTATACTTATTTTTTTTTTCTCAACGTATATAAAGCTTTAATAATGAAAACAACTTTTCACAGTTCAAACTAGTTATCACTATTGGAATCTTCTACGAACCCAATTTTATCCAGTGCGTTGACATTTCAGTAGTTGTCGTTTTTCGCAGTGATTCTGAGTTTCTCATGTTATAAGAAAAAAAAAACTCAAGTAGCAAAGGATGATAGGCAATTTATAATCAAGATGATCCTTGGAAATGGTAGTTGAAATGTCCTGAGGATAGGAATGCACGTTATCCGATATATAATGCAATACCCAACGTCATTTTATGTGCCTATGTGCCATTCGACATTTTTATGATGAATACAAAACGCCTGTTCACTATATAAACCGTTTCCCGCTATTGCAAATTTGCACATTCGAAAATATATCATCCAGCGGATTGAAGGAGACATGACGTGTCTGACCAGATCCGCTGGCGCCCGTCAGATTATCGCTTTTAGTTGTGACAGGAGAAGCCTGGCGCTTCTATCACACTGCGAGCTGAGCTGCTCTTCCAACTGAATGATATTCAATAATGCCAAGAATTTCATTACGAGAGTTACGAGCCAAGTGAGCGACACACTCGAAGTATACGCGCCGCGTTTCCAGCGGTCGCTTCTCCATCCACCGTTGATGCCGGATATACCTGGAATGTTTCGGTAATGCTGGGAGACAGTTAGACAAGCGAATGTATGTGATACTGCACTAGACTGAGCTGTCGTGTCTTTAGTCCCGGGTACTAGTCCTAGGTATCAAAGCGTCTTACTGGTACACGTATTTAGCACAAAAGCAATTAAGGATCAAGTTTCCACTAATCCAATAAGACAGGCAATTTGTACTGATGATTAATATACAGCTTACAGTGTCAAGGTATGATATAAAATTAATTACCTGGGTATTCATGAATCCAATGTAAACAATGAATACTTGTCGTAGATAGACGATACAGACGCAACCTATATGCCTGGCAAAATTATAGCTACGTCTGAAAGTTTGAATGATAGACAACGTTAAGTACCTTGTGTATATATAGTAAACCACGAATAATTTTTCGTTGACATAGACTGAGATTCCTCATGCATCTTGAAGGTCCAATGATGGGAATTTGATTCGAAGAAGAAAATGAACAAGTGTCAAGTCCTTTGTTGACATTACAGTCTACGTTGATGGAACGTAACTCATATTATCTGATTATTTATGGATTGAATGCAAACATCGAATAGTTTGTCCTTGTCAGAAGTTAAGGTAAGCACATATGTGTCTCTTAAAAGCTTGGACGGGTCTGGAAGGTCGTATGATGGACAGAGGCAGGATCTTCGTGTACATTGCACCGCTTTTGACCAAACAATCGGGGAAACAAACTTTGACGTTCGTATTGCCATCACGTTCGCTCTCACAAGTTACACGTTACGTGAGCACAGTCAGCGACCAAGGTTTTTTCCTGGCACATTACAGATAAGTTCTCCATTTGCTTAGCGGCAAGTTTCGAAAAAGGTGACTCAAAGGATCACTTCAAGTCAAGTGATCGATGAATGCACGAGGGCGCATTGATTGAAAGTTATCGATAACCCCTGAGAGCTCAGTTGGGTGACCGGGAGGTGATTGAAACGATGGGTATGACTCGCAAGGTCGACTTTGCCTGTGCACCGTAGATAAGAATCCATTATTTTCATTTCATGTTGGAACTATCGTTTGGCGACCATCGATCATTTTTCGTCATTTAGGGTGAGATTTGGACACTCCTTTAGTGATTTGGAAGTTTTTGGTACTTTCCATTCTAGGGAGTCTCATTCGCAGCTTCCTATTCTGAAAAAAAAATTAATATACCAATAAGAATATCCATTTCAATTTTTCATACGATTTTCATAATAAATTCTTGTATCACCTAAAACGTGGAACGGTTTTAATAAATAATATGTCTGTTAATGCAGTTGAAGTGCAATAATTACTTGCCGTCAAGACGCCACTCCGCCTCTTAATTGGGTCACGATTAAAACGCCTCGGAAAACGTCTATAAAAAAAATCCAGATTAAGATATAAAATTTTCAATGCTTCCAATAAATAATATCGCTTTAATTTACTTGACTTTTGATAGTGTTGAATGTTGTTGGGTCGCCATTTGAGCGTTTCGACGTTCAACTTACGAGTACGCTAATTGGCTTATTTCCTTCGCTATGAATAGAAGCAAAGTATATTACTCTGAACAGATGGCCCATAATCGCTTTATCATTATAGGTTCCGATTTGCATGCATACATTCGCAGAAACAATGCTGTGAACTAGTCGACTACTGCGTGTGTATCCTGCAAAGTGATGAGGATGATGATCTCGTCATTGTCTTTGCCCCTTGTAATTCTGGCTGGCACTTTCCGGTGAAACCCCCTTAAAGTACGTTCTACGGCATATGAATACGTGCTACTAACGCACATGTGACGTGGGTACGGAGGCGAAAGGGCTGCACGATTCGTATACCTAAATCGGTATAGCGTAAGCCAACACAGCCACAAGTGTACATAGGCGGTGAGAGAGAGAGAGAGAGAGAGAGAAAGAGAGAGTCGATACACGTAAATGCAGGTTATCGCTGGTATTCCCGGCTCGCACCACCGGAGCTTGCGGGAAATTGAGGAGTAAGCTGGAGAGCTGAGGGAAGGAGCGAGCATGAGAACTGCGGAAGAGAGGAAAGGGGAAATACGCTAGCAAGGGTGAGTCGTGCATAAGCATTGAAAGCTGAAGCAAACTCGATGTTAAAGCCCTTTTCCTTTCACCTCTCCCAGAAAACAGAGTTAACAATGTATCGAATACTCACTTTTGAGTATTTTTTTTATTCCTTACACATTCAACATATAATTTTTTTCTTATAAACATTCAAGAACATAGTAGTTATGGGAATGAAGTCGGCAGGCTTGTAGACCTTTACTATTTGATTTGGTTAACATTATTTATTTCATAGTTGGCTTAATAGTAGTTCTTAGCAACAATTATAGCGTGTTCCTATACGAAAGGTTTCGTCCGGTTTATTGTTTGAAAAAAATTGTTATACTTATTCACGGATTTCTCCAAATCGATTTACTTGATGCATTAAAAGATAAATTGAAATTTATGCTTCTCCATTTATAGACACAACTTTTCGAGACATTATATTATAAATTATTTTTTGTCAAAGTTTCAAGATATTTCGAAAATATATTTTCTAAATAGTGGACTGTTTTTATAGCGACATAATAATTATTAAATGCATTATGATAACGTGAATTTTTATTATATGATGAAATCAAAATTCACAAGCCTGTAAAAAATCATAAGTTTATAGTTTTGTATTTTACCGAACACCTTAGTTTCCAAAAATCGTTAAAAATTCATACCACATGGAATTAACACAACACATGGTGATGAAGTAATTCTCCGCTTTCTAGAATCATAACTAGAAACCTCTCGTGCGCAGCCCGAGATATATGAATGCTAGTAAAATCGCAAATTTCCATAGATATTCTCATAGCATATAACCATGACGTGAGCGTTGGGGTTGGAATGAATTCCGCCATCTTTCTCCCTCGCAATTCCATCTCCTTTGGCATGCAAGTAAAATGCAGCAAAAGCTGTGTTTGATTACGATTATACCATTGCTCGCGGCTGAATGAAGGAACTTTCTCGCTGTAGCTCTCCCACAATTTGTATTTGCTTGTTGATTTGTGTGAGCCTGCAGGAATGTATTGAAATCAGCAGTTTAGATTAGTTTTCGACAAACGGGTTTGATGTTTGAAACGATTATGTGTTTCCCTACACATGCACTAAACTCAGTAAAGAACTCTTCATTGAATAAGCAGTTAAGCACGAGTATTAAGCACGCAATTGCTTATCTTCGAGTATCGGTTAAGTACGTTATATTATATTTCCTCTGTACATACTAGAACCCACGATAGTGTCAGTCTATCATCCTCGAATCGCGTATTCGTGGCTGCCTAAGATGAAATAGGTTCTTCTTCTTCATTTTCAACGTAATCCCATCAGTTTTCTACTTGCCGATCTTCTTTAGATCTGTGTGTACATATATACATAAACAGAGTATGCTACACGTTATATTGACCCGTACCGAGCAAATTATTATGCGCTCAAGTTTTCCAGGCATCGCTCCTCGTTTATACTCAAGGAGAGTTGGCTGGCACACTGTATTAGTGTTTGATATCGAGGGCACGGCTAAAGCTATCGTGCGCAGCTCACAGCTCAGAGTAGTTTGAAATTTTCATCGACGAACTTATAAAACAAGAGTGAGAGAGTGAGAAGCAGCTTTCTGAGAGAACACGAGGGCAATGTATATATGTATATGCAGTACACCTGTATTCCTACCTGCTGCCTGCAGACCCCATAACGCAAGGCTAGGTAAGTTGATTAGACTGCGAAGAGCGCCCGCAGAGAGCAGTTCCCTCTAAGGGCACCTTATTGCCCAGGGTAGATGCAATCGGAGCTGTGGTCACAAAGGGGTTGCTGGGCACCAGGCTACTTACGCCGAGAACGTAACAATGCTCTCAGATGCCATGATGCTACCGACAGGGGATGCCAGGAGATTAATAAGACAATAACTACAAGAAAATTGCTCAGATCGGCTTTGAATTTTAAGGACATAGTCTTGAAATGTTAAGCAATAAGATAAGACAAAAAATAATTTCGATTTTTCGAAAGTAAAAACCCTAACCCCGCCCTTAACCATGAATTATTATCGATTATTATTCTATGAAATTTCGGGAGTTCAGAATCCTAAAGATAATAATATCGTTAAGAATATTATGAAGGTATGGATCGTAAATGTTTCTGAGAAAGAACGGACATAACCTGAAGAAGTGAGTGGAGAACTTGTAATGGAAGTTTTAAATTATTTTAGTATTTCTCAATTTCCTCAGGTTACTCACGCCGAGAGCTTAACAATGCTCTCAGTTGATACGAACTGAATAAGCGGCTTATACATACTGAAATATATACTCTATACATTAAAATGTATATGAAGAAAACTAGATGAATAAGTGCTGTGGGATAAAACAGGTATTCTTATGGAACGTGAATACCTAACATCCTCTTACGAGCACTGGAAATCATTATTATGGAATAACGATTATTCACTCATAAGTGACCCAAAATACGAATGATTATTTTATGAATTATGAAGAGCTTACAGTCATGAAGATGATTGTATCGGTAAGGATATTATGGAAATATGGATTTTAAATGTGTTTGAGAAAGAAAGAACGCGACGTAAAGACGTTAGTGGAGAACTTGCTTTCTACTAATGTTTCCTACTACAAACCGGTGTAGTGGACTAGTGGTTAGATTCCTAGCCTCTAAAGCAGAGCATCAGTAGATCGCGGATTCGATTCCCGGTGCTATCGAAAACTTACGTCTAAACATAAAAACACGATCGCGATGAAGCTCCAGATGTATACGTGAGACACACAGAGGTAACTTTGAGGACCAAATGTATACAGCTGTAGGCTGTGTTTACATTCTTGACGAAAATCGTGACGTAACTCCGGTGCCATGAGGCGAACTTGACACTGGCTTTATCGGCATAGGTTTTTCCACAATTTTTCCCTATGTCCTTAGTAGAAGTGCTATGGCGAATGCGTTATAAAGGGCAAAGTCGGATACAGCTGCATGGGGGCCCGGTCCCTGATGACCAGGCCGCCAGGGGGCCTGACCCGGGCTGACCCCGTAATAAGCGTAATGCCTAAGATATTTCTTACTACCAAGACACTTGAGTTACCTAAGTTTTTCCATTGTACATCCGTTTGCACATCTACATAAAGATAAGTAGATATGCATTAGAGAAAAAACGATTCATCGAGGCGCCCAACCTTATCATTATATTTATAGTTTATTCTTACCAAACATATAAATCATTTTCGTTATCAAATGATCTATTTTGTTACGTACCATATGATAATTTAAATAAGGTGTAATGAAGAAATCCAGGATATGACAGATCTGATTTCGTGACGGTGATTTTTTATAATCGTGTTTCTGCTGACAGGTAATTGGTAATAACTTGGGTTCACCAACGACCGAATGGATCGTGTCGTAGTATATTTACATCGGAATTTGTCGTGAATTTTATTGTCGCACAATATGATGCAGTGGCGTAAAAAACATTGCTGTAAAATCAGGTTTCAACTTACGTGCGTGCTGCTCAATGTACAGTCCCTTGGATATAATGTGCTAAAAACAACGGTTGAACCAGGAAGTGACCCCGTCTTGGTAACCAGAGGGCTAATAGAAAAATGGCGTGAGAGCCCTCCATGTATGCTTAGCATGTGTTCACGTGAGCTTGGCAGACGTTGCAGCGTACATAATAATACCTTTTTTCTGGAATCTGATCTTACAACACGAATGATTCACACATGAGATGCAGATGTTTGCACGACAACTATTTTCATAAAACCATGTGTCAAATTTTCTGTTATACGAATCAAACAACATTACAACACCTATCTCAACTACTCTGGCCTGAAGTAGAGCGAAACTTTTCTGCCTCCAATGTCGATTGGACTCCAGGACCAATTGTCTATGATTCGCACTTCAAATTCTTCCACAAAATCAACAATTCTAGTTTTCCAATTTCATCGTATGTCATACATAAAACAGATGCATCGTGTTGTTGTTTCGAATGATAACAAGATGTTCCAGCAGCCGCCACTTGTTTCTAATCATTATAATCCCCGCGTCGAAATACTCAAAGAGACTTACAAGAATACAAAATACGTACAATGTTCTCCACGGAGTATAATATGTTCGAGGAAAGGCAAACGACACTGAGTCTGATGTGCCATGTTGGCTGCAAACGTAGAAGCGGCAAAAGCCGGTGAAACGTGTTAGTACGAACATAGACAGAGTCGTAGGTACACACTGACATAAACAAAGAAGGCGACACAAGCAGCGGTAAGATAGAAGGAGGAAGCATCGCTGGAGGAAAGACGAGAATGTTGATTGGCCTCAAATTGAATCCCGTCCATTTATCACTCCGCTACTGGGGCCCAGCATTCGCCGACCCTCCTCTTCGTCTCTCATTTTGTTTCTTCTTCTTTATTTAGCTCTGTTTTGGCGTACCCTTTGGCTTTCTTCTTGTAGAGTCTTCTTCTCTTACACTCTCAAAGCCACAGCGGGCTGCGAGACACGACGCGGTGTGTTGTTTCGGTTGTTGTGGAATGGTGGAGCAAAAATCATTGGATTCCTGGACCCCACCCACCTGCTTCCTTCCTTGATCGTGTGCTTGGCTCTCGCTTTAGCTCCCTCAAAATCGGGCTTGCAAGAATCCGATCACTTTTCTTGTCGTGGTACAAACTGTTGGCTTGTGTTCACACGGCAGTGGACCCACACTATGGCAAATGTTTTATATATGTATGTACATACCCTTGAGGTGAAACGCAGAAGCACAGCAGCATCAAGCCAAGACATTACTCGCGAGGAAGGTCCACGTCCCCTCGGCCCGCGGGTGCATTATCGTCCAACTTTTTGCCGTTACTGGCTCTCACCGTTTTACGGGGGTATAAAATTAATTAGCGATTCGACGGCAAGGAAGACTGTAGTCGACGCCAGGGTCACTGCTGGACGATGGGGCCTGTGCTAACTTCGTGTGGACTATAATGCACGCTCACATGTGTGTATATTATATGGAGTGCCTTATTCAGACTAGTATACGATCTATGTTTTTGCTTGCTCCCCACATACTATGCACTTCTTGCTCTCCTGTTCTTGGCGAAAATATCTTGGCTCTTGTCTGCTTTGTTATGGGAAGGCCTCTGTATGTGCCTTGTTACCACAATTATTTTTTTATATTGTTTCCGGAGTTAAGGATTGAGGTACTGCACGGAAAAAGAATTTAGTCGATCTAACTTAATGCGTTTTATTGATTGGAGACTTTGTCGAATAAAATACTAATATGAAGAAAATACTTTTTTGTAATATGATTCTGACAATTTCTTGCGACCTGACTTTGTTTGTCGTTATTTCGATTTGTTGATTTGTAATCAACGAAAGAGTGATTTCAAATTATTTCCTGACCATTCTTTTTCAGTAGATTAAGTATGTCCATTTCCATTTGCTTCAAATGTCAGAAAAAAATTTAGATTGAATACCCGACAAAAGTTTCGTTAAGAGTCTAAAGGTTAAACTGTCGGTAAATGATCGTTACATTGAACTCTTCGAATACCAGCCATTTCAATATCAGTTTGGTAAATTTTAATTAAATAATTTGCCTCTAACATCCAGTAATTTTATGTTTACCCATAATTTTTATTGATATCTGCAACAAATTATTACAAATGGAGGTGTCAGCAATAATAAAAAGTACAAATGATATAATTACCTATTAAAATCTTATTTAACTGGTAGAGATGTCTTCGAAGATAACACTAACAACATAAGTGCATGGTATTTAGCGAACGACAAGAGTTGCTTGCTGATAATTGAGCACCTTTGTTACGCCTTCTGAGCAAAACAGCTTTTCCTTAAAGAGCAGTAGGAACCGCAGTTGTCACAAGTATCGTTGATCAATGATCGTTTAGTATACACTAAGGACTACCCAGACTCCTCCAGCTTCCCGAGCAATTAGCCGTATGATCAACAGCCCTGCGGAAAATATTGTGCATTTAATGATAGAGTCTTATAGAGCAAACCGAGATCAAGTCTTTCTGCTTTGCTGAGCCAACTGCAGATTACGTAGAACCGGACGGTATAATTGATCTGTGCACTGGCATGGAGACTCGGTGCACTTGCATTACACGTAATTGCAGACTACTCGGGTGCGGTGGACTCGATTCTGTGCCAAAAAATCCAGATATCATCTGATACTGTGTCTTTCTCTTTTTCCTTCATTTTTATAGTATTCCGCATTGATTATTTCTTACAATCAGGTTTTAACAACGGAAACGCCTTGATTAGTCGCTGAAACTCGATCTTCTTTTGCAAATAACGTTTTTGCTCTCCCAATGCGAAAGTGGTTCAAACTAATTCATACGATAGCCAATTATTAGTTTCCGAAGAAGCCTTATCTATCGTTCATTAATTTTCTCCGCTCTTTTCCTCTCCTCTGCGTCTCCATTACACGAGTATAAGTTGGTATCGATTTGCACGGGGTGGTCGTGATTGCCGTAGCCAAGAGTTTTGCTTCCTGTGGTTTCGTCGGAGCTTCTGCCGGAAAACTCTTGAGAAATCTCTTGAAGCAGAAGTAGTCTATACCATATTCTAGAAACTAACAACACAACAAGCGGGCTTCTTACTGAATATCGTTTACGTAATTGGCCTGCCGAGAATCCTTGCAGCTCGTCCAAATTGTATTGGAGAATGGACAAAAAATTAAATTATACATTTTTAGTGATCGCTACGATAAGTTTCCTGAATAATGAGCAATATACAGTCGATAACTTCAATCATTCATTCTTTAAAGTTATACTAGTAAAAAAAAGTGGCAAGAAGTTATCAATGAATAAGTAAAACGAAATTGGTGCAATTTTTTTTCCAAGTATATATGATTTTTTGAAAATTTTTAGAAGAATTGAAGGTGTGTTTTTCCGCAAAATTTCATTTGAAGAAGGGCGCACTCTGTGACGAACGTTCTATTGAAACAACTACCATTTTTTTACCGAAAAATTGTACGTTTTTGGAGGAAACGAAAAAAAAAAAGGAAAACCGTTCTATCTCTATCAATTAAAAATTATCTTTTATTATCACTGAATATTTTGTATCGCTGCAATGGAAAATACGATAAAATCAAACTTTTTGATAGCAATGTATGAGTATACCCTGATAATAATTTATTCCAATTGCATAAATTTATTTACTATACATACATACTTTTCTGTGTAAAGTAATTTCAAAACCTTTTCTGCTGCAGCTCAATTACATTCCCTTTAGGTAATATAAAATATTTTTTAAAACCCTGAAAACGATGTGCACAATTACAGGCCGTATAATATATATATTATGTGAACTTCGTTAGCGTTGATTGAACGGTCGAAAGAGCTTAAATAGTGAATTTGTGTCTCATTGGTTGAAGTTTCGTCGTCGTCTTAGGTCGTGGGCGAGTTAGGAAGTCGATCGAGCAAACGAGGTCGGCTTCGTTTCGGGTAATTTCAAGCTAAGAATCGTGGAACCCGCGACTCAATGGCTACATCTCCGTAGACGAGCTAGTACGAGATAGACGGACAGATTGCCGACAAACGTATCAACGGACAAGGAAAGAGCAACGAGCTCACAAAATTAGAGCAAAACTTCCGAGGCGAAAGAAAACGAGCAGCCGTAAAGCAGATCGTTCAGCCTGTGTGTGTCCTACATATGTCTACGAACATAAGCCAGTGGTTCTTTCGAGGAAAATCCGTGAGCAAAGAATCCTCGAAATCATCTTTACCCAGTAGACACTCTTGAGTTCCTGTTCTTTGCTCCAAGAGCATCTAATGTAAGTTGGATAGTACAATTTCTTGACGTCATACAAAAAAAAATCGTTGTTGTGTTATGGTTTTGTTAATACAACAATGTAAGCGACAAAAATAAGTTAAAAACGTTGCGTTCTAGGTGTTAATGTATGTTCTATCCGTTTTTCCCTAGATTAATTATAATTGAGTATACGGACCAAAATTTAATCTAGCCTATTATTTTTTAAATCGATTTATTTACTTTTTTTTTTTGTATTAATAGATTGATATAGACTATTTCCTTTCAATTTGCTAAAATAATAGTATAAAAATGTATATACATTTTATTGTGGATGAAAAAGTTCGTTTTCATAAAGAATTATAAAAATACCACTAAAATGGAAATAATAGCTAAGTTTTTTTTACTGCTAGCCATCAATCATACTTTTTCTTATTGCATTGCTGAAGAAGTCTATGTAAATTTTGTTGTGTAATTGGATACGCTATAACACTAATTAACAGTAAATTAATTAGGAAATATATACGAAAATAGAGTGATTTCGAAACTAATTGATAACAAAACTCTTGAAGATTAGAAATCAAGCGGTGTATCTTGATAGTTGTGAATTTTTATTATTCTATTTTATAAATGATTTTTAGCTCACATCCTTTTGTTAAATTGCTAGGCTAATCACACGCGTTTCCGCGCGTACCTGAAATTCTTTTGCGCAAACTTTCCAAACCGCTACAAATTATTATATCATAAGATAATTTTAAAAATGATCTCACCAATTTTTTTTTAATCACTCAATTTTGATTAAGATTAACTATAAAATCCCAACTCAATTTTTTTTTATCAACAACACGTACTTACTGTTTATTATTTGAATATGATTCTAGTCTTTTTGGAGTTTTTGTTTACAGGATAAACTTTTTTCATTTCAACAAAAATTAAGTTTCCGTACTTAGAAATAATGCACAATTCCTCCTGCATACAGCGCACCCACGCGTCCGAAGAAAAAGGGGGCAAATGTTCTGAGCAGCCACGCTGCACAGCGCGCGTGCCCGTTTGAATAATCGGTTAAGTTATGTGCGTTATGTGTATATAAAAGTACGGAGAAAACATTACGGAAGATTCACGAAGGGAATAGATCACCGTTAGTAGGTCGTTTACCGTCAGAAATCGCGAAGCGTGTACACGCTGTACGCCTACTTGTGTGTACCGGTGAATCGCCGATTTACTTTTCATTATTTTTTTTTTTTCATTCCTCGCCGCTATCCATCTCTTCCTGCTTCATACCTGAGTTTACCCAGTATCTTCCACCCACAGAATAAAGTGGCAAGAAAATGAGGTCGGTGGCTCGAACAATTCAGCAAAAATAGTGTCCATACGCAGAGGGACGTGGGTCGATAAAATTTACGGTAATACGGCAAGAAGTCAAAACAGGAGAACAACTGAAATTGTTTCAACCCACGCTGAAGAAGTTAAGCTATTCTCAAAATCCTTGCGTTTTTTTCCTTTTATTCGTTGCACTAAGAATCATAACGAATTTACCGGTTTTGCAGTGTACAATACGATTTGTGCTTAGCATATTCGAAAGAAAATTTATTCCCTCTTTGAGCCATTCGAACTCTTTGGTTTCCAGCAGTACGAAGACTCCCAGCGGTAGACGAGTCATAAAATCTCTTGCCATTCGTTCCAATCGTCGCGCTGAAACTGACTCCCCGAGCTTTCCGTACATAGGCATCGGTCACAGTGAAGTTGCCCTTCCCGCGATGCATTATATACGAGGGGGAAAATGGAGAATAGTAGACTACTGTATAAATATTATTCTGCGAGAGATAGCAATGAGCTGAGGAACGGAGTGCATGTAGCGTATGAGATTCTTTGGTATCCCGTGGATAGGAGAAGGTCCAAGAGTGCACTCAACTGAAGAATGATCGGACATAGCTTATGCCACACCTTACACACGCAAATAACATGGTTGTCAGCTATTCAAGAATATAGTTGATCTGCTAAGTTTATCGATACTCACGTGCTATAAAAAATCATTTATCCTATTCTTACATGTATGTTCCAATAAAATAAATCTTATGTTTTTTTGTCTTGGCTCATTAGAACTAGTTATTCATCAGAAAAGGGAAAGAAATTCATATATTTTAATTGACAGATTAGGAGATTAGCTTTCAACATTTTTTAAATTTCACGTATGTTGCACAAATTTCTCATAAATACGAAAAAATAGTGGAAAATGTAGTCTTTATAAAGCGAAACATCAGGATTATGTTTTTTATTGAGAAGACTAGAACGTTTTATGAATTACCAACGGGATGCAATGTCCGTCAAACTATTTTTTAATTTTGTATAAGGATCCAAAACGTTTTTTTGAAAACAGTAATTAAACAGTTCTTCCTGCAGTTATACAAATAGTTTATGAAAATGAATAACAGTTTTTCAGTAATAAATGCACGTAGCTATTAGTACTTTGTTTGGAACCGATAATAGAAAAGTTAGAAATGGAAAATAATGTTTAGCGTCATTCTGAAATAAAAAAAAAAATTTGAAAAAAAAAATTATGTTCTCTTCTGAATCGTACTTGCCGATCGAAATTACCTGAATATATTGAATTGAAAAAAATGGCTTCCCATCGTCCTTCATCCATATAACCCACTCTATTTGCACTTATTTTTTTAAATCCAAAAGTGTCGAGATTCCCCATCTTTTCAAATGCATAGCTGTTAAAGCGGGTGTTCGAAGGTTGCATCCTAAAAATATTTTCACATGTGCGTGCATAAAAATGGCACAGACTAGGACGAATAGATGGGTTTTTTTTCGGAGGCATCGCGAGCTTTCAAGGTAGTCCTGGGTTTCTGCTTCTGACTCGGTGGTTGTAGCCGTCAGCGTTTATCGTCCGGGAGGCGGTGGCTGAACCCCTCGACTTCTTCTTTTTTTTAATCCTACCGACCCCGAGAGTCGGCGCTCCGCATTTTTCCTTTTAATTTTATATTCTCGCTCTTCCTAGCAGTTCTCTTATATTTAAATCGTATTAAATCATATCACTTTCAGCCCGCAATTATCGAGGTATTAGCGCACTCTTTTCAGGCGCCGTGACGTTGAATCATGAATTCCATTTAATCTCGACTAATTATATATTCGTGGCTCTTCCGGCTACTGCTGTAGGAATCGATTATACAAAACAGCCTATATGCTGATCATTTCATCAAGCGATGGGCTGTTACCGTCGCTTAGCAGAGTTTCTGGTGGGGATCATCTCGTTCCCCGAGCCCTTGATCGGGCGTCGGAGCCTTCAATCATCGGCCTCTTCCCGACCTTTATGGCGAAAAATCGCGAGCAGGTTTGCCATCCTACCGTCGGGACCGATCAAGCTTTCGAAACTGCGCTCGCTTAATTTACTGCTGCACATATCTAGTCGAAAGCGCACATCGTAAAGCTTGACGTGACGAGCAAGTTTCGCAGCATGGGTTATCGACCCAATGGGAGAGTAAAGATCGGGAGGCTAGTTACGATAGCGAAAGCCTCTGTAACGATAGAGACAATCGTTCCTATCGACCCTCCCATCTTGACGAAGGCTGCTGAGAGATTTAGTTTTACGTCTTTCGTTCACAAAAATCTGCGAACTTCAAAATCTGAATATATATAATAACCCAGTAAGGGTTAAAGTAACAATCAAACCAATAGCAATTGGATCATTTTTCCAAATGAATTCAATTTAGTTTGCTTGCTATAATTTCGTAAGATCGCTTATTCAAATTTGACTTCACCTCGTATTTTTCGTTCGTTTTGGTGGTATTGTTTTCGTCACTGCAATGGTTAAGAAGTTGAATGCTCATCCCGATTAAAAAAATAAGAAATACAATGCTCCAGTCACAGACAAATTCCTCATATTTGTCCGAACCTCAAATACATAAGTATATATATAAATATAGCATATCAAATATTCCATACAGTTTTAACACCTTTTTCGACTTTCACCGAATTCAATATTAAATATTTTCGACCGGTATTGTCGTACAAGTCTGGAATTCTAATGTCTTTTGTCAAGTATTCCAATGAAACCATTAGTTATTGAAGACGTGATAGTCTTATAGAGGTTCCGATTTCGAAACTTAGTATGCCTACAATTGTCCAGACTTTTTTCCAAAACGATTATCGTGTCGTTTTCTCGCATCGTAAAAACCCGCAAAGTCTGAAGATACAAAACAGAATATTCTCGAAACGCAATTATAAGAACCCTGTCAACCTCGTCCTCGACATGAAAGTCATTGCGAACTTTTCCAGGCATTGCGCAATGCGTCGTTTTCCCGTAAGAGATAAAGCGAAGTGGAATATAGCTGAAACTGGCAGTACCGTGGTCTTAAGGTTCCGATACGCGTCGCATCTTCGGTTACTAAATAGGCGACGAGCAGCCAGGACGGCAGCAACAGAGCCGATGCTCTTGTATTAACAGCTAATAATATCGGGTAACGAGGTATCTCTACACGGTAGCAGTATACTAATACATACTTAGGCCTTCTGCACGCGTAGTCGTTTCCTTTTATATACATACACGTGCGACAACCTGAAGCAGCAGCGCCAGCAGCACCTACAAAACCGCCAGTAGTTTGTGTATACACGAAACGTGACTCGGGTTACATTCTTCGACAGCTTAACGTTACCTTTTTTTTCTTGCCTCACACTGCGAATGAGCTTATGGGACGACAGTCTCTCGTGTGCGAGCTTCATGGTCCTGATGGAGTCGTTCACTTAATTTCCGGCGAGTATCGCCAGCGACACGGTATGCATGCACTCAGTGGATTTCTGGATTGAAATGGTAATTCAATCGATGCATTATTCTATAGGAAAACGGGGTACGAAACACGCCGTGATGTAAAGAAATGTTATATTTAATGATATTGCAACACGAAATGTCTTGAAGAAAAAGAGAAATAATAATAATGACTATGAACTGAGCTTGGATATAAATAATCTAAGTAATTATTAATCGTATAAAGAGTATTACAATATAAAAACCTGTGACTTTATATTCCTGAAAAAAAGAAGAAATAATTTGGACTCAATTCAGCAAAAGTAAGCTACATATTACGGCAAAATCGGAATAGTACATTTCTACACTAGAGAGAACAATCTCTTTTTTAGCGAGTGTAGGTTCGTGGTATGGACACAAGTCAGATTATTACAATCACACGATCTACAAAAACGCTTCTCTCGTTAGTGTTGAAAAAAAATTCCCAGTATGACATCAGAAAACTGCACTTTTCCGGACGAACTGCCGAATATGCTCTTTTCTTGATAGGAAGGATACTCGATATCAGCCCTGGTTCAATTTCATGAAATATCTTCCTCAACTCTTCGCTGATGATATATTATAAGTTTTACGATTTTTTTTGCGTCGTTGTACTGCAAAAAAAACTGAAAGTGCTGAATAAATTATATTTTTATATTAGCTATCAACTTTTATTGTCTCCCTAGCGGTGGCATGTAATAATAAGGACCGTGATAAAACAGACACAAGGTCTCTGTGAATGAAAGTCCAGGTAGATCGTTGCTTCGTCTGGTGGCGCACTGATGCAAATGCAAAATGCACCCTCCATCCGGATATAGATGCATGTTACCTGCGCAGTTCACTGTGTGTACGCGAGCGAGAGTAACGATCACACGCAAATGATCTCTTCAGACTCCGGTAGCTACCGACACGACTTGATTCTCTTGAACGACTCACCATCGGCAGCTTCCTGTAGTTGTACACTTATGCACCGATGCGCGCATATCGCACGCAGTGAGACTCGCAGAGTCACGACATACGGTGGCTGTGCTGTGCTACTAAGGAGAAAATATTCCTGGTTGCGGGTCTCAGCGCAAGATCGAGCAGTGGAGCCAGATACGAGACGAAACTTACGTTGCATTGTTCGCGGAGACCTTTATTGCCGAAATATACAACAGTGCGATGAAAGACTTTGGTAGGAATAAGTTTTATCCGGCGTTAACGGCGCGGTTGAAAGAAAAACTGAGGAAGTAAGCAAGAATATTAAAACAACATTTGCCTATTCATTTTGACAAGTCATGGGGACTAAAATTATAATTGTTTGATCGACTAATGCTGTATTAATTTTTTTAGGATTGAAATAATATCAAGGGTATCAAACTGATTATTTTCTGTTCACCTCAATACGTTCACTATTGCTTGCCAATTTTATTCAATGGTATTTTTGAATGTATCCATGTGTAAAAACATCATTTTATGTGTATGACTTGCAGCTAATGTCAAATTCGAAAAAAAGTGGATAGAACAAACAATGAATTATTAATAGCTAGGTATTAGGATAATCCTTGAGTAC
The DNA here is from genome assembly GCA_949699805.1 of Tromatobia lineatoria. Taxonomy (NCBI): domain Eukaryota; kingdom Metazoa; phylum Arthropoda; class Insecta; order Hymenoptera; family Ichneumonidae; genus Tromatobia; species Tromatobia lineatoria. Next base: position 625,521 of record OX453049.1, read on the forward strand.
AACTACAATCATTCGAATAACCCACATCCAATCGGAGAACGAAATAGCGAATGCAGACAAATCTCCGCGACGTGTTTGCGGGCATTAGTAGAACGATATATTACGTGAGAGAAAAATCGATAAACGTGTACCTAAGTAGAGAATGCTGGCTTTCGTCTATCGTTCTTCAGCCGTTGCTCGTGTGATCGTGAAAGTTCGGATGTGTATCAGCAGGGGTAGTGAGTTCAGCCGTACGACGGGCGAGGGGAAAACCATTCGAGAATCACATTCGGAAAGTGGGAAAGGGGCGAATAGCCGGTAGCAGGGAAAAGGCCGAGATTCCGATAAGGTGCTAATGACCTGGACGGACTCCAGAGTTCCAAGATTGATCGAGGGAGCCCTGGGCGTACGGTGAGCTTGCGAGTTGGAGGTAGGTATAGCGTTGCTAGGGGTTGGTCATGCGAGCGAATAGGATACTGTGGATAGCGAGTAGTGCTGGTGGCAAAACTCAAGCTGAGCTCTAAGTAGAATCGCTGACCCCGAAAAAGAAGAAGCCTGGTCTGTTAGCAGACTTGGCTATCGATGCTATCTAAGCATTTGATTCGAAAGAGATGAACCACCCTCGCCGTGCGTTTCTCCTAAGTCTGATCAGGAACAAAAATAAACTCAAAGTTTTCAGTTGATGCTACAAAAATGCACAATCTAAGCTTTTTTTTATGAGTCTTAAGCGGCTTTGGATTAGGATAAGCCGACTAGTGAATGAACGGTTAAGCAGTCGATAAAACTCAGTGAATGGACGTTTTTTATGCACTTGTTCTTATGTACGGCATTCATTTACTGGTCGACTTGCTCTATCATTTCAGTTGCCTCTTTTAAGCATTCGTCCTAAGTTTCATATACGTCTTCGGCACTGAGCATGTTACTCACCGTGAAGAGATTGATTCAGCTACAAACCATAAACCGAGCTTAGACCCAATATATTAAAAACACATGATCTTCAATTCTATAACAGATTATGGTATATGTAATGCTGACCATATGAAAGTTTGCTGATACAGCCAGCAAATCTCCATACCTAATGGTACATACTCACGTTTGGACTGAACAATATTCCTGATAGCAGAGTTAATTCCCTAATGTCTCTAATCTCATTGGTTATACGACCGCGCAAGCCACGTTGTATGCCCCCTCGCGAAGCGCTCAGATTCGAATTCGCAGAGAGGTGAAAGAGGATGAGAAGAGAGAGAACGGTCGATGTGTTCGGTATAGGTAGATGTGGCGCTTGGTGCTGGTCGGGCAATAACGGGCTAGCGTGCGGTAATCTGGTCCGGCAGCTTCAACCTCTTGCCGTAGCCGCTGCCGCCCCTTTTCCCAGCAAGCATTACCCTCTTCACCGTTCGAAAAGGTGAGCCAGAGGGCCAATCTGAAATTGCTAATTCCGGATGGCTAATTCAATTAAGAGAACGGGCGGCGTTCACCGGAACGATGGCGAGTTCGCGAGAGAAACCTCGAGTCGCCGAACCATGTACCTAGAGGACTATCAGAAAGGGGGAATATGGAGCGATAGTTAAGAGCTAAAACGAGGATGAAGCTGGGAGGCAACATCGGCGCGTGTAGCTGCGGCCGTGGAAGAGCCGGTGAGATATTAGAAGCTTCCTCCGTGATGTGGCTAGTTCGGGTGGTGGTCCGTTCATCTGTAGCATGCTGTGTGCTGCGGAGAGCTGCTATATTACAGGGGTTATAACGTTGGCTTGTGCCCGGCACGCCATTCTGTTCTAGAATAGCAGTAGAACTGACTTTGCGGTAAGTGCTGACCGTGGATGTGTCTGGGCCGACGCCACACTAGCGCTACTGCGGCGCGCTTCGTTGACTACACACTCGAATCATCCGGCTTGCACGGCTGGGGGCGCTCGCGCACACCAGAAACTCTCGTTCAACGTAGAATCCGCGTATGCAAAGTAGTTACGGCCAAAGGAAGCTGACACTGGCCCCAACTAACCCTCTACATCTCTATCCGCATTAGGCGCCGATGGATTAAACATTACTGACGTAGAGTTCACGCGAAAGTCCTGATAGCACGGGCTCAGGAAGTTTGTGGTGTTATATATTTCATGGTGTATAGGCGTAGGTGTGTTTATACGTCATTCCTTATTGATACATAGGAATGTGATGGACTGTTGGTAGAAATTTGACTGTGGGTTGTGACACTAGGTCCTTAATAATAATAAACAAATTCAGGAAAGATTCCAGTGTGGGAAGTTGACTTAAGCGTGTTCATGAATACCAAGATGCAAAGGTTCCATATCTTTGAAGTGTTGAACCTTTTCCGACTTCGGGTTTAAATTATTAAGTAATCTTACTGGTATCCAGATTTGCAGCTTTTCCTGGCAGGATTTAGTCCATACACGATTGTGATCTTCGGAAAACAGATGGCTTAGTTATTTTTTTCACTGAAATACTATATAGTAGAATATAACAGTAGAAAAACCCATGAATACAAATATATAGACTGTACCTTCGAACTGTCAACGGTCCCATCTGCCAAACGATATAATGTGCGTTTGTAAGTTCCCGGCCATCCAAACACGTGCATAAATGCGTCATACACATATATGTTACGATGTTTGGATATTGCTTTCCGTGAGTAGTCACTGTATTAAGTGAAGGCAAAATATGATTTTCCTCTCTAAGCGCTCTGGCGCGTGCATTGGATTAAAAATAATTCTATCCGATGGCATTCCAGGTAGCAACAGAAGGAGGAGTTCCGTCGTAGCGCTAACGACATTAAAATATCCTACAACCGATCCTCGTTAGAAAAGTTACGATTAAAATAAATCCTTTTAAGAAGAAGCTCAGAGGCTGTGCAACGCCCGGGGGGTTCGGAATATAAGGGATGAGGAACCTTGACAGTATCCTCTTGCTGCCTGTTTCTCCCTTCGTCCGCAGTCTGACCTCTAACCTCTAGCCCTCCCACCGCTCTCCAGAGCAAAAGCTACTGTCACTCTGGTCGCTTTTCCAGCTCCGCCCCCTCCCGCGAGCGAAAAAGGATAGAAATTTAATTAGAAGTGAATTAAAATTTAATCACTCGCTAAAGGAACTTATCCAGGTTGCTATCGGTGGGTGGTGTCCTCTTCATTTAATTGTAGGATCTCCCGCACCCTCAACTCTCTACCCAACCAGCCGTTCATGTCTGCGAAAGCCACAGTAGCCACACCATCACACCACGTAACTTGGCTATGCCGCAGTGTCCCTTTCGATATGCTGCCGGCAATCTCCAGTTTCACAGTGTCTTTATGCGAACCCCTCTTTTATTCCCAATCTCACTTAGCTATGCCGCGTTCACGGTTTTTTAATGGCTCCTTTTTCACTCATCCATTTCTGCGCTTCCTCAACGTTAAATTTCCCACAAAACGTGATGTTCCACTGTAACTCGATCACGGAGTAGCTAAGTACTCTTTGCCTCAGTCTTTGCCTCGGGGTAGTTGAGTTTTTGGGTCTTGAACAAGACCTGCAACCAATGACACGAGCAAAGTATGTAAATGCGAAAAGCGCAAGTATTTTCAATTTTGATGTTTGAAACGGTAACGGCGCTGCGGTTTTAGGGAAAATGAGGCATGGGATGAAAGAAAAAGCATGGGTACTGGATATAGTGTCTTTATGTTTAAATCGGATTTATCGGTAGCGAACGCCTATGGCCTATTTGTATTTGCCTATCGTCAGGGGCAAAGTTGTCTGAAGGTCCGACCGAAGATCAAGACCATAACGCTTAACTGAAGACCATCTCACTCAATTTCCAAAAGAACGACAACTCTTTTTAATGACTTCTTTCGTCGCTTCACTCATTTTCCGGGAAAGGACGTAACTGTTTTTGAGGATACAGTTAGCGATATAACACAATTTCCAGGAGAGCCGTAACGCTTTTTTAGGACGTGTTTAACAACTTCACTCAATTTCCAGGAAATTTGTTGCGTTTCTAACTCGTTCAACCATCTGATGCAATTTCAGTAAAAACCGGAATACTTGTTGAAGACACAGTTTGCCATCCATGATTACTTGTGGTTTCACGTGATTTTGTATTATTTTTCCGTATTTAATAATTGATTTTACATGAACTGGTTCAACGGCTTTAGGACTAAGATCGATATGTAACCGTGCGGCGCCATTAGAGTATCGAACCCCTTTCGGAGCTGTGTTTTCATCGAGTACACTCTTCGGTTATTGCTCAAATCGAAGTTATCTGGTTACACGATCCCAATTATGTTTCCTTTTCGGACTTGGGCTAACCCTGCCAGTCTAGACTCCTGCAATGAGGTGCAGAGCCCACGCATTGCATTGTACGTCCGTTCGCAGAACAAAGTCCGCACCACTCGACCTAGGAACCCGGGTTCAGGCTCAGGACAGCGCGGGGGCTTAATTAAACTGATTCTTTAACGTCCGTCTAATGGGTGGCTCGTTACGCGAGTCTGGCTCTACCAGCGAAGAGCTGCGAGTGGAAGCTGAAGAGTGAGACAGAATAATATCGATCCTACCACTGTATCTTTTAGCAGGTCTCGTTAGTCTTCCGGCGAATTCACGGGGTGGTGCAGTAACGCATTAACGGTGCCGCCGTGATCTTGTTCGCCCTGCAATGCGCTAAAATCGTGTCTAAAAATCGAAACCCTAAGATATAAACTGTACGCGCTCGATATAATTCGATGTTATATATATATATATATATATAATATCGAATTCAACGCTCGTTAAGGTTCAACCGCTATGTTTGCTAATTGGAGATGCAGCGTGGTTGTGCAGCCAGTATACAAGTCAGGAAGGAGGAAACATTAAGGTGATGGGGCGGTTCCAATCGGGAATACGCGCTTGGAATACCCTGTCGCCAGGTCTGTCTCTGCCAGTCTGACTGCTGATCGAACTCAGCCATCCAAACACACCGCGTTCGACATCATTAACGAAATTTTAAAAACTTTTAATGACATGACCACCGGGTACAGCTGCGAAACATTCGAACGGATATTTTATCATCATTTACCTCGTTGCCGTCTCGTTATCTAGATAAATGACACTGTTTGCATGAGATATGTATGGTAATGAAATATGTTGTCGTGAATATGTCCGAGTGAAAACGTTTTCGAGTTAATGCTCGGTGCTCCAGGTGGTATATAGAGTCAACTATGTGCCCACGTGACATAATACAACATAATATGTGCTCAAGAGACCAGGTGGCAAATGTTTGCCTTGCTAAAATATTGACAAGGGATTGGACAGTGTAACGTAGTCATACTTAATACCGTATTCAATGCTTGCATCTTGCCAGGCTTACTTCGAGAATGTTTCGCACGCACATTTCAAAAAGTTCAATTACGTTAGAATTCTGATTCTCAACAAAAACTTAATGTGAAGTCAACTAAAATTAGCTCCTCTGACACTTGGTAGAAAATACTCATGACAAAAGCAATTCTCTAGCAGCAGGTCTTATAACCAGAACATAGCAGACAAAAAAAAACCTGTGGCTGCTCAATTTCATACCGTATGAAGGTACACGGAGTCATGCAATATTCACCGAAGGCTTTAAACGTCGGTTTGGTAGGGCACATCGCGCTCGTTTAGGAAACCAGTAACACAAAGCAGCTTGTACGAGGTCTAATACGGACATCGACGAATCTATGTGCCTATATGAACAGCAAAACATGTGGTGGATGTACGATGGGGCTGCGAACGCTTGCAACGCGGTTTTCGAGGGTTAGATCGCTGCTAGATCGCGTCAAGAGTCGAGGGTTCATGTCCATGGAGTAAGGTCGACGTAGCTAGGGCTTGGCCACGCCGCAGTGCTGGAGAATGGCGAATGAAGGCTTGATGCGGTGCACGAGAGAGCAAGAGAGCAAAAGGTAGTCGTGCGAGAGTCGCTGAATCTTTGATGGACGAGGTCGGGTCCATCTGCCCGCGACCCTTCCTCATCCTCGTCCTCCTCTGACGCTGCTCGTTGGTGTACGAGAGCCAGAGTCCCGCGAGGGCGAAGCACAGTAGCCACCAACGCGGGACAAGCACCAGGCAATAGCAAGAGCACCAGTTACCGACCGACCGCACAATCTAACGCGGTTGAACGCAGTTTCACGCGACGCACCCTCGGGTTGTGCAGTGCATGCATCCACCCCGGCATATACTAATAGGATCGTGGCCATAGTAGCATGCGGTAGCTACACGCATGGTGTTACTAGTTAGGCTATGTCCGCATTAGTCTAGAGAATGGAACGCTATGCAGTCGCATTTAACAGAAAATCCAAGTGCTGAGCTGTATAACGTTGTCAACGTTTCGCTCGTTTCATCAACACTTACGAAGCTGTACAAAGGTGACATTCATTATTTCAGAATTGCTTTGTATGACAATTGGGGGCAGATTTTGTCAGATCATTTTGTTCAGATTTCTTGAACAGAGAATCGAAACTTCAATGCGTTACAAAGCTTTATTATGATTTAGCGTTTTAACTGATTTACAGCAATTTCGGATCTTAAGTTCTAAGTTTAGAATACGAAAAAAAAGGTTCTGCAATGCATATATCCTTCACAATATATACCAATTGGATGGACGCGTGACATTTGACGTTTTGGGAAAAAACGCCTTTCTGTTTGGCACAAACTCTATTGTTATACCGAAAAACTCTGGTTCTTTAGGTAAAGGATTAAGTTAACTTTTGCAGCATTGGAATTAAAATACTAAAGGCCATGCTTTACGTTTGTTGGAATTGTGTTATCACGCTTACGTGATTTTTTGACAAATGATTCACAAATGGTTGATTGAAATATCTACAGCAGATAGGCAGCCATGTTATATTTATGACCATGTTACTAAAGTAGTTAGCTCTTTCACTATTGTTTATGACAGTTATTTCAATCTGTTAACCACATATTTTGTTTGCTACTTGAATCTAGTAATTCGGTCGACTCAAGCGATCTTATCTCTTATTAATAGCTTAGTTTCCGTTTGCTGATGTCTGCCTTTTATCTCATATCTTAAGTGTATTATGAAACTTGAGCGTTCAAAGACAATACGAGGTAGAAATGCTCTAGCAAAAAATTTCAATACTGTGCTTTGTTTTCACTGTCAAGCGAACAAAGTGATTCGGTTTCAATGCGTATTGTTGAATATTGTATAGAAAATAAAGATTTTTAAGCGAATTGAAGTTAAATTATTCCGTCTATCTGACTATTCGCTTCTAGCTGCAAAGTTTTGGGAACAAGGTGGTAGTTGTGCGGGTGTGCAAGCGGACGATTTCACTAGTGGAGGTCGGAAATTCTGGCACGAAGACGACGACAACGACGATGACGTCGTATAATAATCCTGCGAAGCGAGTGGCGTCGAGGGGGACGCGAAGCAAGAGAGCGAAAGTGCAATCCCCCGGGACGAAAGTACAAGGAAGAGTAATTAATTGACCAGCCTCACTCTCTGTCCCGCTTGCTTATCCACCCTTGGACTCCATCCCATTCTCTCTCTCATATACTTTTCGCCTTTCTCTTGCTTTTGCTTCGACGCACGACGAGACGAACATGCGGCCGATGTCATTTTTACAAGAAATCTTGAACAGCAGAAATTGCCTTCCACCTCCTTGTTTTATCACCCCTCAAGGGACGGTTCTTTTATATGAGTATTTTGGGAAGCCCGTTTCTATCGCTTGCAATTAACGGACCCTCGTGGTATTTTTATTCACAAAGACGCGCATTAGCGTGGCCAAATAGCCAATAATTCTATAGTAGTCTCATCGAATTAGCAATGAAATTTGGCTGGGTCAGCATTGAAGATTTACCAAATGATTCAAGGAGACTAAGCATTCAAATCTGTTAAGGATGTATGATACGTACAGTCTCGCCAAGAGTGAGTTTCACGGACAATTTCGATCACTTCCCGATGGGATAAAAATCGGAATAAACGATCAGTGACAAACGACTACGATAAAAACCACCGTATAACATTAGCCGTCTGTTTTCTTACTCTATAACTTTATCTGAATTGCACTTACGGCATTTTTTCCAGTGTTTAAAATAATGACTGATAATCACGACCAGTTATTTAAAAATTGAACTGCAAGTTAAATTTTCATATAGCACTAACATCATTATTTAATTGTGTCATGATGTTCTTCATTGCTTACAGTAATTTTTTATGCCTGTGTCCAGTTATTGCGGCCCACCACAATTTTTTCGAATTCCTCATGTAACTCCCGGAATCTTCGATAAAATTGAGCTGGACATTATTTGGCTTCTTAATATACAATTAACTGATTTGCACAATGCAAGTATCTTACTTATTCAAGGTTTATTTTATTTTATTTTATTTTTTTGTAAGAGGATAAATATCTGCATGAAAAAACGTTTTTTCAGAAAGACTGCTTGACTTGGATAAAAAATGGGTAAATTGACTGTAGTATTCAGCAGTATTGTGCAGAGTAGTACTACAAAGGGAGAGGCAGACGTCGCGTGGGTGGTCTGTCGTAGATACTGTGAATTCGAGGCGCGAATACATCACGAAGCGTGCGTGTAAACAGCCTCCAGCCGACTCGTATTAACTCTCTCTGGTGATCCCCGCGTGCGGTTCCCTTCAGCCCCAGAGCCCAAGGGTCCAGCCAGAGACTGACTTATTCCCGGGCTTGAATCGTGACCGCGTCGACGAAAAAGAGAGCCACATAAAACTCATAAAATAAAAACAAGTTTTTTTTTAACTCGAAAGAAAATTCTTGCGTACACGATATCATCCGTCGATTTACTCTATGGCCATTCGCCTCCCTGCTGGTCAGTAGTTTCGAGTGTGAGTGCATCTCTGACTCACGAAAGTTAATTTAAAAGTAAGAGCGCGATAATGCAATGTAAAGAATAAGAGACACAAAAGAGGGTGAGAAATAAGAGAGTTGAATGTGCTCCGAGCTATTGCACAATGAAATTGAGGCACGAACTAGAGTGAAATTAAATAGTGTCTCCGAGAGGCCGAGGGTTCGAGCACGTTCCAATTATTTGCACGATAGAAAGGCGAAACGAGGAACACCGAAGAAGCTTCGAGCGAAAGGACTTTTTCAAGACTTCTTCTATTTTCTTTTTCCATCTCGCTATGTATATATATATATGTATATATATATATATATATGTATATTTTATTTTTATTTTTTATTATTCTCTCGCTCTATTCGTTTGGCGTGAGAGGCCAACGATAAGAAGCTCGCCAAGAGCACGAGATTATTTTTAATTATTTTTATAGCGTTCTTGAGCCGCCGCTGCTGCTGCTGCTGCTGCGCGCTGAAAAAGAATAACAAGGAGAAGAAGATGAAGAGAAATAAGAAGCGGCGAGGGAACTCAATATGCTCCTGCTAAAGTATATGTGACGCGCGTCCGACATCGTACCGGAATTTAATTTCATTGGCCAATGAATTTCTTAGTAAATCGCGTGCGAGCCTGATGTAGCATCCGCATGCTCCTCCTGCTGATGGCGATGCTGCTTCTGCCTTCGCTGTGGCAATGTAGGAACGGTGGACCTTTGAGTAAAAATTAAAAAATAAAACACTGAGAAAAGAAGTGCAGAACGCTCTAAACTAAATGAAACGACAAGTGAAACACAGCTAGTCATAACTGTGTACCGCATTGTATTGGAGCAGAATAACATTTAGTATTCATTAAATTATATATGATATTTGCTAACTAGATGAAAATTAACTCCATTGCCGATCGGGTCTGAATTGATTATCAAACAAGTTTGTTCATTATTACAAAAATTCAAATGATTTAAAATGAACATTCGAAATTCCCACGTAGTTGCAGATTCACATCTTTCAAAATTTTTTCTTTTTTTTTTCAATATAAAAAGTTAGGGGGGGGGGGGGGGGGGGGGCAGTTGATCGGTTCAATCAGTTCAATCGGTTTTTGTTATAATTTATTCGAAGCTAAAATCCAGGGTCTACAGAAATACAATAAATATTGTTAGCCAATTTTTTTTCTCCTCAAACAATTTCAAGTATCACAACATTGAGATCTTTTAAAACTGTTATGTAATCTAAGCATTCTTTAAGAAAAGGCAACGTTAATATTTTTAGATATTTGACTACCAAAGAAAAAAAAAGTCTAATTCTAAAAAAAACTTACGGCCTTGTAAAAAAAAAGTACAAATTTTTCAAATTGTTTATTTAAGCCTTATTAATTTCATTCCGTAATACAAATCCTGTAATTACCTTCCGTCGACTTAATTTACTGTCCACGCTTAACAATAAGTCAAAAATAACTAACTGATTCTTAATGTGATGTTCGACAAACGTTGCCAAATCGTTCTACATAAACCGACTAGGTCCATAAGTTGGTAACGCATTTATAATACAGCGCGACGAGCAATTAACAGCACCGTCGACGACGACGACGACGACGACAACGACGACAATGATTCCTACAACGGTGAGAGACGGCCACACATTTCCTGGTGCTAATGTTCTACGAAGACGACTAACGAGATTCTGATCTCGGTTGATCTCTCGCCAGTCTCGTTCCACGAGTTTCTATCAGCGAAATATCGATTTCCACGGAGTCTGGGATAAACGATCTCGCGTTCGCGGTTTCCGGCCAAAAGTCTCGAATGTTGGCCCGTCTGTAGAACTGATGTCTAAAGGGTTGAAACGGCGTTCTAGAGGCTCGCAGTTATATTCGCGGTAGTGGTATTGGTACGTGGTAGTTGGAACCGAGGGAATAGTCGACGAGAACCAGAGGGAACACACCGCGCGCCGTTTACTCACTGCGGGCGGCTAACCGGGGGAGTTACAAACGATCGAGCGGATCGTTCGCATTAGTCTTAGTCAGAATCAGAGATAAGCCAAATGAGGGATAGGCGGGGTGGTGGGAGGAACGGGGGAAACGGTAAAACATTTGGATTCCCTTCGGTTTGAACGTGTGAGCCCCAAGAGTCTAACCAGTCACCCATCCGCGTTCGAGTCTCGCGCACACACTGCCAAATCGCGACCCAATGTATGTCCCCTGCATTTTCCCGGTTATATAACGCTACTGATGTACGAGCGTATTCGCTTTCGATCGAATTCGAAGTGCATAATTCGATTCTCCCTATCACGACAATTAAATATTCACCGGTTAATTTAATACCCGACCACCATGGCGCTTTAATGCTAATGGAATGGCAGCCATGAGATTAAGGCAGATTTGTGGGTCTCCTCGGTTATTTCGAAAATATAATTTATGGACACGATTTATATCCAGATTACTTCAAGGAACTGAGAAGATATTTTTAATGAGATACGCTCAAGATGGGTTGCAGTGAATATCACACGCATTGGATATCATTAAATGATAATATACAGGTTTTCTGAATGATAGCCCTTTTTCCTTATCGTTGAGACACCACGTCAATGGAATTAGTTGACAAAAATGAAACAAGTGATTTTGTCTACCGATGCACATATCAAATTCAGTGATATTATAAATCATATGAAATTTTTCTGAGAAAAATATTTTGATTTGCTCAAAGCTCGTGATAAAAGTATTTATACATCTTGTAGTTAATCTTTAAGACTACACTGTTGGACCAAACTGACTGTTCGCATCTCCATTCAATGACGACTGTTTGATTTGAAATTACAAATTTTCATTTCTATCTCTTACGCCGATGGCACAGAATAAATGTGCAAAAAAAATTCCGCAATAAAGATTCACAAACGACAGTAAATTGCTCATAATCGGATCGAACGGTGTATTTTTTTGTTGTCAAAAATGGAATTCGCTTTTCCTGAATCATCGATGCAGCATAAGCTCAAAGACAAACGGAAATGAAAAAAGAGCCTTGCCACTTCAGAAAAAGTATTTCATTCCCCTAACCGGAATAATTAACGTAGCTACAAAAATATGTCCATGGCCTTATAATGAATAGTAGTAACTTTAAGGTTGCTATCAACTAACACGATTTGTCAAAAGATTGAATTTCGGATTGGCTACAGAAGCTGCAACCAATCCGAGGCTGATTTCGGATGCGTCGGATATCTTTCCTCCATATTTCTCTTTGACCCCTGCGAACGATGTCTGTCTCCAAGCATCGACAAACGTGTGAAGTTCTCTTTCCTTTATTTTTTCCGCTCGACGAAAGAGTGAGTTCTCGCATGGCCATCAATTTGGCGAGAGAACCACTCCCCGAATACCCCGTCGATGTCGTCGTTTCTGGGATAGTTCATCCCATGGTGGCGAGTATAAAATATGGGAAGGCTGTGAATGGTTGGAAGGGGTGTAAGCCCGAGACATTCTCGTACAATACGATCGTCGACGACGACGATCGCTTTCACTGGTGGCGTCCGTCGTCGACGTCGTGCGGCTCCTCGGCACGAGGTCCACCCGCATCAGAATGAGCAGCAGAGTATGTAGAAAGAAGCGAACCCTTCTGCTGGTGCATTTGGTGATGGCGGCGGTGAGGAAGCCTTGGTTCGGTTCGCGAGGTATAATATATACTATGTGCTCGATCGTCGAACCACGATTTTGTTCTTCCAGCTTCTTCGCCAAAGCGAAGAAAATGGTGGTGAGCTATCGACGATTCTCGGACATAAATCGACGTGTACTTACCGAATTGCTTCCGAATCGTTCCTTTATGTCCCTTGTTCCTCCCCGTTAAGGTTCGCCCGCACTCGCACTCGTGCCTCAGGATCTTCTTTCGTATTACTATCATCTCTTCTTCCTCATCCTCTTTCTCTTCTTTCTCGGCGCCTTCGCCTTCTCATTTTCCTCCTTATCCTTCTACGTTAGACCAAGTAATGGATGCAGTTTACTCGATCAGGCCATTTTTCATATGACCTGCACTGTGTAATAGGGAACGGGATCGAAGCTATTCTCCTTGCCTTCCCTCATTTCTTCGAAATCCACGGCTGCTATCGTTGTACGCTGCGTGCAGAGCGTTACGTACATATCACGTCTTATACATATCACGTCTTATAGACTGAAAAATTGTTCCCCTTTCTTGTATAAAAATCTTAATAGGAAATCTTGTCCGTGAAAACAAAATTAAATTGAAAATTATCTCTTGCTGATATTTGATACATTTATTTATAAGAGTCTCGACAGAAGATTTTGGCGGAGTCTAGCAACGATTCGTCAAATTTATTCCTGAGTCAAAGCAGCCTCAGACAAAATCTGGGCGAGGTTCGTATTTTACTCATGTAGAAGTTCCATATAAAATTTTAGCGAGACTTGTAGAATGTATTAATAAGATTATCGGAGGAAAAGTTAGATACAGTGAAGATAAGATTCATCGAATTTATTCATGAGTCTCGGAAGGAGTCTAAGACAGAGTCTCGGCAAAATTCGTAATTTAATGATACAAGAAACTTGCGGAATTTATTAATAAGATCATTTTTGAAAAACTTGGATACATTTATCTAGATTCGAGGTGAGATTTGTCAAATTCATTCACGAGTCCTAAAAAAAGATTTGGAAAGAATCTGAGCGAGAATAGTGATTTACTCATACAAGTCTTAAAAGGGGTCTCGCATGAAGTTTTAGCGAGACCCGTAAAATTTGTTGATAATATTAATAAACAAAAATTGGGTAGGGTCTTGGATACAAGTTTTAGAAGGAGTATCGTATGAATTTTAGCGAGGCTTGCGAAATTTATTGATAATATTACTGAACAAAAATAAAAAGAATTGGTAACACCAACCGAATCTGCAGTTACAAATGTTGGGTTGATTGAAAGAAATATTCGTTCCAATCAACCAAATATTTCGTTTGGAAACGTAGCGAAAGAAATCGTTGGTTAATTGGAACGAATATTTCCTCCAATCAACCAAATATTTGTTTCGCCACCCGTAACCGCATTGGTATTACTAATTCTTTTTATCGATGCTGAAAATACATCAATAAATATGAAATTTGATCTTAATGATGAACCGAGTTTCAGGTTTCAATTTGTTGAGAATTTTCATGCTTGTTTAAAAAAACATTATACCATTTCGTTTGTAATCAAAATATCTCTTGCGATCATCTATTGACTGCGCTACGTGTGTATACCTCGTGCACACGAGCGCGTAGTGAAGGGTAGTTGCAGGAAACAAGAAATGAAAAACGGCAAAAAAGATCGCACGCAAGTGCAGAAAGCAGGGAGAAAGAGAAAGCTTCGCAGCCGTTGTACGTTCGCGAACCAACAGAAATAAATTGAATAGCGAAGTTTCGGAACTGAGTGCCAGCGACGACCGTGTAGAGGAACTGCATGGTAGCGTCAAACGTTCCGCTTTCCCGGCGTGAGCCGACTCAAAGGATTTTCGCGCGCTTGCTGGTCCCGGTTTCCTCTACGTTCCCCGAAAGCCCGAAGTACCGAGCTTTATACCCCGCATGCTTCCAGTCCCAGGTGATTGATTTGTCTGACGGTATACATACACCAGAATGCGTCTGGACCATTTTGTATATCATCCGGTCTGCGCGATTGATAAAACGTTCACTATAGCCTCAAAATAGCTCGGTGACAAAATTAAACTCCTGTAGCCATCAGAGTCGCATTTAGCGAATTTCAAATAACTCAGGAAACCCCGTTTGATTTTTCACGCTCAAACTTAATTGGTATTTCATTGAACTCCAGAACGCCAGGAAAAATATTTAGTTGAATTGAATAATTTTAATTATAATGCCAGTCTGTTGCACTATTATAACGAGACAATGGAAATACGTATTTCATCGAATATTATTTTTCATTTGTTGATCCTAAAAGATATACAATTAAGCAATTTTTTATTGATGAATATGTATTTCAAGGTAATGCTTTTATTCACTCCAACAAAAAATAAGCTTTTTCGTTGCTAGTTCAGTCTTTTTTCCCAGTTCTGCAAAATTGTTGTTTTATCAATCTTAGTTCGCTATAACTTCAACAGCGAAGTAACAGTTTTCGAATTTATAAGAATTATAATTTTTTTTAACTTTCTAGATTTCGGAAGAGGAAAATAGAATTAAAAAAAAATACTAGGTAAGGCTTAATATTTTGGACGAAGTTTTCAATGCAGTAGTAGTTTATCTTGATATCATTTATTTTTAACTTAACAAATCTGATCTGTGGTGCATTAAATAATTATTAGTTTCATAATAATCATAGTACCAAAATCTGATGAATTTCAAGATACTTGTAATTTCCGACCAAGCGAGAAAATAATTGGAACAAAATTATTAATGCATAATTGGTAATCAAATGGAGTTATTGGATTCTTTTAATTTTTTTGTTAGCGTCAATACTCATTTAGTCCTATCAATTCTTAATAACGTTGTTTCCATCCAATTGAATCAGATAATATATATCTTATACCGATCTATTTGTGTGTCGCTATTTCTATGAGATACGTTCCTACTTTTCTGGTGAATTATTAGTGATCGAAAAATGCTTGCAATGTCATATTTGGAATGATTCTTTTGTCCTTCCCTCTTCTTCAGTGATTCATCAGGGGTGGGAAATCGTTTTATTCGTCTTCCAAAGTGTCCTTAGGCCCCGGCGCGCCAACGACGTTGCGACTATTTTCCTAGGGGGAGAAAACGAGAATGGCCTCTTTCCGGATTCGAAGACCATATGTAGTAGAGTCGTAACGCGGATGATTCACAATCTAGTCTACTCCCTGGATGTAGGATGTAGGATCAGGCCGACAAGAAAATACGAAGACAGAAAGACCGAGAATATCGCATCTCAAATATCGAGTGCGACACAGATATTCACGAGTTAGATTTTAGCTGAAGCGCGTTGCATACACTTGTTCTTCTCCTTGTTCTTCTTGCTCTTGTTCTAAAAAATCTAAACCAACAGGGAAAAGTTGTTTAACTTCTACACTGTTAAATCAGACTTAAGTGAAAAAGCGTTTGTTAGACCACAAATGATATTTTGTGATACGCAAATAAAAAATTTTTAACGAGTTAGTTCTGATCCATAAAACGAATCTATATATTGCGAAAATTAAATTTTATTCCAAACATATAATTGCCAGATATTGCAGATGAAGATAACGTATCCTGCATGACCCTTTGATTGCGGATTTTGTTTGGAAAAACCCGTATTACCAATTACATGCAATATTTTCTGTGTGTACCCCGAGGGTCTATTTCGCGTTTCATGTTGTTGGCAGTTTGTTATCATTTGATTAAAAAAAAAGTCAACCGGCACAAAAGGCCGCGGCGAGGAGTGGCGGGAGGGGAGGGAGATCTACAGAACCGAAACAATGAAGCAAATCCGGATAAATTACATTTCTGGCTTCCTCTCAGTTTTTTTCTCTCTGTAGATTTTTCCATTTCGATATTATTACCAGGGAAAAAACCTATATTTAAATAAGTGAATGTATGGAGTTTCTGACATTTTAAATATTTTCCGTTGACAATATGCGTATTCTAAATTTCGATTAGAGCTTGTGTTTTTAGCTGCGTAAGAGGATATACGTAAACGGATATTTCAATTTCCGACGCGAGAATTTTTCCGGCGGAATGTATTATAATTTTTTCAACGTACGCGAACAAAGTTAATAAAAGGACATTTTTTCTCTAACTGTGTGAGAGGAAGATGGAGCTTCAACTTTTTAACGTTTTACGCTTATTCGCTTTACTATATGACGGATATCCTGGACAAGGTTCGGGCGTTTCATTTGGTAGATGAATTGGCGCGCGTGAACCAACGAGACTCTGAGCAACGCTCGCTATCATTATAAATCATGACATAATTACGGGACCGTCTCGTACTGCTGGATAGGTTGGAGGGCGGATGTGAGGGGTGCGGAACATTCTCTTGCGCCGTCGCCACCGCCACCGCCACCTACCCTCCCAATCGTATCCTGCCGTTTCTACTCGCATCCAACTCAAAGTATTCACCTCATCTCTTACTCGCCCTTCTAGCGACTCAGCAATGTCTCCTCGTGCATGTTCCACGTACGTTTACCGTGTATAATATACGTGTAACAGCTTTCCACCGCACATTCACGTAATCACAAATTTTAAGCTCGGTGCTCGACGTCGTCGTTATGTAGTGTGAAGTTATACTGGAATATGGGGGTACGACCAGAGAATAACGGAAAGCACAGCTCTTTGCGAGAAATTATCGCCCAAGAGAAAATTTTCCGTTACGTATAAGCAATTCGTGGTATTAAGTAATGCAAACTTAAATGAGAAAAAATATCGTTTAAAGTCGGAATTGGATAAAGGATACGGTTACACTTCTTTGAAATATGTCTGTTACGTTTAGCAATGACTTTGCCCCCATGGAAAAAAAAGTATAATCGAAAAAATATCGAAAAGTATATATTTTATATAGCAACTATACTTTGGATGAAACGTTTGATATATCGAATATAACTTTTAGTATACTTACAAAGTATATACGATGGTATACTAGTTCATACATATTTTTGGGAAATACAATTATTATATACAATATTTTATATATTCGTGGATATATGGGCATGTATATTTTTTCCATATAACTTATATATATATATTTATGTGAGAAGATGTTTAATACTTGAATTAGCTAAAAGAACATTTGGCCAAATTGTTTAGATCCTTTGTCGATATAAGAAATCTAGGTGGCCGAGATTTCGTGTTTTTATATTTTATGAATTATGATGCATTTTTTATATACTACTAATATAAAAGAAAATATACTTTACGTATATCCGCCAAATGTACGTTTGGTCGAAATATTCGGATTAAGTATTTAAGAAAAATACCACGTACATTATTTATATATTTTTCGATATGTCGAAAATGTTGTTCAGAATTTGATAAAAAATTGCCAAGTAGAAGAATATTATTAAAAATTCATCGAATGCATACTTGATTTCACAAAATCCAGTTTCCAAATACAATTTTAGTAAATAGAATTGATGCTGCAATATTGGTTTTGGGTTATTTTAGTGAGGTCGTTAAACCTAAAACTAATGGAACGCTCTCCACAATAAATCATCGTTCAAAAGAGAATTCCGACATACGTAGAAGCAATTCGTGGTGTTACATTAATGAATTGAATGCGAGAAAATATTGTTAGAAGTCGCAATTAGACGAGCGATTACGTTGCCTTCTTTTCTCCTTTCTCTTAAAGGAAGATGCTTTATCGAGAGAACATTATTTCCTGGAAATCTAAAGTCATAAATTGTCAGTATATTTGCCATATCACCGGGGTATTTCTCCATTTTCATTGAAAAATTCTGGAGCAAATTGACGAGTAGTGAAATTTTATTAGAAATACAAATTTGATTCTATAAAATTAAAATTCCAACAAATGCGATTCTGGTTAAAAAAATAAGTACTATAATGTTTTTTGTGGGCTATTTTTGACGAGAGATTTGAACAACACTCTTATTAAAGTGTAATACGAGGATCTGGATGGAAAGGCTTTGGTTTTTTTTTCCTGTCCGCTTTCGTATTTCGCATTTCCGGTTTTATGCGCGTAGGTCCAAAAGCCCTCCGGACGTTGGTAATATCAACGGAGGTTGATATTACCGTTTAGAAGTACACTACCACGACAACCAGTGTATACGCAGTTGAGCAACGCGCCTCCGGTGCAGCAGTGTGTAACATTTTTACGAGAAAACAGCATCGTCCTGCTCTAGCCCAGTATAAGGTTAGCGTTCCATTGCTCCTATACGCTTGCATCGCGAAACTATCTTGTACCCGCACGTATAATGTTGCCTCCAGTCTATTTATGTTGTTGTTACTTCTACGTACGTTGTTGTCCCTGTCTCATCTGCTGTTTGCATCTCTGGTTTGTATAATCTCGAACTGCCAGCGCTCTCGCCCTCTCATGGTCGTCAGACATGCTAAAATTATTCAAGATTTGTAGACATGTATTGTGTCAACTGAACAGTCTCATTGTAGTAGCAGTATTTCGAATGGTATAGTTATTGTCATACATCACAGTAAACACCATTGGATCAGATATTCACAATTACAATGGCCTAAGAAGTGCGTTTATTCGATTTTTGCCCATGAACCAAAATAAAGAATGCAATCCTAATAGGATTCCACTTTTTGTCATAATTACTGAGAATTTTTCAATAAAAATGAAAGTATAAAAATTATACTTTGTTAAAAAAATTCATATAGCGAATATACCTTTTTTTAAAAGAGTTTTTGCAGATTTTCCGAAGTTACCTTTGAAAAATCTGCATACGATCGCGAGGCTTAAGGTATATTAATCAATGTGGTGCAATTTTTTAGAAATTCAGCGTCGATTTGACAGTGAAGGGAAATATAACACCAATAAAATAAAATTTAGACGTTATCGCCGGAATAAATAAATATTCGAATAATACGAAATAAAAAGTTGGCTTCTACTACATTTTTAAAACCCTTGTCAAGTTTATCGAGGTCATCTCTGGTTCGTATAACCTCGTATTGACAGAAGTCTAGACCTCTCATCGTCGTTAGACATGCTAAAATTATTCAAGATTTGTAGACGAGCATTGTATCAACTGAACAAGCAATTGCAGTAGTGGTGTCTCGAATAGTATTGTCATTGTCAACAATCACCGGTATTCTGGAGTAAAAGCCATTGGATCGCGAATACCTTCAGAATTACAATAGTGGAGAAATTCGCTTATCTGATTCGCGTTTGAATGCGATTATTTTTGTATAAAAAAAAAGGATGCATTCTTAATGGAATCATAATTTTTTACAAATTCTCCCAGGATTAATGGTAAAAAAGGTATATCAATAGATTTATCGCAATTTTTTTCAGTTCAGTGAGTGCTTTACAAAAAAAAAAAAAAAAACACCCAAAATAGAAAATCGGTGAAACCAAAAAAGTTATCGCCAATTAAATATTCCGAAAAAATATACAACACTTTGAAAACTTATCTGACCAGAAATTACTCACCAATTACGAAACTGCCAAGTTTTATGGAAATACCTAAAATATTTAATGGTAAAAGGTAAAAGGTAATTATTCAAATAATGTGAATATTCAATTTAAATCAACTAATACCGCTTTTGTAATGAATTCAGCATAATTGTACATCAATTGTACCTCAATTATTTGTAAAAATGTAAAATGCGCGTCAACTACAGCTTTGGACGTAAAAATCGGGTCGGGCATATCTGAGGATTTCTATACTTCGGGGATCGGTAATCCGCCCGTAGCGACCAAAGGCTTCTCCCTCGACCTCCATGTCCTTATTCCACCATTCCGTGGTTTCGGTACACAGGAAACTTCCTCTTCTTTTTAATGGCCGTACAGGCTTTGAAAGAAGCGCAGTATTGCACTACTCGCCCGCATATACACCCTGCAATCTCACTTCTCTTCTACATCGGCGAAATAAAGAATGCCATTTAAACAGATAGTTAAGAGGAGTTAGATGCCGGTGATGCGAAACGAGGCGTCACGAATGTAGTATTTCTTGCAATATCTGTATATGTATAGAGAGTATAGCACTTGTATAAGTTTTACGAGCTCTTCACACCGGTGCTTTGTCTGCAAACTCGAACGTTGTCGGGTTTATGTGAGCTCTGCGGCTGTTTAATGCGCCAGATTCCAGTATTGCAATCCATCGGGGCGTCGCCCGCGAATCCTTCTATGCACAATTGCACTCTGAGGCTAAATCACGACGTTGGCTGCCTCTGAGAATCGACTTCATCAAACGCTGGATATATTTACGTGGCTGAAATTCATTCTATGTATTACGTGGTGCAGATGCAGTCCGAGATTTTGCATCCACTTCCCCACAGTTTCTTATTCTCAAAGAAAAATGTTGTATCGGCAACCATTGAGTTTTTATTTTATGTCCATATGACTATTTCTTTTAGTCATGTTAATGTTAAAAGTAACATTTTCGGGTCGCAAAATTATCTGAAAAATTTCATTAAAAAGTTAACATGAAACTACAACTTTCATGTTGGAACAATTTTTTTTTCTGTAACTCCAATTTTTCAAGATATATTGACTCTGAAGAAATACTCAACTTTCCATAATATTGGATTTAAAATTCTGGAAAAATTAGAGGAGAATACTTTCGAGTAGTACTATAATGTACGAAACGAAAAAGTGGCTGAATTGACGATCAATCCCTCATATAAAAATATAGTTTGAACTGTCTTACAGTTTCGGTAAATATTCACAAAATAGTCGCGTGGACTAACATAATATTATTATATCACATAATTTCCAGTATTTTCAGGATTCTCCTGTGTGAAATTTTTTTTCGATCAAAGGAAAAAAAAATTAATTCGTTCAATCGATTACAAATAAATCAATAAACGTATCGTGCACGCTAGACGAGATTTAACAATTGGAGCGAAAATATGGCAGATGACTCGTTAACTGATCATTTATAGAACAGTACATTTTTAAAGGCCACATTTGTTGGTATATTTTGTTTTTAATATTCGATTCGATGGATATGTGATGCCCTTTGTAATGCGAATTAAATTCACTTTTTGGAAAACATCACAGTGTTGTAGTGGTGCTCCGATAAATAATCGAAATGTAAAACAAATTCAGCGACAATGTAGAGAATGTTAGCTGATATTTTTAACCTTGATAAAATCTCCTTGTCACCCAGGCACAAAATTTGTCGTTTTTTTAATTCAAGAATTGCAACATTAGATAAATGTTACATTACATTCAATAAAATATCTTCTTTGAAATATTGTCATGCAACATTTTATTGAAAACAAAAAAATTTTCCATTGGTAGAAATTTTTAAAAATCAATCCACCCATTTCTTCGAAGGCAATGAAATCATTTCTCTCAGTGAAAAAAATATGATATTTCCCATGCACAATTGCAGTCCGAAACTGAATCGTTATCTGCTCCTAAGAATCGAATCTATCAATGGCGCGATTATTTAATGCTACGGAAATTCATTTTATGCATTAACTGTGCATCAATGCACCGATCTGTAATTTCGCAATTACTTTCTCACCGTTTTTTCCATTTTTCTGTGTGATATATACTTATTACTTTTTTGTATTGCTCCAGTAACGATCACAGAGGCAAATTGACTGACGTTTAACAATTTTTTCTTCTTTTTTACTGTTCCAGGTGAGTAACCAAGCATTCGTAAAGACTCGAACGGGTAAAACTGCGACTGTGGTGGATGGGTGTTGGGCACGGTATCGGGACGTATACGGTGAGCAAAAATGGTAGGGCAACGCGAACCACACGCTCCTTACCTACCTTCGGTACGTCGACTCTAATGGACCGAGAAGTACGCGGGGTCGTTGAATTCAATCGTTAAGATTCCACCGGCCGAACGCACGAATTGAGTTATGGCCCTTTCCGTCTGGAGTCGAATGCAACTGCTTTTGCATTGCGTGCATATGCACCTCGCTGTTGCAGTTGCAGTTTTTTTCTTACATAGCTCGACGGTAACGACGAGAGCGGAACATCGTAAACGATATCTGTTCACAATACTGAGATTAATTTGGGTATTGTGCATCCTGCAATTTAACAACTCTATAAATACGTTTTTGACATAAGTGCTGAGGAATAATGCGGAAAAAAGCGTCTTACGACTGCTGACTATCACTACACCGTTATTCGTGAGGTTTTCCACAATTTTGTAACCGCAATCACCTGTATGTCAAAATTAAGGAGTGTTAAAGCACTTTCGACCAGACACATCAGTGAATATTTGTGTGCAGTTGTTTCCGTGAATATTCTATACTTCAAATAATAGTGATAGGAAGAAATTTTTGTTAAGGCTTGTCTCACTAACCTGGAAGAATATGAATCGATCGCTTTGGCAAAGCTATTTATTATTTAATGGTGAATATATGAGAAGATACTCTTCTTCCGAGATTTTAAAGAGAAATAATCGATAACTTTTTGCTGATTCTAATGATGGATGGATCATTTTGATACCCAAACGATAATATGTAAATTGTCTATCTACATTTTTTATAAATATAAATACACTGAAAAAAATATCATATATTTAAGAAGACTATCGTTTGTGCACTGCCAAAAATAAATCTTATCAACTTCATTGTACTTGTATTGTACAATTCCATATGAGATCGTAATAATACCGTTAGTGTTATGTACGAATAAGAACTAGAGTTAATTAAAAAAATTCTTCTGTTTGGCAGCCCGCAATGATATTTTCTTTCAGTGTAGGAAGATTGATTAATATCTCTGAAATATCTCAAGCAATAAATGAACAGCGTTCAACATTAATGTGACAGCTACATCTCCGGTAGTAATGAAGCTAATAAATGAATCAATATGTTTTATCAATCCTTAGATATTTCGAATTCTAATTAGCGAACAAAAAACTCTGAGCTTATCCATGATAAAAAAAATTTTAATTTGCCATTAACGACTGTAACTCGCAATCGTAATCACTCCGAAGTCTCCGAAGTTACAGTTAGCATGCCTCATATACATACTCGAGGGTGTATATAGCTCCAAAAAAAACGATCGAGAGATCGAGAACTTCATAAATCCTTTCTGGCTTTCTATCACCCTGTGTACCAGCAACAAGGACGACGAAGTAGTAGTAGTAATAGTAATAGTAATAGTAGTAGTAATAGTAGTGGTGGTAGCGTCGTAGTAGCACAGCGTGTAAATAAATAAAGCATGAAGTGTGTAGTACAGTATAGTATCAGTGCGAGATCGGTGTGTTCCTTGTACTGTGGCCGGTGACCGTCGAAGACGATGCCATTAATAACCGGTGAACGAACTGAACGAACGAACGAACGAACCTGCGCGAGATGCCGCGCTATTAAACATATCGTGTCAAGTTCCCAAAGGGACGAGAGGGAAGGACTCTCCACGAACGGATATACGAGAGGTGTCCAAAGGATCGTTATATATACTCTTCAGTTCATTGGATATAAATATACGCACATAGAGAGACATAGCCATAAATGTGAAGTATACGTGATTGTGGCGTACGCGGAGAGTTTAAAGAGTAACGAGATATTGTACGCAACTTGAGTTCTCATCACCGTGTTCTGCATGCTCAATATTATTGCCATGGCAGTGGGATTCGGGCATACGATTTACCTAGTGAGAGGTTCCCTCTCTCTCTCTCTCTCTCTGTACAGTTCCGGTAAATGTATGTCTTGTTAAATATTTAGGGTTCATAAAAGCCATCGTTCTGCGCAGCGTGGCGAGTGTAGCAACGAAGCCGAGGCTGGCGCTGCGGATGCGGCATTATGATACCACGTAGGCTGGTCGAGATGGTGGAATTGCCGAGAAAAAATACTAAATAGTCCATTAACGGATTTTTCATAGTGGAACTAGTTTTTTAGGCTAGAGCCGTCGATACATTTATGATTTTTTGGTGTGTGTGAATTCTTCATCTCACTAAGTTCACTTTTGCAAAATGCTTTTCGTTGATTTATACTAGAAATACTTTCAATTCTATGGGTTGATTATACGTTATCTCCAAAATAAACATATTTTTATTCTCATCGAATAGTAAATAATTACACATTTCATGTGGAAAATATATGTTTCGATCGGTGCTTGTGTCTAATCATGAATTACGGTTTCTAATGATTTCTTACAGGCGTTTCATATATATTTCGTACTACCAATTAACTGACGATTACGTTCTTCCTCTAATGGGATTGAATGTCTCATTTCGAAAATTTATACTATAGCATGATAAATTGTTACTTGCGATGCTGTCAATTTTTTATAAATATCTGTCATTAAGCAAGCATCAATCCTAAAAATTGTCCGCTTAGTGGCTGACTATAAAAAAGTTTGACACTGTTATCTGAATTGCATGGAACTAATTATTGCTAAGATGATTATTATTCAAAGGATTCGTTATACGGTTTACCCCGAAAAAAAAATTCAATGAATACTAACTAGAAAAAAATTGTTCTTCACGCTGGCGTTGAATGTATATAAACTAAATTGCATGTGGCAGATGTTATATAGGTCATAGTCACTAAGTTCTAGCTCTTCGTAATAGTTAACCGCGAGTTGTTTAACGTGTGAATGAGTGGAGCACCTCAAAACGACCATTGCATGAACCCTTTACGACTGCGAGAGTGCGAAAATGTAGGGCTCATCACTCGCGGAGTCGGGAGACTTAAAATACGATTTAAAGAGTGCAGAAAAACTTTTTTTTTAACGACCCATCTATTCAACGAAGCTTGAAAACTTTGGCCTGAAGCTTACGCCAGCTTTCAGCAGTAAAACACTAGCGAGATTATTTAATATTATATTTATGAAAATACAAAGGATTATGAGCCCCTACATTTTGGTTGTCGCAATGAGCAAAGCCTATATAACCAAGTGGCGTATAAAAACATAATAATAAAGATAAAGAAGCCATTTGCTTACACCGTAAAAACTTACACCTATATAATAGCTCAAGTTCTATGTGTCCCTGCATCGTCCTGTACGTGCACGAGAGCCTCGAATTGTTACGTTGTTCAAGTGGTGTTTGCGAGAGAACGAAGTTAAATGAACCAATTGTCGGCGTACCTTGCACGTAACTTTGCCTCCGCTGCGAGAACAGTTGGCCGCGAGAATAAGGTGCAAGTAGAATCTGTAGACGTGTGCACGGAAACAACGGTGGAAAGGGCGCGTGAATTTCCGCGGGGCCGGCTCAGAAAGCTCGAGCCTCGATAATATCGTGCGCCAGTTGCTACTCGTGACCGCACTCGCGGTTTTAATTTTCCTTCTCGTTAACTTCCAGAGACAAGCGCTAGCTCCAAGTGTATTCTACCTATATATGCACGTACGGCATATATATTAATGGATATAGGCCATTTTCCGCCACATGAGTCATACAATATTTAATATTTCAAGCTATTAATAATAACCTGCTTATACGTTTGCCAAGAATAATTCTTATTTTATATTATCAAAAGATACCAATCCAACGTACAACCGTAATAAAATCACAAACGCGTTAAAACGTTGCATAAATTTTACTTCAATCAAGTTTCGAACGTACCACTCGTTTACACGGGGGTATTATGACATTAAGCCATCTTTCAAAAAGTAAGAAATTAAAATTGAGTAATTGTGAGTATAAATAAATCCTACATTTTCATTCCGCGAAATAAAAACTCGTTTACACGGAATAATTAATAGAATGGATTTTTCAAATGGTCCATTTACCAGCTATGAAATTGGAAAATGTGTCGAAGAGCCATCATATCTCACAACACTCTCGCCCGTCAAAGGGGTATGTAAATTTTGCTCTGGTCAGGCTTGAAACGCCCCATATATGGTGCTACATATAGGTAGAGGTAGAAGGTTCACTCGCGTGCCGGCTGTTTCGTGTTACGCGTCGGCTTTGCACGCACACATTAATGCTCTCAACATTGTACATATACGTGTGTATTTACTCTACATAGATCGACTGGTGGAGCTACAGCTGCTGGTGTTACTCGCTGCTTATGCTCGCGCTCGTACTGCATTCAGGTATCGGACACGAGTGCCTTGGCTAGGTAGTTATCGCTCGTGAGGGAGTGTATTTAACAACTCGTATTTGCCTTGGCACCGATTCGATCCAAACAGCGTAATGTGTGTATATACATGTATATGAAAGCTCCATAGGCGCACTGGCGATTTACACGCAACCAAATATACTCTGTTTCATTGTAAGTGCAATTGCGATTCACACCGACGGAGAATTAGACAGATACAATGCTAATTATTCTACTCAAGAAACATAAGCTTCCGGTTAAAGATTCGATTAGTTAACTCGAACTGATTATTGAAATGAAATTAATGTTTGTCAGCATCCTCAGTGAGTAAATATTTATTTACATATTATCGTCGAAACACATGAAAAGGTATCAACATTTGCATTACGTTCTGTATGTTTTGCCCAGCGATTGATAATTGTTATTGTAAAGATTTTATTTCGAAAATTGATAGCACGTACTTTCTCAACAAAAATCGTATCCTATACCAATTTCAGTATTTCGTGACAACACTAAATCGCGAATTTTGTTTTATGTTATCCTTTCCAATTTAATACTCAGAAAGTATACCCAAAACTCGCGGACATCGCTATCACTTTTTTTTTAACGACAAGGAAAATTATTTAAAATTGTTCAAAAGCAATTTAAAAAATCTCACACACTCAGAAAAACTAACGAATTTACTCAAGATTAAAAATTCATTTGATTGAGTCTGTGAAAACATTTGTTTTTTTAACTAATTGATAGTTCACTTTTTGCAATCATTATCATAACAACAACAATATTGATACATTTTTAGAATTTTTCCGCATTTACAAGGTAGTAAAACACTTATTCTTAATGTCGCTCTAGAATCCGTGATGTCAATAGAAATAAAAATGTTTCTCTTTAAACGTCTCGAAACGCAATTTCTATACGGATTAAAGCCTCGGTGCTTGGCTCGTGCTTGTTTCTCTCGCCGTTGAACAAAATGCGCGCGTATAACTACCATACTATGCAGCACAAGGTGGGTTATATAGCGACGCGTTCCTGGACGGTTATCCAGCCGGCGCGCAAAGCGCAGAACGAACCGGAACGTATAGATGTATAAATCAAGCGGGGCTACGTTGATAGAAGCAATAAAGGGAGAGTCTCTGGAATGGGAATGTGCAAAGAGAAAGAAAAGCTCTAGCGTCGAGCGAGTGACGGTGCAGCCGTCGTTGAGGGAGGCGTTTGTATGCTGCTGGTATAGTGGCAGGGGTAGGCGTTGGACTGCTCGAAGGTGCCGTCCAGTAGCGCAGCAGGAGCGGCACATAGAGAACGCCAAAGAAAAAGAGGTAACAAAAATAATAAAAATTAAAAAACAAAGCGAGCGAGAACTTATATTGCAGAGCGCGAGAAGAACTTTAGTGTGAGAGGTTATACTGTAGCTCAGGAAATATGTTCAAGCGGCAAGCTGCTCGAGTGGAAAAGAGATCCGATGAAGAGAAACAGAAATGAAGAACGGAGAGAGAAATTATGTTGAAGGATGTGGGGGCAATGAGAGAAAAGGGGAGAGGTGGGAAGGGTGGGGTACCTCCATGTTCAAAGTAGGGAACGATAGCTGCCAAATTAATGGCAGCAGCAGAAGCAACCCTCGGTCAAACTTTTCTCGGGTTTCTCTGCCGAATCTCACTCGCCCTTTTCAAGGGTCATACGCTCACCTGGCGATATTGGAATGGCCGTTAAATTACTAATAAATAACTTCTTATTGAATTATTGGATATTGGGGTATTGCCGCTGATGGTACTGTTACCGTGGTCTCGGTTTTCTCGAGTATAATAGTAGAATAGGGTTATACTAAAGTGCAGTTCGTTGGTCTGCGCTTAATTGCGGTACAGATTTATTTTTGTTGATTATTGAACTATGTGCAACAGCTTTCGTTACACCAAGAAAAAAGATTGAGTGATATTAACTAAAATTGTCTATTCAACATTTATTCATTTCAATCAACGAAAATTTGCTTTCCCTGGAACAAATATGTATTTTATTCAATTTTGCAGTTCATTTACTTCGAACATATTTATTTTTTTAAACCAGTTTTTACTGTGCAGTGGACACTAAATAGATATTATATTCGTTTGTACTAAATACTTTCTTCGTGCATTACCAAATACATAATTAGCCTATTTAATTAATCGTTTGATTCCTTTTGCCAAATATTGTATCCTTTCAAAAAAGATTTTTTTCTAGATTAATTGTATAGAATTATAAAAAGAATTGAGTTCTTTCAATTTTTTTTCTCTGTATAGCCTGTATATCTCGCTTTCGGCTCATGCTGCAAGTTTACACTCGTCAGAAAAAGTTTTATCGCACTTGTATCGTAATACATCATCTTTTTTTTTTCTCCTCAGTAAAATACTCAAGCAATTTTTCGGAATACAATTTTCGTAACACAGCTTAACTCGAGAGTAAGCTACAAAATGTTATTTCTTAACGTTCTGCAACGAACTTTGGAATGAATATTCAACAATATGCGTAGCTCTCCAACATAAATATCCGTAATCCATTCACAACCGCTTTCATTTATTTAGCTTTCACAAATTTATGTAAAAAAATCCTCACAATATAGAAAACCCTCAAAGCTAAATCACTGTTCCGACACTCGAAAAAATGGCAGCATTCAGAAGTGACTTCCACATTTCTTCATTACACATAACGGCAATCACCAAGAGTAACGTCGGCTCCTAAAGCTCGAGTTGCAGAAAGGTTATAGTTCCCGGATAAAAGTCCGAGTAACTTTTCGACGCCGCGAACGATACGTCAAAAGGATAATTTATTACGCAAGTTTTTCGGTAACCCAAAGGAAAGTTGTTGGGGTGTGAATGTGTGTAAAGTACCGTTGTATGATACATACACAAAAGTTGGTGTTGAACGCGGCCGCGAGTCGCGATAATGTACCGATCGATGAAATGAATCTCTCTTTATCGTCTTCAAACTTCTCGAACCTTGTATATATAACCTCCGAGAGTCCCTCGTTCTTTCTGATCTATGCTTGACTCTCGTGTTCACCCGCTTCTTCAGCATCGAAGCACGACTTTTGTGCTTGTGCGATGCGAAGAGCTGCCACTGCCGCTGCTGTGCTCTCCTCCATTCGCTGTGTGACGCCACTTACATTATCGGTGAGTATACGTAGGTACGTTATACCGTGAGTATAACGCCGCGTACCAGCTCCTATATACCGCGCATTTACCGCGTGGCGCACCCGCTTCTATACTTCCTATGTGGGCCACATGCACAGCACTCTTTCGGTCATGCATCTTCGGTAAATACCTATCCAGATCGTTGGAGTGCCTTCGCCTCCGTATATCGTTGCCTCCGGCAAAAATTTCCACGACATCAGAGCAACCGCAAGGGCACGCCTTTACACTGTTGAACTATGTTGCTGCTACCTGTACAAGAACGCGAATATATATCGCCACTCTCGAGATTATCTCTACAATATCGTGTACCGCATTATATAGATACAAAATCCGATAAGTGCACGGTATTGAAATTGGGGAATTTGACTATAAGAAAAATCACTTTTCGGCAGTATTTGAAGCAACGATGACTTAAGGGGTTTCGCTCTGATCTGAACTAGATTTTTATCTGAATAACAGCAATGATTGCGAGAGTATGTTTTTTTGCTATTCTTCGAACATAATGAAATTCTATCGATTGAGGGTTAGGAAAAAGAATGGTGGTTCCTACTCCTCGGATTATCCTCAACTGACTACTCGGTGGATTTTATTCTACCAATTCTTGTTTGGTTTGTGAAAACATTTGCAAACTTCGTTAACACTGTTAAACTATTTTGTAAGCACGCGAATGCATATCGCCAATTGCGAAATTATCTAAGCAATATCGTTCAGCTTACGTTCGTTGTATAGTTCATTGTATAGATGCGAAATCCGATTAGAATGACAGAAATTTGAATGACGAGAAAAACCACTTTCCGACAGTTCGCTAAAGTACGTTGTTTATTAGCTGGCTCATGAACATAATTAAGTTCTGTTGACAAAATAAAAAGTAATATGGAAATAATAATTCTTAAAAAGTTGTATTCCCGGCTTTAGTTGCAACTGTTTGACTGTGATTCGAATACGCAACTGTCTGATAATCTTATTTACAAGAACAAAATTTACGATTCACAGCCGGAAGCAATAATATTTTCAACATAATTTTTTCCATAGTTAATAACTAGTGAAGGTCGTATCTTTCGTTGAATCTCTTCAAGGCTGCGGTATATCGCGAGTGAATGAATTCCTCACTGATGGAATAATATTGTAACGATTTGTCTGAGTGGATGAGGTATATCGAGATGATAGTTTGTGGAAAGATAAACGCAAGTCCGGGAGTTTACGGTGAGGGAGGTGAGGAATTCTTGAAGGGGCGAAGAGAACAGAAGTCGTGGGATGAGGTGCGGAGAAACCGTGGAATCGATCGTAATTCAATCGCAAAGTTGCAATCTTCGCGGCAACCCACGAACGCCGCAGAGTTATGCGTTAGGGTAGTTCGGTCATTCAATCAGAAACGGATCTTAGGGCGATGCGGTTTCGACCTAGAAAGGCCAGGAGGCTTCTGCTGCTGCTGCTGCTGCTGCTGCTGCACCAACAGCGGTAGCGTGCCAGTCAAGTAGCCTTGGAACATCGACGACGCCTTGCCGGAACGATAATCTCAACCGACAAGGGAATGCATAGGCCGCAAGTATCACCGCACCATTCCCGCTTTCCCTATCTCATCCCATTCTATCGCGGTCTTGTATAGTAGCGATATACGTTACGCTCAGCTACCGGTAGACGTACAATTTCAATTTACCATGTAAATTCTGTTGTGTTCTCAGCTGACTCGCTCAAGAGATGAAATTGTTGTTCCATTACCTTCAATGCCGACAAATTCAACGGTTAATTTAAATCGACCATTTATTGAACTTGTTCTGATGAGTTTTTCTCGTTCTGAAAACCACGATTTGCGAGGGATGCAATGAAAATTGTTTCGTTTCTACTTTTATTCTTCACTACTTTCAATCAACAATGTAAGTTTTTTAAAAATATGAGAGTGCAGCTGTAACTGTTGTGTTTTCAGCTGACTTGCTGAAGAGATGAAATTGTTGTTCCATTACCTTCAATGCCGACAAATTCAACGGTTAATTTAAATCGACCATTTATTGAACTTGTTCTGATGAGTTTTTCTCGTTCTGAAAACCACGATTTGCGGGGGATGCAATGAAAATTGTTTCGTTTCTACTTTTATTCTTCACTACTTTCAATCAACAATGTAAGTTTTTTTTAAATATAAGATTGCAGCTGTAACATTGAAAGCCACAAATGTTATTACCTGATGTGGTCGGAAAGTACCAGTACTGTGAAATCCGTTTTCAAACGTCGTCTTTTCATACCATTCGGATATTTATTCATGAATTCTACCTCGAGTATTGTAAGGAAGTTACATTTACGAAGGTTGGAATGATTTTCTTCGAAGGGAAATATTTTCCTTTGTACACCGGATTTTCATTTGTTACATTGAGTTTTTGCAAATAATATATGGTAGAATATAAGATTTGGTAAAAAATAAATTAAAGTTGCTCAACTCTTACTTTCATCAGTTTCTGCCTCTTTTAGAGCGAATCAGTGAACAATGTAAAATCGCTTGTGTTTCTTGAATGGCCTATATTTTATTGTCTGTAGCTGTTAAATCCGAAGCCACGAATGTTATTATCTGATGTGGTCAGTGACTACCAAGATTTGAGAAAAGCTTTTCTGAGCGTCATCTTTTTATCTCCTTGTTGGTATTCACAAATACCTACCACAAGTATGACATAGTGAACCTGTCAATATTTTTTTACATTAAAACTCACTTCATTTGCTTAATATATAATTTGATATCATGATTGCTCACGGTGTGAAAAGATACTCGACAAAATGATGAGCAGATTTATATTTTTTAATGATTAAGTAGTCTCTACATAGTTTAATAAATGGTTGAATTTTTTTTAAATGTACGAGGCTATCCATTCGATTCAAGCTGGGACTCTTGGATCAGATAAGTAATTTTTTATGCCAACTACTCTTCCTTCCCCATGTATAATATGTATGTATTACCCGAGAAATATGATCGAGTATGCGGAAGAAAAATATATGAGATCACTTATCGACAACATTTCCAATACTTCGAGAGAAATAAGATCTACACCTCTGTGTGAAAACCTGTTCGTATCAAGAATAGTCTTTACTATGAAACATTTTTTCAGTAAGCAAAAATTCTTAACGCAAATATATCACAACATAATATCGGTAACGATAATTTTTGAGTCAACTATTTTTACTAACAGTTCCTGTCTTCATCCTCGCGTAATTAGCGTTTTAATTATTCCCTGGAATATCTCAGATTTTGCAATTCTAGTTGTACCCCTTAAGCCAAGACGTCTACTAGCGGTACATCGTAGCCAAGCTTATATATCTTGCACACTTTGATAGATTGCCTCTAGGTACACCTCTATTGCTTCAAGCCACCGAACAAACAGCTAATAGCCTGCGAGCCCTGTGCTCTATAAACAAAATAAAGAAAAAACTGAATAAAACCTGAAGGAGAAAAAAATGAAACGCCTCAGAGTTTAATTTCTCTCGGAGCTCTCTCATTAGAGAAGAAGCTGAAGAATGGAGAGTACGAGAGAAAAGGAGAAAGATATACAAGATGAGGGACGGACGCGCAGTTTGCCACCGTCACCGCCAACGCGGTATAATAAACACTTCTGGAATTGGTTATTTTTCTGTCCCTGCCGAGAGTTTTGTCTGACGACAGTGCGGTGGTTTGTGGATGCTGGTTGTACGTCAACCGCAGAGATTATACCATCGTTATGATTGCTCTTTGTTTTCCCACCCGCTTCACCTCCTCCTTCTTCTTTTCCTCCTCTTCTTCTTCTGTTTCTTCTTCTTCTTCTCCCTTCATACCTTTGCTCTTTCAGAGACGGCACGTCTTTTCTCCGGTTGTAGAGGTCTTGTGGGGTCGCCATAGTCGGTGTCGTAGTCGCCGACGACGATTCAAGTAAAGCTCTTTTTCACTCTTTCTTTCTTTCTCCACAATGTCTTTATCCCACTGGTGCACGAAACGAGAACGTCTCTTTCCTGTTCCGTTTCCCCAGTTAACTCCCCAGGCGTAAAGCCGAGAAGGACCAAACAAGACCGAATCGTTTTTTTTTCTTCACTTCCTTCCTTTGCTTTTCGTTTTCCCTCTCTGGGATCGCGTTTCCCTCTCGTTTCCCCTAGAAACTCCCTTAAAAATCATGCCTCCCTTCTTCTTTCCTCTCGCCACTTGCGAGCTCCATCGAAGGAAAACTCCGCTCCATTATCGCCGAGCATTTTGTCTAACGATTAGAACCACCTTTTTTTGCTCCCTCACCAGGTGACGGCTACCTTCTATTCAAACTTCAGAGCCCCCGTGAGAGACGGGAATTAGACGAGATTGTGACGAGAAACGCTGCTGACGGTAGGATCATCTTTATCATGGTAAAAAGGATCCCACTTCTTCCTGTAGGAGAATAATAAAATTGTCCGTGGTCCATAGATATTAATTTGAAAAATGTCTTTTGCAAATTTAAACCACTCCTACAGTCATCCTCTTGCTGTAGGTTTCGTGGTTCAGACGACTAAAGCAAGTTCTTATGAAAATGTTAATAATGAACGAGGAAATGAAATCCAAGCGAACAATTTTTTTTCGATCTTTCCATGGAAAATATTGGTGTTCGACCAAATGGAGAGTAAATTTATTTACTATACCAACTACCCTTTTTCCGTTGTTTGCTTAAAATTTTTCAATTGCCAACGAAAAGTTGGCAGTTTCTAATTCCATTAACAGCAATTTACCGAAACCCTAATAATAACATTAAGAACATCACGGTACTTCAATAACTGAGCCCGTGGACTCACGTTTAACAAGCTGTGAGAAATAAAAAAACAAGGGTTGCTAATTTGTAACATTAGTGGTTTATTGATTGATTTATTACAATGCTTACCGAGTTGCCAACGTCATTAGTATTATAGGTCCTTGTTATTTGGAAGAGCTAATTAAATCTTGCCAACAGGAATTGAACGAAAACATAGATTCACTGGGATAGCAAGTTGACTCTTTAGGTGAAAAAACTCAATGCAATCGATGTCCTACATAGAGTTCTGTGCTACAAAGTATTTACACCTATCTGAAGGTATTCTGGCAAGCTTGTAGAATTCAAGGGTGCTGGGAAAGTCTTGGAAGGCAACAGAGAGAGGCGTTACTAGCGTCTGCAACTCGGCTGGTGTGAATCGTACCGCGTTAACTCCGGAGTTAGCACAACTCGACGAATAGAGTTTCTGGCACAGAAGGAAAAGCGAGAGGGAGTGAGCGGATCGCTGGCTCGTTCCAAGCCTAGAAGCCCTCCAGCGATTTGGAAGTTTCGAAGATAGAGAGGGAGAGAGTGAGAGACCAAGAAACGCGTTCGACCGTAAGAAACTTCTCTCGCAGATCCCAATAAGCCACAGTCACTACAAGGAACGTGCGTCGAATTGGGAAGCAGTCTCATACATATATCATTTAATACAAAACTGCTAATTGTTTTTTGTATAATGCTTCGTCATAAGTATTAAAGACTCTTTATAAAATAAAAAAAAAAACCCTTTTTTTATTCTTAAGATTCCGTCACATTTTTTTTTAACGAACAGAATTTTATTTTCTGGCATATCATAAAATATAGAATTTTTTAAATGCTATTGAATGAATTATTGATTTTAATATTTTCTTTGTAGAGCAGAAAATTATATTTAAGAGAATTTACCGGTCTAAAAATTCTATGCATCTCCAAAAATCACACGATGGCGGTAAAAATTGCATTAGTAGCGCAATCATCTTAGAGGGCGATCAGTAAAGCATTGAGTAGGAAAAAACATCCTTTTATTCAATTCGTCGTAAAGTTTTGAACTGAGTAACAGACATCTGCCATTATATAAAGGACAAAAAAATTGACTGTTATTTAAACTTTACAGAATACCATTTTCTCCAAATTTAATAATGAAAAACGAATGTATTCGAATGTCACTGTACTTCATTGTAGCACGCAAGATTTGAAAAACCCTTTTCAATAAATGTATTGACTATCACATGAACAAAAAAAAGATTTTTTCTTGAGTGGTGAACGGAATTTTTTATCACGACATCGGAAACTGCAATGTCCGCAAGTTTGGGAATAATACGCCTTTAAGGACGGCGGACTAAGAAATATATTATCGATTATACCTATTCCTTCATAAAAAGCCAAAGCGATCGTAAGAACTGCAGAGTTTGTAAAAACTCTTTAACCATGGAAAATATGTCGATGGCAATGATAATTGAGTAAAAAAGCAGGCTCATCGTATAGAGCGATAATGATTGTAGAGAGACAGGAAAAAAAATAGTCGTCTCGATAAATTCGTTTCGTCTTGATACTACCAGATTTTATGAAGTGGTTTACCCCTCGTGTACCATAAACCTGATCGCTCTAGATCATCGCTTTTATTTGGTTCTACATTTTTTCGCGTTCAGAACGCTTGGCAGTCGCGTTAGCCGAGGCGTGACCGAGAGAAGCCCTCAGGATATGAGGAGGGCTTCGTGCTGTGGGCCAGTAAATTTTTGCCACTGGTTTGTGTTCTGCGAAGGGAAGGTTCGTAGCAGCAATTTTCTCGGGAGCGCAAGCTTTATGCAAGAAAGAGAGAGAGCGGGGTGAGTTTTGCAATCTTTGCATCTTGCAACCTAAATTGGCCTGGGCACAGCTAATCGCTGGGGCGTTATCAATTAGTGCTGGGCCCACAAATAACGCCCGAATTACGAGTTAGTATTTCGAAGTAACTCGAACGGAGCAACTTCCACTCGAACTTTTATTTTGTTGTCAGAGTAAAGCCCGAAGCACTAGCATCTATACTTTCAGCTGCATATACAGGGTGATTCAGGAAAACTGATCAATTTTTCGACGGGCATAGCTGATCGTTCCCGATAATGGATGAAGTTGCTCAATCATTGTGAAAAATTCCTAACAATTATTTGATTATAAGCACTACACAGAGGGAAAAGA
The DNA here is from genome assembly GCA_949699805.1 of Tromatobia lineatoria. Lineage (NCBI taxonomy): Eukaryota > Metazoa > Arthropoda > Insecta > Hymenoptera > Ichneumonidae > Tromatobia > Tromatobia lineatoria. The sequence goes on from OX453049.1 coordinate 661,933, forward strand.
TTTCATTGTCACCAAAGAAATGGGTGGATTGATTTTGTTTTCATTGATTTCAACGAAATTCTCGGACTCAATTTTCAGCGAGAATATTTCATCGCCTATGCAGAATTATTCACCTAGTAAGCATATGATATAGAACTTGGAATGGGACGACGGCTTTGAGCTGCCATACGAAGATTTCCCCTACTCCTAGTGCGGTAAAATACGTTACATTGATTGGTTTTTATATTCAAATTTATAATGCTCATAATTAAATAACCGTTAGAAATTTCGACAAACGGCTAAGTATATTTTAATCAAGACACGATGGATTAACTGTTAGCCACTGGAAAAGTTAAGAAATTATTGTGAATCACTCTGTATGTATATCTCAACAAAATCTTCATCGCGACTCGTCTTCGTCGCTATATCCCAAGGGATTTCACTGAATTTATATCTTCATTTTTTAATTTTTTTCTTCCTCAGCGATCACCTCTATACGAGGCCCACTGGCGACGAGGATAAGATACGAGCGGAGCAGTCGAATATAGCCTGTGGTTATAGTCCCGCAGCGCTCTTTGGCTCTTCCTTGCTTGTATATATATTCCTTGCTAAGGAGACCCCGAGACGGGCAGTAAATATATTCTTATCTATCCGCCAAAAAGTTCGGCCGACCCGCTAATTAAAGGTGGGTATAAGCTCGCCGTCAACTCTCCACTCCGCTGCTAAGTCTACGGTCGAGACCGCCTTAATTCCCTTGTGCGTTCTCCAGACGAAAACTGAGACGACTACGGGGTGAAAACGAGAGTTAAAGAGGGTGCAAACTCACGAGTTGGGGATGAAGGACTTTTTGCAGATTGTGTAGTAGAGGTGAAAAAAATGTGCGATAACGATGAATGAGGGAGTAATACATGGATTTGCCTCGTTAGAGCAATTTTATTTTTTTCAATAGCTGCCTCAACTATGCTGCAAAAAAATATTTTTATTAAAGTTGATATCCTTGTGGAGAAAGCATCAATTAATGACAGGAATGTTTGAAAAAAAGTTGGAAAATGTATATTCGTAATCCAAATCTACTTGCACTAAAATAGTGTATTTCATTTATTTCAACGGCTTACGCATATTTCGTCCACAATTTTATCGACATTACAAACAGTTGGACATGGACGCCCTGCAGGACTCAACGATTTGATAATGGGCGTTAAGGAGCTTATATCACGTCATATTATTATCGATGGAATTATTAGTTAAAAATTGTTCGCTGTTACTTTCCTCGCAAAATCGCCTATTCAAACATTCATCACTACCGCTCCAGAACATTTTGTCAACGATTTATGTAAAAAAATGTTTTTTTTTTTCGACGTTTCTGATGTCATAATTCATAAAATGGACTGTTATAGAAATGTAAAAAGCGAAGCATTGAAATTTAGTTCATTGCCTAATCAATCCCTTCACCACAGAAATTATCCATCTCAAACTTTTTCACAGCCAAGAAAAATCAAATTCGATGGTTCTACAATTTCGCGATGCATATCTCTAAAATTCAGAAAAAAAAAAAAATATTAAAAAAGAAATTGTTTTTTTTCCGGGATATGATTTTGTGTATTCGCCGTCGTTCTTAAATCGTATATTACCACAGAAAACAGAATTTTCAAATATTGTTATAGCGAATAAAAGGCAAATTTAACATTTTTATATTGTCACAGTTCGTAAATCTGACTTCCGGTCGAAAAATCTTAACTGCTACAACTACCACTAACTTTTCGTTGTTTTAGCGTTGGGACCCACATAAGTAGTCGGAAACAAAGCAGTGGGTTGGCAGGAGCCGAAGCAGTAGAGAAGGGACAGTGGGCGTTTGGTTGAGGAGGGTTAGAGGACGGTTAACCGAGACTTAAAATTTATGATAAAGGCAGGGGTGGGTCGGTCGGCGGGTAGCACTTCGCGGCATGCAACGCGAAGGGTGGGTTATCAAAGCCCGCGTCGCCTGCTTCACCCCACTCGTCCGGGGATAGTGTAGCAGTGGGGAGGGGGTCGAGGGGATTGCAAGGGGTTACGCCCGCGATTCGGGTCGAAAGCTCGAGTATATTCTACTAAATGTCATCCCCCTTGCACTTTCCCGTTAAACCGTAGCGCGCGTCTATGTTCTCTGCGTGGCCCTCGTTGCGTTACCCCCTTTTCCGTCCCCACTTTCATCTCTCTTTCTCTCCTCTTCGTATTTTTTATCGTTATCTTCCTCGAAAGATTCGCCATTTATTCTTCCGTCTCTTCTTATTCGACCTAGGATATATGTATAGTATACTTGAGGATAGTTACACCGCTTGTACTTTTGAAGAAGGAAACGGCTTCGAAGGTATCAGGAAAATTTCATAAAAACTGAATGAGATTTGCTTGCAGGGATCTTCGTTGTTTGCAGCTATAGCACGACTTTTGAGCTTCATTTCGGTATTGATCTATCTGTAAAAAAAAAGTTATTGACTGCAATATGGATAATACTACGAATTTGTAAAGAAAGCTTAGGTTATATAAATAAAGGTAGTGTATTGGTACTGTAAACGTAATATTGAAAATTTCGTAAACTGTTCTGCAGTTTTATTTCGTATGTTAAATGTAATATAGCAGTTTATGGATAAATCTTTGTGTACAATTCCTCTGAAGTGCCAAAAAAAAGTTAACCATGTAATTCACATGTAAAAATCTTCTCTCGGAAATAGTCCTTTTTCTTTTCTTGGATAATATCTTTTAGATAAGATCCTCAAGACTCGGTATTCCAATTTTTTTCCAAATTCTAACAAGGGTAATTTTGTGTTCTTCCTTAAGAAATTATTATGTTAAATTAATGTTTTTTGCGCTGGAGAGATAGTATCTTTTCTTGATCCCATCGCTTCATTTGAACATCAATTTGAAAACGTATAAAATTAACGTGCTTATACTGTACACGAAAAAAAATTGGAATTTTGATTGAAAATTCCCAGATTTTGCTTTGTTAAATTTGATATAGCAGCTTATGGATGAAAGCTTTCTGTACGAATACCTGGAATTCTGAATTTCAAAAAGTTAACAGTGTAATTCACGTGAAAACATCTTTGCACGGAGATAGTCTATTTTCTTTTCCTAGATCTTTCTTTCAGATAATTTCCTCGAAAATCTGTTTGGCAATTTCTATCAAATTCTAACAAGGGTGAATCTCGAGAAAACTTTTTTTTTAAACGAATGTTTCTCACGCTGAAGGAATAGTCTCTTTGCTCGGTCCCGTGGTTTAATTTGAACATTCGTACGCTGAGCCTGCTCGTCCCGATTGTGAAAAACTGGCGGGACACGCCGCTCACGGTATGCGACGGAAACTTGGCCACATTTACGGATTCTCCGTCTCCAGTGTCTCGGTCCTCGAGCTCTTGGTACGAACTTTTATACTTTAGGTTTTTAAGAACCCAGCTGAGCTTTCTCCGTTATTTCCCCTGGAATCGAGCCCGACAACGTGGGAAAAAAATGAAAAAACGTAATCGCTAGAGAACGTCGAGTAATTTTGCCGCAAAACTCGGCTTTTTTTTATTCTTTCCCCTTCTTATCTTAACCTCACGGTTCACTACTCAATTTGGCTGGGTCACTCGGGTTAGTTGAACTACCCGATTTATTTCCAAGCTGATTCATCGGCCCCAGGGATATTCATTGATGCGTAGGAATGAAAGAATTCAGCGTCAAAATATTTGCATCCACGAAACAAGATGAATTGTTTCATGAATGCAATTATTCTTTCGTCCACTACTAGTAGGCAGTGCACATTTTTTCACTTTGATTTTTCACAGTTGTGGAAAACCAAAACTGACTGTTACAATAATAAATCAATAAGTTTACATTCCAACTGATGAATTAGATATTCGAGAAAATCGAGTTTAAACTTTCCTCAAAAAATGTGATACCTCAAATAACCATCCGAAATACATGACACGGAAATGAAAATAAAGATTACGTCGAAGCCAGGTTAAAAAAGTTCAGAAAATGTATTTTTATATTCTAATACAAGATTCTCAGACCGCCATTATTAGTTGAACGATTATTTTGCGAAAAAGGTTTTTAATAATATAATCATTCAATTTAAAAAAATATTTAAATTTAATTTAAGGACTTAAAAAAAAATCTGACAGCAAATGTTCAGCTGAATATAGTCCGTTTGTTTGCCAGCTTTGTGTGGTAAACTAGGTTATGAACCGAAAATGCTCTGCTGTTCACAGTTCACATAGTTGAATAGAGGATTTTATGAGAAATCTCTGATCATGAAGCCATTTCTATGCGAAATCAATATTTTTCATTTTATTCGAGGAAAAGTGAGCTTTTCCTGACGTCGGCAGATAGTTTTACGAAGTCTCACGGGCGTTGAGACTGCTGTCTGGCTGGCTCGGTCCCGGCTGTCTCGTTGAGCAAGCTACTATAGTATACCATTGAGATTTAGAACTCTCGGGACGATCCATACGTTAGCCTGTCCCAACCGACGCGACGTCGGGTTTGGACACCAAGAGCATGGACTTGAATGATCTACGAGGGTTTAACACGCGTTGCTTCTCCCCGCGTCTCCCAATATCGTATAACAGAATGGTTGTGGGCACGAGTGCGCCAGAATACCAGATACTGGCAGTCCGGTTAGACTACTAGACAATTCGATTCGTTGGACGGTCATCATTAGCTACTGTTTGTTTTTTCTCCCTTTCGTCGCTTATTCAATGTATGTCGAACCGTAAATGAGAGCTTATTAGAATGGAAAAATGATATGTCAGCATTGCCCACCATACAGATAGACTAAGGCTAAAATATAAACGGTTAATAATTTAATTACTTAAGCGGGAGCCGTGGAAATAGGAAAATAATTTTTTTGATCTAACCGTAATTCGGACAATTACGGAGTCGATTCGAATAGTGTGGAAATGGGGTATGTGCCAAATCAAATTTTTCTCACTCTATAAGTTTTAAGTAGAAATTAGATAATCTCATTATAAAGAGATAATGTTGTTGCATGTGTGGGAATGCTATACAATGTTTCACGCGGACAATTATTGCTGGAATGAAAAATTAAGGACGTCTGAAAAGAATGTTTAAAATAAAATAAATAAATAAAATGAATGAAATAAATAAAATAAATAAAATAAATCTTAAGTATGCATCTATCACCTTTTACATGTTCTTCAATGCTGCCTTTCCGCTATTAAATAATACGCAAATCGGAACCTCATGAAATGCACAGGTGTAACCTGCTTTCTCGAAGCTTTAATCACTGCCGTATAGCGCAGGTGATAATGTTACAGCATATATAGAATACCTTTGTAGGATGTGAATGGTGATCGCGACACCGTGACGAAAAGCGTCGATGATATCGATAAGAGGAAAGTTGAGTTTGCGCCGCGTACGCTCGAGGGAGCGCGAGCTACCAAGCGGGCGGGTATCTGCGGTAGATAGGAATTTCGGATAAGGCACGCGAGGATTGCGGCGCCGGCGAGAGGTGCCGATGCCGATGCCGCGCGTTTCCCCTACTTCTTCCGGCGCCTTACACACACACTTTCCGTTACACAGTTGCAACCAGCAGGTTGCAACGGTGCTGCTGCGCTGCATCCAAGCGCTTCTGCTTCTTGGGATATCCGCAGTGTGCGCGCTAAGCAGTTTTATTTTCTTCTCTGTTGGGCGCTTCAGGATCGCCACTCCAAATGGATTCCTTTCTAATTGGCGCATTTACGGACTCGAAATATGCGAATGGAATTTTCACTCGAGGAAAAACAGCCATGTCGATGCATCCTCGCGCGTTCGCACTTTGCCCAACGATCATAGCATTATAGTAATAGCCTTGTTGAGAGTTATTGCTGTGTCATTTCACGCTGTAATTAAGGAGGAGGTCCTTTAGAAATTGTTAGCCAGTGGCTCATAATTGCGAAAGGCAGCCAATTTTTGAGCAATCTTAATCTTCATTATTCTGGTGTATTTCAGAATGAATTGTAATAAAATAAAACTTTTTGCCGAGTTTGTCCGACGTACGTTTAAGGAAATGTCGATCAGTTCGCGTTCATCGTTAAATTCAATATTCGTCACTAAATTGCTGTCCAGCCGCTTATTATAATTAGGTTCGTGTAAACGGTTTCACAATGTATGTTACATAACACAAAAGTACGTCACACATATATTACGCGAGGCATATATCGTACGTGCTCTTGTTTAGCGTTCGAAAAAATATCGGAGCCAGCTTGTACACCTTTTCTACAGGCATTCGGTACTTTCTCGTATCCTTCCTCTCTTTCACTCCCATCGAAGACTATTAATCTCCGGTCGCGCGAGCCGAGAAGTGAGAAGCGAACGAGTCTCTTTCCGAGAAGCCCATCGACTGTACATGCCAGAAGGAAGCACCGATCGTGTCTCATTGGGGAACGCGCGCTCGCGCCTCCACGTTATCTTCCGTCGAAGGTGACGGTGGTTGTTGTGTACTTTGCATCGAATTGCAACGAGTGAGCGAGGGAGCAAGAGCAGGTGCAGCAATGCGTTCATCGTCGTAGTTATTTACTGGTAGTCGAGCAAGTAGCACATCTCGAATGGATTAACTCGGGCTGCAAAATGTGCTTCACTTCATTACGAAGCCTCATCTCCTCGAGGTTTCACCAGTGCTGCCTCCTGTCTTCAATTTTTCACCTTCTTCTTGTCGACCGTATCGCTGAATCCAATCGTCCTAGTTCTCATAATTAACGACAGATTCTATGAGAATCCAATCGATAAACACCTTCACGGAAGCTGCACGATCACTGCAAACCTGTATGTGAGCAAGGATTCTAACTGTGAGATAAAAATATCGACCTGACCCAAAACGAAAAAATAGAACCAGTATTTTGGTCGTATACTTCACTTAATTCGAGTATACCGAAAACAACGATTCTACGAAGAATATAGGACAAACACAATGATCGATGATAGACGATTGGAAATACTGAAATAGATAATGAGTTAGCGTAGTGCTGCACCTGTCTCATTACCTTGAAGCCCACTCTATTTGTAATTCAATTCCTAGATAATTAAATATTGATTAATATTTTAGAATATTGTGCTACATAGTTACAACAAGGTTCACCTATTTAATTGAATACTCGGAAATGAGTTAATCTGAATAGGTTTGTTGACAGGCCACAAAAAAAAGAATAATCGACAATTTTCGGAAAACGGAAAAGCTGATTATTTCTATTTTATTATTGTACCAATCAAATGACCCATCGACATAAGCAAAATTCACAACATTATGATGAACCTGTTTCATAAAATGTAACACGGATTGTGGAAAGGTATTTTTGGAATGTTCTATCTTACATAAGGCAAAAAATCTAAATGCTTTACAAGAGATCTCCAGGACTCCTGACGTTGCAGAGCTCTGTACATACGTGGACGGTAAACGAAGAGTTAATCGTGTAAAGGAATGGAAGTAAAGCGGCAAAGTAGGAGATACGTGGAGAGGGTGAAAACGAGAGAAAAAAAAACGCAGGGAAGATTGTAAAAGCAAGTGGGAAAAGAATGCGCGGTCTAGAGAGATGAGAACGTTGTGCGCGCTTCTGGCCAGCTCCGGCTATTAGTCACTGCATCCCCTCGCGTTTTCCACCGACGCCGGGACTTCCGGTTGGGACTGCGGAGCAGTCACCACCACCACCACTACCAACAGCTCTGCTACCATAGTCGACCAAGTGACCTCGCACGTTTTACGTGGTGCTGAGCGAATATATACCCACATGCAGAGACTTTCAACGTTCCTGAACACACACACACATAGACACAGAGAGTGCCAAGCGCCAACCGCACCCTTATCTCGTCGCAGCTTTCCGCTCTTTCCCGCCCCTTTCCTCGCCACTTCTCCTTCTGGCTGCCCGTTTTCGCTTCTCCGCAACCGTCTATTTTCTGTGGTTCTATTACCTTTACACCGGTGCTTACTATCTCTTTTTCGTCTCCGCGAGAATCGCTCATCTCGAAACGTCCGTCTCGTACTTTCCTACCTGCCAGAGGAGACCAAAAAAGAGTCTTTATTTCTTACTGGCAGTGTGAGAGTATCTTGTACCGTCTTCCTTTTCGTCTATCTCACTTTCCGTTTCCTCCGTCGCGCCAAGTGCAGCTTTCCTTTCCTTCCTTCACACTCACCAGCGCCACTCGTGTCGACTTTTACTTTTTGCTCAGACGACAAGCTACTACGATGATACACACTACAAGGAAAAGAAATGACAAATTCACATCCGCCCAGGCTATCAATGAACTTCCCTTCCCGCTGGGCATTTCATACACTACACTCGCTACATAAAAGGAAGACCGTCTGCTCATCCAGCATCCGATGACTTCCTCTTGCCACATCACATATTGTATAAGGGATGATCCGTCTTTCCGCAAAAGTTTTATTCATAAATAAAGTGAATAATGCAGACGATAGAATCGAAGAGAAGAAAAATACTATGCAAGGAAGGAGAGTGAGATGAAAACTCGCGGGCCAGGAAAACTCGACGACACTCGCCAGAACAGAAACGGACGGTGAAGGGAACTTAACTCTGGAGATGGGTTATTCCTGGAAACGCGGGACCGACCGACGAGTCGTGGCTTTTGGAGTCTTGCACCTTCCGTGATATTAGAGACGTTCCCCAAGCTTCCATCCCTATTCTTCATGTATATATACAGACATATATATTCCTCTACCTGTATGCGAATGAGGAAGTAAAAAGTTCCATCCTCGTGCAAGCTCCTGACGCCGGCATATTCACTTAAAAACTGTTGGCGTAGACAAAGGTCCGGAGCGAGTTGGGCAATGGGGATGAGATATGTAGACAGAGAGACGGGCAGGAAATGAGACAGACGAAAAGTGGGTAAGACGGGACAGAAAGACGACGGTGCGAGAGAGGTTAAAATGTTGAAATAAGGAGTGACAAAGAAAGTAAAATGAGGAGAGCCTGTAAAGGAGTCAGCCCACTGTCTTGCCTTTTCCTTCGTGTCCACCGAAAGCTCCTACTATTCTTCCTCTACGGACAACAATGTTTCAGAAGTATTCTTCTTTGCCGTTTGCCTGACTTGGGTCTGGCTACGATGTGCTAGACGAGACGGTCGTCGTGGACCAAGCGGATTTCCAGGTGTTCTCAGACCCCGGAAGGAGGAGGGTATGCACTCCCATCTGCACCAGGGGTCTGCTTTAAGACATTATTATTGCGGAAACATCTTGGGACGAAGTTCGTCCCCCTTTCCCTCGGACTTCTAACATTGCACGACCTCAGGGAGCTCGTGCTTTTCTCACTTCCTCTGTTAAGTCGCACAGGGCGCTAGCCAAGTTGACCAAGGTGATGCATACTTTATCGTACGAGTGAGTAGGTACAACAGCTCCACACCAGGCATAGAATTGAGTTAAAGATCCAAGACGGCATAGGCGGCTTACGGGAAGTGATGATGGTATAGTTTCTTCAAATCCACGGAATTTTCCCTTTGAAAGCAACAAAAAATACATACTTGCAAGAAATATAAAAAAAGCCATTCTATCTAATTCTTTGGAATCAATGACATCTTCTTGGTGTAACACAGTTTGGCTAGTAGGTCAAAAATGAGGCAGGGATTAGTAAAAGAATAAACAAATTACCCAGCAAGGCTGCATTGCATGCAGTCTATTAGTTTATCTTAAAAAATAAATCGCATATTTATTAAACCTTGCCTTTACAATGCTATTCCATTTTTAAGGCCTTCCCCGCTTATTATGCCATTTTCAATGTGGATACCTCCTCAAGATGTATACGATAACTATTGGCACGACTTGAAAATATGAGAGCCCGCAATAATTTCCTTCTAATCTTTTTCAATAAAAATTTAGTAAAAACATCCCTAAGTGAATTCCATTCTCAGGAAATTTCTTCCTCCTTTCTAACCGTAAAATTTCTGAATGTCCTATGCCTTAGCTCAATGTTGTTATGGCCTCGCTGATCGTCGACCCCAGTAGACGTTAGAACATCAACTTCCCTAACTGCTGAGTCAGGGGTCAAATTTAGCACGTTCCTGTAGCTACACTTGTGAATTTCGTAACAAAACGCCCTGTTTTATGTTGTGGTATACAGTTTTGCTTGTTGAGCGCACTTAGGGGGGTCTTTACCGCAGAGCACTAATAAATTTCAGCGGTTCACTCACTCCCAGAATAAGGGACGAAACCCGGGTTCAGCGAAGGGGCTCGAGAGCAAGAACTCTTGTAGAGATGAGGAAAGGCGAAGGGGTGCAGCGGGGGTAGAGATTTCTGGTAGCCGGAGGTTTCTCAAGGTGCCGAGATATCCGCGCCCTCCTCCGCTGGTTCCTCGGCTAGGCTTCGAGCGTTATCCTGCTGGGTCGCGGAGGAAAAACGGAAGCAAAGCGAACAAGACGCTAGACCGGCAGAAGGGTAAACCGGGTAAAGGAGACGACGAAGGAAGGATTGTGCAGAGAAGTAGGAGGCTCTGCGAAAGTAGAGATGGGGTAGGTTGTGACGGATGGCACGAGAGTTCCACCCTTTTCGTGCCATCTCTAGTTCTGCTGTGCTGTGCGGGAAGGAGGCAGGGGATGGAAAAGCCGCGCGCCTGGATGATGAACTCGATTTGAACGACGCTCGGAAGCTCGGCCTTAGTGTATTCTCTCCCTCCCCTCTTTTCCTCTTGCTATTTCTCTTCTTTTTATTATTCTTCCTTATCCATCTCTCTCGTTTTTACCCAGACTTCAATTCAGATTTCGCTGAATAGTCATGAGCCCATTATGATAATTCCGTTGGGAAAGAAAAGAAAGACGTCAATAAAATAAGTCATTCGTTGAGGACGAGATGCTAAAGAATGGCTGGAAGCTTCCTTATTTTTCGTACACAAATCGCTGTAGATGCCATTTTATTTTAATATCACAAGTAAAAATTCGACATCTTGAAATCTCCACTTATCTTATTCGTTTACTAACTGATTCTTTTTTGTTAGTATGTACATTTCTATGCTCATATATGTGTTTTTATCCAGTTGATTTGAGAACTTACTTGTCTGTCGTTTTGCAGACATTTGCGACAAATCATAGCTTACTGTAATACATGAAAGTATTTTCAGGGTGTCTTCTTTTTTCGCTTTTCAACCCCGCGGAGCTTCCGCATGCTGTGCCGTGTTACAGAAAAGGACGTGCCGTATCGTAGAAAAGGACAGCGTGTTCGGCTTGCGATTTACCTTGGAATACAAGTATGTAAGAGTACCCAACGGTGGAACTCGGAGGAGCTCCCGCGGTTTCCGCAAATTACGACGAAAAGGGAGAAAATATTCTATTCGCTTGAAAACGTGGAACAAGCACGTGTGGCCGACTCGGAGGCTTGGTATTTGCTACAGCTACGTGTTTCTCTACCATATTCACTGCAATGGCAAGCAAGACTCTCGATGTACATATTACATTTACTTACATACGAGAGCTTGTGGCTGGTGACTACGAGACGCTCGCGGCGGTTGCATATGTCACCGGGATGATAACACGTTCAAATGCGCTCAGCAAGCAAAGCACACACTTTTTCTTCAAGCTCTTCACTCCATATCTTTCCTTTGGCTGTTGCTGTTTTGCCAAAAATGATGAAAAAGCAACAGTTCAAGCTGCGAGATTTATTAAAAGGAGAAATCTTTAAAAATTCGTTTCACCAGTTTATTTTTTGCTTACAGCAAGCTTTTAAATGCATGTCATAAAATGTTTTATAAAATAATTGAGTACGAGTGTCTTCGGATCTTCTGAGCTCGAAATAAAAGCTCACACTTGCAATTCTAATATGATAAAAAATGAAAATTTTCGTTCCGATATCCGAAACCAGAAACTTAAAAAAATCACCGAATGACGAATCAATCTAACACACATTTCCAAGTATTACAGAAAAGTAGTAAAATAATATATGTTCATTAAAATATTATACAAAAAATGTTATGTTTGACTAATTCGTTTATCAATTTCGTTGATGCAATCCAAGGTTCCATTTATTCAATATTCGTTGTGGCAGAAACCACGTTCATTCTTCTATCATCCTTAAATCTTGGTTATGAGCATTTCTGAGTCTTGTGGTATTTTAACCAATTTTTAGCGACATCCCTTTTCTACATATAATTATTTCGAAAGCTGACGCTAGGAGAGTTAGAATTTCGAAGTCTTCCGATTATTACTGCTCGGTGAAATTATGGAGGTACACGTAGGTACCTACTACAAAGTACGTACGTACCTACTTATGCACTATAGGGAGGACGTACGTTTCTGACTCCTCCGAGTCGCGTGCACAGAACGTACCCAGGCCGCGTGTGCCTTCGAATTACGAGACTCTCGGTGGAGCGACCTGACCGAGTACTACTGGTGTGTGCTCTTGCTCAAGCTAGGCACGCTGGCACGTGGCTTCGAGAGTACGTAAAGTCCTCGTTAGTATCCGCCAGCGCCGCGTCTAGTTTACGTAGTGAGATATGAAATTCGAGGAGTATGAGGTGGAGGAGAAGGTAGCGAAGTAGTAGCATGAGGCGAAGTAGTATAGAGCGAGAGCATAACTGCGCGCTATGGTAGTTTCCATCGGCGTGTAGCAGAACGAGAAGAGATAGATAGAACGAAGAAGGAAGAGGTAGTGCTGCTAGCAAGGAACGATTCCTCCCGCGAGAGTAACCGTTCCCTGCGTACTTACTGCGCAAATTATTACACTTACCCTCTTCATACACCGGCTCCTTGCCTAGGAGTCTATAACATATCTCCCTCGTTATTTTCACAAATTTATCTCCTCCTTGGGACCGTGGTGAGATTCAAGTAATGAACAAGTTTTCTTCGATGTACCGACAATTTTGTTCTTTCGTACATCACAATCACGTGATCACTTTATTAGCGAAGGAGATACCAACGAGGATGAGAGATAGGATACCGAAGATAGCCCTTCATGATGCGTTAGGCATGGCAAGAAACTGGAGAATGGGCTGCACTATCATTAGACATTAAGTGAGAAGACATTATATCCATCTAAAAAGCGACATTCTATTATCGATGCCGTATGAATCCACCATATAAAGTTCAGATGTGATACGGCGTATGGGACCTTTAATCAAAGATAAACTTCCAAAACTTAAGCCAACAGGAGAACGTATACTTCTACTATATTTGCCTAGTCAGAAAGTGAACTTCGGCTGTATTTGGTTAGCTAAACTAGAGTGGAGTCGATATTGTGTCACAAATTTAATTCTCAAAGAGTCCACGTGACGACAATAATGGTTTCCGAAAAGTATACTCGCATGATTATGTCAGTACAAGCTGGCACTACATGAATATAAAACCTTGATCGTTTTAACCAGATAACAAACATAACTGCAATCAACGAAACCGGTTCAGTCCGCAATTAAGCGGCAAGGAGTGAAACAGATCACAAGGAACCATTAAGTATATTGAGCGCACGATGCCCGTCAACTTGAGGTGAGCTTGGGCCGCAAACATTAAAGCCGAAGTGCTGACGAGGACGTAAAAGAGTACGCGATGGCTATTACTCCTGTTAGTGCCTTGAGGGTCTCTACATACTTGCAGAAACAAAGATCATTACACTAGTAGCTTCTACCGGAAACCTAAGAGCCTGACATTAGGATCGGTGAAATGGTGATCGATGGAGACAGTAAGTGCAAGAAGGATCGGCGTATTCGTTTTCGCGAGAAACGACATCGTTCGTGAGCGAAACGTCGATGAAATGACGTTTGATGCCCGATAGCTCAGAGATAAAGGCAGCTCTTGTGGTTTTTGTCGGCTTCTACACTTTGTGGGCGAGGTTTGCCTCGGACGTAGAGACGATCCAAGCTGCGCGGGGACCTTTCGGGTGGTCTGGCATTGACTACTCAGTATGAGTGGAGGAAACGAAGAGACCTTCTTCGATGCCATTAATCACGTTACCCCGGAGTTCTCGGTTTTACCACATCTCCTTGTCCTCGTGCCTTGAGGAAGAAACAAGAGAAAGAGGGCAAGATGAGCAAGCGAGTTCGGCTCTCCACAGCCCTGGGTCGGTCTATTCCAGCGACCAAGTGGTTTTCCGTTGGTTCTCCCTTGTAGCGTTCTCATAGCTTGGCCGCGCTTCCGGAAAACCGGGTACTTTGGTTCTTGCGAACAAACTCTCCTCTACTCTCCGCATGAGGACGTTACACAACGAGGTTTCTATCTTGGCTAACACGTGTACATACCCAGACTATGTCGTCTTTGTTCAAAACAAACAGCGGCTTGATGATACAACAATGTTCATTATGTCGAAGTTGAATCAATTTGACGGTGTGTGAGTATCATCCACTGTAAAAAAAATTTACTTGAAATTTAATGTATCGGTACAGGAAGTTTTTTATGCATAAACTGGTATGATAAATTTTCTATCCAAGTCGAATGTGAAATTAAAGTATGGTACAGTAATTTTAACAATTTACTTTAAATTTAAAGTAAAAGTACATTACCTTTCATAATTCGCTGTAATTTTACCACAAATCCACATAAATTTTATGTCACAGTTGTGATTAAATTTAATTTACGATTTCATGCATAAAAACTTCCAGTCTTTTTTAACAGTGTCCATACAAATTGACTCAGCTAACTATTCAATGACAATGACCACTCTTCTAACGACGATTCTGTGACAAAATGTTTGATGTGAAGAATTCGAAACCAAGTTTTTGTTTAACATAAATAGTAGCTATGTTTTTGTGATAATGTTGATGATGTTTGAGATAAATCAATTTTAGGTCACATCCAGATCATAGCTTTTAAAATAATTGGATTAGTAAAACTGAACAACAGTGACTGTTTTATCCATACCGATGATACGGCAGATAGTTAGATAACAAGAATTTAGAAGCAAAAGTACGTGCAAGTGCAAGTTTACACGGGTCTTAAGCAGCAAGACCAGCAATCGTCTTTCACCGTCTCGTTTTCGATGTCGGCAGTGGAACGAGAACGAGACGACAACGGATAGCGGTACGTGGGTGAAGAAGAGCTAACTCAGTTTGATATACGGCTACAAGTTTCAGGAGACGAAGAAGTAGCAACATAATCCAGGTGCAATTCACTCCGACTACCGATTTTCAGCCACTCTCGCTCGGTTCCTTCATCTCCTGGCTTCCTCACTTTCTCCGTACCCTCTTATAACTGTATCATCCGTTCCAGTCAACAGCACGACCCGTTTTTGAGAATTGGCGACAAGGTATAGTACTAAAGACGTAGTAGAAGTTCCTAGTTTCGAGTGTTTTGTAAGACGTACGTGTCCAACGTCCGAATAAAATTCCGATTATTCGTGTCTAAGGTTCACGTCAGATACATTAGGAAAGTAATGCATGTTGATTAAAACAACATAAAACTTGCTGTTGATGAAAATTGAATATCAATGTTTTTGAAATATTATACAAACGTATAGTTTACACTGTAGTCGTAGACATTATCACTAGCTGTATCATTAGACATGTATCCTGTACAAGAAAATGTAATTGGTGGCTCCAAGTTACACCGTTCCCTGGAAACCCGGTGCCTCCGTTGGGCTTCTCTTTGCGGATAACTTTCTCAACTAAACTAATCTAGCCGAAAGTTTTATTAATATGCAACTTTGCGGGTGGCCCGAGTAAACAAACCTTGGTGTATAACCGTCCACCAGCTATTCTCCCTCCCCCGTCGCTTCTTTGGTCTATATTCTCTCGTTCTTCACTCAAGCGAATCAGTTGCCAAGTCTTTGCAATGATGTTATACATACGACTATACATATCTCGATCTACAAACTTCGTTAGTTTCGTTTCAATTGGCCGTGGGAAGTCGATTTTTCAAGTTTCAGTGAGCTGGATATATAGTCGGAAAAAAGTTCTTCTATTTGAATCTATTCCGATAATCGGACTGTAGCAATCTTTTTGCAATTGGGATTCTATTTCTTAGTTATCAGAGTGACCATTTTATGTTATACTTTATTCTATATTATTTTTCTAATCACGGTAATTAATGGCACTCTATTATCCATATTAGTACTAGCAAGTAGTACTTATTAGCTTTAGAGTTTCCATCTATTTTCAAAACGTGTCCATGTTCAGGTATTTTGTGGCCGAATTGTCTTTTCGACAAATCACCCCCGATCCATAAAGTATTCGTGCAGCAAATGTCAAGTCTTCTTTCGATGGTTGCCACAGAGCGAAGTATCAAGAGGCAGTATAATTCTGCATGCAATAAACAAGCAGAGCCACAAGAGTTCAATATGATAATATACCGTGGCAGTCATGAGCGTATGTAACAACATATAAAGACCAAATTACGAGTGACGCGTAATCTCTGTAGTGCATAAGACCGTCGTGGAGTCCTGAAGTTCTGCATAAGCCGGTAATTAATTGCCCATAGTGTAAATCGGTGATACAGTACTCCTCTCTTGAGATCGTTTTACTGCTGCCTTCTTCCCTCTCTCTTAGACTGACAAAAAAAAGGTCATTGGCGAGGTAAGCTGGATGTAAACTGCATCGTTCCCTCTTCTATCTTGCTCGTTCTTTCCTCCTGAACTGTTGACTCTGTCGGTTAAGTCCTTCTTTGCCGATCTCTGCTCTTTCCTTCTTGCCGTCCTCTTCTTTCTCTTCTTCTTCTTCTTCGTCGCACCGCTGTTCTCGCAGACCCGGCGTCTTCCCGTCCGTGGGTGTAAATCTGTCTCCCAGATTAAGTCCAAACCCTGAGTTGTATAAATTGAAGTCGAACCCTCCACCACCATCGGCTTCTCCGCTCCTTCGCCGCTGCCGCCACCGCCATAGCAGCAGCAGTGTCTCCCCTCCTCATTCACTTTATTTTCGTTTATTTGCTGTCGGCAAACATGCCCGGTGTGTCTCTTCTTCTTCGGGCGTCTCGCGCATGCTGAGTGCAGTATGTGTGTGCTTCTGCGAGTCCTGCCAGGCCAGAATGGCTATAGCTAACGGCAGCAGGAGCCTCAACATCCTCGCGAGAACCTTTACTCAATCCTCCTTCCTCCAACCTTGCAAACACACTATATCTATCGAGGCCACTGCTGTTGCTCTTCTTCTTGGCCGTATCTAACCTATACGACCATATACACTTCTACTCGTTCGGTACTATATAGATACTACCTTTGCCTTTTCCCACTTTCACTCCCCCCTTGCTCTCTATCGCTCTCTCTCGCTCTCTCGTACCTTTGCGAAAGAGTGTTGCTGCAACCCGCGCACCCGTTCTGCATACACGCTGCTACATAAAATCCGCTTTCCTCTATATCGCTCGCCTGCATCAACCCTCTCAAGGGATCGATAAAAGAAATGAGAATCGTATTTATACATCAGCAAAGTCAACATCGAGTTTTAATAGAATGAAAGGAAAATGCAAGATTCAGGTTTAAAATTCTGATTTCTCAATGCGATGTTTATTTTTAAGGCTCGTATTCAGCATAGGGAATATGTGGATGGAATGTAATTGAAAAACGTCAATTCTTTTCGAATTGCAGAAAAATATTTAATTTTTCTTACAAGGGAGGTAAGTCTGTGATTTTCGCCGAGTGTGAACATCAGACGGAGCGGCAACTACGCTCCCTTCCGTGGAACATATGATATTTTTTTTCCGATTCGTGTAAAACTTAACCACATTTTAAGTCGAACATTAAGTCGGAATTAAAAGAGGTTTCTGTCGATAAGATCTAATATAATGAGTATTAGAGTTTTGAGTATTTATGAAAAAAAGCGTTTTAAGTTTTGTTAGATGGAAATTCACCGTATAATTTATTCAACACAGTTTGTTTGGCAAGCGTAAGGCTCATTTCGTAAAAAAACTGACCAGATTTTTTGTTACAGTTTACGATTTTTTAATTTTCAGTGATGGAACCAACACTCAACATTGGAACATGGGGATTAGACGTACTGCAAGTTTACTTTATAAAACAGGCATTGCATTGATTGAAAACAATTACTGTTTAATGTAAATAAGAATTTTCTAATCCGCACAAATTCTCGTCCCGTTCGAATACATATTTAGTTTACGGAATCTATGATTTCTTTGGTCTAAAAATCTTGCACGTGACTTATTAAGAGTCGAACTGTTGTTGAGATTATGCAGGATAAAAATCAAATGAATTATACTCTCCAGTGGAATAATGATTGATGTAGTAGAACGAGGATAATTTTTATTCGACTGGTAAACTGGTTGGTAAGATTTTCTATACCAATCAAATATTGATTGGTTCGATCTTTATATCCATTTTGCCGCCCTCAAACGGTACATTTATTCAAATGAAACAATTTCCGTTTCACGGAACTGAATTTTTTTTTCAGTGTGTCATTTTAACGAAAAACGAAGATTCGAATCGATCCAAAGTGTGAACAGGAAAATCGTAAACTGAAGTTTATCGTCGGCACTTGCCTAAAAATGTCTCGTGGTTGATCGAGTGGTTTTAGTATAACCCAATAACCGTGTATACAAAATGAATCGAGAAGCGAAGCGATGAGATGGGACAAGACACTTTTCCACAGTGGCTCGAATACCTCGTGTGCGTGTCTGCTGTGTGCGAGCACTTTTCCACTTTTCACTCACGTTCTATTTCTCTCTCTTTCTATAACACCACCTGCAGCGCGTAGAGCCTCATCGTGCAGTGCCATTACCCAAGCCCTTCCGTCTTCCATTTACTCGAACCGTGCCCGGTTCACCACCCTCGACGTTTATCAGCTTCCCCGGGAATTTTGTGTTGAATCGTTTATCGAGAAGAACGCTGCAGATTCACATCAGCTGAGTCAAAGTCTTGCTGCTGTTTTAACTTTGAACCTCTACCTTGTTCTTATGATATCCAAGATTGTACAAGCTGTGTAAACTAAACATTTTTGAGACTTGTAACAAAATTTTTTTGAAACAAACGTCCGCAAAACATTTTTATTAATAGCGTAACTAAATATAGACAAATTCTTTTCCGCAAAATTATTTAAAAAATTATGTGTCATTGACGGAGATTATGTGTCATTGTTAGGCACTACATTTTTCGTGCCTGTTGAGCCAGAGACACAAAAAAAAGAACATTATTTAATGTCTGCAACTTAGAAATTTCATAGAAATGAGCCCATTGTACTCTGAATTAACGCCTTAATTATTTTCGCTACTTGAAAATGAAAATTGAGTATATATACCGAAGTGGAACTTCAGCAAAGAATCTGCGAATTTTCTATCCACCATGAATGAAATGGAGAAACTGCAATGAACTAATTGAAGCCTAGGGAGGTCCATAAAAACTTAACGAACTTGAATAAACGCGATGAGATTCTTTTTGATAGTGGGCTCTTTTAGCTGTTTGCAGGAAAAAAAATGCTCGACGGATTTTCACCTACAAAGTCCTATACACTAATTAATTGGGCATATATTTACAGATTAGCTTAATAGTGACTACATTCTACGTACTTTTTAATTGTTGTTATTGTTATATTATAGTTCATAATTAATTAAGATAATGCTTAATAAATTGTTGATAAAAATATAGTGCCCATATTCATAACTGGTAATAGGAACGACATATTCTTTTTGAAAGATTTCCTCTCAGTGGGAAGCTTTATATATATATTTTTTTCTAGTAGAATCAACTTCCTCCCCTCTAGCCCGCGACATCCGGAAACAGAGATTTGAGGCCCTCAACTCACATTCGCGACATACAAACGACTTGTGCAGTCGCTGCAGGATTTCCACTCGATTGACCGATTTAACTTCACGCTATATATTCAGCATTTCTCACTTATGCTCCTTTTCTAGATATTCGGTTGTGAATAGAATATCATGGAGATATGAGAGAGTGAATCCCCTCCCGGGAAAGTGAATTGAAAATAACTACTGACGGTTTGATGGGTAGTTGAGTCGAAGTTATCGCCAATTTGAACTCGAACAATCGTTGTGGCATCAGCATTTTGCCTCTTATACTAAGCCATTGTAGAAATAAATCGCAGTGCTTCCATGCGCAAGAACACGGGCAAGGACAATGGAGCATTGTGTGTCACGCTCCACGTTTGCCAGAGGATTCGATAAATACAACCTCGGACTGATTATGTTATTGCGAGATTCGTGTATATACAGTACAAATGCGTGAGATCGGAGCTCTCTGGTTATTCGTATTGCAGTTTAACATCGAAATCGAACAATGCGATACTCTCGGTTTGAGTGGGTGTGAATATCAATCGGACCATAATACCATGAATAATGAAGGGCTGCTGGTATCAAGTAACAAAATGAACAATTACTCACAAAGGTCACCCTATCTTGGGGCTTATCAAGAATATCCTCAAGGCAATGTGACAAGTCCAATGACCTAAAAAATTTGGTCAGTTCAACCTGAAAAAGACTTGTAGCAGGTGATCCTGTATAAACATTTTACCGACGGTTGATCACAAAAACGTTTTCTGTCAGTTTATCTTGAAAACTATTTCGGACAGTCTCACGGAAAGACTGTTTTTAACTTTTCCTTAATAAAAATAAAAATGAATTAACCTACCATGGAGAAAACATGACAAGTCTTCAAGTTAAACTC
The DNA here is from genome assembly GCA_949699805.1 of Tromatobia lineatoria. Taxonomy (NCBI): domain Eukaryota; kingdom Metazoa; phylum Arthropoda; class Insecta; order Hymenoptera; family Ichneumonidae; genus Tromatobia; species Tromatobia lineatoria. Next base: position 682,397 of record OX453049.1, read on the forward strand.
TCGGTATCTCTATCGACGTTTAAAGGTTTTGGGTTCAACTGTCGACAAAGCTCTCTAGGTTGAATGCCCACATGATGAACCATCACTGACATATTAACATATATCAGATGGTTCATTAGTGAGAAATAATTGGAATAATATAAATTTGGTACAAATTGATATAAATTCTTCTTATTTTCATCACGTAACGCCACTAGGACGCTACCATGATAATGACCTAGTAATTTTTTTTCTAGATCTTTTCTACCGTGTGCACTACCATATGCACGTGGGTTTTTGTTGCAATTTTGGATATGTTATATTTTCCTAACTGAAATAGTAATCTTTTTTTTTCGTTCCTTCGTGTATGAAGTGTTAAATCGGTGGGTGCAAATAGTTTTTGTCATTTGCCGCAATTGTACAGTGCATGTCTTGAAAAGATCTCGCAAAGCACTTTGGCTTTCGTTACGCTCGAGAAAATTGCACAGTTACGAGTTGCTCACCTTCAAACATTTCTTTCGTTCCTTTACACTCTAACGTTATAGCCACGAACGATCGAACGTTTCGAGTGTGGGCGTGGTCGTGAGCGTCATCCACTTGGCCATCGAAATCGGAAGGAAAGCGAGCTTTCCTTTACTTTTCCTCTTTCATCCTCTTGAACTCACTCGACAGATATAAAAACCCCAGCATGCTTGCAGTACTGGAAGGCATTTCATATATGTAGGGGCTACGAGGACGCACGCGATCTGCCATTAACTCTAGCTCACAATCAAATAATCATTGAGAATGATTCTTTAACGCATCTCACAAGTATTTGTTATTTTAAAATCAAACCAAACCTTAGAAATCGCAGTTTCTGATCACAAAATGTTAGAATCCGAAGTATCTTACATAAATGTACAGACATTATGTCCAATTCTAAGTCATCTGGGTGAAAAATGACTGTGGTACCCGAACACGTAGTTTAAAAAAATGCATTCCTCGAAAACAGTGTACATAATTTTTTTTTTATAATAGAATTTTGGAAAACTCATATTTTGAATCACAATATTTTTAGGCACATGTTTCGCAGACACTCAGAAAATTAGAAAAGGATACAGAAAATTCCTTATCGTTTTTATCCTGCTCGAGCTGGTATCTGTTATAAGCATTCGATATCTTCTCGATCTATAAAAATCCAAAGCCTTACAATTTTCGTTGAATTGCTTAATCTCCGACCGACCATGCGTTGGACATCATAGCAGTAGGAAATACAACATGGTTTATACCATAACGTCGTAGAGCAGGTTCGAAGGTAGGTCGTAGTCCGTCGGTGTGGTCAGCTGGTATTCTGCAAACCGGTCGGCAGCAGCAAGATCAAGAGAGCGAGAAAGAGGAGGAGAGAAAGAGAGTGCAAGAGAGAAACCTCTTTCCTCGCTTCTGTGAGCACTACTCGGATCAGAAGCCGGCGGCGTGGCTGCCAACACTTTCGACCCTTCCTCGAACTGCTGCATGAACGGCTGTGCGATCGACGATGCTGCAAAGTTTCATGATCCGCATGTGAACGCAACGCGTTCGTGGTGCGCTTCCCCATACAATATTATAGTTAGTACCACTGCAAAAGTGGAGAAGCTAGCATGACCCACTGCATTGGATCTACGAAACTGTCGGAGAACCGTATAACTCCTTTCGTATTCATAGGTATACGGAAACTTGGCAAAAACTACTGGCTAACCGGAGCAAAGTATCGTCAGACCGCGCAGTTATAGTACATACATATATAATGATGTATATAAGTAGACGTAACGTAGAATTCACAGGACCAGTTCAAACTAAGTCAAAGTGAACGTACGTGCAGTAGTGAATTTCGGTAGCCCAGGTCGAAATTGTTGAGCATGGTCCAAGGCTATCCGGGCAAGGAATGGGGCTCTTCTTCACTTGAATAAAGCTTCATGCCGTAGGTGATGCTTTAGCTGCTATGCATAGACCCTGCAGTAAGAGTATGTTGCATTGCCGAGAGCTGCCTGACTGTGTGTATCGTGTCGAACTTCCTATCGGGCATACCCACGTCGCGAGAATGCCCGGGCTACACCATTTAACTAACCGGCGATCGATCGCTAAACACGCAGCACCAGAAGCGGAAGCAGAGGAAAGCTTGAGAGATATACATTGAGATTTCGTTTCCTCACTACGTCCTAAACGGACTTCAAAGCCATGTATTTTACATTCTGTATATTCAGTATTGTACTTGAAGAGCTCTAGAGCAGATTTTTTAAACCGACATTGACCGGTAAATATATGCTATTTCTTAGTACATTATGCATCGTTATTCCGCATATATATATGCACTGAGAGAAAAATATAATTCGATACATTAAACTGTCAAATAAACCATTTATTTGAAAATATTCAAGTGCAAGGTTCGTTTGTGCCAATTGTATATTTAATTTCTTGAATTGTTAAATGAAATAAAACTTCATTGAATCCACAAAATATTTATTTTTTTCTACTAAATATTCTGTTGATTATCTTGTCGATTATTTAATCGACAAAATAATTGAATGAATTATAAATATTTTAAATAAATGATTTGGCGTATCCAATTATTTTTTACTCTCAGTGTAGGCTACATATTTGACTTTGAAAATCATTATGGTTCCACTTGATATGTCAAAAGACCTTCTGCTGTAAGATATAATCGTTTCTGCAAAATGGTTATGTCAAATCAGACCAGACGACAATACTGTAACGTTTTCCGAATACACCAGAACCATCAGAATGTCGATTACACAAGCGAAATCGACGTATAGTGTGAACCACGTTCGCGTAATTTGTGTGCTTTTGGCAAGAGCTCCGAGCGTTTTCGAAGCGACTGTGGCTTACACTCTACATAGATTTGGTTTGTGTAATCGACATTGTGATGGTTCTGGAGTATTCGGAAAGGTTTGAGAATTGTCGTTTGGTCTGATTTGATATGTTCAAGTACGGACATATTGGTTTTCGAAGGTTCAGTAACATGCGGTTTTTTCCGCTTCGTCTAAGTTTCTGACCGCAATTCGATCGGACGCTAAAACATTCATTTTCATATTACATTCCTGTCAAATATAAAACCTAAACATAGCGTGATAACGATAAATGGTGTATATTGAAAAATAGTCTATAATTTCCGAACAACATCCACCAACGAATCTACTCCAGCAGCCGTTCAATGCTTTATGCTCAATAGGCAACAGTGCATTCAGTTTGTTTACAACCTGGGAGCGGTAGCCGAAATGTAAAATAATTTTGAAATTTTCTTACGACATTTTTACAGGCTGGATTTTCCGTCGGAGAATCTATTCGGGATTATATGTAGAAACATCACCTGATGGATATTAATCCTTTTTCAGAATGAAAAACTTTGATTTCCCATATGAACTTGATTTCAAGGTGGAGAAAAACCCAAAGTCTTTTTGTTTGTTTTAAGCCAATGGAAACGTGCCATTCTAGACGCGCCGAGCGGTAGAGGTTCTCAAGATTCCCAGCAATCTCTGCTCCATATGATTAACCGCATGGCTTTACTCGATCCCCTAGAACTACATCAGCGTTGCAGGAATAAGAAGTTGATGCGACAAGCCAAGCAATATAAGCAAGTCTGAAAGGTGCTGCTTTAAGTCGTTGCGTACAAAACAGTAGGGAAAAAAGAGGCAATAGGGATAGAATAGGTGTGCAGAAAAAGATGATCCGTCGTACAGAGATGCGTTCGCACAGGGACGAATTCCATCGCGTCGCACGATCGTCTTGCTTAGAGAGTCGGACAGTTGGTCTCCGTTGCAATCGCGTCGTCGTATAGGTATATAGGATGCTGGCATCGAAGATGCGAAGAGATACCATATAGAAGTGAGCGGCAAACCGTAAAACATAAGAAGACCGCGAGACCTTTCACGGTCTCACTTTATTTCTATCTGTCGCGCACCGACTCGTTTTCTGCTCGGCTGATGCAGTAGCGGTTCCGCTGGCTAGGCAACCTGTTTCATCTTGGAACAATGTCGTGGCATATGGCGCGATGGGCGCTTTGATACGGTCACCGGCCTATCCAGGTCCTGATTCGTAAACAGAAAGATAATGAAAAAACATGTTCAAGTTTTTGAAATTATTCCGATTGTTTTTCATTAGAAATGTCATATATACGACATTGATTTTGAGGAGTACTGAACAAAAATCCTGGGCCGATTCCCAGCCAGAAATTATGGAAATAAACTTTCATTTTTATGTTCGTTGGGAACAAAATTAACTCTTAATGGATCCTTCAACAGATCCCTCATGGATCCATCACGTGTCCATCAACCTCATCCGTCAAAGATTCATTAATATGGACCATCTTAAAGTAGAGTTCCTAAGACCAACTTACTGTTAAAGCTTATCTTAAAATTCACAGATTGCAGGTACAGTACAAGTTCGAGAGATTTTTTTTTCTCACTGTTATAATTTTCAGGGTAGGTTTGTCGATGGGTTTTTGTGTACACTTAGCTCAGCAATCGATGAGAATAATCAGTAACCAGCTCAAATGGAATGGTCGGAAGGAAATGCAAGGTCGTTGCTTGAGAATAAAATCGATATGCGATTCCGAGTGCTAAATTGCTTTCCTGAACTACTTAATCCTCGCGCCTCTCTTCCGTTTAGCAAGACGCACGGGTGTTCAATGGCTGAAGAAAGTGCAAGGGAGACATACGGAGTGGGAAGAACGAACGAGATCGTATAATTTCGCCACGCCACGTTTCCGGACGCGACACTCGTTCGATCGAAGACGCGCTCTTCCACTCGTCTCGAGTGCTACCCGTACTTACACAACCTGCACTGTTACGTTCTCGCTCCGCCGCTTACTTGCCCGCTGATTAATATCCAGGTTTACGGGGGAAAAGTTGGCCATTAAAGCGTGCAACTTTGCCAGGGAGACAAAGGGTCCCGTCTCGCCTATCCGAAGCTGGCTACCACGGCTCAGGCCGAGATGGGGACAAAAATAAGAAAGAAAAGTGAACCCAGTGAGCACATCGCCAGGAAAAGTACCAGATGAAGAGTGAAGGAGAATTAAAGAAGAAATAATGAAACAAAAAGAAATAACGCGATGAAACGAGGAACAAAGTAAGAGTTAAACTTTGTCCGTCCCATAATAGACATAAATCTTTTGTAATGGCACGAAGTGAATGATCGATGTGGTGGAACAATCATAAGCTTTCAGAATTGTGTGGAGGATTTACGAATTTTATAACAATACGGTCTAAGAAATTCACGGTCATCGTGGAGATTATCAATCTTGAAGAAAAACAATCGCTCTCATGAATTTTTCAAAAGAAGTACATGTAAAATTAGAAAATCTTCAGATTCGGGGGCGAAGCAAGTTGCATAATGTTTATGACTAACCAGGAAAGCTTGGCCAGAGTTAGCTTCATGCTACTCTCACAGACTGATCGCGGTGTCCCATCTTGCGCGCCCGCACCCGGACCAGAGACGCGAAGGTCCAAGGATAAACAGGTTTGCACTCAGCAACATGCTCATATACTGCATCGAGGTTGGCGGTAAGAGACGAAGTGGTGAGGAAGGTCTTGGACTGGGTCTTAAACTATTAACTCCTTCTGTTCTTGACTATAGGCGAAGCGAAACTACTCAACATGCAAGGAGACAGCAAGGGGAGATATAGCAACGTGTACCCTGAACCTGTACTCCAGCTTCGCATAGAACTAACGCCAATACGAAACCACGTCTCTAACCTTTGTCAAGAATATTATCACTTGACATATGAACAGCAATTCGGCAAAATGATATTGTTAAGTCATCATCAATGGAGAGAAAGCAAGTGTTCTTAAAGAACAGTTAACTCTCGGGTAATGAAAATTTATTTTCACATGTAAATTCCATAAGGAGTTCCATATCTTCGAACTTCGTGAGAATTCTGAGACCTGGAGGACATCAGGCCCTAATTGATACTTACAGACTCTCCAGAGACAAACCTGCAGCGAGCGTGAATATTTTTCGAAAAATTTTCCGGCTTCCAATAATGTACTGTTAATTGGATATTGGCACCTTTCTAAAGGAAGTTTTTTCATTGTTGGTCTTAAGGTAAAAAAATCAAGATTTATACGTATCCATAAGTCGATTTCATGACTGCGATCTTCCTGGTAAAGCCGACAAGTAACTGCTCAATCAAGTACCTCCAGTATATAAAAGAAGAAGCAGGTTCATTCACACATGGTAGCGGAGGGTATCACTGCATTCTCTGTTGCTTCGAAGAGCACCTTCGAGTCTCAAGCGGCCATCACCACCACCATCACCACTTGGGGTCCCTCCTCTAGTTCAGGATCTCTACCTCGTTCAACGTTTTTTTTCTTGTTGCTCTATCAACTTCGCTTCCTTCTCTGTTTGTTTCGTTCTCTATCGCGCAACCGAGCGTTTGTCGAACGATCGACCGGGTCGTCTGGTCGCCTCTTCGTCCGCGATCGAGAGGTAAGGTATGTTGCGTGTGTGTTGCGCACAGCCCGTCCTCTGTTTCAGACGATCTCCTCGCGGTCAGCGACTTATTTCTCCCATTCATTTTCTCTCTTTTTGATTGTCCTTTGAGGCTTTTATTTTCAACGAAAGAGGCACCGGCTCCCGCTTTCCCCTTCCAGGAGAGAAAGAGAACTGGTGCGAAGTGTGTGCAGGTGTCGATCGCGAACGACGAGAGGACTTCCGATAACGATCTCGATGAAGCGTCGGGTATGTCGTTTCGTCCGGGTGTTCAGTGTCAAGAAAGAGATCGTACGAACTACTGAAGGTGGAGCAAACGAGATATCCTGACGCGGAGCCAGAAGTATGCGCGACTTGTGTGTTTTGTAAGTTGCGAGAACCACCAACTCCAAACCAGTTTGTGACAACGACTTACGTCATGTGGACGTGTTAATATTTTGATCGGATTTTTTAACGGCTAACTTCAAGAGCTTGTGCTTACGACGGTAACTGTTTTTGACACTGAGATTGCAGGGTCTTCGAACTTGCTTTCGAGATGTTGCACTAACAGCGAGCATCGGGAAATTATAGCATTATCAAAATAGAACTAAATACAAACTGTCCTGCTTTCCAACATTCATTAAAACAAAACGGTTGCCGATATCAGAGATTTTCATTAATTTTTAGTATAAAGGTATACAACAATTTATTGCAATCGATTGGGTAACCACTAGACGTTCATAGGAACGTTTTAATGCTCATTAAATGACATTTTACGCTAAAGTTTAGCTTGCGACCAAAACGTATTTGGCAGACATGAGAATTCAGTTCTCACGTATCCAGGCCTGAGAAGAACAAATTAGACTCAAGTTCTCTTCAGGAATCGTCGTCCACCGATGTTGATGAGTGTTGATGAACTCCATTCTGAATTCTGACGTACAAGAATTCGAGTGGGAATGAGATGTGGATCGGTGCCTCCTTAGCAAAAGATGTTTCGACTCCCAATCTCAATTTTATTTAATCTACTTCGTTTCCTTTCTCTTGGTTTGGTGTATCATAAATCGATCAATCGGCAAATTTGGATTCCCGGAATCGAGAACGTTCTGCTTGGCGGACGGATGGTATAGATATATCGACGGGAGACGACGGAAACTTAGATGGGCAAATGTACGGCATCAGACTTGGATCTCTTCTTAACAAGCACCGCCCCGTAAATACGAACGTGTTTCGCACATTAGTCCAATTAATTAAATGCTAATTATGATGGGCCGGTGGTGCGGTACGCATACTGATGTGTGCGTTTCTCCCAGACACTCGACGACGCCCAGTCTCCTTGCCCAGACATGCTATGCATCTTATTATTTTTTCAAGCAACTTCATTTTTATCATTTTTCTCCACCATCAATGACGGTACCCTTGAGAATACTTAAGGTAGTAATTGATATCGGGTTGTTAACGATCACCATTTATTGATTTCTCGTATTTATCATTATTGTTATTATATTTCTTTACCTGATGGTGCGTCAGAGGTGTAATTTTTTACATCAGATACATCAAATTAAATCAGGCAGGCGGAATAATGTCAGATACACGGATGTGCACGATGGTACCTGAGGGTCGAATTTCAAGTCGTAATTACGATCTTTGGATTAATCTCACAACTGACAATTAGGTCCTTAGGCAGAATACAGGACTTTTTACCTGTAGTAGGAAGGTGGTATTATTTATTATAAGGTAAAATGTTAATATCCATACTAATTCAATGTGTTGAAAATAAAAGCTCTCCGAACAAGACAGAAAAACGATTGCCTAGAAGAAAATCACAGCATGACCCTTCTTCAGTTATTGAAATAGATGTCAATGCGTAACAGAAAGTTCTCTTGTTTGGCTGTGCCTCGGTTTACCATATATAGAATATCAAGCTCTTGAATTGTTTCGCCTTTGAGTTAGCAAAAAATATTTATTCATTTACTACCATCAAATTAGCCATACGCCAGATAAAATTAAACAAATATACATATATGTTATTTTGTGTGACCTATTTATTGCAAGTGATGGACAAATGATTTTCTCTTGTGATTCTCTAAACTACTATAACTTAATTGAGAGCTTACACCTATCGTGCTGTGATTCAATTCTACCTATTTCATCATAAATAAACAATACTCTCAAAAATACTTTTATGAAAAAATTCGTTAAGGGACTTTACATTTTTTTTCTGGTCAACTAAATAAATATTTTCAACCACCATTTCATAATTATTACCAATATCTGCTAAACCGAAATTTTGGGTAGTGTTCTGAACTTTTTCTTAGCTCTTAAAACCTGCTTTTTCGGACCAATATTGAGGTATACCTCCTGTTAGTCGCCACATGAAGGGTTTGGTACAGACCGGGGAGAACGAGCGCCTGTTATCTAGATTCTTGTAATCCGATCGCGAATCCAAACGAACGCGTGCATGCACGCATGGTGAGCAAGACAGTTGGAAGCGGGGATCGGGAGTGCACTCGCGGCGCGGGCACGCACGTATTTCGATATCCGGGCGGTCACGAAACTAACGTATAGGACCAAGCAAAGAAACGAGGTGGGACAGCAGCAGCGGGGCGAGTGGGAGGTGCGGCATCCGAGTGGGACGAGTCCGAAGGGAACGTAAGGGGGCCGAGCAGGCCCAACAATTACTCGGCCACTCGCATTCGCACCGTAATCACCCTTAATATACGACAGGGACGTCAGTCGCACTCGTAGCCGATCACTAATTAAAGTCGATCGGCAGAACCGTGCGGATTTCTCGGCAGTACACAACCTGTGTGCAAAAGGACGGCCCGAGACCCCGTGTTGCGAGAAAGTTGTGCCGCAACTCTTTTCTCCCATCACTTGAATAAAGCACAACTCCGAACGTGTCCCTTTGCATAATTTAAGGGCACTCAATGAACGCCGAATTGTGCCACAAGAAACGCATTTTCAAACTTTAAACAATTTTATTCACCGTATTTTTTCGAAACGAGGAATATTTTAGGATTTTAAGGATGGATAATTTTTGAAAATTAATGAAAATTTTGTGATGGGCTGAAAAGCAAATCAAATATCGGCTGCTTTACAGATTTACTATAAATTGTCAGTTGTGAGTTCTGTTGGTTTCTGAAATAAAACATCATGGTGAAATGTTAAATAAATGAAAGCAAGTACTGGCTATTTGAGGGATCTGCTGTATATTCTCAGCTAGTACTAATAATGTACAAGGCAGCCCTTTGTACTACGTCTTCTCTTTCATCGATCGCGCGCAGAGCACGAACTTGATTAACCGCTATTTGAGCAGGAGACCCTCAACGTTCAGTGAAGCTTTATGTCTCAAAGGGAACCTTGGCACTAAATTCGACATCGCTCGAATACCATTAATATATTGCTTCGATGCCTCCCACACAGAGTCTTACAGTATTAGAGCTTATGGAAAAAATCAGCTTGGGGTTCGTCTGATACGTGTGGGCTTCATCTTTTTTATTATGGAGAATCTTCTGATGGGCTAAGATGACCTTTTTTTTTTCACAATCCATCAAGAGGAACTACTTTCGGGATTTGAACGGTTTTTGTTACTAAAATATAAGTGTTATATAAGTCTTCTTGATGTCAAAGGGACTTCTGTAAGCTGAAGATGAAATAGCATTTCTCTCGGTCTGAGTCTTTCGATATTGAAAAATCAAGAATGACAGTTACCTGATAAATCAATAAAACATAATTAAGATTGAATCAAAAACCTCACGATAAATGTTCGGTTTTTGTAAAACCAAAGGCCAGCATTTTTTAAACGTGTGAATATTCGATCAGTGTCTAGAAATTTGAAACAAGAAAGAAATAATACATACGTGGGTGATACGTAACGACAAAAATAGAACAATGGGGCCGAGTCGATTTTGCAGTAGGAAAATTCAGCCTGCTTTGCCGCACCATCGGGTAAGAAGGCCGGTCGTAGTAATGAAACGTAAAAATGTCGTAAAAATTGTAAAACCAATATGAGAGAAGCTCGGAAGATATCTAGGTACCGAGACCAGTAGGTTCCACTACCAGGAACTGCGGCGATACTACTGAGACCGACTTAGCAGTAATATGGGACATATATAGAGAAAATGTGGAGAAAATATTGGGGATACGTATGGGGTCGTCGTGGTCGCCCGTAGAGAGCAGAGTCCAGGGCGAAAGACCAGAGACCGCAGGGCATTCACTGCGGTATGCATTTTTCCTACGCTGTAGCTGAGCTCCGCATGATCCGCCCCTTCAACTTTCGCATACACGATGTCGCAGGGCTTAGATTTTTCTCGCGCTTATATGAATTCCAAGGTACGATTTGAACACGCGACTGACCTCAAAACAGCCCACCGCTTATATACCTGGGGTAAATTACTACTTCATTTATATTGGACGTGCACTTTTCGTTGTAAAAGTACACTTTAGGGTTGATGTAAGACTGCTTCAGCTATATTACGAAACGTTATCATATTTATAGCCTATCCTTGGTATAAGTGATTGCATAAAATCTACCAGTCTTAAATAGAACAAAAATATCTTAATTTCGAACTTTGTATTGGGATTTTCATCATTGGATAATAAGCAAATTGCCATAGAGGCAATAAATGGAGCATGAACTTCTAACTTCATTTCGAGCTTTGTTTTAGGCTCTGTGCCAAGTAACTGTGAGTGTTAAATCTTCACGATCACGTGAGCGTTGATGAAGAAGTCGGCACATTAAAATTCATCGCGTATACCGTGAATCACGCAAACCTTCTAACAGAACAGCTCGTGTGAGCTGCTAAAAGACGTTCGAAGTTTTCGACAAAGTTGTATACCTAGTATGTGATACGATCGTTCGACTCACAATCCTCTTATGGACCCAACACTTTCCGCACGAGTAGGAGGAGGTCGTTATTTCGTGCTGGTCACTCCACGGCAGATTCCCGGTCGACTAACACAACCACCGCCAGTCATAGTCGCTTACAGAGGACCCAGAGACCGAGAACCAATAAACTGGAAATACGAGAGTCTGAACAGCGCAGAGCGAGCGACGAGTGGAAAAGAGCTTAGTAAAGAGGTGCGAGTCGTTTCCTCGGGACAGGTACAACGATTCAAGGTGCAATGGGAACTAGAGAGCTCTTTTTAACCCTTCAAGACATTAAGGATACTTTGATGATGGAAGTGCGAATGTGAAGTTCTGTTCAAAATTGTTCTTTTCCCACCCCATTCATCCTAATGTTTTTTCTTAAGATAAGAAATAACATCGCAACGAACCACAGCAGTGTAAAAGAAATTATTTTACGAGGCGTGTTCGGCCTTTCCGAGCACGTAGGCGAACCATGGACCTCCCATGATTCTATATACACCTCCGCATCCCCAACCGGAACATAAAATCTTCTTCTACAAAGCGACAAAGGATACAAGGGAAATAAAGCGATAAAAGAAGACTATGTGTCAATATACTTTGTCGTAACTGTATTTCAGGCGAAGATGTTCGTGGCGTTTCTTGTTTCGGAACTTAAATTACAACGAGCGAAATGATTGACTTTTTATGATGTGTTAACAACATTCACTGACCCATGATATTCAAATTTGGTTGGAAATTGACAGTGACGTTATTTACAATGTAGCCGAATCATGGACCTTCTACAATTCCATCTACCCGATCACAATGTCCAACCGGACCGTAAAATACACCACTATAAAGTAATAAACAATGAGGAAATTAATATAAAACAATGCAGAGGAAGACTATTTTGCAATACGCTTCTGTTACGTATTCCTCAGGAAGTTGTTGGTCGCGGCTTTTGTTGAACATAAAATGACGATATGGCTACTTGAAAATATCTACTTGACAAGATCAACCAATATGCGGAAATTTCGTTGGAAATCAACAATCAAGTGACATCGGTAAGCAAACGTTTCATTGCCCACCTCGTCGACGATAAATGGATACCTTCAATCTGCCCAACAAGCCCCAATTACTCGTAATTAAATAACCTTTGGACCATGAGAGTTTGGTGGAATCCAATCCTCAAATCCTAAGTTTATTCAAATCACAGTCAGCAAGCAATCAATAATTTGAATTCCTAGCACCGATATCGTGCTCCATACTTCAAGTTGAGCAGTTAATAACTAATAACCACGTCCTCAAAACATTTGTCGTTATTGTGTTTCGCGTGAATTTGTTGATTGCTAGAGTTGCAGATCCAAAATGTGACTGTAATGTCGATGTAACTTCGAAATGTTTGTCTCGCCTACAATCAATTGAACCATAATTTACAAATACGATCCTAAATTGACAATCAGCTTAAAATGATAATGTAAGCCCTCATTGCTCATTGTATTAAATGACATTTGTGCCTTCTTAATCGCCTTAACAAACCTCAGTTATTCCATAATCCAATCATCTATTGCTCTCGAGGGTTCGATCGAATCAAATTCTCAAAGCTACAGTTTCCATCATATCATAACCCGCAAACAATCGGTGATTCGTTCTCGGAATTCTCAGTGACTAGTGCTGCCGTACTCTAAACTCTAAACGAAGCATGTGACGACTAATAACCATACTTGCAATTACAATACACAAGGGCTTGGTTTGGTTTGTTGCGGCGTGTGGTACGAGCATTACGAACAGTGTAATACACGATGACCAACCATTCACTGGTGAGGCCATGATGGCCTCTCTCGTTCATAACCTCCGAGCCACTGGTGCAATCTCGCGTTGTAATATTGAAAGGTAGTGGCGAGTATGTGTGGTACCTTCAAAGGCCTGCTGAATGGTATGGTTTGCGCCGCGCTTTCGCACTGCAATCGTTGGACGCCTGGGCATTGCACTAATCACGAGTCCCGACGGCATGGGATGGTTATCGAAGTTTGGAAACCGCGACTTTCGCACCCGTAGTTACGGGCAACATACTCCGTGCCCTTTCACCCTTTCTCATTCGCGTTTCTACCGATCTCGCTTACTACATAGCTAACTTTGCGCTCCCTTTCATGATTCACCCTTTCTCATACTAGGTCCCTGAGCTCCGCTCGTACTTTCGACAAATTTCGTCTCGCTTTCTCTCTGTGACCGTGTGAAAGCTCTGCGTAACCCTTATAGCCCTTCTCGTTCATTATATGGAATATACGTTTTGCCTTGGCGGACTAACGACTGTTCCCTCTCTCTCTCTCTCTCTCTCTCTCCCTCTCCCGCTCTCTCTTATTTTTTTGTCTACTGTACTATGTACGCAAAAGCCTCGGAGTTTCATTGCTGGGTATCAGGGTGGAACCGGCCAACGACCTCAAATTAATTCGGGACACGTGTAGTTTGCATGACAAACTGCAGGTCCGGCTTTTCCGGGCCAACTATCAGGTACACACGCTACCTGCTCGAGCGTTATTTGGAACCCTCACGTACGCACGCCCCCATTTCAACTGGAGGATACGATTTTTTTCGATCAACGCGCCTCACTGCTTTTTCGGTCATCTGCAGATTGGAAAAAAGTTCTCTGGCATCGAATCGAATGTCTGATTCATTCGTTTGTTTCTTGTTGAATTAATGGAGTGAATAGGAAATCAGAAGATTTGCTTCCAATATTTACCTTTGTTTTTTTTTCAGTTTGTTCATTTCCAATTCCGAGGTACACCCGTAAAGGCGAAAGCCTTTACCTTTTTCCTTGCCCTCTCGCTAACCTTTTCCTCTTATCCCTTTCCTTATCCGCATACGAATATATATTATCTTCTGACTTCTCGCTGTATACAAAAAAGTAACACTCTAAAGGAGGAGGTTTTCATCAAGATCCAGCGAAAAAATCGATTTTTTTGTTGCATTTTTTGATAGCTTAGTGAATGTACAATATTGGGCCGAAAGCAATTAAATAAAAAAGGTATTGCATATAAACGACCCTTTTCTCATGCTATATCCTTTTTATAAATTTGTTGATAACCTTGCTACGCAGAAATTGAGTCTGTCCTTAATATTTAAAAAAAGCTTGTTGGGACCTCGCCTTAAGTATATAAACCGAGGCCTCGGAAACACTGACCTTCCGCTCACTGGCTGATGATCTCTACGCGAATTTTTTTAGACTGTGTCATTTTGTCATTTTTTATCAAATTCCTCACTAACAAAATGTCGCTGATTGTTCGGGAAAACAAAAAATAAAATCATGCATAATTTTAGTATATCACTCGAAAACCGTACAAATTTCAAATTACCCTAACAAAACTATATGATACGCATGAGGTTCAGGAATTGGAATACTTTTGATTGACTCCCGCACTGTGAATGACGAGAGTCGAATGAGAATAACTGCGTTTTCTGTGTGTATACGTATAGGGATAACCTGCGAATGTTCCTGGATGGTGATCCATTATTCATAGTCGTGAATGTCTCTCTCATGTAGAACAAAAATAACTTTATCAATTTTATATGCAAACTTTATATCGTATAACAAAGTATGACAAGGTCGATTCTATGGAAACAAAAAACGATTGTCGTTTAAATTCTCCTCAAAATAATGATGCTCGTTCAGGTTTACCAACAGCAAAACCGAAAAAAAAAACTCATTTTATGTTTACAAATTTAAGCTCAAAGAAACAGTGTCATGAATTTACACCGATAAAGTGTGCAGTGAAATCAGTCCAGTTGATTTTAATCATTAATACAAGATCACTGATTTAAATACTATTTTTTGATCAATTGAAATTAGTTGGCATTTAGTCCATCAGGTCGATCATTTATTCTATTTTTTCTTTCAAATGATTAAGAATTTGTCCGACATAATAACTGCCACTTAATTAAAATAGAAATTGTTAATGAGTTAAATATTCGGATTAAGTAAATTTCCAAATTTTTAAACAAATTTCGTAATCTCTACATGCCATAGAACAATTCAACCGAAAAAAATCATTGATATTTCTCCACATTCATGGTAAAAAGAAAAATCATCTCTTGTGCCTATACTGATATTATTATTTTGTAAACGCAAAAACGCAAAATCATTTCCAGTCAGTAAAAAGCTGCCATTATCCAGTACTTAACGAGTTTAAATATTAAAATCAGAAGATCCATGTTTGTCGAAGTAGTCGACATATTTTCATCACAGTGTTACGGTTGATCTTCTTGGTTAATTTATTTTATTATTTAATAAGTTAGGAAATAGACATTTATTTTACGTATTTTTCCAGTTTAAGAGAAAAGTGTGCAGACGTTGCGAGGAGGATAGGTTAGTATTGAGCGAAAAAATAAGTGGAAAAATAGACGAAAAAAGTCTCGCGTCTGAAATAAAAGACGAGAGGGGAATGACTTTGCGCCTCGTCGGCTGTAAGAGTAAAAAAGAAGAAATAACACACAGGGGTCAGGAATTTTCGCGTAGTCTGGTCTCGTTTCAAATTGCTGGTGGAAAAGACAATGTCTTTTCTCTTCTGAAAGCACTCGCGTCTTTATCTCCGTTTCGCTCGCTCGGATGAATTTTACCTCGGTTCGTAGCGCGAAAAGCAATCGTTCCGCTTCTTTCTTAATCCCGTTCTCTCCGTTGATCTCTCGCACCCACTTTTCTTTGTCAGCTGCGTGACTTCAAAGACGGATGTGCAGACTCTAGTTTATATCAATAGAAATTGATTAAAAATATTAAATTAAGATATTATATAAGAACCTCAGATCCTTCGATAATCTAATTTAGTCTTTTTTCTCTTTTGCAGGTAAGTAAACGGAGCATTTCTATGCCCTTGATCGTGACGTGAGATGGAGGCTCCTAACGAGACATCGAAGGCCGGTTCTATATTTTTTGTTACCTCTCAAAAATATAACAATATTTTATTCTCAAAAGTCTGTCATAATTAAAAAATTCGTACTTTTAATAATCAATTAATTGAAATCTATCCCAGCCTTTTTACCAAAAAGTATTCGTCGGTAATAAAAATATTGATTCATCGTTTTCACAAATCGAATCAAGACCGAATTTTTTCCATCAAAAATGTATCATCAGCAAAAAAAGCGTCTTTTGTTTTCGAAAATCCGATTGAGATCCCAATTTTTTTATAAAAAGCTTTTCTATAAAAAGAACGATCGTAAAACCTTATAAACAATCCACCACGTGTGAATGCAGATTTTGTCAGTAAAAAAGGGGTTCCCTTTATAAATGATTGTTAATTTTTATGCGTTATTGAACCAATGTTTCCCTGTCGGGCCTCCGGCCTCCATTATTATTTCATCCGTGTCCGTGTCTCCATTGATTAATCAAATATTGTTTGAGGGACATAGAACAAAAAAAACTAACCGGTAGGTATTTAGATTTTACATAGAGTTTTTTTTAACCCCAAACGACTGCCGCGCACACACGAAATTCTTCAATAGTATACCTGCTGGAATGCGGTGAATGTATGCATTTCATAGCTGCTGTTCTCGGGCATTGTGCAGCCGTGACGTACGCCGTTGTTAGTCCTTTTGTGCAGTTCATATGTAGGTGGTACACGTCATGAGAGCATGAAAGAGAAAGGGAGAGAGAGTGTTGCATGGGATGCATACTAGCGTCGTTTGAACCAGACGAACAGCTGCATATAGTCTATGCAATGTATTATACACTAGTGCATTGCACCCAATATACGCAGTAGCCACACTCGTCGTAATGGAGACGCTTGCAGGGTTAGTGCGAGAACTCTACTATAACAGTATGTACCTGGAGTACCCGTTTCCTCTCGTTAATTCACTCTATGTTGATGTTTGCTTGCGGACTGTGAATCCCAGTTACCCCTGAGCTCGTAAAGCTCAGGGGTAACTTTTCAGCTTTTCAGACACATTCGAAAAGTTATTCGTATACGTACTGTCAAACGTCACAATCGCGACGATATCACCAGCAGTCGACGTTTTTTTTAAATGTTGAAGACTGACCTGCTTTTTCGTTCGGGTAATAAAACATTGAAAAGGGTAGAGATTAAATTTCGTTAAAATTTCGTTATTTAGTTAAAATTCAATTTCGCTAAAAATCTTCATTAGTTTAAGTCTAAGATTTTTATTCTGTCATTTTCTCTTTATTTTTTTTCGGTTTAATAATCGTTATGATTCAAGATCGTAACCAATGTGAACACCTTATCAAATTTATATTGTAATAACTAGGTCTCATACATACGCTGTACGCTCGAAAATACGTCTCCAGCGCAGCGTTCTCATAATACCCGATTCCTCTCGTCAATTTACTATATACTGATGTTTGCTTGCGTACTGTGAAACCCAGTTACTCCTTACCTCGTAAAGTGGCTCAGCTTTTCAGGCACATTCGGGACGTTATTCGGATACGTAAAATCAAGCGTCACAATCTCGACGATATTTCCAGCGGTAAAATTTGTTCGAAATGTCGAAGACTGATCTACTTTTTCGTCGTGACGACAGACACTGAAACGAGTACGGATTGAATTCACATATATCTTTATCAATTCGAGTCTTGATTTCTTATTCCACGAGTTAAGCTGCTTTATTTCTGTTAAAAAAAATATATATTTACGTTTTCTGCATTTGGAACAGTTATCTGGCTGGAAAGTTCTTGCTAAATACGCATGTACAATTTTTTTTTGTCAACAACTCAAAAATCCAATGAAGGAATGGTAAAATTTCTGAAATCTTTTCTGTTTTCTGATTTGAATTTACAGTTTTTTAATTTGTCAAGATGAAAATTGGCACCAGGTCACGTCACTTATATCAATGGTACTCAAACATGTTTAGGAATCGTCCATGGACAGATTAGGCGGATAGGACGGAAATAAATCGTAATAATCGAGAAATGAACGGAGAAGTCGTATTGTTATGCGACTTAAACGTGTATAATCGTAAGGTGAACAATATAGAGAATCTCAAACTATTGAAATGTGAGATTCTGTGACCGTCTGGGAATCATGTTTCGACTGTCGTGAGCCGAGCTACGTACTATGTAGCCATATACTATAGGCGTTTTTGCATTTGCATTGACCGATAACTTACAATATTTGTGTATGCGAATTATGGAAATAATACATATTCTCGTCTGTAGTACAGCGAGACAAACATTTGAATGCTCTCGAAACATTTAGGCCTCAATCGCAGCTTACCAACGTAACTTTCGATTATTAAATAAGTTTGAGGGAGAATGCCAAACTTTTCTCTCCGTATAATGCTGCGGTATATGCATATATTCGAGGAATATGTATCGCAGCTTCCGCGAGACCGTCAATCGATCGCCCCAGTTATATTTTCGTTCCGGATGTTGATTTGATCGTAACCGGAGCTTCAGAAATATATTTCTCCGTATATACGAGAGGAGATGAGCACATATCTGAAAGGATGATATCTGCATGTTTGAAAAGAACCAAGTTCCGGGTCACTTCTTGTGGGAAAGTTCTAGAGTTTGCTCGTTTCAGTCGATGTTGCACAGTGCATATCTGTACTCCAAGCCTCGTGTGAGTTAAACATTGAAAGAAGCGAACCCCGAGCGGTAATCGATGCGTAAATATATTCGATAAGGGGCGACATCGTCTTGTAATTGCAGAGTCGTGTCTCTCTTTCCGGTAATGTGTTTTCTTCCGATATGTGGAACATTGATACAGCGGTGAGTCAACATATAGGGGGTGATACAATTTCTTCCGAGTAAATTAATTTTTGGTTTTTTTTTCTAGTTTTCTGTAAACATTCGATTTTTTACATCTCGAATAGTATAACTACTGAATTTTACTTAATCCATGGTTTTAAAACATACACGAAATGGAGACTTAGCTCTTGCTGACATTACGGCCATCTTGAATCATTCTTGACTTTGCGGACACCCCATAACTGAAAACGTGTTGTGTGCACAAGGAAATAAAGATAGCTCGGTGGGGCAGCCTGTGGGTTTACCACTCCGACGTCTCGCACCAGAACTTGCCGAGCGTTATCTTAACGGGGTCTCGTTTTCGTGTGCCCAGGAATATCCTGTATGTTTTTTTAGTGTGCGTATCTCCTTCTCTTCGACGTGACTTACCAGATGTATTCTTTAACCTGCATACCTTCTGAAAACTTAATGTCCCTTGTGGTAACTTTTTTTCCGACTTTGACAATTTTTTTTTTTCAATTTTAACGGTAACTAATTATATTATCTAAATAAAAATCATAAATTGACATTATTTATGTAACATTAACTTAACATGTAACTTAACATTATTTAAAAAATGTTATAGTTTAAAAAATGTGTGACGTCATTCCTATCGATTGAGTAAGGAGGATGTCGAACTCATCAATCGATGAAGATTGTAGACGTTGACGAACGCGGAGGCGAAACGGTCTAATGGAAGATTTTAGTTAGTTCAGTTTAGTTAATTCAATTCAGTTCTATTGTATTGTTCTGTTGTACTATAATAAACAAACCTCTTACCTGAATCCTTAAATGTATTTCAAAACTTTTTCGAGACGTGGGAGCTTGCCATCACACGAGTTGAGTTGAGTGTGCGAAGAGCGATTTCGCACACGCAACACGATTTGGAGCGTTCGCAAAATCGCTCTTTGCGCACGAGTACGGCATAAAATAAATAAATAAATTATTAAAAACTAACAGATGTAGTTATAGTCTAGTATAGTGGCCCGCCTCAATTTCGAGGGACGCAATTTCGAAGATCTGACTTTTCGGAAAAGCGGCGGTTCGGCGACATGACGATTTGGAGAAACGGTTTTCGATGAAATGATTTTTCGGCAAATCGACGAGTTGGCGAAATGATTTTTCGGTACCTTTGACATTTCCAGACGTAGTAAGCTCGGATAAAAGAAAGCAACACAATAATGTATGGGTATAGGTACTAATGGGGTACATTCATTTCGTTCGGGTGTACGCATAGCAGTCGAACGATTTTCAAGCATAGCGGCTGTGGCCGTATATTTAGTCATTGGCATTACGCATAGTCCCCATACGTCGAGTGCCCGTGCATGCGATCGATTTTAAACACGTCAATTGGAAGTACGCGACGAGACACACACAGGACGGAAGAGGACGAGTACCGCTGATAGAGGGTCGCATTACAATGGCGCGGTCGTGGCGTATAGGCTTTGTCGTTCATTAATTCGCAAATGCAATATTAATAGTAAGTAATCAGGCGGATTCAGCGTCTCTCTCGCTCTCTCTTGCCCTAGGTTATGTTGCGCTACGCAAATCGCCCGAATCACCTATTACAATTACTAATTATTGCTGAACTGTCGGGGCCCGTATAATACGACGTGGATTTATGTTTATTCGTGAATCGGTGGTCTGCGGCAGTTGCGGATCTCACTCCCTCACCATGTTATAGTACGTTTTCCATAGACCGCTTATCTCGATTAAAACACCAATTTAGCTTGCTATGTAGTATCTATCTCCTACTGAAGATATAATTTCATGCAGGTGGAGAATCCGTATGAATTCGCATCCAATGTTACCGGTTCACATTCTAAGGGAAGAATTTCTATACCAAAAATCTAGGCTTTTACCTCATTAGGTCGCAAAATAATGTGTTAAAACTCTTTTGCTCATTCAGGTTCGTCCTTTCTATGAAGTATTTAGCGAAGGACTGCAATTCCGATTATTTTTAATGAGAAGGGAACCAAACATGCAATGGTATGATGATCTCACTCCGTCACCATGTAAACGTTTTCCATAGACTGCTCATGTCGATTGAAACACCAATTTTGCCAGCCATGTAGTACCTGTACTCCTGTTTCCTACTGGAGATATAATTTTATGCAAGTGGAGAATCTGTATGAATTCGCACTCTATGTTAGCGATTTACCTTCTAATGAAAGAATTTCTGTACCAAAAACCCACGTTTTTGCCTCATTAGGCCGTAAAATAATTAGTTGAAACTGTTTTGCTTATTCAGAGTCGTCTTTTCTACGGAGTGCTCAGTCAAGGACTGCAATACGGATTATTTTTCATGCCGGTGGAAGATCTGAATGAATTCGCTTTTAATATTACCGGTTTACGTTATAAGGGAAGAATTTCTATAAAAAAATCCAAATTTTTGCCTCATTAGACTGTCCAATAGTACGTTAAAACTCTTTAGATGAAGACCCAATCAGAATCGTTTTTTCCATGTAGTGTTTACCAAAAGACTAGAATTCTGATAATTTTTTATGGAAAGGGAACCAAGCCTGCCATGGCGATGAAGATCAGAGTACTTAATTTCGTGATGTGCGAATTGTACTTCTTCCTAAACTAAGCGAATTTTTTTTTTTTTCGTTAAAGAAATCACTGCCTGACATAATATTCATAGCCACAAAATAATGTTGTGGTCATAAATTCAAATGACTATAGCAGTGACATAATAAATTCAAGACTGTACATAAACATAGTTTCTAAAATAATTATACGTAGTGATTTGACATGTCTGTAGCAGACTATTAGAAGCATGCCAGATTCATCTCTTACAAAACATAATCATTATCAATGGCGTTCGGCCAATACATATTTATTGTTAACCGTTACCAATGACCGCACAATCTAGAATATTCAAATTTCTGCTTGAGCTGCTTAGGCAGCATCATTTATGAATTAAATCAAATACGTCAGTGCCTTATCAATTCTGCATTTTAGGCCCTTTCAACAGCCCAATCCCCATCTCTCCAATATATGAGATAGCCGAACGTTAAAGGGCCACCATTGCCACGACTCTGCATCATTAGATACACCAATGATATTTTGCAGTCCGTTTCAACCTGACTTCTGACAGCCTTAACCCTCATTGCCGCCTGTATCAGCTTTAGCGCATGGCCAACCTTCGGGGCTTGGGCTTTGAAACGTCCAGGATCTGATGAGTTTGATGATGGCATAATACGATTGACGTGTAGATTCCCGCTCGCGTATTGCACAACGGCATTGAGGGAGAGTTATAGATAGAAAGGGACGGAGCGATTACCAGAGCTCAGCGCAAGCTTCAAGCTAGCGTCTCGACGGGGTGTTGGATGTTGACTGAAGCATTATCGAGCTCTGAACGTTCCCAAACGTGTGGTGAAGCCTCAATGTGGGTGGAAGGGCAACGCGCAGAGCAAGAGCAGCACCAGGAATACCATTGAGCACCGAGAGCTTTCTCCTACACAGCCCTTTGTGAGATTGGTGGCAGTGCCGCTAATGAAGCGTGGTAGAGTGTGCGATACATTGAAGACCGCAAATCGACTAGCAGTACGGTATAGCACCAACGACGCTAAACCCAAGGCTAGAGTAGTATTATCCGTTGCTATATGTTCCGGGGCATTGGGGATATTTTAGTAGTTAACGCGATAGAACCAGAAGCAAATCCGTGTTGAATATGCGTACATAGTGGTTTTATACCTTCAGAGTACTGTGCGGATTTCCATAGGAATCAAAAGGGACCATATTATGCGGTTGGTCACTGGATTCAAGTAGGCTTTCGTACCCACTCGAAACCTGTTCACATACGTAATTGCGCTTGCAATTATACCGTTGCATTATTTGGGAAAACCCTAATTCGTGTGATGCCACAATCATAAAGAGAAACGCTAGGTATCCGAATATCTGAGGCAGCATCCATTCGAAACCACCGAGGAATGTGGCTGCTCTATGTTCAGGGTCATACGGCAAGTAGATGTCTGTGTTGTGCGTCGAGACTGAGCCCATATAGTGAACGACGTCATAACAGCACACACAGACGATAGATTCCGAAAATGCGAAGGCCATGGCCAGATATTGAAAATACCTCGAGAGCTTCCGCGAGGAGAACGCTAGAACTTTCTCCTTCTTTGGTATGTCGCCGGAAGCTTCGCTCGATGAGGACGGCCACGAAGGACCTATGAAGACGTTGGCGACTAAAGAGGAGAAAGGAGCTAAGGATATCCGAAAGCAAAAGAGAAAACGCAGAGAGGAAAAGAACTTTTCCTATTATCTACACCGGCTAGACCTTCGCTCTTGAGTCCCTTCTTGAAAATAGTGAAGATGTCTTGGAACGGACCAAATGGATCGAATCCTCAACATTTCTCGAATGCCTTCATAAATTCTACGTAGAATTGCAAGAGTTATTCGCATGGTGAACCAGTGCTTTGTTCGAAACGTCTTTCAACCATAGGAGAAATAAATTGTTAGGTCGTTTAGCTGGCACGATGGTGGAGTTCGCAGCGGATCCACCAGTGCTAGCGCCAATGTGACGGTGTTGCCAGCGGGGAATGCAGAGTTCTCCCGTAAAGTGCGTACTATGGTTTGAGGCCAAGGGTTGGCAAGCTGAACGCACAAGGGACACTCGATGTATGCATATAGGTATAGCGATGGTTTCCTAGTTCGAACGTTTAATGAGTGCAACAGAGACAAAGAGATAGTGCAGTAAAACGGTAAACGCTATTAACCCTCAGCGGCTCGATACTCCCCACGGCAGCACTACCGTACCTATATGTACACTTTCTACCGAAGCATACCTCCAACTACGCACCCACACACGAATTTGCCAAGCCACGTTGAACGGACGAGAACTTAATTACAGTTATAACCGTATCGGCCGACAATCATAATAAACGACTTGCCGAGTTTCTGTACGGCGCGCGGTAGTCAAGAGACAACACTGAGCGATGCTGGGCTCACCATGCTCTGCTCTTGAGGCCGCGGACGCCATCAAATGGGGGTGCGACTACCCGGTATATTACGCGGAATAAGCAAACGAATTTTAACGATGGTGCGTATGGGCAGTGGACGGTTGAACTCGATATATACATATACACAGTTTAGTGCATCTATCACTGAAATCTCACGATCAAGCGATAGGACGAAACCATCCAGATTGTGATGACCATCGAGATCATGGAAATTCAGTAGTCTACGGACTTTACTTACGTCCCTGGAGATGAGCGAACACTTCGATCGTAGATCTGTTAGAGAGTTGTGGTTACTGCGATTGCTGCACCAGGACAGGTCACCCCTTGCAGTTCTGCGACCCCAGATTCGAGAACAATGGGATTCGTGAGATAGCCGTAATCCCACCCATCATTCCACGATATATGCTGGCGGGTTTACTACCGTACAGGTTCTCTATGGCTACATAATCACCGTGCCCAACAGAACGGTCATATTTAGATCACTGTTTGTAAGAGCTTTATGAGTAAAATCAATTGAATGCCTTCGTGGAAGTTTTGAAAAACTATTCGTGGAATCGAATTTTTTAACCATATAAACGTTAGGATCTAATAACAATGGTCACACCTCCAGATTGAAACAACATCGTTTTAACTCACTCGGTATTAATACTGACTGAACACTAATCGATCGAAACTTCTTCCCTATGTATTGAAAGGTAGCAAAGATCTTAAGGATAATATCACCGTATAAACATAGATTATGTTTTCTCAGAGGTACTCCCAATTCTACGACCGATGAATCTTATTATAAGTCAGAAGGCACTTATTATTTGTGCAGATTCAGCAATAGGATTATGCACATAAACGAAGACTACTGAGCATATCAATAAGAAAGATTAGTTGTCACATCGCACATACATCATTAAACTCAATCGGAACCTCACTCTGTATTGAAAATGTATTCAAAATCAAATTACATGTGAGAGCCTTTTGACCAACGCATGTTAGTATCAATCCTTGCCATAACATACTACGGTTAATTCGTAATACTGTGCGATACCAATACGTAGTTTTGACAAAATGGTGGTGTCGATTCGACATAATGACTGTACGTCGGATACGAAATTCTATGTTAGGTCAGTGCACGCTGAGTGTGGTCTAAAGCTACGCCGATGGCCCTTCAGTTACCTGGTTGTGGCGTGTGGCGACGCGCTTGTTCACGATGACGGCCTTTGATCGCCTCCCACATATATTGCTACCGGCCCCTTTCCGATACCTGTAGCTTTACGAGCCCGCGAAGCTTATACATCGATTTAGATCCGGAGGATTGTAAATGTGCAACAGGAACTGACTGCCATTATAGTTGGATTCTGACCAACATTTTGATTTGCCGATCTATTGATGCTCATTATGGCTTTTGCGACACTTTGACTTTGAGACTTGCGAGTGCTGAACGAATCCAGTGATGCAGTGACGCGTGCAATGAAAAGCTTTGAGGACGTAAATCCAAAGTCGAATACAGTAGCAATGTCGATTTACTGTGCATTAAACCGAACTCCAAAGGTCTTTGGAAGTGGTTTAGGTACACACTGAATGGACATTGCATGAATGTAGCATGAAATTAGATTCGCCCTGTGTTAGGGTTTAATTCGCAAATTGCTGTGGAAATTCAACAATCACTCACGTAACTGTGATATAGCTAAAGCAAATCATTCTAGGTATGTTGAAATCATACAAACGTACTTCAATGCGGAACATCGGCTCTGCCAAGCTTGTATATCGGTACAGTGCTGGATTTTAAATATTCAACGGGAATTGCTTGACATTATAGTTAAATGTTAACTGTCCTTTTGATTTCTCGTTCACTACAATGCTCATTATGACCTTCACGACACTTTATGTCTACCTACGAGACTAAAAAGTGTTGAATGAGGCCAGTAATCGAGTAAGGCATGCGGTTGAGACTTTTGAAGCCGCGAACTCAATGTCAGACCTTTGGAGTTCAGTCAGGCACACGGTAAGTTGAAATTGCGGAAATCTCGGATGTCGATATTGCAAAAATCTTGAAAATTACGTTCACCTTGTTTAAGGGTTTAATGTGTCGATTGCTGTGAGAATTTTATAATTACTAATCTAATTATAAAATAGCAGCATGTAAATATAAAATAGCATGTAACTATAAAAAGCGGATTATTTCAGGTTTGTTGAGATAATACGAATATTACTTTAGAGCATATTATGCTGCAGTGCTGTATTATGATATAGTATTATAATTCGTACTATGCAAGCCATTAGAGATTTCTTACATGATACCAAGATACAACAACAAAATAGTTGAGACTACATAAAAGTTCAAGAACCGATATTGTTTTGAATATACTGCACCTTTTGCAACTAAAAAGTTCCTGTGCATACGTTGTAAACCTTGAATGAAGAGGAGCGATGCGTACGAGTACATCAGACACTCAGAAAAGTACTTAGTTTAGGGGATTACCTTATTGTGACTTACGGTGGAATAGTGGATAGACCCAACGACTAGGGACCTGCAGGCTCATTTAAAAGCTCTACGCATTTAGAGCGATTGGTCCTACAACTGTCGTTAGAATTGAATCTTTCTTGCTAATTGCATTGAAGATACAAAACCAGAAATGCTAAAACCATGATAGAATTAATTCAGATCGTACATAAATATCAGCTATATATAGTCGAAAGCATAGTTTTCCGTGGAAGGATATAACGAAAGCTTTCGTTAATTAGTCCGCGGTTAATTCCTTATTCACTTGGTAGTTACGGTGCTCCCTTCTCTGCTCTCTCTCTCTATCTTTTTCTTGCTCTTACTCTTTATCTCTTTCTCTTTCCTCTTCTCTCTCTCTCTTCCCGATGAGTGCCGCACGCGTTCGCAAGAGCTCCACCTACATTTCTTCTCGCTTTTCGCATTTCGCTCTTAGTTCTTCTCCTCTTCGTTCTTCCTCGGCTCCCTCAGTTAAGCTTAGCTCAGAGCTCTCGTTGTCTCGATGGGTTTGCATCGAGATTACAATGCCGGGATGAAGTAGGCCACGCCCGGAGAAATTCGAAACTTGCCTTCGCCCGCTTCTGCTTCTGCTGCTGGTTCCGAGTCCGGAGTAAGGAGCGCGGGGATCTAAAGGGGTTGCATCGGTGCCGAAGGGGTATACGTACAGCACAGTTAGTGCCGCAGTTTCCTTCACGCTTGCCCGATTTTCTCACTGCTGCTGCCTCTTTGCCTTTAACCTCGCGGACTCGAGGTCGGAGCTGCCGTAGAGGCGTCGAACTTTCGCCAAATTGGACAGGTACATAGATATGATGCCGAAACAAGAGGACTCCTCTCTTCTACCTTGACGTGGATGTTGGAAAAATTTCAGTGTGCCTTTATAGTTCGGGTTACGTGGAACCGCTTTTCCAATTATACTCATCTCGGTTCAGGGTTGTTGTGAGAATCCTTCAATTCCCGATCTGTCTTTTTGCTAGAGAGCGTAGCAAGTTTCATTGCTTGTGCACAGACTGTCCATATTTTTACTTTAAGCTTCGGTCATTAAAATTTTTCATGCCAAAATTCATCAACACTTTTTTCCAGAACCATATTGTCACCCATGTACATAATTACCTTTTCGTCAGGTCAATTACAAAAGTGATGAAAATAGTCGACTGATTCCTCGTTTGATTAAAATCGATTATAAGTTAAATTATTTGCTTCAATAATATTTATCATAAAAAATATTTTGACTCAATGGCTTGGCAATTTACTTTAAAATAATTATTTTACATCCATAACGTGAATCAATTCTAATATTTTGTGAAAGCTTCAGAATTTTTTTTACATCTTCGAATAATTTATCGAAAATTTGTCGTTTTTGTACAGATATTTGAAACGAAATCTAAAAGGTGACACATAATTATATAATCGTTACTATTGATATGAAATGATAATTGCGAAATGAACTCAAACCCTCATTTCTTGAGGTAATAGGAATTTTCCATTTTTCTAGTAGTAAAGTCTGTTTTCAATCAGACGTTACTTAAACAGTACTACAGCTTTATACCGGAGTACTATCAATGGAACAGCCTTTTAGCAAACCCTATGTTGAAGCCTGTGGTCTACGTAATTTCCCCGCCCGCTAGTAGAAAGCACCAGTTATCATCAGACCAACGTGGACACTACAGCAGATATAGTCAACCGCGGTTTCGTGCGCCATATGTTTTTGTCCGAGCGCTCGTGTTTCTGATATTTCCTTGAAAATATGTACACCCATTAACTGACCGAGCATTGCACGCGGTGTGCGCATAATTCCAAATGTTATTCATGGGCAAAAAAAACGGAAAAGAGAAGGAAAAAATATGCGTAGCGGCGGAAATGCACAGCGACGAGAGGTGCTCTCATCCAAAAAGCGTCGGGCGAGAAATTATTGGTTACTTTTTTTATTCCACGAAAGCAGCGGCTAGCCAGTCGTGAGTGTAGCTTTGCTTCGAGTAATATGCAACTCTTTCGCTCGCGCAGCTTTTGTAGCTATATTTATATATGGCGACAACTGCTGACCTGTGTGTGGAATTTGTCTGGCTCTTGCTGACTCGCTCCACTCTACGTTTCCACTTTCTATTACTTTCTCGCACCGTCCAGCACTGGCTACTGGCTTTTCTCACTTTCCTTCTCTGCCGTTTTGCTATGTACGTGTATATTTACCGGGAGTGCAATACCGCAGCACATACGCGAAACAAAGCGGTCCCTGGTCCCGACGCCGGAAAGGTCCGGATGGCTCAGCTATTCCATCGAGTTAATTCCTTTATAATCCGCGCGAGAAAGTTTCCGCAAACCGTGAACGAAAGAGGGCGGGTATAGTGGTTCTCCGAGGGATCCTGCTTTCTAACGAAATTTATTAACGAAATTAGGGAAATTAGCGGTCACGCAAACGAGCCTCGCACGTTATGCGTCGCTGATTTTTTTAAATTATATATATTTATTTTCCTTTTTGGTTTCGTGTGCCATCTACGCTTCTCAGTTCCGTTGTTCTGGGCTGGGATGCAGGAGAAGGGGCCAACGATTAATGTCTTTTGGTAATTTCACGTTGGGTCCAGCTGTCCGTGTCTTCCCATTCTCCAGAAGCAAACAGTTAGCTCCAGCGTGTAGTTGTGTCTGGCAATTTAAAAAATGGATATTTTCCTTACGTTCTTTAATTAAATTGATCATGTATTAAATTATGTTTTTTTAAACCCGCTTGCAGTGCTTTCATAAGTTAAATTTGTTGGACACAGCGTGATATTTCAATATTGGAATGGGTTTTCCACCAAGAAGTACCGCAATATTTCTCTCATTACAGGATTTTGATTAAAAGTATTTTAAGCTCTCCCGTGTAAGGTCAACATGAATTTATACCGTATTTGATGAGTGAATATTACCCTTGAGCAAACTCGTATGAATATAAAACGCGGTGTTGTTTTTAAGTAATTACAGGAAGAGCTTTATAGGCACTGCTATTCGAATTATTATTTTTTATTTGTTCATTATTATTAATGAGATATTCATTTATTACTTAGTTTCATCCCGAAGTTTTATCCGTCACATGTGCATGCATATGATACATCTCTGAAAAACTATACTTGTGTAGTCGCGGTTGTTTCTCAATACATGATAAAGAGATACTCGCATTAATTTAAAACATAAGAATTAATAGAAAATTCTTAATTATAAACGATAATATGATTTGTAGAAATTATTATTTTTCTCTATCGAAGAACAACGTATAATTGCAGAACACTTAAAATAATTTTTAGTTATCCATACCGCAAAGCACTTTGAACACTGGTTTATTTAAAAGTTCCCATCCCTCGTATGTATACAGAAGTAATGATATCTGATGAGAAATGAACGAAATATAAAGTATCTCATGTTTGGTAATTTTTGGTGCTCTCAGACAAAAATGTTATCCTCTCCCCTTCGATTCACATTTGCGGATCTCTGGGAGTACAGCCTGCACCAACTCAATCCCATACCCCTTTATAAATAGACCGAGGAAAGGTATATCTGTGGTTGGCAAACACAGAAAGAGAAACAGAGCATTATGGGAGCTTTTGGGTATACCGCCGAAATGAAGAAATGCGGAAGAGAAGGAGAAGCAGAAAAAACTAACACTGCTAGCAGCGGCAGCGGTAGCGGTAGCAACGCACCACCATATTCCCAGTCGTCCATTGTGCCGAGTCACTCCGGTTTAACTGACATACAGACTCACTCCCTTCGCCGAAGTACAGTGCCTGTACCAACCCTGGCACCGCGTTTAGGCAGAGTATTATGCTATAACGATACGTATACTGCGAACCGTCTGCTACATTTTTCGAGATGGACCTTGCTATTATTTGAACTTGCGTACATCACAGTAATGGAAAAATCGTTGATCGTAAGCAGTATTTCTCTCCCGAACACATGCTATCCGAGTGGTTTGCATAGTAGGAAATGAAACGATGTAGTAGATAGGCGATTTTTTACTATTTTAGTTAATGCGGATAAAAGCTCAATAAAAGTGATATTTAAACTAATTTATCGCATTGCAGTCTCTATTTGCCATTCACCATAAAACCGTAATAATAATCCAGTAAAAATTTCAGGAGTAATATAGTAGCATTACCTCTGTTTGCATGAATAGTAGCAAAGAAACCCTGTACGAGACATTGTTAAAAGCGAGGGGTTCTGGTCTCACGTTATGCTAAAATCTGAAGAGAAACGAGGCTTTTTTAAAAGCTAAGACGTTCGTTCGCGTCTTGTGAGCAGCAGGAAATCGGATGGATGAGAGCTCAGCATTGAACGGACGGCCGACGTCGGGAATAAGCTCGTAGTCGTCGTCGTCTCGGAGATCCCAGAAACTCCCAGGGAGCCCATCGCAAATGTTCATCATTACATGCCAAGGCCCAGCGAGAGGAGAGAAAAAAATGTGGGCGGAATCCCTTTTCGTTCGGGGATGCGGCACACGAGGCCGTTTGCATTAATTTGAATGGGAATTGCCGAGGCTCTTCTCCGCGGCGTCCTGTGTGTTCCACCACCAATGTGGGATCGCGTCGCTCCGCTCATTCCCTTCAACAATTCACCACTTTTCGCTGTTTGTTATCCAGTCGAGGAAGTTCTCCGAGCGCAGACTGAACAAACGAGAACGGGAGTATAGAGATAGAGAGGAGAGTTTGTCTGGCCGTTTCCGGTTGGTGCACCTTATACCCATAACCAGGCAGGCGTGGTACCGCACCCTTTCCGGGTCTCCAGTACTCTGTAATTGAACCTTGTACCAAGAATCCTGGGCCAACATCTGAAACCGACCGTCGAACTTTAGTGAGAAATACGAGGCTGATATGACCTATAAGAAAATAGTGGAAGCCCTCTCAATGCACTTTACCATTGACTTAACATACATCATAAAAGGGTCATGTTTGAGAGTTTGGAAAGCGGGTGTAGACCAACTGGCTTGGAAGTCCGATCCTCGATAAAGGGTTTCCTGCTCATCAGAAATACCTTAGCCTAATATGTTGGTGGTTCTCGTGTGCAAACTGTATGTCCGTTCTTATCTAATTATACCTTGAATCGAGGATCGTGGCCCAATATTCGGAACTGACCATTGAACTTCTGTGAGAAATATAATGCTCTTGAAACCTATGGGAAAATACTGTTTCATCATGATTTGATTACGTTAGAGACTTTGGAAGCTGCGATCATTAATACTAAATAGGAAGTAAATCCGTTTATTTAGGATTCCCTAATCACAACAGATAACTCAGTCTGATATGCTGATGATCGTTTTCACTTGGTACATCTTGTGTCCATAAGCAAGTAGGTGTAGTTGACACATCTATTCCGAATGTCCGTTCCTATTTGATGTAATCTTGCACCAAGAATTCTAGGTCAACATTCAAAACTGAATGTCGAACTTTTATGAAAAATAAGACGCTGATAGGACTTATGCGAAACTAGCGACTTCATTGTTAAATTACCATCAATCATAAATTGGTCCTTTCGGGGAGTCCAAGACAATCGCCTGTAAAAAACTGGCATAAGGAAGAATTATTTGATAGGGTTATCCCTATGGTGACAGATGGCTGAGCTTGTTATGAGAGAATTAAGGGTAATGGGTGATGAGGTGCAATCTTAATGGTGCGTTAGGCTCAGGATGTTGGTGACGGTGCTGTGGAAAGCAGCAACGATGGGTTTAATAGGAGCCGAGTAGTCAGTGCCAGCGGCACATTTCGCTAAATCAAAAGCAGAGAGCCCCCCTGGTTGCTGGTCGCTATGGCGGGCAAGTTGGCCACTAATCCTCGCTCTGTATGGTGGTAGGCGACGTTGGCCTGGCCGCTGACTCCAGGATGGAGGCAAGTGCTGGATGCAGGCGCACTGAACATTCGTGGGTCTGCGTACACGCGCTGGCAATAGAGCTTCGATGGCTTCGACTCACACTCCCATGTTCTAGGAGTGTGAGCCCCATGACGCGGGAGTACAGAACACACCACTGTGCCGCGGGTGATTTAACTCTGTGCGGACCGGGAGTCCCTCCATGTACACACGAGGACAGGTGATCCGAGGTCAATTCTGCAGGTTTCCCTGTGGGCTGACTACGGGGAACTGGGAGAGTCTGATGATGATGAATGACGATTGGTGCGGCGTTGTTCAAAGGGACTGGATTTGGAGGAGTCGAAGGGGGCGCCGACTCCCGGTTCGGCAGCCACAAAAGGGGATGCGTTTGGTTGAGATGATTGTGTAACACTGAATCCCGTTGACGAACGTATTCAACTTGTTACGTCGGGGCTTCAGATAGCAATGTCGGAAGCGTTACATAAATTTGCATATCCGCCACATTCAAGGCGATGCATGGATGGATCTTGTTGGCAAGGAAGGAAGAGTGCCGAGCACGCTTCAACTGCAATTGCCTCCGGGCGATAGCCTTTTCATATTTTGAAGGAAGAAAAAACACACCGATAAATTGGCGTCGTAAGAGAGATGGTTTTTGCTGAAGATGCTTGCTTGTGGCAGGGAAGAGGCAAACGCGGCATTGAGTTTGCATAAAATATTCGCGCTGCATCAAGTACCAGGGCGTTCTCTGGGAGAAAGATGAAGAAGAAAATACAGTGAGGTGGATAAAATATTGGAGGTCGATGAAGAAACCTGGTTGGTATGTCGGAAATCTATGGAATCCCTGAATCCATACACTATCTTAGGAATCACGATCATGTATAGTATGTCAGAAGTGGTATTCGTGCGAGGAAATCTTAAAGCCCCCGTAGAGACTCTCGAGTGTCACAGCGATGAAACGAATAACCCCTCGCTCGACCATAAAGGACGATGTTAATTGCCGGCTTATAATGCATCGTCGATCTCATCCTCCTTCACTCGACGTGCAAGCGTATTAAAACAAACGAAGCGTACGTGGTGAAGTATATGGTACGTATATAGTATGCCATGGGATACTGTTATACAGATACAGCGACCTGCTGTTTCAGTAGTGGTTGTACTGGCTGAAAGATAACAACGCACCGACCAAGCGCATATTAATTCTGATCGCTTGTGCTCAGCGTAGGCGCACACCGAGGCGATATCTTATGGTGCGGCTTGGGGTAGGAAAAGAGGAGGACACAAGGCAAGAGCAAGACAGAGTAGAAGAATAAGATAGGACGAGCAGCCTGCCGGCGGCTAGTTGTTGTTGGTCCGGTCCCACTCCACTCTCTTTCTCTCCATCTCTTTTCAGCCATGCCAGACATTAATGAGCGCTCTAATTAAAACAGCGGCTAATGAGAATATATTAGAACGATGTTGCCTGGTTTTACACGCACGGGAGGTCCATCTCAATGTTCGTATGATCATCATGTGTGGTAAACACGTGCCTCCGGCATATTCTATGCGGATGTATCTATTTCGCTCCGGACGAAGTTTCCCTTGGTAACAGGGAAATTCATGCGCGTTCACTACTTTGTTTTTGAAGTGGCGCATGTTTTTTCCGGTACAAAGATTCGATGCTTGCTTTGATTATCAAAGTAACATACCAGACATAGGGTCGTTCGGGACGGTCGCAGGCATTGTAGATGTTTCGATCGTAATGATGGACAAAACATAATTTAGCATGTCTTTATATTCGGAAAGGGTCAACGAAAATTGACACAATATTTGTTCACATCGGAACAGGTATTTGTTTGGGCCTTCATACTTTCTTGTTTGTGGATTCCGGGATGATGATTTACTGCTTTGTTCCCGTTTTTAAATCATCTTGTCCAAGGTGGTGGTGACAACCCCAATACTAAATGTTGAGACGATTATTGATGTTCTTAGAATTCATAGAATAAAACTACACATAAAAATTGGTCTATCTAATCGATCTAATAGTCTATATAATATAATAGTCTAAATAAGTCTAATCGGTCGCAAACGATTTCCTGAACGGCGAGATTTTTATCAAACATATTTGTCACACAGATTTGGATGTATGTGCTTTGGTTCAATCTCGGTAAGATAAATGTGTTTTACGAAGCATCTGTTTGATTATGTTGCAATATTAAAAAATCTGCTCAGTGGATAGATTTCCCACTGAATAGAAATTCAATTGGCTTTTAACCAATCTCCTTGTACACAAGGTGACCGATAAATCACTTTTTTAACGCGTTCTTAATAGAATTTCTCCGATACGTACTGTCAATTTTCTCCATTAATACCCTTATTAACGTCGCTCAGTGTAATCCCAAAAAAAAAAAAAAAAAAAACGATAATGGAAAAAAATTTGATTTTGCCCAATTGAAGCAACCAATTTATAACAATTTCCTTGCTCTGTTATCCACGATTGGTCAAACCTATTAAGTCTTCTCTACTCAGTGCTTTGATTACTCACTATATAGAACTTGAAGATACGGTCGACGACCCTGACGGCTCTCTTCGAAGAAACGGACAGCCTCCTAATATACCCCGTATTCTCTTTTGCCGGGCCCCGGGGCAAACCTCTAAAACAGAGAATCTCGATGGCGAAGAAGATTGATAGTCTCCGAACCGAAGAAGGACTGTTCGTCCGGGAGACTGGGGATCAGTAGCAGCAGCAGTGGTACGCGCGGCGTTTCTTGCTCCCGCGCAAACGTCCACCCCGTCCAACTTTCGTTCGACGAGCGGTGTAATGGTCTTTCCCTTGGGTAAATCGATAAAATTAAATTTGCACGATTAATCATTGACTTTTTCAGCTTCTAATTCACGGCTCCGCAATCGTATATACTATACCTGCCGTACCATTAAATTAATCTCAGAATCCTCACCACCTGAAAAAAAATATAAGAAAATCCTTTCGCATCGTGTAATGTTGATATCCTATATGCATACATGCACAGAGGCATATATACGTATGTTCAGTCCGCATCGACCAATCAAGTTAATGCGTACGCAGTAGGATGTGAATTCGGTGTGAGCTCGGGCCGCTTGCTCGTTGTAAAGTGCGATCGTAACGCGACAGCCACTTTATTACGATTTAGCCGGTAGGTAGAGGACATACCCTAAACCTTTTCCGCTATATCTGTATATCCCAGAGATCCGGGGCCTCGCGCTCTCGCATGTACATTCGCCCCAAGTAATTTCTTGCCATTCTCGCCTACCGTTTCTCTGCCACTGGTGTCACGTTGTGTACACATAAGCTTACACACTCATCCGCCATACTACTGTATACACATTTGGTGACCAGCACGCACACGGCTGTCCAAACAAGTCGCGTGTACGAGGGCATAAGGTAGCGGAGAGCAGAGCTGGGAGAAAAATGCGTCTGCGAGTCTCATACTTTCTTTGGGGCCACGTCATTTCGTAATGAAGTCACGCGAGAGCCAGTGGCGGCATGTGGCGGCAACTTGTCGGTACGCTATACTACCTGGTCGCTAGTTGGCCGGACAAGAACGGCGGAAGAAAGAGAGAGAAAGAAGCGCATAAGAAATAATAAGGAACTCACCGGCAGCGACGCGCGAGTCGCAACCACACGAGGCAAGGTGCCCCGCTGTTCGCTTCCCGCTGACAATTCTAGCGCCTTTACTCTTACGGCCAAGACTTCGAGCAACACCCATGCAGCAGCAGCCAACGAGTAGATATTATTGCCATGGTTGCAAAGGACCGCTTAGCTCGTACAACAGCGGCAGCCTCCGAATATGAGCTACTTTCTTTCTTGCTCCTCGTGTATGCTACTGGTAAACAAATATAACGGCGTACTTTACGAGGATGTCGGCCAGTTTCATCGCCCCATTAAGCTTTCGTATTATCGAACGAATTTGCTTGTAACTTGGATGCACGTGAAATATGGCAACGTTGGGTCCGAAATATTACCACGGCTATTTATAAGGCATTCTTTGTCAATACAACCATTTTTTTTTGTAACGGCTCTGATGGGGAATCGTAAGAAAACCAAATCTGAGAAAAGTCGTATGAGGACAACTCCCCCATGGATTATGGGAAACATTCTGTTTTAAGGGTCATACATTCAGCGATCTAAATCTCCAAAGTCAGTATTACTTTTGGTATACATTTGTCTATAACTCTGCTTTACAGACCTTGAAAAACAAAATCGCTCTGCTTAATTCATGTGCAGTACAATTGCGAAGAGAATGTGTCCTAGCGAATGCCAATCTGTGGAGCAATGTTGTCTGGATTACGCGCAGAATGGAAAACTCTTAAAGCTTGTTAATTAATACGCAATCGTACTGAACATTCACACAAACAGGATGAAAGATAATGCGACGAAAGGAAGAAGAATGGGAGAAAGCTGTTTCTACTAGAAGGCGCCATCTGCTCAACCGTCTTCATGGCATTACCTGTATATCTAATTGACGAGTTCCTCGCTTTTACATACTCACTCCTTTACTCAATTTATCTACAGCTGTTCTCTTTGAACGATTGCAAGAACTCGCTCTTGTTTTGCACTCCTTCCCTCGTTTCAGTCAAGCATTTTCTCTGAGTTTTCCTGGCTCCCGTCCTCAGATCGTAAAAATCGTCTGTGACTCGTAAATACTTTATAGAAGTACGACCAAGTACGACTTTTCAATATCTTTGTTAAGCTTGGACTAGGAATAATATGAATGGTTAACAGTACATTAATTAACCAGTCTGCAAAGTTTTTATCGTAAGCGGATTGTTCATACTTCGAAACAGTCTTCAAATTGTTTCTCTTAGAAGATTTAGAATAATAGAGGCCTTTTATACTTCTCAGGACACCATTGTTCCTAAAGAGCCTTATGTACTTCAGGGCACCCTATTTTTAAGGGCTCTTCAACCGTCAGGACACTACAACCGTCAGAACCCCTTTTCCCCAAGACACCCTACCGGTCTGAAACTCACATTTGCCAAGACGTCCTCACTCTGAATATTCTGTATCCCTCACAACTCACTAACCTTTAAGACGTCATATCCTTTATAATCCTCTAATTCTTACATCCCCCGAACTCCTAAGTCATCGTATCCTTCATAACCGTTTAACCCTCAATACGTCACATCCCTCAAAACACCGAATTCCTGTGACTCTTCTGTCCGTCGAGACACTGTTGCTTAAGAGTCTTCATCCCACAAGCTACCCTATCCATTAGGAAACCTCATCCCTCGGAACCCCTAACCCTCACAATTCGATATCCCTCATAATCCCTCATACCCGCGCAGAAAAAATAGTATGAAAAGAATATCAGAATAGTATTAAAATGGAAAGTATAAGGAGTATATCGTATTGGACGAAATCATACTCCAATTATACTCATATTCGAATATTGAGTATGAAATTAGTATACGAAAACCAATCGCAGTATAAAGTATGAATTAGGTATACGAAGAGTCATTCGAGTATCAAGTCCGATATGAGTATTCGAAAAAATATTCTAGTATTAAGTATGAAATTAGTATACAATTAAATATTCGACTATGAAGTATGAAATTAGTAAGCGATGAGATATTCGAGATTAAGTATGAAATTGGTATACAAAGAGATATTCGACTATGAAGTATAAAATTAGTAAGCGATGAGATATTCGAGTATGAAGTATGAAATTGGTACCTCAGTTTTTTATTTCTTACATATGACAGCGATGGTTGTCGTATAATGATGATATGGTATTTTAATACTTAATCGCAATGTTTTTAGAGCATACAATTGATTCGTGTTTCATAAGATTAAATGGTCTATAATTGGTGAACTATCATTATTAACATCCATGTCTGAATTTATGGTCCATTTAATCGATTATACTAGTACCCGGAATCAGAGGTGGAAGAGGCGTAATCGAGAACTATTCGGCAAACGGTTGCCATGGGAATTCTCGTAATGCATTGTAGTGCCCACTACAGTACAGTAATATAATACCAAAGCCTCGGAAATTCTGAACTCCGTCTAGTAGAGAGTTGAACGTGCCGTCGCTTACGAACTTTCCCGTCACAATTCACAGAAGGGATCCGTCCAGCTGGAAACGTCGTGACGTTGCTTGCGAGATAGCCGTGATGCTTTGTAGTAACTCACTCAAGGTAATAACAATGTGATTCCCAGATTCAAAAGCGACTTACACTTGTCACATGCACTCCGACTTTTATTGCCTTGAACTACAACTGGGAAATTCCCATCACACTCAGTCAACGCAAGATTGCTGGCAATTTAATACGAATACAACTTTCGACTAGAAGCTAATTACCCCGATTACGAACATCTGTGGTGCCAGTTCTTAACTTTGTGCTTTTGTGTTACTTAAATACAATTTAGTTCATATAAATTACATCGGAAAAAAATGTTTCTTCTCACTTCTTAGGAAGCGACCTACGTCCAAATGACTCATCATATTTTCACGCGTAGATTAGGGAAATCGATTTATCATTAAATTCAATGATCTTAAATGAGATTTAATTTTAAACAAGGGTAGAAAATTGAAACTTGCGTATTGCCTTTTTTACATAGGAGTCTGATAAGGAATTCGGCCTGCGTTTTATTGAAATGACTCACAGAAAATGTAAAAATTTGATTTGCAAACAGTTCAGCAGACCGAGATTTTAACATTACTGTGTATTGTGTTAAGATAAGACTATCATCCCGGTAATCTCGTTGTTGAACCTGAACGGATACACTCGCCGAATATCGATGGGCCACGGTTGGTGTGTTGGTCCTGCTAAACCCACAATGAAGCGTTTGGTTCACCGCTCGGAGATGCTAAAGCAATGATAATCCTGTCGTTCGATGCGTATTTAGCAGCCCGGATGATCCTGCCGGTGGCGGTGCTACTCGTCGGTGTACATAGAAACTTTCGTTCCGCGTTTCCACGGTATATATCGAGGATTCCGGAGTCGCGCGCTCACTTCTGTTCAAACTCCGGTTGAATAATGTAATGCAATCAAACGGTTGAAAGCGTTACTGACAACTTTGTCTTCTCCGGGTTTGGTACCCCCTCAGAACTCGACTCGCTGTTTTCTACTCTCGGAAAACTCGCCCTGGCAATCCGGTCTCGCTCGCAATCCGGGCTAGTGACTCGAAGAAATTTAGACGCCCTCGAGGAATTTCGAAAGCTCGAGTGTATCGCAGCTTTATCCAGTTAATCGATATAGAAGTTGAACTTACTTACGTGGAGAAAAAGTTTATACAGCAGTTTTATACGCTGGTATATATATATAGGTGTTTTTGATGCTTAACATATTTATTGAATATCTAATATATATTTTAATATATAAGTACTTGAAAAAAAGAAAACTCAGCTGACTGAACGCAGAAAAAGAACTAACAGATGAATTCCTTAAAAGTAGAGAAATTTTTAAGTCAATTTTTTCAATATTAGATGTCTTTTTATAAAAATCTGACCTTTTAAAAGTTACTGTTTGTAGAATTTTGTAATCGAACTTTTGATTTATTTATTTCAATTAAAATTATCATCAACATATTCACGTTTTAATTCCAAGTTCATTGACACATATTCTCTGATCGAGAACTGCATGCGTCAACTTGGGTACTGTATTTACTTGAGTTTATCTCGAACTGGCAATAATCGAGTAAGTAAATAAAGACCTACGGAAATTTAGTGGGTAGGAACAGAGAATGTGGAAAATTGAGAGTCAGCGAAATGTCCTGGACCGGGGATGTAGCGTCAGTTGCATATGTTATGAAAAACCTGTAGCTACAACCGAATGCAAATCCCCGTTGATGCCTACCTGTACTTTGGGTGTATTGATACTGCATATCGAAGTTAAACAATTACCTGGCTTAGAACCGAGTGTACATGAATCTTGCTGATGTTCCCACTGCTGTTGCTCTGCGCTCTACTTCGCCACCGTTGCAGTGATCGCTTGATGAGCCGTACGTATATACACCAGCGCCCAACAGTAATTTGTCGTCCCGTCGTAATCCTGCTATAAACTGGAGCAATAATTTTAAATCAAACAGGCAGCCCTGCGGGATTAATTCGTCGCGCGTGTCGCGCTGTGGGCCATTCTGATCGGGAAGCTCGAGTGAACCCACGCTCGCCGAGCCTCTCTGTGCACTTGCGATAGAACTGTCGTCTGTGAATTACACGAATTGGCTCACAAACTCCGCAGTTTCCCAAGAACCTCAGTTTTTAAATCGGTAACAAAATTTTGTGCCACTTTACGAATTTATCCCTTAAATGGTGAAGAAGATATATTATGAAAAAATAATGTTTGCTTGAAAGAGTATCAAAATAGCAGTTGTGGAAAATTCACTTTTCCCATTTTATCCTGATAAATAAAAATATACCGTCCTCAATAAATATAGTGGCTTTATTTAAGATATAAAAAAATATAACATTCATTTCTAACTGAGTTTTGGAGTTTATTAAATTTTTTATTATCAA
The DNA here is from genome assembly GCA_949699805.1 of Tromatobia lineatoria. Classification (NCBI taxonomy): domain Eukaryota; kingdom Metazoa; phylum Arthropoda; class Insecta; order Hymenoptera; family Ichneumonidae; genus Tromatobia; species Tromatobia lineatoria. Next base: position 723,153 of record OX453049.1, read on the forward strand.
TAATAATAATAATCTTAGAGAATTTTTCAGGATCAATTAAGAAGTCGACATTAAATGAGAATAAAAAGGCTGATGCAAAATTCAAAATACGTATGGGGTCAAATATTACTCCAAAAGATTAGAAGAATTTTTATTAGGTCGTTGCCAGCCCACGACAAGTTTTCTATATGCGTAGTGGTATGTAGGCCGAACCGTTTTATTTGCAAAGCTCTCTCAGTTGCCTTCCTCGCCGGTGAGGCTTCCGGATTCAGTAGAATTTCACGTGAATTTTCCGAACTTTTCTTCCGGCGTTCCCATCTCACTATCTCTCTCCGCGAAAACTCCGTAAGTCACAGTTAGGAAATTTTGGCCAAACTTACCGTCACGAGCTCATGGTATACAGGCGCTTCTCGTTCCCAGGCCGACGACGGTGAGGAGATGATTCTATTCGCTCGCTCGAAATAAGTGCTCGCGACACTTTTATATTGTTGAGGAGCGGCGAGCGAGCCACGCGAGAGGATGGCAAAACTTTTTCACGTACCACTCACCGATGCACATCGGCCTGCTAGCTCACTATTTCTGCGCCTCGATGCACCGGATTTATTCGAATGTACCAAACTTCCTTGAATAAGGCCTCGAGAGCAAATTTTTGCAATGTTATCAAAATCCGGTGATGTTCGTACAGTTCGATACTTCAATTATAGATAATGATGTATGGGCACGTGTTGGAAACTTTGCCACTTCTCAAGGAGATCCTCATCGAGTTTAAGCAACGAAGCTGATTTTTTCTCAAGAACGAATCTATATCATTTAACAATGTTGTTGATGCTGCGGTCGAATCATGAACGGAATAGGAGAATAGTCGGCTATTGCCGGACAAATAAAGGAATTAATTTTTTTCTTAACTTTTCGACCCTGATCTCGATCCTCTTCAGATTTATTGATCGTTATAGAGTCATAAATTCATATAAATCATTTTTTTTTTCAATTTCATGAGGCGAGGTTGGTGATATCAAATATAACACTGATAAATGTGAGTCAGATCGATAAAACTGTTATCTGTTTTGTTTTTAGTGACTGTCGCTGGGCTTTCTGGCCCCTGCATTACTGGTGTGGTTTTCAGGTCGAAAATTGGCTTCCTATTTAAATTAAGCCTCAATTATGTAATTTCATTTATTTTCAACGACGAAATTCGTTGAAATTGACAAACCCCGTAAAAGCATCTAAAATAAACATCAACGATAAATGCTTTCCTGCCCTATTTTCACTTCTTGCAATAGAAAGTAGATGAAAAAATACAGTAAAAATCGAGTGCGAAAGGAGATCGGCACAGATAGAATGTCTGACATTCCGCAAAATAACAATTGTTTTCCTGCTCGCTTGTTTAAAAGCTGTGTAAGCGGTGTTGAAAGTTGAAGTATAACCGACAGTGCATCAGACTCTGGCACTTTCCCGTTATTATCAGAGTGGCAAAAGAGCCAAGGCGGAATGGTCTTCGGTTGGGGTTGACAGGAGCTTTTCGTGAGTCAATATTGAATTATGAATTTATCAACTTTCCGTCTACAATGGTGTGCGATTGTGGCCTCCTCGTGAAGAAGTGAATGAGGTTGGAAGTAAGTGCGCTAAGGCTCTTCGTCAAACCCTTGAAAATTCTATCACACTTTCTTATGTAGATGTACAAATATAGACCCAAAGTATAATTTCATCGATTTGTGGCGAGGAGCAATTGGCTCACGCTGCTGATTCTCGTCGACGAAACCTCACGAGAGATCTTTTTTCTTATTCTACGAAATCGACGATGGTAATAACCACCTCAGAAACTATAAGTAGCTAGTGGTGGTGGTGGTGGTGGCTTCGGCAAAACGGAGCGGCAGTAGTTTCTCGCTTCTCAACTGCGAGTTCAGAGCCCCTGTTGGTATCGAGCGAAATGTAATGTTGTGTTGTAGAAAGCACAGGTTGTATAAGGAAAAAGCTTTCGTGCTTTAGCTCGTCTCTGTACCTTCTCGTCAACAACCTCGTAATTCCAGGACCGGCTGTGGACTTCCCGTAAAGTTTATTCCCCTTACAACACTACTACTATTCTTATTGCTTACTTCATGTTATAATACCTCGAGCACTCTTATATACTGGGTGCTGCTATCGCTGCACTATAGCTAATGCAGTTTCATCTTCACAATAATACTGATTCGGGTCGTTATACTGTCTGCATGGTTTTGAATCAGTATTTTCTAATGGATTAAATACTATTACATAAATAAATAAAATCATGTACATTTTCTTCTCGAGACTGTGATATCGAGATAATGGAAAAAAATTTGATCATTCAAAAATTGTGTGCAAAGAACCTTGAGGGAAATATCAGATTAATTTCGAAGCTCTAGTGGTATTCGGAGGATTATCTTTTCCATCCAAATTGCAACCAATGGAATTGCACCATTAGACGAAAATTACGGTTCATGTTTAATAAAATCTTTCGACTGTCACAATTGAATTTAATCTGTCCGTTTGACAGGTTATTAAGGCGTCTAAATGATCTCTTTTTTTGTATATATCGTAACCAACAGACAAAATATGAGAAAATTATCAGTATAATACCGCGTATGTTGGACCACGTGACGTCGAATGGTGCAATTCTATTGGTCGAAATAATCGTCGAAATTGTTTAAAATATTTTTGTAGCTACTGTTTTTTTCAATATTGCTTCGCATGTCTTATTCAGACCCTCACGGTGCCCTTCTCCCTTTTCCTTTAAAATAATTAACGACACGGCTTGAAACTTCGGACAAGTGGGTAATATTGTTCAAGGACCTTTCGTATTACATTCAGTGAATATTGACCAAGCAGTTTAATTTTCGTAGCTCAACATTTTTTAATTCAAGCTGTAAACTGAATAGACCAAAAGGCTGAGGTATAAATCTGTCTACTGGTTTCGACGTAAAAACCAGTGTCAATAGGCTGCAAAAAAATCTCCGTGAGCACGGTCGTCGCTTGAATATTATATTGCAACTAAAGAGCATGTGCTGGCCACGAGAGAAATGAGATACGTTATAACTCATCTGTACATGTCCCCCACTACGTGGTTATGCTTATGTCTCTCGTTCTCCGTTTCACTTGTTCGCCCTGGCAGCGCAATACATTTCCTACATTTTTATCGGATCGAACAATTTGCGATTCGATTTCAGTGGGACGTTATGCGAGAACACGAACGCGCGTTCACCCCATCGAACACTGTGACCGAGAGGCTTGCATTTATTCTCAGGTGAATCCAATTGTGGGTTGGGAACTCTGCTAGTTCGGATATATGGGTCAACCAGAGATGCTCCAATGTCGTGTCAAGATATAGTCATAGTAACTGTAGTAGAGGTAGTTAGTTCGGCATCGAGTAAATTCACCGAGTCTATTGTTCCTCTATTTATCATCTTCCTCTATATGTGTTACGGGATTTCACATTATTATATATACATACATTAGACTACTACTTCAGTGTTACAATTATAATAAATAGTTGTAACGAGGATTATGATAAATAATATAAGGCAGAAATAAATAAAAAAACATTTGGACTTCCTTTTGAAAATCAAACGGTTCTACAAAATGACGAACCTAAGCTTCTTATTTATTAAAAAAAAGCAATACATTCGCAAAGTTGACAACTGTAAAAGGAATTTTATTCTGAAAAACTTATTCTTCCAAATATAAAAATAGATTCACAAAGTTGCTTTAAAAACAAATTTAAGCGATATTCGGCAAATTTTGATAAACAGAAAATAGATTGAAAAAATTGAATATCTGTAGTATCTGAAACTTTGATTTTCCCACGAGTTCAGAAACAATGTCAATAAAGAATAGAAAAATTATTAAATAGCAATGTCCATATTTCGGGATTTAAAAAGAAACGTTCGAAAAAGCACAATATGAACATATTATCGCGTGCCCATCCAAGACAAAAGAGTAAAAAGTTGAGGGTCCGGAATAAAAGCAAATTACTCGTTCAACGTCGGTTGATTTAATGAACGGACAATGGCGTACAATGTGGTTATGAAATAATAACGTACTGTATTTCCGTCTGTTGAGGTTTTCAGCCTTCGACAATTTTTTGAAATTGGAAGCTGCATTACGGGTTGATGTTTTCCGGCTGTTTACCTTTGTGTTTGATTTTAGTTTGGCTTCCTTTTACAGAATATTCGCTTATGACGATACTACACATCCATTGTGTCACGATATTCTGTGAGCTTGGTTGACAGGTTTTTCACTGAAAAAAAAAAAAAAAAATGAACGCGGAACAAACTCACCTAACCCTTCTGTCTACGTAGAAATTGCGATTGAAAAATGTTAAAATGTTACAATAATTTTCGCGTAATTCGCAAGATTCCTCTCTTATCATATCGCACAGAATAGCGAATATTTACGATTTTTATCGCATTTGCTTATTTATCCAATAAATAATTAAAAATCAAATTCTTCCGAAGAATTTCTGTGAATAAAAGAAAATCGATAAACCGAAAACAATGGACACTGAGAGAAAAGCATATCGTTTATTTAACGATTTCACATGGTAAAACGAATATAGGAAGGTTTGCAATGTTTTATGGTTGAAGCGATGATAATATGGTTCAATAAACGATACTTGGAAGGTTATTGAAAACAAACGTTGAAATCGTATATGCAACAAAACGACATATTTGAAACTATTAGAATAGTTTTTGAAACTATTATCATTTTGATGATTGCTACCATAATTATATTTGCTATAACCATCAAATATAGAAGTTCCTCAGTGAACGTCATATCACATTTCTTTCAAATCAAGACATGAAGTCTGACTTTAGGAATCTCGGCACGGTTTGGAAAATAAGATGATTCTTCCTCTGACTGCACTTTTCGTACAAAGAGAAAATAGCAAATGGCAGGAAACGAAAGATCTCTCTGGGGAAACCTGGGATACGGAACCGTAAGCAGCGACGTCTCATCTCTGCAAACCCGTGAAATCAGAGAGAAGATGGTAGCCGAGTCACATACATCCTTCATTGCGTTTCTCCTACCCCGCAAACGAATTGATGTACTTTTACTGACGAGATTGTTGCCGCTGATGGTCCGTTGAGGCAATGTACTTCGAATCCAAGTCGAATTTGTCGCGACCGCGTTCCGGACCAACCAAATAATTTTCTGAGATTCAGCTAAACTATTACACAACGCAAAGTTACAGCCCCGTAAGTACTAACATAGTTTATTTGCTACATTGGGCAAAAATCATTTTTTCAAAACATATTTTCAAATTGTAATAAACAAGACTGCGAGAATTCGATAAGCAATACAATTATATGACGACTATTTGACCTTTTTATTTCATTGAAAAATAATTAATTTACATGTAAAAATGGAAAGGGTGCATTTTCAACACGAATATTTTTATATTAAATATTTTTTCTTTCGATGAGCAAATATTATTAACTCTATAAGTATAAAGCTATTGAGAAAACCTTGAAAGAAAGTTTCCCAAGATAAACTCAGATAATATTTCTTTGTCACGACTTTTAACAAAATGAACGTCTACGCCGATCATATTTGAAAGCTTTTTTGAAGCTTCCCTAAATAACAAATGGTCGTTGACCAATTCTAATACTAGGTTGACGACACAGTTTGATTCTTTATTTTGTGCAACTGCAGATTGCAAGTTCGATTTCCAACAATTGCTGGATTAGAATTTTTGATTAAAAATACCTGCTTGATAAAACGAATTTATTATTTGAATAAATTCATACATTTATTATTTCCGGGATCATCATTTCAATGCTGATGACTTATTATGATTATTATACAATTTTTCAGAACATGTAAGAATCTGGATTACACCAATTTGCTGTGATTGGTTACTTACAGAGTAGTGGCACATGATTAGGTTATCTATTGATTTACAATGTCAATAATAGCATATCCAATCTTACAAAGCTTCGCAAACGCTCAGAAAAATAAATTTCCTTATTTACATTTTCTCATGAAAATTCTCTTTGGCTCAGAGACCTAAATACAAATGGGCTTACAGGTGGTAGAAGCTTATAGGGCGTAGTATCAGTAGTGCTATAACGTCAAGGATAAAAATCACTAGACCTTATTGAATTTCAGATCGTATAGACTGCTGTTTGTCGTTTCCGCGATTTTTCATCAACCCTCGAGATCTGGTATTTAAATTTATCGAGTAGCTCTAGCGGATAGATATAGAGAGCTTTGCTTGACACTTGAAAGGAATCTTTTGCCGGTAACGTTCCAAGGCGGCAAAGCGAAGAGAGCACAAGAGGCAGATCAATTTCCTTTCGAGAATTTTCCCTTGTATTTTTCTCTCACCTAATCGCAACGTGAATATTTGCTCACGATCGCATAATTTCTTTCATTCTTTTTGTTGCACAACAAATATATAATAGAAAAAAATGAAACTCTATAGATTGACGCAACGATAATCGTTTTCAAATAAATATAAGTTACACATAAATTAATTTCAATTCTCTATGACGGATCGAACAAAGCTTTAATTTTGTTACTGTAAAATAAATAAAAAATAGAAAAAACGTTAATAAATTTCGTATCTTCGAAAATTGGATCAAATTTTACTAAAACAACAGTGAACACATTGGCATCATTAGCCTAATAAAGTAAAACGAAGACAGTTCAAAAGTTCTACTCGTATTAACTTTTTGCATGTTGAAAATTTCCAACTGTAATAAGATTATTAAAAATATCTTTCTACATAAAACTTTACCCTGGCTAAGTAAATTTGATTCAAAATGTAGATAATTTCGTTACTGCGCTTGTTAGTAAATTAGTGTCCTTATTAGTTTGCGTATTTTCAAGACAATTAAAGTAAAAAGAACGTGTTAACAAAAAACGGCGTAAAATTATGATGAAATCATGGCGCTCCATAAAGAGCCTGTGAAAAAGTGATCCGGCTTTATTTTTCAACGCCTTTGCCAGACGGTGAGACTGCGGGACGGGACGGGCAGTGCACTCTCATCGCGTACCGGGCGCCAGGCCGTTCCCGTGAAAACGATGGCGATAAAAAATTAGCTAAAGTCAACGCAGACATCTCCATCGCCGTTTGGACTGTTCGTTCGTTTTATTTCCTTTATTATTCGTTTTTTCTCCGTTTTCACCCTCTGTTCTTCCTTTGGTAGACCGGGTGCTCATCGCCTACGGGCAACGTTACGCTTAATGCGGCAATGAATTCGTATTTGCGTAGGGTGCAACTGCGAGCCCCGCGAGCACTTCCTGAGGGTGCCTCGTTCCTATGGAATCTATATATGCTGTAGTAGAGCAAATTATAAAAGGTCCTTGTCACGATGAAAATTCATCCATGGCCGGATAGTTATGCGTAGGTGATACGATACCATTTTTACTTCTTCATAGAAAAAGCTTCGTTTTCATGTGAATTTTTTTCATGTGAATCTATAACTTTGTGAAACAATATTTTATTCACCATGGGTAAGAATTCTAACCTTGAAAACTAGGCAAATAGAGTTTTTATAATCGTTATCTACAGATCAGTAAAATTAAATATATAAAAACTTTAAAAACTGGGTAATGTTGAGAAAAAGCATTAAAAACTTTGCCAGATTGTTGATGAGCTATTGATAAGTCTCGTTAACTGATAAAACAAAGACACTGAAATTGAAAGTCTAAGAGAGAACGAGCGAAACGAACTGTTACGCTTGCCCGGAATTTCCCGATTGTCGTTAAGCGAGCGCGCACTTCTAACGTCACTGCCGCGAGCTCACGATCCACGAATTTCCTGGGCGGTAGTGGAGCGTAGGAATTTTCATTACGATCTGGAAACGAGCGTCCTTACGACGTAATCTTGTAAAATAACGTTCTCGGCTATTTTTACTATAAGGTCGTAACGTTTGCCATTTTTTCTTCTCGTTTCAGGTAAGTACACTTTTCGAAGCGGGCATACCGGTTTCGCAGCAAGGCTTTTCCTATGAGCGAGAAAGTAGACGACGTCATCGAAGCTGTAAATGATCAAGATCCAGGCGCACTATCGACAACTATAATTCATCCTGGTCGTAAGCCCCGAGCTTTACGAATATTAGTATTATTTTACGAGGCTTAAAAAGACATGAAAAATCATTCCAGAAAATATCTAAATCATTATTTTAGTATAGAAAATCAATCAAGGCAACTTTTATCTTTACGATTTCATAACCTGTGTTTTTTTCATTAATTAACGTTTAAAGGTTTTACTGCGGTGATTACATATTATAATCGCAAGAACGATTATAATAATAATACTGTTTTTCATCATTTAAATTTTAAGGTCGGTATCGAAATAGAATTGCATTTTTCTTTTAAGCATTTCAATTTACTTTTTCAGAAATAATTTTTTTTTATCTTCTGTGTATAAAAGCGTCGTTCAGTTCAGACATTTTTTTTGCAGGAAAAAAACTTGGGATCTAACGAAATATTGTAGACTGCACAAAATTGTTCCTAAACTTCACAAGACAATTCGAAAGTTATTAGTGCGTGGACATGTTCTGCATGAATAACTTCCATAGAGGTTCTAAAATTAAGGCCACTTTCCTATTCACTGGGAGAAGTTTCGTTCACTTGTCAATGGATGACGTAATCCCGTAATCCCGGATTTCCCTAAATACATCCAAGCACGAATTTTTTAAAAGCAATCGTTTTTATACACAACAGATATATCAATATAGACTAGAAAAAAAATCCAATATAAAAATACAGGGAAACGTTCTAGAGGCTGACCGATATACGAAAAAATTGCCTGTTGACCTGGTGAACTGAAATCAGAGATCGTTGGTATATTCAAAACCACTACCGTGTCCGGTTAAACAAGAAGCTCGGTACCGTTAGAAATAAACTATTTCTCTAAATTACAAGGCTGCGCAGTAAATGGGCCAACGTTTATTTTCATTTTTTTTCCGATAAATCAAAGTCCTATTGACGTCGATTAGACCCGACCATGTATTCACCGACGTCACCTGTACCTCGTGCTCTATATTTAAAACCTACGATCGATACTTTTGTTTTATAGTTGACGCCCAACTGGGAATATTGGGAAACCGGTTCAATACTTTTATTGAGAAACTTGAATATTTTTTCAGAAAACAGTTGATGGAAATACCATGCACGAGTTTTTGGCAGGATTCTATGAATATCTAATTTTACTAACATTATAATGCAACAACCAATTTGTTCCCGAAGCTAATGGCAAAGAAAATGGAAGCTAAATTAGTGTGACGGTCCCTTTGTGCGGGTATTACTTGGATATTTGCATGTAAACAAGCCCACCGCGACTATTACTTTTGATTGTTCTTAATTGTGATGATGTGACAAAATCGACTCATTCTAAAAATTTTGTCAATCCTTTCATTTTAATGATTCCCAAAATAAACAGGTATATTTCATCGAACATGATTTATTGCGGTTATAAAATTAAGCTAGAGCTTGATTGAACTTTTTTGCGTGATCATAAAAAATCTCTCAAAAAAGGACCGTAGTAAAAAAAAATGCATCCCGGATCCATGCGGGATCCGTGAGGTGTATGTGAAAAAGTCCCGCCAATGAGACAATCTCTGACTTTTCGCGCAACTCGAGTACACCAATTAAATACACAAAAAGTAAATGAAAAGCACAGATTTGAAATGGTTGCGTTAAAGATTCGCAGCAGTTAGAAAAGTACGTGAGAAGTCCATATTTGACATTTTTCAGTACAAACTCCGTGCTGAAAAGTACAGTAGATGCACAAGCAGACAAAAAGAAAAAAATTAATCTTTATTGAACGATCTCACGAACTTTTATTAGTTCTGGATAAATGAATAGTTGAATAAAAATAGAATTCAAAAACGTTCAGTTCCTATACGTTCAATAGATATTTTTGTTTAACGTATGACATAATCCGATTAATACAGGCTGTGGACTCAATTCCTATTGGAGTGCTCGTCAATGCATGTGGAATATACTAATTCAGCAATACCGCAAATTGCGTGTATAATCCGTCACTAATACAAAATAATGTCGCGACATTAATATTCGACCCGACAATACCATAGATTCTCATGCATTGATGGGATAGATGTAATTGATGAATAGTTTGTAGACAAAGAGTCCATTTTACGGTATTTAAGCTCCTCTACTGCTATTCGAAGTTTCGGTTGCTGATGGATGTGAGGACATTATATGTGATCATTCAAAAATAATACCGATGGATAGGCAATAAAATCCTCTCCGATGACCGAACTTGAAATTGATTTTCATGGGATGCGAGAGTGATTCAAGGGGAACTGTATATATGTATAAGCACTTTCAGAAACTCGCGCAGCACCATCTGGAGAAAGGGAAAGTTTCAACTATTTGGGATTCAGCTCACGCCACGAAACGTAAACCTAATGCAAATCAATTGGTACTCCGGGCGGGGTGCACACAGTAGATTCTAGTTACCGAACGAAATCAAAGTTCAATTAACTTTTCCGGCCAAACAATCGAGACCTGATGAACCGGCGCGTGGGTTACCACCGTTCCATAGTCCCCCCCCGCCCCCAAATTCGGTGATTCCCCCCGACCGTAAAAATACAATACTCCCGACAACATTTTAAATTCGTCCCCACATCTGCATCATCAGAAATACTCGTTTCTTTTTATAAATTCTGTACTGTAGAACGTTAAAATATAAATATAATACGACACCGGAATTGTGAATTTGCTATTACTTCTCACACGATTCTAATTTTTTATTGAGGCAATATATCGTTTTATATTCTCTGTTTAATTGACCTTTGGATTTAAACAAATGAAGACCTTTAGACGGGAAAGTGCTAAAACATGCCATGAAAAGAACAAATGATTTGTTGTGAGTAACGTAATCAATTATTGGATGGGGGTCAATATAGTGAATGGATAAAATAGCAAATTTCAAAATAACGAACGTCTGAATCTAGAATAGCCATGAATAAAAAATTCCTTATTTTAGCCATTCGCTATTTCGATTGCATGTCAATAAGATAGGAATCGAAATAGCGAATGATCGAAATAATGAATGACTGAAATAGCGAGTTTCGTAATGATGACCTGTCTAGATTCAAACGTTCATTATTTTGTAATTCTCTATTTTAGCCACTCGATATTTTTGGTCATTCGCTATTTTAACCCTCACCCGAGTTATTACTTCTTCTATTATTTTTGCGTAATATTTCATCAATTTCTGTTCAAATCATTCTGTATAGATTTTTAAAATGATTTAATTTATAGGAACTTAGTTACATTAGTGGCATTCTTGATCTATTCTCGATCTTACATCATACAGCACATAATCAATTTTACCAGAATAAGTCGAAGTATAATAAGATTAACTAATTTTAAGTTCTGAATCGATTTTAATTTATCTACGGTTTCTAATTATCCGTGTCCGCGGAGCTGTACCAAAACTCCCGGCAAATCTTTCCCTGTAAATTATTTGAGCTCATTCGCGTGCCGCAATTCTTCTTGTGCTTAGAAGCTTTTACTTAGCGCGCCGCAGAATATATAAAAAAAGGTCGTGTTGAGCTGGCGGAGCAGGTTTTATTTAAACTTTTCTGTCCCACCCGTTGGGATGTCTCCTCCTCTTTCGTCTGGGGACTCTCTTGCTCGTGACAAATGTCTCGACGTTAAGGTATAATAGGGGTCGTGAGAAAGCCCAGCCACTAGCCGTTGTTTTCCCGTAATTGAAGAGCAACTGTGCGGTTGTTGAATGAAATTAATTATTGTGGCAGAATCTCCTGCCGCTACCCCCATAGTGTTATACGTACAGCAGAAATGTACATTTATGTATAAATAATGTTCATATATGTATGTATAAAGTGTATACATATACATATATGTAGCCTTTTATGCTGCTTCCATAATGCATAACGATCTCGACCCAAATTTCCGTAATTTCCGTTGTGTCTATCACCAGAGGTATCGTTTACCTCCACGTGCGTAACGTATATGGTATCCTTCAAACCAATATGATTACACAATGAAAATTTCCATCTGAAATATGACGTGAAAATAGCGTTAAATTTCAAAACTATAATGGGTTGTAGCTTATTTTATGCATTTTCAAATGAAAAGCACATCGATGCAGAGTATGTGTTTTCCGGGTTAGCGATAACTTCAATTTGTGATGGAGGTTCCGCTGTTATAGATACCCATTTTATTTTATGTTTTTCCAGCTTAGAAATAGCGCATGATTTTTACTTCTCAGTTTTTTTCGGTATCGTTGAAATAAATTTTTATCCTGACGATTTCTTTCGCAGCCTCATGAAGAAAATATTGTTTCCGTCATTTAAAAAAAATGATATTACATAAAACTGTCGAAAATGACGAGGAACATGATCTAAAACGAAATTTTTATGAATGTGTATGTGTACATGTACATTTTTCGTTTTTGCTGTTATTGTTATAGTTAAAAATAACATTGGCAATTATCGCATACGTTATATTGTAACATGATTTAATTCAATACACGAAATTATAGAATATTAATTAGTTAAGTCGAGAAATTTGAATGTAGAATGCCATTGCTTCTGGCTGCGCATGAAAACTAACTTTTATGAATAGTCCAAGACTTATAACTAAATTCAAATTGAAAATGAGAATCTGATTTGTTCATGATTGGAAGTAGACTAAAGTACCAGGATAGTCTAGGTAACGAAGAATCCTTGGATGGGAAATCCACTGGCGATTATGTTACCTCAAACTGCTGATTCCGTGTTAAAAACGCAGTCCCTGAGATAGTCCAATTGTGATGAAGGACTCCGCATCCATCAGATCCTGCCAAGCGTTTACGATCGAATGTAAATTCGCAGAACAATGATATTAAAGTCCAACACCATTACAAGATGAGTGTCAACAAACTTTCCTCTGATGTTGAACCCACATATCATCAGAAGAATGCATCTCCGTTAAATCTTCAATGAAAATTAATTAGAAGATTAATCGAAAACAGTTTGTCAACAGAAAAGCCCCCAGCGCGTAACATCCAGTAATTTTCGTGATAAACACAAAAGCATAGGGACGCGGTCCGCAATAAAGAGCGTAATGACGTGTCTTAAGACCGGTAGAATAGAAAATCTGAACGATAAGTGCTGTCGAATCGTCGATAAAGGATTGTTACCGGACAATAACCCAAGCGGCAGTCTCGCGAACATGGAAGGAAGAAGGAGTCTTGATGATGGGGGTTGGGAGGGAGGTCGACATCGAACGTCCACCGCGCGAGAGGTAAACTTTGTGGCCACGAATCGCTCGTAAACCCGTAGAGTCGTTAAAAGATAACCCGCATTCGCGTCGTGCTTAAAGAGACCGCGAGCTTGTGTTTGGACCGCACGGCGTTTCGGTTCGCCTTGGCGTTTTGCGATCGAGCAATGTTGATGCTGGTGGTGTGTTTCCCGTTGAACCGGACGATGCTGGCAGACCCAAAGCTTTTGGAATTTACCGCATCTAACAGCTGTTCATCCTTATATAAACGCGTGTTCACGACCGTTAATATGTCGTACAGGGATCTCAGCTTTACGTCATGTCATTACTCTGTACTTTCATCCAATACTTTAATCGATAATCATGTCACGGCTTGTGGGAAGTTCGTTGGGTTATACCGTTCAAGATCATCGTTAGCAAAAGTGAAAAAAGAGCTTTTATCAGCACTGTCATTGGTCCCGTTCTAGGCAATTCAATATCGACTACATCCTTGCTCATTTCCGCTCCCATACCAACTGATAAAAGATATAGGTAGACATTTTAGAACTTGCCAATGGCTCTGGTTATACATAGACATGGAATGAAGAGAAAAGGGAGGGAGAGAAAGAGAGAGAGAGAGAGAGAGAGAGGGAGGAATAAAAAGACTTCAGCCATGCCAGGTGTTCCGTTGGCGTTGGGAGTTTCGTACGTCCGGGCTTTTCCGGTAAACCGCAATTCTCGAAACGTCCGGTCGCCTGAACCCTCTCGACAACTGCCATTCCGTTTTCTCTCTTGAGTCGAAGCTCTTGTTGCCCATAACAGCACTTGCGCTATGGACCTCGTGCTGTTGCTGCTGGGTTGCTCTTCGGGGTTGGAACACATCAGCGTTCTGGGTTAGACCATGAAAAGTTTTTGCTCCCATGGACCCTATCCAGATCCTACGATGTACTGCCAACGGCCAACTCCACTCGAATAGACAAAGTACACGGACGTGTGGAACAGTACAAACTGTATATCATCGTCTGCGTGTGGCGAAACATGATGCTACCCTGCGCAGTGTTTTTTTTTTCAAGAAGGAGACCCAAGAACAGTGACTGACAATTTGTTTTATTGTAATCTTTTTGCTGGGTAAATTATTTACAGATTTATACGAATGAAGGTTAAACTAGGGAGAGTCAAACTTGAAGTTATAAGGTATTCTGTATTTTCGCTTTTTTCGAAACAATTTTTCTTTTAACGGTATTTTAGTGCCAGGGGACGTTTAATCTCTTTCTATGCGCATTATTTGGGAGGTTATGGGAGTTTCTAGTCCTAGTCTAGTACCATTTTTATCATTACCATAAAATCCCATCAACTTGTTGCCCTTCCGTTATTCAAACCAGCCCAATGCTCGATTCTAACTCCTTTTTTTCAGTACAACTATTTCCAGAATTCCCAACAGCCATTGCAGTACTCTGAGGCGTATCAATTTCACTTGTCTCCACCTCCGAGTAGATGCAATGATGTAGGTTTGCTCCCATCCCCAATATATCGATCCTGAATTGTACGGTATGTCAATAATTTACTGTGGCACGAGGGATACGTATATAATACACGACGTATGTACCAAGGGTGAAGGGGTTATTGGGGTTGAGCGGGGAGAGGGAAGAGCACTTTCTCGGATCCACTTCGACTTCCATCTTCTCCGCGGTACCCTACCATTAGAGGACAATAGATACCCATGGATGGTCTAGGACCGTCAACTACTCACAGCCAACAGCTCGTGCGCAGGAGTAGCACAAGCCGTACATAGAACCGGAGAGGTAACATACAGGAGTTGGCCATACAATCTTATGTGACAAACCGTATAGCTCTCCTCTCTGACACGCGACGGAGGAACCAACCGGAGAATTCTATATGGTGTACGCGCACCCTTAGCCAGTAGTTATATATACAACGGAACCCACTGTGCTATAGAGAAGCTTTGGCCACACCTAGTTACTATTTGCCCACACAGTGTAGCGACAATTACAATGTCACTGAGGTCTGGAGCTTGGAGAGTGGAGCGCAAAGCCGGATAAGTGTTTCCATCACATGTGACATCAACGGCGCCTCGCAACAGGACTTCCCTCAACGTCACATTACAAGCAACTACGCAAACTAACATGTTCAGTGTGCGACGTTAAATGAACCCCCTTCATTTTCTCTTTGTCCCTGAGGAAAAACTGAACCGTGAGCAAATGTCTAAAACTCACGCCAGCGACATTGTCGTTCTTCAGCAATATGAATATGTTTATGTGTATGAAAGTGTCGGAGAGCACTCTCACAAATGTGGCGTAATGGTACATAATTGAGGGCTTGGGGGCAAGAGACATTTTCTAAGGCTGCAATTTGGCTTAGGATCTCACTAACATCTGTCTACTAATATCGTACGTGCTTCGGCCACCGCCTAAGCGAAGTAGCGACGGTTAAGTACGCGTTATTACTCGAAGGTAAACTTTTGCGTCTTCTATGAAATTAGCTGCGAAATATGCACGGATAATATGACTTCACGAATTCGTCCGAGTTCACTTACCTCAAGCACTTAGTTAGGGAGAAACAGTGAGTGTTGATTCGTACCCTGTAAACTTCGTTGCGTGAGTGTTTTCTACATTTTTTTGAGCTTCCTCTGTAGGGAAGGAGGTTGATTGATCTTAGATAATACAGAAGTAGGGCTTCGAGAAATGGTGAGAATTTATGGGGAAGCAATGAGTAAAGTACGAATTTTTTGTATCCTTTTTTGTATCCGGGCAGTTTTTCAAGTGTACCTTCTTCGACATTTAGAATAATTGTTAGTACACCGGCGTTAAAACTCAATGAAATAAATTTTCGGTAACCCAAATTAACCTCTGTGAGAACTGCAACATGGAATAAAGCTGAAAATTCATACAAATGTAATAAGTAGAGAAATCTCTATTATCTGTCATTACATCAGGGAGTATTTTACTGTGGTGAATAGGTCTTTTGAGAAAGCGTAAACCACTACGCCAGATTAAAGAGCGTGGGAGAGGCTGCATGTGTAGAATACCGCACTCAATCCTAATCTCTCATAAGCGATGCAATAGCATGGAAAATGAGATCGAATCTCAAGGGGTTGGCCAGCCCAAGATCTATCGGTAGAGACAGCTGCAGTTATGGTAGGCATTACATGTCATAATCCTCTGATCTTCGTACGCCTATAATATCAAACGGTTGACAACATAGCGACATGTTAATACGGATTGAGATACACAATAGCGAGACAGAGGGAGATCGACTGATATAGAACAAGATAGAAATATAGTAATAGGCTATGAAGGGTCGAAAGGGCTCGTGTTGCATGAAAGGAACGAGGGTTGTACATTTCTCTCACTAATAGGAATGTTCGTAGCGTCGAAACATTCATCTCTTGCCGCTCCTGCTGCTTGAAGTGAAAGTGCAAAACTTTGTCATTTTATCGAAGCGTCTTTACTTTACCGTAGACCAAGCGGGGACCGAGGGAAGACGAAGGGCTTGGTCGCTTGGATGCCATTGAGGAAAGGGTTTTCCTCAGAGAGAAGGATGGTGTTTGCTGAAAGTTTCGCACCTTAAGGGAAACGAGTAGCAGCGAGGGATCTCTCGTCGGGTCGTACGAAACACTGAAGTTTTCGACAAAGAGCCTTCTAACTTATATCGCTTGCTCGCTGTCACGCTGGTAAATGTTTGGGTATTATTAATGAGTGTTTCGAGATAATTAATGATGTGGGCAACGAAAGGAATACGATGCCTCATATTAACGGTTCGATGGTTGGGTTTTTTATACTTTTTTCGTGTATCGTACTATATCTAGTCAAGGCTTTTACCTGTTTACAAGATACCACAATAACATTCCCATCACCGTTTTAATAAAAGTTTGTCATTTCTTTTTATAATGGTAAATTTTATGAATGATGATAGTGAAAAGATGGCATTTTCGAATAATGTGTTTTTTGCAATTGCACTTATGAATGCGCCCTCCTCCCACGGAATCGGAATGAGCGAATGAGCGATGTATTTTTAATGGAGTTAGATTGTTTTTAAGTTCAATTATGGATTTTCGGACGATAGTTAAATATTATGCACTATAAACAGCAATTCACACAATGTAGCAAATATTGTACTCTGGCGGTTTCAAGACTACACTTATTACTATGTTTAGTATTCGGTATTGATATTCAGCATAAAAAAGCATGACATTCGTATTTTGTGACTTACCTCGATATAGCTGAATTCATTTCCGAATTCCCGGAAGGATAAAAAAATCCTGTACAGAATAATACGTAATCTGACGTGTTGAGGATAGATTATCTAGAGATGACTTTGCAGAGACTGCTGTTACGCAACTGCTATTATATTCGTAAAAAAATAATCCCCCGCTTATTTTAAGATATACAACGGCAAGGAAACAATCGAAAACGCTGTAGCAACGCTCGGCGAACTTATGCCCGACCCTCGTGCATATAAAATACTCCTTATCTGCGGGGAGGAAAAGGGCGGGGTAGCATTAGGTTCGGAATGAGTACGACTGAATAACAATGGGAAAAAGCATTACGTTTCCGCGTACTTCCTCGTTGCTTATCCGGCAAACTCGCTTGCGGTTCGCTCCCAGAAAACGTTATCATTTTCTTTCCTTCTTCTTATTTCTTTCGCTTCGCCAACTTTACATCTTTCCAATAGGGAAATGATTTTTTGCTTCTTCAGAAAATTATGGAACTTAGAGATTAATTCTGAAGATATTTTAAGGTAAGAATTGTGCCATCTTTTGTTGATTCTCATTTCATATTTATAGGAAATAAGAATACGATATTTTATCAAGAATAACTAAAAAGTTCTTCCTATGAACGGTATTTATATTCATTCTGTTTATTTAATGATGTCATTAACAAATATTTATTATTTTTGCCCTGATACAAAGATTCTTTTGGGCCATGATAAAAGAGTCCAACTATTCAAAATGACCTTACAGGAATTTGATAGTTTTCAAACTCCTTTATACTTTTCTGTAATAAGCTTTGAGCCAATAATCTATAAAAATCGCTCAATTGTAGTTAAGAAGAATTCTTCTGGCATAGATATATAGCATTTTAAGCTAAACGTAAAATTGGAAAATTGACTCGAGTGTAGATTAAAAACAATATTTTTCATAAAAGGTTTATAACTCACTGCTTCCAAGAGAAATTAAAATCTACGTAAATATGGAGTACAAATACTACACCTCTTTCATGATACACAAAATGAATCAATAGATATGGGTTAAGCATTAAAAATAATGGGCTGATAGCTACAACTCCAATGTGAAGTTGTTTGACATTGCCAATTTTTTGTCCGATAGCCCGCAAGCGTTTTCTGAAGCATTTTTATTACTTAAAAGTAAAATATTTGTGGCTGTCGTAACCCTCTTCAGGTTATATCTGACTTTTACAATTTTTCAAACGTGAACGGCTGTCATATTAGTCTTTTCAAACTTCCAGAGTGAAAGTTTGAGAATATGTGACATATCTACGGTACCACATGTAACAGTGACAACTAGAACGGTGGGACAGTCGGTAAAGGGCGGAGGGAGGTAAGGGTTCACCATGTGTGTGTAAGTGACGGTGGAGAATCATGATAACTCCATTCCCATAGCCGTCATTTCAATTTGTCCGCGGGATAGACTTGACAAATATTGCGCAAGCGAAGGAATGAAGATAAGGGCAGGAGGAGGGGGAGGGAGATAGGGATGTGGAGAGGGGAGTACTCACTCGCGTTCACGAACCCTCTAAGCGGCCATCTCGGCGAAATTGCTCGAGAGATACTCAGCCCCCGAGGACACTCTTATTGTTTCGAGACCGACAGGTTTATTTGCTGCCCGAATAACTACGTCGAGTGAGTACGACGCTTCTACTGGTTTCGCCTGACGTCTTTCGCGTGGAGTCCCGCGAGATATATCTATACATAGAAACATACATACATAGTCTTATGGATATATATATATATATATATATATATATATAGTATCCACATTCTGGGAATGTATACCAAGCGAAATTCCGGTCTAGCACGCGGATTCTCGTACATTTATGATTTTATTCTTTTTCGCTTGTGCACCGCTCGCGCAATCCGAGGTTCGCTTGATTGGTTGTCACAGTCGCAATCACAGCTTTGCCTCTACCCGTTGCACGGTATAAAGCAGAAGCTAGAATGCAATCACGGATTCTGACCATTTTTTGACTTTTCCCTATTCATCTCAACAAATAATCTCGGAATCTCCTGTGAATCTGCGTTTATAACAATCTAGACGACCTCAGCCCACGGACAAACGATCCGACGTCATCTGCGGCAAAGAAAAATTTGCTGGTGATAAACGATTCCTGTGATGTGTCCTAACGAGTATGGTTGACCAATAACCAATGACGGAAATAGTAAGTTCAAAAATAATGGTGATTCTAGATTCCGACATTCATTATAATTAATTTTGCTATTTCGGTCATTCGCTATTTTGATCCCCATCTACAATTGAATAGTGAGTGTTTCACTTGCATGTAAGATTTCAGCAAGATGCGTCGACCTTTTGTACACTTGAATGAATAAGATGACTTCTGATGAAGTTATCTTTGTCGGATTTTTATTGGTTATCGTCATTCCTAGCAATCTAGACCACCTCAATGCACGGACAAACCGACAGACGTAGTCGCGGTCTGCGGCGAAGGAAGATATGCTTGAGATAAACGGTTTGTGCGATGTGTCTTAACGATTGTGAGAATATAAGGCGCTGATTTCTATCTGGGTCAGGACCATTAGGGATTGCCTTTTGTCATTCGAGAAACATAGGATCCGCTTCTATTTGGAGGCTTTTCATTCAGTCAGTATATGACAACGCGGTGAAAAAGAGGATGACCTACCTGGCGGTAGGTCATCCGAGTCAATACCTCGAGCGTTCCCAATTATTCATTCCTCATACCTCCGCCTCCGGTGGAAGTCGGGGAAAGGAAGAAGGACTCTAAGTTTCCATTGCTACGTTTCTCTAAGGCTATTTCTCGCCTCGACTCTGTTCTTCCTTTCTTCATTTCCTCCAGCCTCCCCGACCCATACTCTCTTTTGCCTTCTCGTCGAAGGTACTATATAATGTACATTCGATTTTGTCTTATTCTCTCGCGCCATCCGTCGGTGCAACTTCTCCTTCTGAACCACCCATCGGAAAAGAGACTGGGTCACTGCTACTCGCCATTATATTCGCGGAAGAAACCGTTTTCAAGCGGCACTTCCATCCATGATTTATTTTTCAACAGTCACTTCAGGATTTCCTAGCCTGCCGTCGCTGCTGGCCCTCACTGTCCCAGGACTTTTCAATGTTTTCAACTTTTATTCTTCCATTCTTCAATTTCTCTTTCGCTGCTAGCACTTTTACGTAAAGCTAATCGGCTTGGACTCTCTTTATATATTTATTGTTACCGAGTCTGCTAACCTGCTGCTGCTGCTGCTGTTACTGCGTTGACTCTTCCTTCAAACAGTGATTGACGCTATCACGGAACTGACTACGACAACTTTTCATAGCGCAAGCTCAAAACTTGCGCGATCATTACGATAAAAGTTTAGAGTTTTGTTGAACTCATCAATGTGAATGCACAGAACTTGCTAAACTTTCTAATGTATGCATACATGTCTGTTTGAGGGGAATAAGTCAGAAAAAAACGTCTCATTATTATGAAGACAATCACTTAAGGAAATATATAAAATTATATTCCCCCTTCAGAATAAACTCGAATAATTTTTTTGTGGATGGAGCAATAGATTGGATTGCAATGGTTGAATAAATTCAAATTTGACCCGATTTTATTCATTCACTTATAAATTTATAATATTTGTGAAAATTAATTGATAAACTTATGATATACTTGTATCGATTTGTTTATTTTTTATTATTTTGTTTCAAATCAAGTATCCGAATCGAATTATATTTTGATTTTAATCTTGACACGACACTTATTTGGGACATTGTAAATAGAGAAAGCTCACTGGTCGATACATCCACAATAGACATCCCGAGAGATATCCACATAAATGTCTATACAGGCATTCACACAGATGTCCACACAGATATCCGCATGGTATCTATTCAGACAAACATCCAGATAGACAGGTCGACAATAACCTGTCGATAGACGAATCAATGGAAATAAGAGCATGCTTTTTTAGCATCTTGGTTTTCAAAACCTGCATTTATTCCGATATAAGGCACGAATTTTTTGTCTTATTCCTATTTATTTATTATTTATAGCATTAAATAAATACCTTAGTCGGAAATAATAACGAATCGTTACTACCGTTAATCTTGCTCAGGAAATACGAACGAAAAAAAAAACGGAATAACACGAACCATCACGGTATAAAGATGTCTCCTTTGGTTGACGACCTGGCCATAATCACTACACTTCTAGTGCAAACCCTGGAGGCGTTGAATTCTCGGTGACTCGCGTGGGACCAATGAATTTAATCGCAGCTCATATTTATCGGTGCCTAGAATCGCTATTGCTACTTGAAGTACCACGACTTCAGCTAGGTGACTTCCTTGTACCCCGAGAAATTGCTCATCGTCTTTCCAAGCGAAGATAACGCCCGGAGGCTTGCGTCGTCTTCATAGCCATACACGCTTTCAACCTTACGCGAGGTAACGCGAACGTCGGCGAATCTTTGCCGTCCAAGGGAACTGCTTCAAGGCTTCTACTCTCGTAAAGCTTCTATGCCTCGGGAGTGGCAGAAACCGTTTGCTCGGTTTACGTGGTCGCGGTCCACAAATGCCCGGGAGAAATGCATCGGCATCGACTCTCTTCTCCCCGGGTATACTACACATACGTATATAACGTTTATCGTACGAAACGAAGTACTATACTGCACGTTGAGCTTCACGAGCATCATCTAGAAGAGCGATTTAGAGTTCCTCGAAGGCCGCGTGCAATGTCGTCATGCTCGTTTCCTTCACAAAGTTCAACTGTATCGTGAAATAAATTCATCGAAAGATTCTTGTTACAGAGAGCTACTCAGAAAAATTGTGGAGAACCTGGCGACCATTTTGGATACATAGCAACCCTAACAATAATTTTAAATGTGTTAGAGATTCTTATCCGCAAAATTTCCAAAAATTCGTCAATGAAATAGTAGAAATGAATTGTAACAAAGCTTCCGGAAAGTTAGTTTCACTTTTCTGGTATACTGATTACTGGATTTTTGCTAATGCGTATGAATTTTTCAAAATTTGTTGTTTATTTTAATGCTTCTAATGCTTATGTCTTGCTTAGGTAGGGAGCTTTGTGTTCGTGAAATATTTTCGTTGAAAGATGTTCATGCAAACATGTTAAATGTAGAGAAAGATTAGATATGAATAAATGATATTCAACTGGGATAATTTAAACGAAAATGTGAAGGTGAGGAGTTTGTGATTTTTCTCCATATAGGATATTTAGATAGTAATTTGTGTGAATTTTAGATTTCTCGAATATAAATTA
Source organism: Tromatobia lineatoria (assembly GCA_949699805.1). Lineage (NCBI taxonomy): Eukaryota > Metazoa > Arthropoda > Insecta > Hymenoptera > Ichneumonidae > Tromatobia > Tromatobia lineatoria. The sequence continues at coordinate 745,832 of OX453049.1, forward strand.
ATCTCACAATAAAAGATCGACGGTAAGCCGTGGAAAACTCCACGTTTTTCAAATGCAAAATTCCGGCTCTCTTGGAGGTTAGTCGAGGGAGGAATGAAAAACCTGAAAAAATGCCTGCATCTTAATTTATATATTTGGAACCGATGAGGGCAACACGGTTGAAATTCGATGAGAACCCTGTTTAACTAGCACCCTAGTATATTTCAGTCTGTGAAAAGCACTAGAATCGAACGAAAACTCGTTTAACTCTTTATAATGAATAAAAACAAAAACGTAGAATTGCAGTTGCAAATAATCCAAGTAGAGGTAACTCTTGAGAAGTATATTCGAGTGAGAACCGTAGAGCGTGAGAAGAAAAGCCTGCCAAAGAGGCAAACACAAAAAAGCAGATCGGTGAAGCAAATACGATGAGTTTTTAAGGTTGTTTGATATACTCGCGTCCTTGGTCGCTCAACAAGCGAGTAAATAACGTATCCGTCAAACTGGAAATGCTATAAACGAATGCGAGAAAAACCTTTCGTTTACCGGAAAAATTTCCTGATAAAACAGCTTCACATATTTGGACTTGAATTTTTTTTTAGTACTACGATTGTTTGTAGACAATTTCTTTTTTTTTCATAAATTAGCTCCTGAACTGCCAAGTAACGGCTATTTGCTAAATCTATATTCCTTGCAACTTTTATTCAATTTTAACTCAAGGATTTAAAGAAAAAATGATCGAATATCGAAATTTTATTCGGGATATATTCTATATTTTCGTCCGATTACGAAAGTACATTTTTTAAGTCTATCACTTTCCACTTTTTTTTATCGCCTGTGAAATCACAGAATGTCTGTTTTTTTAATAATTAATTATATTGAAGTAGGAATCGTCGGATTATCATGAATATTGATAGAAAGAGAGAGAGAAAGCGTAACGAATAAAAAACGAGAGAAACAAATAAAAATAAAAATTTCTTATTGGACCGATATGAATGCTTTTCCTATTCAATATTCGTCCTACATATTTCCAATACCCTATAAACAATATGCTTTACATTCGTCGAAGATTTAATTGATTAAGAGTCGTCATGTTAAATCTCCCAGCCGTTAGCGATCGCATGGAAAATTCGACTCCGTGTCTGCAATGCCCATCGTCTCAATCATCCATGAGACTAACAATGGGATATAAAACAGACCGCTGTCTTCCGCTTGTGCACGTATTCGATAATTGAGGGATTCGACCGGAGGTGAGAGGAAGATTAGTCATAGTAGTAGGAAAAGGTACGAGAATGTAGACTCAACGATGGAGATAGAGCTTCACAAGTTCGCCATCAGCAACGGATTATATTATCCACGTTCGTCGCTCCCTTTCTCTCTCTCTCTCTTACTCTTGGAAACTCGTTGAGTTATCGACGGTAATACCCTCCGAGTATTCCTACAACAATAATTATTCTGTCACTCAGGAAACCCTAAAGCTCCACTGCCAGCTTCTGCTTAATATTGGTGTATTGCTCGAGATTACGTCACTCGACAATAACGCCGACATAGAGAACAGAGGCTCAAATAATACTCTAATAGTCCGAGAGCTCGTTGCACTTTTCACGGTTTTTTCTAAATTCTATTCTAAGCCGTTAACGCTGGATTGATTATTGGATGCTGAAATACGTGTAACCTTAATATATGACTGCAGCACAATTGGAATATTATTTCAGCTTTGATCGAAGAACCGTTTAAGCTACACAATCAATTTTTCCTCACACAAACGAAAAATTGTCGAAAAGTAGTAATTCATTGTTATTCATTATTTATGATCCAACCTCTAGGTAGAATTATATTGAGGAATTGTGGTTTTATCAGTTCCAATTCCAATTCCAATTCAAAAACTTAGAGTTTGCAAGAATTTTAAAGGTTTTTTATTTTTGACGAAAAAAATGGATATCGGATAAAATTTTACATCCGTTCACTCACTCTATTAATGACGGTAATTGAAATTACTTACTTATGAACTTACTTTAGATAATTCGGTAGTGAGTACTTTACTCGGGCACCAAATTTGAGGAGAATTTAACAGACTATTTTAAAGTTATAATCAGTCTTCAGATTTTTGCAGTCATGGATTTTGGAATTATCAACGTTTCCACTATTTTTAGTTTATCAAACGCTTTTATTGATTCCGGTCAATTTTAGTAGTAACTAAAATTGACTAAAACAAAACCAGAAAAGAAATACCCAGCTTTGTACATAAAAATTGCAACGAATGCATGCTCACAGTATTTTGTATTTTTGAAAAATCTCATATCTCATATAAAATGAAAATTTGACTTCTCTTGACGTTCTGTTTCTTCGCGAATGCTCTCTCAATGAGAAGCCAAAATATTTCTCATTATTTACCAATTCAGAGAAGAACAGATGAATATAATAATAAATGCTAGCCTGTCATTCCCGACGACTTAAAAATGGTAAAGGATGCTTTTGGACAAAGAACCTCCCTCTCTGGTCAGCGTTGGCTTTCCGGAAATGAGGCTGGACCCGTCGTAGTTCCATCGCTCGACAAGTTATAACACCCGTCGGGTGTCTGCAGCAACGGCGGAAGACAAGTAGACAACGTTATTAAAACTGCCGTTCCCGATTAGACCAACTAATTTCACAGAGCTCAAGGCCGCTTATTAAATTTTTTTT